>CAOQHR010000005.1:2400000-3040500 GCA_948474695.1 Periconia digitata | reverse complement strand
ACCTAACCCTAACCCTAACCCTAACCCTAACCCTAACCCTAACCCTAACCCTAACCCTAACCCTAACCCTAACCCTAACCCTAACCCTAACCCTAACCCTAACCCTAACCCTAACCCTAACCCTAACCCTAACCCTAACCCTATAACTAAATAATACTTTTATTAGTTTCTTTATAAACTTTAACTTTAATATTTTTATTTTTAATAAAAGTATTTAGCTACACAAACTTTTACTATATATTTAATTTAGATATAATAATTTTGCGCCACTTTTTATAAACGCTATTAACTATATATATAAAGTTGTAAAACTTTTTATACACAGATATATTAGCAGTATAGTACTAAATATATAGCTTATAAAAATATTAGCTTAAAAATAGTTTAGCATAAAAATTTATTTTAAACTAGTTAATATATACTATTAGAAACTGCTGTGCAAAGCTATACATAATAAATAAAATACTATTATTATTTTAAAAAAGATATTTAAGAATAAAAAAGTAAGCTTAAGTAAAAGTTAATATTATACATAAGTAATAGTAAGTTATACTTACCTAGTAATAAACTTAGCCTTAAAACTAATTTTAAAAGTTATAGTACTTAAAAGCTTGCAAACTGTTAATGCTAATATTAAAATAAGTAGTATAAAAAACTAAAATTAATAAAAATTACTTTTTTAGTATATAAAAGTTTAAAATAATGTAATATATAGTTTTTAGCTATAATATTACTATTATTAGTGTACTTAAAAATTTCTAGTAGTTTTTTATTATTTATAAAGTATTCTAATATTAATATTATATAATATTTCTCTACTATTCTTACAGGCTTTCTAAACACGCTTTTTTATATTTATTTAGCTAAGTAGTATAAAGTAATAACTTCTCTGTTAAGAGGGCTAATTAGAGAATTCTACTTATTAAAGTTGTAAGTTTTTAGTAAAGTTTTTAGTTTATAAATAGCTGTAGTAAAAAATTAGACTATATGTCTTTTAGTTTTAAAAAACTTAAACTTAGATAAGTCTACCTAGTAGTATAAAAGATTAAAGTTATTATTAACACTAAGATAGTTTATAAAAACAACGTTTTTAAAGCTATAAGTCTTTTAAATATA
Source organism: Periconia digitata (assembly GCA_948474695.1). Lineage (NCBI taxonomy): Eukaryota > Fungi > Ascomycota > Dothideomycetes > Pleosporales > Periconiaceae > Periconia > Periconia digitata. The sequence continues at coordinate 3,039,384 of CAOQHR010000005.1, read as the reverse complement.
TTTATACTACTAATAATTTATCTATAAATATAAAATAGAGATAAGAAAAACTTATATTTAAAAAATTAGTAGCTTTAAAAACAATGCTACTGCACACAGCAAGCGCTAGAATAATTAGCTTTATTTTTTATTCTATAAGAATAGCTTACTGTAGACACTAGTAAAGTTAAAAGCCTTTAGCTATATACTCTTTTACCTTTTCTAAAGCAGAGCAGACCTTTTTTAATTTATTTAAGTAATCTTCTTGCACAAGAAACATGCTATCTATAAGTTTATTATAGCTATTTTTAAAAAAAGTATTTTTTGCAAAAGCTTACAACAACTCCAACACTAGCTTAGTATCTTTAATTACTTTTTAAACTTAAGTATTCTCTAGCCTAATTAATTTTATGTTTATAACCTTTAACACTCTAGCAATATTGTCCTAAGTAATAAGTTTATTACTAGAGTAATAGCTAGACTGCGCAGTTTTGCTAGAGTATTTAAGGCTAAATAAGGGGACTGCTAACAACAGTTTAATAATCTTGTTAAAGCTAGCTTTTGTCTTTAGAGAAACATTAGCAATTTTTCTAAAAGCTTCTGCTGATACATTAGAAACAAACTTTTAGTAGCCTTTACCTCAATTATAATTAGCACTTTGAGCAGTAATAGTTCACCTAACTTATATAGAAGTTCTCTAAATTGCAGAGGAACATAGCAGCATACTTAAGAAAGAAAGCTAGCTTTTAGAAGTAATGTTGCATTGCAACACTAAGGTGTCCTATTTTCCATTACAGGCACGGTAGAGGTCTATGATGAAGTTGAAGATGTCGGGGCTTTCTGGCGACACCTGTCGCATGATGATTCTGTTTCTATGCCATGCCGCGTGTGCAAGGTAGTGAGCGTAGAACTTCTCGCGCTTTTCAAGAGCCTCGAATATGGGTTTAATCTTGAGCTGATGGATTGTGGCGCCAAGGGGCGGAGTGTGGGATTTCTCAGACAGAGACATGGTTTATGAGTGCGTGTTGGCCTTTACGCAGGTGACAAAAGCCGGCACATTGCATGCTGTAGTCAGCGATTGCTCCGTGCGCGGCGGGGTTATCTTAGCGTTTCAATAAGATGAAGTCATGCTCAGCCGTGTAAGGTCAATAACTCAATCTTATCCCCAGAAAGCGACCTCGTCAAACCACTGGTGCACCAACGTCCAAGTAGTTTTAGTATACTGTTGTTCCTTCAACTCCACGTTCGAAGCCTTAAACTACACTTCTAACCCAGATCTCTTCTTCCTTGGCTTGCCCTCTTCCTCCAGATTACCCGGACGACAGTGTATTGAGAGAATACAGTATGTCGAAGTCTATCAAAGTCGAATACATGGGGTGGGAAGATGACTTTTGCTATGCTGAACAGAAGTCTCGCATTGCAGAGCACATCCAACAAATTGCACAGGACAAGAATTTTACCTACGCCTGCGTGCAATAAGCTTTCCATGCGCCGTTACTGATATGCTATAGAGACATGATTATGAGATATCGGTACAGATTTCGGAATCGTTCTGCGTTAATCCACTTAGAACTCTTCTAATAGTAGTACTTGCTAAGTTATGCCTGCACTAAGTATATGATTTTCAATCATCGCATTTCCATGCGGCCCAAACACTGGGTATTGAAAACACGATAAATCAACCTTTGAGCTCCAGGCAGGGTGTATCGTGTAAAAAGCAGCATGCTGCGGGCTGTCTGCCTCATAAAAGCCAACAGGATCAACGCGGACGTCGTAGACTTAGCTTCACCAGAGCGCGGCATTGGCGAAGTCGGGGAAAGGTCAGGAATCAAGTTGGAGGATATGTGTATATTATATATCTCCAAACCGGGGTGATGTAATATATATAACATATACCTAAGATGCAAGAATAGGCGACCAGTCATGCTTCTTCGCCCATGCCTCCCACGTCGTCATTGGGCATTCCACGCCGAGCTAGTAGCACATACTCTCAGTCTTCACTCCAAACCAGCTTCTGGGGAAGGTATGGCAGGGGGAACGGGCATTCACTTACTTTACGAATGTCATCTGCAGTCAAAAGATGCATGCCGCCATCGTAGCCTGGATCATTTGCGTAGGAGTACATCAGAGCGACCTCAAGGCCGAGATCATAATCACCAGTCATTTCAATCATCTCTTCCGGCGTGACTTGTTTGTACGAGGCGGAAGCCCCGGTGATGGCGCTCCAGGTATTGATCCAGCTCGTCCAGCTGGAAAAGGTACCTGCAGCCATGTACGCTTTTCCAGGCGACAACTGACTCACGGCGTAGGTGAAATTGCCCATATCACCTACGGGGTCGAAGTGAGGGACAACGCGATCGGGGGCCGTGGCGAAAGACGTCTGGAAGCTACCGTCGGGGAGCTGTTGCAAAGCAAGGTGAACATGTAGTCAGTAAGGCTGCAACTTTTACGAAAAGTGTTATCCAACTCACCTTCCCGAAGTACGAATTGGGCAGGATGTTGAAGCTGGTGAAAAAAAATCCCGTGTGGATGCACGACATTTTGGCAGCCAGGTCGGGATACTTGTCGTCGACGTAAGCAGGGTAGATATCGGCCTTGCTGTCGAAATGATAGAGATCTGTATACGCTCCCTTGCTGCACTTGGCAGCATGGCTCAGCGTGGAGACGAGAAATCCATTGGCATCAAGCGAATCGACCGTCGTGGCGGCAGCGTCGGTGATGTTTTTGCCATGTTGATACTCGACATCGTAGGCGAACTTGCGGCACGTGATGCCTTGGTCCTCGGCGCTTTTTCGGCAGTCTGGGCGCATGAACGGCTCCCAATATTGGGTGACGCTGAAGATGACGTTGGCGCCCCGAAACACGGGGATCAGCGTGGCGACATCATCGAGGTCTGCTGCAACAACCTCGATGCCCTCTGCGACGAGCTTCTGAGCTGCTGGAGAGGAAGGGTTGCGGGACAGACCGCGGACGCGGAAACCAGCCTCGCGGAAACGGCGTGCGACGGATCCCCCCTGGTTGCCCGTGGCGCCTACGACGCAAATCAACCTATTGCTGTTAGCGTCTGACATTGAAGGTGAGATTGGTTCCACGTGGGGTCCGCGACGCTGCACAATGTAGGGGGTCAGATGGGATTGGGTTGTGGGATCAGGGTTGTGGAAGCAAGCAAGTGGGATGCGATGCGATGCGGTGCGATGCCATGCCATGGCTCAGGACTACCGCGTTGCCCGGCCCTAATACCAACACCAAGTCGAGAGAACTAACCCTCTACAGATTTCGAATTCGCCCGAGGACGGCCAACAACCCCTGTCCGTCCTGTTGCCATGATCTCGCTTAGGCCCTCCATCAATAATCGTGCTTCATTCACCAAGGATACACCTTACCGTCTTCAACCTCCCGTCCTGGCCTTCACTACCCTCTGTGCCCCTCGCGCTCTCCTGGAACTGATCTACCTACATAACATCCGACGTCATTGGCCATGGCTTCACCATCTCGTCTCGAACGCTCCTCTACATCACCTACCGGTGTTGCTGCTGCGCCGCCAACGCCGCCAGCGCCGCCAACTGCCGCTTTAAACCCCGCTGCGCAAAACGGCTCAGAGCCGGTTGCTATTCAGGTCAATATTAACGTCCTTTACCACCTACTATACCTTCTTCTCGCGAGCATTCTTTCTGTTTTTCTTTTTTTTCTCTTTTTTGCTTTTACTTGTTTTTTGATTCTTGTGAATACCACATACGAGAACACTATATACTGACCACATTCGGGTGGGTTATAGCACGACCTAGACGACGACACAACCGATACTGATTCTGCATATGGGACCGATGCGGACACAGCTTATACCGGATCCGTGACATCCTCAATTATGCACTACCAGTATGAAAACGGCCGACGGTACCATGCCTATCGTGAGGGCCAATATGTTTTGCCCAATGATGAGACTGAGCAGGACCGTCTCGACCTTCAACACCACATCTGGCGCCTGATCCTTGGAGGTCGTCTGTACACCGCACCGCTAACTTCCCAAGACATATCCTCTGGACTACGAATCCTGGATCTGGGCACTGGCACTGGGATATGGGCAATAGATATCGCCGACGAATTTCCAAGCTCAGATGTCTTTGGAGTCGACCTGTCGCCGATTCAGCCTGACTGGGTGCCGGTAAATTGCCGCTTTCATGTCGACGACTACGAGGACGAGTGGACTTACACAGACAGCGAGAAATTCGACTATATCCACGGTCGGGCGTTAAGCGGCACCTCGGCTGATTGGCCACGTTTCTATGGCAATGTTCTCAATGCGCTCAAGCCCGGTGGATGGGTCGAGATGCAGGAGTATGATGCCTGGATTTTCAGTGATGATGATAGCTGCGATCGTGCGCCTTGGACCATGGAGTGGGTTCACAAGTTGGATGAAGCGAGCAAGCGTTTTGGGAAACAGATCAACGTGGCGAAATACCACCGACAATGGATGATTGATGCCGGCTTCGAAGATGTTCAAGAGTTGGTCTATAGAGTAAGTTCGCGCAGAGTTCACCACCTTTCGCACCTTGTAAATCTATCTTGAGCTACATGACATTAATATTGTCTCGCCTCTAGATTCCCATTGGGCCTTGGGCGAAGGATCCGACATTGAAAGAGTTAGGCCGGTACGAGTTGATCCATATGCAAATGTCTGTGGAATCGCATACTCCTGCACTATTCAGCCGGGTATGGCATTACTCCGAAGACCAGTGTAAAGTCATGATTGAGAGCGTCAAGCGAGAGTTCAGAGACAAGAACTTGAGGCTCATCACGTCCTATCGATTCATCACCGGACGTAAGCCTTCGTAAAAGGCTGAAATTCTACCAGAACACTGGCCAGGTGGCCTCCATATCTCAGATCCCTCTTTCTTGGTGTTCACTTCTTCTTGTACATTTTATTGCACCCCACCTAGCTTTTCTTAATGCATGTAAGAGCTTGACTCTGTTGAGTTAGTACCTGCACAGATATAACAACTTAAATGACATTCAGTAGCAGCCGCGTGCCATAGCAGCAGCATCGGCTAGGTCCCGCATGTCCTTCTCCTCCGCATCCGTCAACTCGACTTCCAGCGTGCTCATATCCTCCTCCAAATACTTTATCTTCTTAGTCTCCTACCTGGAGCTCAAAGGCAGATTTATCGCGTTTTCATTACCCAGTGTTTGTGTCGCATGGAAATGCGATGAATCACCACTACGCTTAGATCTTCTTAGTCCCTGGGATCGGGATAATATCATCGACCTGCCTCAGCAACCAGGCCAACGTTAGCTGCCCAAGAGCCACACAATGTCAGTGATGAAGAAGTCGCTTTTGCAGCTTGTTTTTCCAAAAATCCCGCTATAACAGAAGTAATAGTCTTGATAGAAACCTTCCCCGAGGTGCGATAGCAAGGTGTTGGCTACAGAGTTGCAGAAGATGTAACAGAAAATCGCAACGAAGGAAGAGGTGCATGGGATCATCGAGCCGACTATTAAATCGATGACACTGTCTGTTTCAGTAACTTCTGTGCCTCAAGAGTTAGACATACTATAAAAGTTAGGCGTGCTGGATGAGTTAGGCGTGCCGCAAAGGGACTCGCACGCCACATTGCCTTTGGTCCTCTGATAATACATTACTTACTCTATATACGCCTTCTTATGTGCCTGCTTAGGTGTCGATTATTATCTCTGCTACTGAACTTTGACGTATAGAAGAAACTTTGGTTTTTAATATATACGAGACATACTCTTGTGTATCAGGTGCACTAACACACAGCGACAGCGCGGTAACTAAGTCAAATGATTTATTGGAACGCGGTATTTTTCTTTTTGAGACGAGCATATCGTTCTGAGCGGTACCGGATGCCCTATCTACCTATGATCTTCACATTGAGACAGATCGACCCACATCATTAGTAAGAGAACACTTCTCCTACAATCCTCTCACTCAGAGACCATAGCTTCTCCGCATTCTCCTCACTGGAAGCATATCCCAAAGCCTTCGCGACCTGACAATCATCCAAGAACGCACCTGAAGCACCTGCAAGTATAGTTAGCTACTATTCAAGGATGTCCGCATTAGGCATTTGACGCACTATCAAGTTGAGGATCCAATGCTGCAGCAACTGATGTCGCTGCACCTTGTTCCAGGGTCTTCTCTTTCGGAATCTCCATGTCCTTTTCTTCAAAAAGCTTCATGATAACTGGCCAGCTCTGCGGATCTACACCTGCCGCCAATCCTGTCTGTTTGATGTTTCCTGGATGTAGCGAATAACTCCTCACTCCCTTACTTTCCAATCTCTTAGACAGGGCGACGGCAAAGAGAATATTGGCAGTCTTGGATTGCCCATAAGCCAGCCATGTGTTCCAGGGGGTAGATGCGAATTGAGGATCGGAGAAATCCATTGGGCTGAATTGGTATAGCTTTGACGAAACATTGACCACACGAGCCTTGCCTGCCGCTTGCTGAAGTTGTGGTACAAGAAGATTGGTGAGTAGGAAGTGACCAATGTGGTTAGCCGCGAATTGACTCTCTACGCCTTCAGGCGTACGAGCCAACTTGGTACCCATGATTCCGGCGTTGTTGATCAAAACGTCAATCTTGGAGACAAGTGCCGCGACTGAAGCAGCAGCAGTACGAACGGAAGACAGTAACAAAAGATCCATCTCAATGAATTGCGCCTTAGTCGTAGGGCTTATATTTGAGATATCTTTAATGACGGGATCAATCTTGGATTCTGTCCGACCAAGGAGAAGGATCATTGAGGGTTTGGCAGAGGCGAGAGCCAAGGCAACGGCCGCACCTAGACCACCCGTGCTACCACCCGTTATGACGACTGTTCTCGTTAGATAGCTGGAGAAAGGCGAGGGTAAGACAACCGACAAGTTTTCCCAGCGGCTTGCTCAGAAAAGGCGGCGACCACGTCGCTGGCAGTGGTGGAAGAATCAAAGATGGGCATGATGATAACGTATGTAGTTCAAGTAGAATGAGATTGAAGACTTGCTGATACTTTATGGCTAAGATGCTCATGTAGCAGCGTAGGACCTTTGCCCTTTTTATGCGTTTATCTCCTCATGTGCTAAGATGCATTTAGAAGGGGAAACGAGCGAGTTTGTCATCTGGGTATCGGATACCTCGGGAAGCTCCGCTTTTGAAATGGTCCGTCGGAGTTGTTGTCTAGTAAATGCACCAAGTTTTTAGGTACGCAACGAGGCCTGAGTAATTATAAGTTGACGTGGACCCCAAAAGCTCTAATCTTAGATTACATATGTAGGTAACAAGGCCTGTGTACGCAGTAAGCCGCAAGTCCGTTTTAGCCAATCAAATGCTTATTCGGCGTAATTGGCTTAGCTCGGGACATGACTCAGTATTTGCGAAGAGCATGCGCATCCCCCGCCGTATCATCGTTGAAGCTTGCAGCCGGTCTTTGCTCGCGCTTTATATCCATACTACACATGCACCCTCTTCGCCAAGCCCCGTGTCCGGAGTTTTGCTGAGCGTTTGCTAGTACGGGTGATACCTTCTCATAGCTCGCACGAATTCAAAGGTGAGGTAACATGAGTGGTGTGAGATAGTCTACGCAATTGCGCACGTCTTCTTGTATTAAAGAGTCCCATTAAAAGCATGTAGGTTGCTCGTACACATATACAGGTTTGCTGCCTGTCGTTGGACGTGGAACATTCATGTATGCTTAACAAACAAAATTTTCTAAACTAGCAATGCGATCGATTGTTAACAAGTGCCCACTGCCTGTCTTATACTAATATAAGATAGTAAGCATCTTCCCCTTAGAATCTAATTCAAAAGTCTATAATTAAAAGTAGAGTAGAGCAGCAAAGCTTAGCAAGGTAAGAAAGTAATGTACAAGATGCAAGAATACAAGATTACCTCGAACAATGCATTGTTAGTAGAGATATAAGTACTTTAAGAACATACCTTCGTAGAGTTAGGCTTAGCTAAACGCGTTTTGTGCCTACTCTAAATGTTTAGCAAACAGCTATTATAGAGGACCTTTGAGGTAGAAGAGGAAGCAGAGTTTTAGTCTTATTCTGTGTAATCAAAGTACGTTTGCTGTTATACTAATTTGTCTATTCTAATAAAGCTCTAGCGAGCCTATGCAGTAGAAACAGGGTCTTGTAAGTGCAACGGCGCCGCCTCACTAAGGCACAATGGATGTTTCTGCTTCTAGAGTAGCGCGTATATAGGACAGATTAGAACGCAAAGATTTGCAGAAGGATCTTGTTAAAAGAGAGAACGGTGTAAGAATATTGTTAGCTGCTATGTTGCCGTCTTACGGAAGGCTACACCAGCTAATAACAAGTGAACACAGCCCTATTAAGTGCAGGGTCTGAGGTGTTCAGCTAGGCAGGAGCTTACACACATGGTAACTTGTAGAGCATGCGATGAAGGATGAATTAGGCTGAGTAGTTAACTGTTACTATGAATTATGATGATTTTTGAATTAAGAATTGTTATAAAAGAAATATTACATTAGCGACATGCTCTTCAAATTACCCTCACAGCTCATCGTCTCCATCGACCACAACCCCGTTACCATTCTGCTGCACAGCACCCGTCATCCCTTCCGCCGTAAGATGCCACTCACTCACTCCCTCAAACACTCCCTCCTGCTTCTCAGCCTTGCCGTTACCGAATTCCCTCGCACTCCACTTCTCTACTCCCTGTGTCCCCTTCCAAGCCTCATGTCCACTAAATTCCCTGGAGAGATTGGTGTTCAACCTTTCATACTCCGATAACTGCTTCGGCCAGCCTCCCAAACGCTGGAAGGCAAGCTTCAGGAGTTGTAGGTGGCGGATCGCAAGAACTGGTCTGTTGACATGAGAAGCACTCTGGTCCAGGGACTCAGCAAAGCGGCCATCGACGCTGCCATTTGTGCTGCCAGTGTTCTCAGCAAGTAGAGTGGCGGCAGTGTCTTCATCTTCTGAGTCCTCCTCTCCGTCCTCTTGGGTAAGGAAGCGGAGAATGTCCTCGTGCGCGAAAAGAGCTTTCTTGAAGTACTCCTTGGCAAGATGACCGGTCTTCTCAGTTTCCGCCTTCGCCTGGTACGTTAGACCAGTGCTAGTGTATAATTCCGCAAGCAACTCGTAGGTATCGACGGTTACTGGAGCCCGAGGCCCATGAGCTCGGCGCATGTTGTAAGCAATGTCTTCGCAAAGACGGATGGCTTTGACCGGGTGTCCCGCGAGATAACGTGCGCATACAAGACGACGGCCGAGGTTAACAAGCACCTGAGCGGGCCAAGAGCGTTGAGCATCACGAGTTTGCCACAGTGTTGTAAGAAGCCACTGCATTTCTGATTAATATTCAATTGCGAACAAATGGCGTGGATGATACATACCTCCAATGTCGCGTAATCTTGCTGCTCGCCCAAGAGCGCGGTAAGGTGGCTTAGCTCTGATAGCTGCACCCGAGCAAAGTTGATTTTCAAGCTCTTGCTAATATCAATGATCTTTCGCACAATCTTGTTCGAAAGCTCAAGCATCTTCTTGCGTAGCGCCTCCTCATTCGCCTTTCCACCTTCACGCCCCACGAGTATTGAGGCGAGCTTGAAGCCATGGCCAATAGAGTTCGGTCCGTCGTAACCCTTGTGGTTGCTAGCGAACAAGAACGCGAGGTTGGCAACATCGTAAGCCTCTGCAAATTTTTTGGTCTGGGTTAGCTTGGCGACGTGGTCGTTCGATGCCAGAATGACGGCCTCGTTGAAATTGGTGCCCTTGTGGGTGCCAAGGTACTCTAGGATGGCTGTGATGAAGAGGCGTGGTGACCCCTTGCGAAGGACATGAAGGTCATTGGCGTCGCGCTTGACGAAAAGGTTGACGATTTCTTCCTCCACAAAATAAGCAAGATCTGTCAGCTTCTTGCGAAGGAGGAATGTCCGCAGAGGAGCGCCTGCGATCAGGATGTTCTTCATGCTCTCTTTTTTCTTCAATGTGAGTGTAAATTGCTCGAAGTAAATATATTCTGCAATTAGGTCTGCCATGATCTCTGCGAAAGAGACGGCGAGATCCTTGCGGAGGTTGTACTCGAGCGAAGCCAGGAATGCCAACGTGTTGCGGTTGGACTTGGTTAAGTCGAACGACCACTTGGAGGCGAAGCGAGCATCCCGAGCACACAGTTGTCGATGGAGCTCTTGGATGAGCTGTGCAGAGTACTGTTCCTGTTGCACAGACTGAAACGATGCAGCAATGTACGCAGCAGACTCAATCAGTTTTTGCGAAGATGTTTCCTCCGTAATAATAGAACTGACTGCCGTGGTAATTCGTTTGACAGCTGCCTCTGTCTTCTGCTGGCGTGAATACATTATCACCAGCTCTTGGAGTCTGGTCAATGATGACTCATGGGAGTAGCCGTACTTTTGCGTTATCTCGACGTACTGCTCTTCGTGAATGCTGATGGCGCGCTTTATCGTGTCTGAATTCATGCTGGTGGACATTTTCGACTTCAATTGGCGCACATACAGCAAGGATAGCTGTTGCTTGATCTCGGTGAAACTGGTGGAAGTGGAGACGGATTTGAATCGAGAAGCTTCCTCGTACAATGATATAGCCTCAGATGCATGTTCCTCACTGCGCTGAGTGACACGGGCTAGAGACAATGTAGCTTCTGCGGCAATTATCGATTCGGCCCCAAAGATAGCAGAAGAGGTCTCGCGATACTCCTTAGTTGTCTTGTGCAGGACGCTCCAGCTGACACCGGTTTCTTCAAGGCACTGGAAGTACCGCTCATAAAGGGTTTGCACGAACGTCACTTCGGTGAACTGCTTGTACTCTTTGGCCTTGCGGATGTAGGTGTTCCAGATAACACCAAAGACCGTGACAGCCTCAGCATACCGGCGATCTTCCCAGTACGAGTTAGCAACGACAATTATGGCCTCCATAGCATCTTGATGGCAGTAGTCAAGATCCTTGTTCAGGCTTGTGACAATTTGCTGGTAGTAATCGATCCAGTACGGGTGATTGCGGGGATGCGCACGGCAGCGGGATCCAAGCGTGTACAGAACTTGGATTGTGTTCGCATGACTTGCTCCGTATACAGTCTTGTAAACAACAAGAACATCCTGGTAGACGCTAATTGCATTGTCTGGGTATCCGCGCTTGTCGTAGAAAGTCACCAGGAGCGTCTTGGCCCTCTCAAAGATCGCTTTATCGGTGGTGGGAGCTGAGAGGACGGCCCGGAAGAAGCGAACATATACGTCTTCAACCTTGTCCATACGTCGCTGGTGTCTGTAAACCTCTGCTAGACTTTCAATCGATTGGACAGATTCTTGAAGAAAGGTGGAAGTTAGAGTAACATCGTGAATAGAGCCCGAGAAGAAGCTATTCCAGGACCTATGTAGAGTGGTCTTGATGACGCTTTCAGCTGCAGACCAGTTGCTCTGCTCAATATACTGTGCTGTCAACTTCTGGGCCAATTTTATTGTCGTGGTATCAAGGGTGTTGAAGCTGATAATCGACTGGAAGATGTCTGTGAATACTGAGTCCGACACAGTGCTTGTCGTCGTCGTAAGGGTTGTAGAGGTGCTCAGACTTTGCTGCACGAGCTCCTTTGAAGTCTCAGTGATCTCGCGGCTGATATCTATTGATTGACTGGACTCTTCCTTGCGGACGCTCTTGTATACGGAACTTGCGAACTTGAAAATCGATAGAGCAACGGCGTAGTGGCCGGTGGACTTTAAGGCCTTGGCCACACTTGTCAAACGAGTCACAATGGACTCGGAATACGAAAGTTGATGCTTCCCGTATTGCTGCCAAATACAAACCAAAACTGCAGAGGCTTCGAAACTGCGCTTCTGAGTTTGCAAAAAACGAGAGTATGCCGTGGCTACATCAAGATGCTTTTCATGCCACTCGAGCGATTGACCAGTTCGGCACCGGGTAGAGATCTGCTGCCAGAGTTCCACGTAGGTCTTCTCAGCGAGGAAAAACTCCTTGTACGAGAGATACTCCTCAGCCTTGTGGAGCCAGATAGCAATCTGTTTGGTGTCGAAAACATCAATGACAAGCCCCTCGTTATCAGTACTGCTGAAGAAAGAGCCCTTGTAAGTCTGGATATCACGCTCTTCCTTGCCTTTGCTGATCACGACTTTAAGGCGGCCATGAATGTCCTGTGCTTGGCTGGAATTCTTCCCGTAGTGCTTCACAGTAATTTCCTCAATCAAGTGATAAATCTCAATAGCGCGTTCCTGTTCCTTGATTGACTCATATAGTTCCGCTAACGTTCTCCGCGTGCGAATTACTATTTCCGAAGTACTGCCATACTGCTTCTCAGACGCAGTGATTAGCAAAATGAGTATTTGCTCTTTACGCGTGGCTACCTCATCGCGCGTAGTCGTCGTAATGTTTTTGGTGATCTTGAGGAATCGATTCGCTGAATCCAGGGTCAGTGGGTGAATATCGCCTAGAACAGTGCGACTGATTTGGGCGGAGCTGAAATAGTATGTTTGAGCCGATTCCACATTCGAGAGAATAGTGTAGGAATTAGCAAGAGAAATGTAGGTCTGGAGAACAGCCAAGTGATTCTCTGTGAGGATCTGCTTTCGGACGTGGGACACAAGAATGTGTCTATCCAGAGCATATGGAATGGGGAGCTGGGTATCCCAGGAAATCTGCTCCAACAACGCAAACGTCACAGAGTCGGGGAAGACGCGCTGCAGCTCGGGTGTAGGTTTGAACTCAGCAGGAGACTTGGGGAACAATGGCGTCTGGCGGAAATGGCTAACCCAGTATCTGACGACGTACTCAAGGAAGTGGTGTTGCTGGAAAAGACGATCCGCAAGGGTGATATCAGGATCAATACTAGGTTCACGCTTCTCTCGAAGGGTGATCTTAATGTATGTCAAGATCCGTAAGAGTATATCAGTATGGCTATCCTTGATGGGAATTTGGATCTTGTTGCGTGTTGCAAGGTCCCGGAGAGCATTCTGAAGATATACATGCTTGAAGCGCACAACGTGGTCCTGAATGACCACGAAAGGACGCAAGGTATGCACCACAGTGTCAACATCAACACCTTTGTCGGCAATGATACCCTTCTGGGAATCTATGGCAAAGAGGGAGTGGATCTCTTCGACTGTCAGTGGACGTTCAGAAGAAAGCAACCACGAAACCAATTGCTTGGATTCTTTGGAAGGAGCCAAAACTGTAAACAGCTTTAGGACCAGATCCGATACTTGACCAGGTGACGCAGTCAGGATTTCGAAGGTTTTGTTGAAACCTTCACTAGTCTTATCAAGTTTAAGAATCTCAATGGCAAGGATAGCCCACAGGAAAGACCCATTTGCGGCGTGGATGAGACGGTCAAGTAGAGCTTCTTGAGAAGGGCCATCTTTAGCTTGGAAATGGCTGTTGCGAATCAATGCTCGAAGAGCAACAGCGTGGATATCCTCGTGAATATCCTCCTCTGTGATCTCATAATGTGTTCCGTTTGCGGTGGTTTCTACCGTAGATGTGGAAAAAACAATCAGTCTAGCGCGAGCAGCTTCGAAAACAACGTCACAGAGCTTCTTGAGGACCGCCGATGGTGCTTTTTCATCCCCTGTGACCTCATTGAGGCCATCAACAACCACAATAAGGTCCTTGTCACCCTCGCTCGGTTGCTTGAGGGCTTCAGAAAACGCTTTCCAAAGGTAGTTCTCGTATAGCTGGATATCAGTAGCGTCGCGACATTTGCTGTGAGCCCAAGCGAGGGCGTAGTACAACGCCACGTTACCAACCCTGAGATTGAGTAGTTGAAGGAGAAGAGTTTTGACCAAAGCAAGGGAAGTAGCCTGGGAAGGAATAGCAGCGCCTGCGCGGATCAGTATTTCTAGTCTCAAAATAAGCTTTTTTGAAGACACTTACTAATAGAAAAGAAAACGGTATCATAAGTTTTACGACCGACAGAACGCTGGAGCCTCTCCATAATTGACCCTGCCAACGAGGTCTTTCCACTCCCAGGCTTGCCAGTGATGAGAAACGATTGTTCCTTTCCATTTAGAAATTTAGTGAGCGTTTTCTGAAACCAGAGACAGGTGAACTCCGCTTGATTGTCGGTAAAGATCGTATGGTCATGGCTCAGGGATGTAAGCACGCGATCGTGAGGAGACAAGAACCGAGTAAGGGTTTTCACGTCAACAGCTATTGACTTTAGTATAGATAGATTATGGGTCGACGAACGAATTGCACACCTTCGTTGGCATCAATACCCGCACTCTCGATCTGGTAGGCCCAGATACTTTCAACGATCTTGTTCTGACGCGATCGGAAACCTTCAATTGTGTCGCCAAACGACTCGAAGATATCGATGCTGACAGAAGATGTTGTCAAACCTGGATCGTCAGTTTTGTTACCCAGTAGGAGTGAGGAGCATACCCTTGACAGCTTTATAGAACGTAATCGCTACATCAACAACGAGCGATAGAAGATCAGCATACATCAGACAGAGTTGCTCGCGCACATCTGAGGTCGCTGCAATTATTTCGGATTGATGCAAGATGGAGGAAAAAGACAGAGAGAACCGGTAGAAGACAGAAAAGGCGCGATCCAAAGCTTCAGAATTATCGGATTCAAGCTGCGTGTGTCAGGAGTAATGCTTCAGAAAAAAAAATTCGCTCATTACATACCTCGAGGAGAAGACGGGCATGGCTGTACCCTATAGATGCAGCGGCGTTGCTATTGAGAGCGAAGCTTTGAATGGCAGTATCGAAACGGTGTAATTGTTCTGAGAAGTACAGAGCGCGAACGAGAACACGATCCCAACGGCTTCCTTTGTGAGGAAGTGTGGTGAGACGCTCCGTCTTGATCCACTCCAGAAAGCCAACAAAGGATGTGTCTGCCACACTCTGGTACACACCCGAACCCAACTGCGAAATGCTTTTCTTCTTCAATGAAGAAGCTGTCTCTTGCACGAAGCCAAACTCGTAGTAGCTGTTTGAATTTGAATGAATAACTTGATTCATCGAGCTATAGGCAGCGCTGGTTGTTCGGGAACCCATCCCATGGAATCGACCTTTCCCGTGAGCTAATGCCTTTGGAGAGCCTGGAGGAGTAGAAAAGCCATCTAGGCTGCTGAATGACGAGGTCATCGTCATGGGAGCCGGCATCGCGTCAATCAGAGGGGTTTCAACTTTGCCGACAGCAGTAGGTTGTATGTGTGCCTCTGGCTCTGGCTCTGGCTGCAGCTGCGGTTGCGGTTTTTCTACAGGCTGTGTATCGACTGCAGAAAGAGGTGCAGAATTCGTCGCCGATGCGTTAGGTGCTCCCGCTGTATTGGATGCTTTTCGGAAACGGTGTTTATGTTTTGGTTCAGAGGGTTAGGTTAGCAGCAAATGTGAGAGATATATGTGAAAACGGACCAAAAGGATTGATTCTTAATCCAAGCATATGGAAGAAGTTGGGAACGGAAGCACAAAATGAACAGAAGTGTTTGCCCATAAATAAGATTAGCTGGGATCAACCGCGGAATAGTAGGTTAAGTAAATACTACGTCGACTGAAGACGAAGTCTAGACCTCGTCCAATAAGACTACCTAGGGTGGGCGAGATGACGCACGATGGCTATGAAGCAGGTGAGTTGATTAGGTGGAAAGGATGCGCCGATCGCTCTGCATAAAATAACGCGGGATGGTCCGGATTCCCGAGTCGAGATGATTCTTCGGACAGAGGTGCAGTTCAGGCATCGGCATACCAGGATTGAAAGTCAACATGAAGGCAGGGAGCTGTCAACCCTACCAAAAATCCCATGTCAGTCTCGTGTCTGGTTGGTTCTGATTCCCAGGAAACTGCCTCAAAGCTGGGTTAGAATTTTTGTAGCCCATAATTCATTGGTTCATTAATTTCAGATCTCAGCTGCACAAGCTGATCATTGGCAACATGGTTGCCTTGCGCTTGGAGTGTAGAAGTACGGAAAGATACGGTGTAATAACCACGACTGCGCCGAGAAGAGAGAGAAGACCATGCCTACTCCACACTTGAGTGGGATGGTCTTATCTCGGCACACTGGCTGAAAAGCGTAGCGAGCCATCCGGACCGTACCGAGGGCAGCTTTGAGCGCCAGCGACTGGTAGCTCAAGTATATGAGGAGGTCCCCTATATGGCGTTCAGTTCATTTAGTTACACGAGGGGGTTTGAATTGGCGTAGCTGATCTGCGGCGCTAGCAGCAAAGCCGCATCATCCCTGTCAAAGCCAGGTTGGAGCTGATGATGCAGTATGGGTAAGTGGGCCTGCCCCGTCCATATCTTCGTCTTCTTTGGGAATACGGGAGATGTCTGCCAGGATGGTGGGTGCCCAATTGAGCCTGTGGGTCGAAGGTAAAAGCGGTGGCTTGCGTCGTGTAGAAGAAGCTAGAAATAATAAGCGAGCCCGGCCGACATTGGCTATAGTAGTCGGCGACCTAATGATACTTCTCCGCTCCTGCACGATAATCACTCGCGCGTCGAAGGCGTCATTCGTAAATACCCGCATCAATTCTGCAACTGTAACCAAGAGAGCTTGCTGGTTATAACCCTACTCAAGAATCGTTCTCTTAAAAGCATAGCTTAGCGCTAACAGTCTATAGGATGTATGCATAGTTAGCAGCCCCGCACAGTATCTAGGGAAGTCTATAGTGCTATACAGTGCCTTTAACAAGTAGCAGAGGTATATAGAAAAGGCGAAGAAGTAACAGTTCTAACATAAGAATGTTCTAGATCACTTTTCACTGTTCGTATTAGTGGAAACTACCATTCATAACAACAGCAAACACTCCCACGCTAGCACAGTTGAGCATAGGTCTGTTAGATTATAGGTTATATATCACATTTTAAACACATACGTTAAACATATTGTTAAATCCTCAAAACATTCAAAGAGGGGCAGTTATTAATTATTTCCTTTCCTTTTGCATAACCGGGACCGCGGGCGTACGCGACTAGATACCGAGGATATAAAACGATAAAAACGACATGAACAAATAGAAGCAAAAGTCCTCCCTACGGCAAAACGCCTGTTTTTATGAGCTCCAAACAAGCTGCCCCCCGAACTCTGCCAAAGTCGCCTGGTTCCTCTCCTCTTCCACCCAAGAGACGAATCCGGAATTGAATTCTGCCGCGTGCTCGGGAGTGTCTTCCCAATACACGTCCATCACCGCGAGTACGCCTTGGAGCTCGGCCGAGTACCCCAACTGCGCAGTCTCAACATCCCAAGCGCAATAACACATGCCATAGATTGTTTCTGCAAGGTCGCTGATGTCTTTCCTCTGCATAATCGGATCTGGCGATTGGTACTCGATGGAAGCGCCGAAATCGGAGAGAAGGACTCGAGGGGGCGTGCTCATGTCGAAGCCGGGGGAAGAGGAAGAAAATAGAATGTTGCCAGCCATGACATCTCTGTGTGCAATGGGTATCCACTTCCGGCCTTTCGGGGCAGGACCCGCGTGACACGCCTGCAACGCCCTCCCTATTGACACGAGGACGTGCCAGACGAAAGATTCGGGTATTCGTTGTTGCGCAATTTCATGCCGCTTTAGAAGATCATTTAGACTACCAAGATCACAGTGCTCGAAGTAGAGCTCGCGAAGGGCTGTGCTTTCGCCCGACGACGGATCGGCTTGAGATTTTGACGGCAGAATGTGGTCTCGCAGCTGCACGATATATTCGAATCCATTCAACCTTTGGCAAACAGTCAATTCGTCCTTGCTTTTCTGAGCAAGCACCCTCTTTCGGATTAGTTTCTCGCCGGTTTTTGTGTTGCGCACTAGCGATATGCCTTTGTTGTTGTGCCCTCCAGCGTCGCCGAAATCCGTTATCATTACATACTTGCGGTGCTTTTTGGGCGATGCTGGGACTGATATGGAGTTCATGGAAGATATGATGAGTTTATGGATATTTTTGGGTGATGGACTTGGGTTTGGACTGCTTTGGGTTGACTTTACTTCATAAACAGCTGTTGTGTAGGTTGAAAACGACACGAACAATGCGACAAAGGTTGAGCAAAATGCTTACTTGCTTGATACATTGTGTATGTATTGATTGTGAGAGGTGTAGCCCGCTGTGGGCAAACACCATTATTCCGTCGCCGAACATTGTGTTTGCTGTTTGATTGCCGGCGCAGCAAGAGAGTGGCGAATGACGTCGGGTGTTCAGAGGTGTCAATCGGTCATAAATCTCGAAAGAAAGCAGAAGAACAGAAATATCGTTTCCCAATATGATGGAAATTGGTTGAATGGGGTATGTCGAGGGTTTGATGCGCTGGAAAGTGTGCCGCAGGGTTGTCGCGAGGTTGAGGTATTAAAACAATGCTGGTGCCTAAGTTAGCTGTACTAGTTAGTTGTTGTGGCAACCTACAGTGAATTAGTGAGCACACAGTGATTACTAATCAGCGCGAAGATTTTTTTTTGACCTTTTTGAGCAAATCCTGTTTTCTACTTTGGGCAATAATGAGTTGAAATGAAATATCAAATTTGGATGGATGCACACGAAGGGCAGAGATGGCGAAGCTTATCGATAGTTTCGCTTGGCGCTTTCGTAAAGCCAATGTACCCCAAGCCGCATGACTCATATCAACTCATAATCGAACTTCTCTCGCAAACGCACTGCAGCTCTACTCATAACACGACATGTATCCCGCCATGTTCATTAAACATAAGCGCACTGGATCGCACATCAAAAATTCAATCGCTTGTAGCTGGGCTGCCCGCACATCTACGAATCCACCCATAGAATAGGTCAAGAAGTAAGTGTACATACATCATACACGAACAAAGTATTAAGTTATCCTAACCCCCCGGGCTAGACGACAAGGCAGAGATTCAACATCGAGAGTCCGAACACAGCCGGCTTCATCATGCTTGACGTGGAACTTGATTTGATGGGGGCTCAGCCCGCCCTCTTC
This sequence comes from Periconia digitata, assembly GCA_948474695.1. NCBI lineage: Eukaryota > Fungi > Ascomycota > Dothideomycetes > Pleosporales > Periconiaceae > Periconia > Periconia digitata. The sequence goes on along the minus strand of CAOQHR010000005.1, from coordinate 3,020,538 downwards.
AAACTGTATACACAGCTTGCTTTCGTCTACCCGATGCCGGACTCATCATCCAAGTCACATGTTGTATCCGTGTTGAATGAGGGCTTGAAGCGTTTGTCTGAGTCTTTCCCTTGGGTTGCAGGCCAAGTTGTCCATACCAGTAGCGATTCCGACGGCCCATTGAAGTACAGGATCCGGCCGCTGGATTCAATACCCAAACTAGTCGAGAAAGATTATACATACGAACCGACCGTTCCCACTTTTGAGGAACTAGAAGACGCCGGTTTTCCAATGTCTATGATGAGCGAGGACGTGTGGGCTCCCTGTCCAACATTGAGTGGGCTGACCTACGGCACTTCAGGTTCCGCCAGCAGTAACGACAAGACTGCACCGGTTATGCTTGCACAGCTTAGTTTCATCAAAGGAGCTGTCGTTCTTTGCATAAACATGCAACACAACGTTTGCGACATGATGGGTCAATCAGCAGTCATGTCATTGCTGACCAAAGCATGTCGCGGAGAAGCTTTCTCGGAGCACGACATCGTGCTTGGCCAGAAGGATAGGACACAAGTGGTGCCGCTTATTGAGGCTGGCCAATGGAATCCTGTAGATGTTCTTGGTGATCAGCTCATTTCATTACAAAGACGTTCTGAAGACGAATCGGCGACGGCCAGATCTCCTGCCCTGGACGTCAAGGCCGCCGAGCTAAGGGAGATTCAAAAGCCACAGGTGCTGGGGACTTATTTCAGTTTCCGCGCCACGAGTCTCAAAGCTCTTAAGTCATTGGCAACGGAAACTTTGCCCTCGGATCGCGAATTCATATCCATGGATGACGCGATATCAGCACTCATTTTCCAGTCTGTATTGCGCGCTAGGGGACCACGAATCAACAACGAAAAGCGCTCAGTCACATTTGCTCGAGCTGTCGACGCGAGACGCTACCTTGGAGTTGATCCTCAATATCCGGGAGTTTTGCAAAACATGACATATACGAAATATCATCCGTCGGATCTGTTGAACGCCCCACTCGGACATATCGCTGCCGCCATGCGTGAGCAGATCGACTCTAGTTCTTCTGATGTTGCCCTTCGAACGCGAGCTTTAGTAACATTCCTGTCTCAATCACCCGAGAACGCTACCAATGTCAGCTTCACCGCAAGTTTGAAAACGGATACAGACATTATGTTGAGCTCTTGGGCGAAGGTCCCGGCGTACGATTGGGATTTTGGATTTGGGTTGGGTGCGCCGGTAGCAGTTCGACGACCAGCATTTGTGCCAGTAGAATCTTTGATGTATATCATGCCTAAAGATGGCAGAGGGGATGTTTCAGTGTGGATGTGCCTGCGAAACGATGATATCGAACGACTGAACGAAGATTCGGAGTGGACGAGGTTTGCGACGCACCTAGGCTAGTTGTTTATCAACCATCAAGAATGAGAAGACGGCTGTACTCTGGATATCACTGTATTTTTTTGCGACAAATCATACATGACTATGCCCCTCTTCTTCTGGCCTATTGCTCCTCGTCTCCAATTTGTTCCTTGGTAGCGTCCCAAGTTTTCTCAACGGAGAAGCCCTCTACAAATACGCGCGCAATTGCTTGCTGCTTAACCACCTCGTCCTCACCAGCATCATCCTGGGAAGGTTCGTAATCGTTGTCATATTCAAGCAGCATGATTCCCCTCGCAGTGCCCTCATACTGGTTCTCAACTTCTTCCACTGACTCAGGCTTCACATAACTCAATCTGTGCACGGTGGCGCTCTGGAGATCGTCTTTCTGGATCTCTTTCAAGATGGCCGCGACCTGAAGCTCATACATCTTCATCTGGTCAATCTTGAAACTCGGTTGTGCGACGTAGATTTCTGGATTAGATCCCGCGCCGAAGATGTCTGTTAGAGTGTCGGGCTTGGTGTAGTTAACAGTACCCTCGGTAACTGCAACCAGAAGACTAGCCCATTCTTTCTTACGCTCAGGCCAATACGCTGTTTCTTTCTGCTAGGAATTAGTTTTGGTACACATGAACAGATTGGAAGTTGGTCCAAGAATAGGGAAGGGGGGTAAGTGAGCGGTATGGAAAGGGTGCTGAATCCCTGGGGCATACTCACATAGTAACCCATCCAGTATCCGCGCTCGGAAACAATGCTGATGCCAATGCAGCCCTCGAGACCTGTAACATAAACAGGGAACGCCTCCTGTGCAAATTCCCCGTGCTTCGATACCGCGTAGCTGTTTTTGTTTTGGTGATCTAGTGCCTGTTCAGCGTCGGCGGCTTCTACAACACTTAACACGTAGTCGTCTGCCTCCGCTGCGGTTACACCTTCGAGGCTACGTCTAGTAATGCGGGTAGAGGAACTACTACCAGATGTCTGTGCATGGGATGCCTTCGTAGAGGTTTTTTGCCGTCTAGTGGAACATTTTTGTTGTCCACAGTCACGGGTTTCGCCGCAGATGTAAGGAGTTACTGATGCCGTTGAGGAGGAGGAGGAGGAGGAAGTCACTGAAGTTGCTTTCGTGGAAGAGGTAGTCTTACGGCTGGTTGAAGAAGTGGATGTCTTTGTTGATGATGTCTTTGTTGATGATGTCTTTGTTGATGATGTCTTTGTTGATGATGTCTTTGTTGATGATGTCTTTGTTGATGATGTCTTTGCTGATGATGTTGTTTTCGATGATGTTGTTTTCGATGTCTTTGTTGATTGCTTTGTTGATGTCTTGTTTTTTTCCTCGAATTCTTTCTTCCTTCTTTCTGCCTCCTTTTCATCATCCTTATCTGAGGGTTTGGACTTACAATTCTTTTTCTTCAATAGACATTCACCTCCCGGGTACGAATCTATATAAGGAACAGAAGTGAATGCGTCATACACCGCGCGTAGATCGTCGACAACTTGCTCAGTGTATTAATATCAACTGACAGAAAGAAGCAAAAGAGGGTGAGGTTGGTTACCAGGTACAGGATAATCACTGCAATCAACTTTCGTGATCATTTGGAGCCAGCCATTGTAGTCGTCAGCCTCCTGGAACGTCTTTGCAGCACGAATGCCATTCCGTACTCCACGATTCACATAGCCGCCACCAGGAATCATGTCCATGCCAACGTCCAGTATCATATCTGTCAATCGCGCCGTGTCAATGTTCGTTCAAATCATCGGAGACAAGATAGCCAGTAGAGGTTACTAGCAAGAAGATCACCTCGGTTGACTCTGGAACCTCGTTACTTACCAACCATTGGGATGAAACCGCAAAAGATGGGACCCGCAATCTCCTCGATACCTTTCTCAACCTCAGCGATGAACCATTCCAGGAGCTCGCGGTAGCCTTTAGCGTCATTATAGCAATTGCAATTTCCTCCCCAGAAGCAGTATTTTGAATCCTGTGAACTGTCCTTGTAACCCTGCGGATTTATCATTAGGCAGCCCTCGGCTGGGTTACCAAGGTCCGCTCGACAGGCTTTGGTGCATGTTGAGACGTCCACTCTTTCCTTGTCGTTGGGCCACCATTCCCAGAGCCTGCACTTTCCTCTTTCTACAAATTCTTCTTCCATTTTTTTCTTCTGGGCCTCTGTAATTTTTGTATCCGTGCAATATGGTTCTCGTGCGTTCGGATTCATCCGAATCTCAAGAGAGGGTGAGTTTACAAGCTCATCGCGAAGGCCCGCGTGGACAGAAGGCAAGATAGCCGTCAATAATAATGGAAGAGCAAGTTTCATTGTAGTAGTGGGATCAGATAACCACTGGAATTCGAGACGGAAAGGTAGTAGTGTCGATGCAGCGAAAGTGCCTGAGAAAAAGAGCGGAAGCAAAGAGCGCACTGCTGGAATAAACTTCGTGGGAGAAGCAAGCAATATGCATCAAGCAACGCCTTAAATACAAGTTCAAAGAGGTCACTAGCATTCAAATGGCATGTGTAACACCGCCACGCCTCTCAGCTTTTCTTCGATAGCAAACATTCGCCCCAAAAATAATAACTTCTCCCTACAACCCCCTAATTCACCCAAACTCACTTACAAGCACGAAGCTTAATTCAGATTACAATCCAGACGACGCACCGTGCGTCTAGATTCATGGCTAATCATGGGCCGATACCCGTTCAAAAGCCGAATAGTGGGCAGATTAGTGCTACGGCTTAGTCAATGCTAGGTCGAAAATGGTAATTGAGGCGACAGGGGGTATAGAATTAGAGCGTAAGCAGCGACTAAGCAAGAAAAGGTAGCCAAGTCGCATAGATTAGACGATGTAGATTGATCCAGTAAATGGGGTGGTAGTACAAGTCCTTTGGAGCGTCTCCACAGCAAGCAAACTGCTGCGCCTGCACACGCCCTCGTCTTAATAGCAGAGAGTGAGAGGCATAGCTTTCATATGTACAACACACGAGAGCCACTGCGAAATGCTACGAAATTTATTTGATCGGCCTCCGTCGCTTTTCCTCCTAATTGAGTCGTGTGTCATACATCTTGTGTGATACTTCGAATGTTCACACCGCACACACCACACCAATTGCAAAATGCGATAGGGAGTACATCTCTACACTAGTCTCATTCACCAAACAATTAGAAATGTAGATGATCTAATCATGCAATGCTTCGTGGAAAACGACATTTTGATTTCTTGTTTTCGTCGGACTTTTTGCATGGTACCAGGGGATACTATTTTTACTTCCTAGAGTTCTAGGCCATGGCGATTGATCATCTCTGGCGCAACGCAGTACGAAGAAGCATCAGTGAATTGCTAAGGCCTTGTGAAAATACACATTTCACACATCGTTTTCTCAATTTATAAGTATGATACGGTCGCGAAAGAGGCTTCAAGTTGAATCTCGACATCAGACAACTCAGCTTGTAATGTCCGTATGCAGTCTCTCTTCTCGTGTTTTTTTTTTCTTTTTTGGATTGCGATGATCAAGATCATGCAAGGTATTTTTTTATGCCTTTTTGCTTTCTTCCTGAAAACCAGATTCCCGCCAATGCTTATCGTGATCTTGGAGAACGCAGAGACATTTTGTCGTGAAAATGACTTTCTTTCACAGAGATACATTTCATGGTAGCTATTCTGGCGGAAGGGCTCTTGTTAAAGCCTATCAAGGAGGTGGGGGGTAATCCAGGGCAACATGTAAGCATAGAGAGGGAAAATCCGTCTCTTTCGCACAAAGCTCTAGTCAATCTTGTCCCTAGAGTAAGTACCCCGAATGATTTCTGGAAACATACGTTCTAGTCTTTGAGTTTATAACTCACATTTCACAAATAAGTTCCGATCTTGAAATTAAAATTAAATGGGAACAATCTATGTACCAAACCATACAACTATCCACAGATAGTACGCGTAAAGTTTGGTTGCGGGCTTTGATGGCTGGATATCGGGAAGTGAGGAATAATGCCGATCTCCATGCAACCTAACAAGTCGGTACTACAGTTGGCGGATACTTTAGCGGGCTTTATAGGTTATCAGGTGAGAACGACTACTTACCTGTAAATCTTCTCTTGTATCAGTTGCGGCAGCGTCTCAATGCCCCCTCTGAGTTCAACAATTGTCTTGATGCCACCCATGTGCACACTCCATGCACCGTGATTTCCCTGTAGGTACTGTGACGGAATCCTCAGTCTCAGCGGTTTCACACCGTTTCTAAGCTGGTGGCTCACCTCGGCTTTTGCCAAGAATAGTATAGCAGTGATCGTGGCGTCTGATGTAGCGTCTTCCCCCGGCAAGCGGTGATTGATCAGTCCGATACATTCCAGCATGTGCTTCCTTTGCACTCCCATATCATAGAATGCAGCAACGGCTGAAGTGCACAGAAGGGCGTGAAAAAGTGCCGCATCCGTCATGACCATCGGGAACCATGCTGAATCCAGGCATTCGTTTTCCGTGGGACGCATAGCGCCTGCATCTGTCCGTGCATCCCCGTGATTAGCCTTGCCAGTTTTTTTGGTATTGTGGCTTGGGGGGAGAGCAAACCATGTACACACATTGATGGATGAGTCTGAGCATATACGGCTCTATCGGGATCGGGAAGGTAAGAAGGTGGGATGGCGGTGCTTGAGGTGAACTAATCACAGACTGGGTGGAGTTCTGGGTTGGACGTAGAGTATAGGCGCACTTGATCTCTACTGTAGAGCAATCGTCTCGTTTTCGGCGGAGAAAATCTTCCATCACATGGGTTTTGACCAGTCTGCGAGATTCTTCGTCCGCCTCACCCGGGCGAGAGATGTTGACAAAGGCGAATGTCTTTTTCGATCTCGCCGCAGTTGTCGTCTTGGTATACTTATGGCGTAATTTTCGCGGCTTGCTGCCAAATACCATAACCATCGACTGGACCTTGCTGCTAGCATCAGAGAGTAGGCGTGGATCTACGTCAGCTGCGAGCCGTGAGGTTCCTCGTGACATGTCTGCAGTGGCGGAGGAATGGACGGAGCAGCTACGCAAATGCGATGAACTAAATCAATGTCAAACATGCATAAAAATCATGTTTTTCCCAAGACTTTTCACCAGTAGGAGAGACGAGATGAGGTCCTGTTCTTTAGCGTATCTCAATCTGGAGCCGTAACGTCGTTTCTGCGCTTGACCAAATAAAGCTAGTGTTCTTCGAGATCCACTTTCCTAAAGCGGTGTTCGGCGTATATTCACCCCGACTCACGGCATCAGTTGCACACAGAAGAGAGTTATGGCTTTCCGGACAGACATTGTCTCGTTGAGAATCAGGGTAGCGAATATAAAAGTATAAGATGCGGTATCAGCTCTGGGTTATTCATCCATCTTACACTTCGCATTGTCGGTTATCATGTCATCTTTCACTCCAAAAGCCATGCCAGATCTTGCTGGGAAGGTAATCTTGATTACCGGAGGTGAGTTCACGTTCTCGCAACTAAAAGCTAATGGCACGACTTGATAAGTAGTTACTGATGTTGCATGAGAATGTAGGAAATGCAGGTTTAGGAAAAGAAGCAGCCCTTCAGATCGCAAAACGAACCCCGTCGAGAATTCTGATCGGCTCGCGCAGCATCGAAAAAGCTCGAAACACCATCGCTGAGATACTTGAATCGGTGCCAGGAGCTCAACTCACGCCTATTCAGATGGACCTTGCATCTTTTTCCTCCATCAAGGAGGCCGCCGAAAAGATCCTAAGAACAACCTCCCGCCTCGATGTGCTGATGAACAATGCAGGCATTATGGCTGTGCCCGCTGCAACTACTGCCGAAGGATACGAGATACAATTTGGTACGAATCACATGGGTCACGCCCTTCTTACGAAATTGCTCCTACCTCTCCTTCTTAAAACCGCCGAGCAGTCGGGCGCCGATACAGACGTTCGCATTGTTACTTTGTCATCGCGCTCGCACATTCGTGCCCCCAAGGACGGCATCGACTTCTCAAGACTGCGTTCGGCTGACCCGGAGCTTTCGCCCTACGTCAAGTATGGGGTGTCCAAGCTAGCAAACATTTTATACGTCAAGGAGCTGGCGAAACGTTATCCAGCTGTCAAGACGATGGCTATACATCCAGGAATAGTGGATACCAATCTCAGCACAGCAATGAAGAAGAGTTCCGTTGTCTTCAAATTGCTCGTGCCCGTGGTTTCCTACTTCTCGGGCGTAGGAGTAGAACAGGGTGTCTTGAATCAGCTTTGGGGAGCGACAAGCGTGGATGCGGAGAGCGGGCAGTACTATGAGCCTGTGGGTGTTGGTGGTAAAGGATCGCCGCTTACTCAGGATGTAGAGCTGGCAGATAAACTTTGGCAATGGACAGAGAAAGAGCTAGAGGGTTGGAAGATCTAGACCAGACACTGGACTCATTCATGAGTGCTTCCTCGAATCTTCGTCTCCAAGGTCGTGGTCATGGCTACTGCGCAGTCCTGGAAGTATATACTAAGCGGACGTAGATGCGACAGCCAGTACGCCGAGCATGTATGCCTACGATATCTGCTAGCGCGTCAGAATGTCGTCATTCACATGCTTTGTTAAAAGATAGAGTATGGATGAGACTTGGCCCTTATAGTGTGACGTTTCATACATAGGCAGTCATCGACTCCTCCTAATCAAGTGATTTGTGGTCTGGAGAGTTGTTTGGTTTGCAAGGGCGTGGGACCGAAGCCGGCTGCGGGTATTTGGGAACCACTGTCCGTGATGGCAAAAGTGTTGCGCAAAGCATCCGGGGTATTGACACAGACAAAGTAGCTTGATGGAGTTGCTCGAGGCCGGTTTGGTCGCAGTGGTGTGGTGAGAAGGTCGAGTTGAGGGTGTGCTGTGTTCAGATGCTGCCTCGCCCAGCCAATCAGAAGGCGCGTCACATAGACGACATGCACATGTGAGCACACCGCGTGAACACTGGTTCCCCCTTCCCGCCACACTCTCTTCCCACACCTTATACAGCCACACCCTTTGACTTCCCACCTCCTCCCCATATTTTGACCGCGAGTGTTCCGCTCCGCGAGAATCATGTCGCAACTCTTGATCCACAGCCGGTGACGACTCCGAACGAATTTCCAACATGGCAGACTTTGCGTGCTTCTGGGAGTGTTGCGCGCTTGTACTACACTTTGTTCGCACCCTTGCTCTTTTGGCTTCCGTTTTCACCACCTTGAACGTGAATATCTTCGTGGCAGCTTCAATACACGTGGGACGAACGAGCAAATCATCCCCCTTCGCCCCTTTGGGCGATGGGGCAGATCCACAGCCAGACAAACACAGACCAAAGCGTGTTCCAACACCGCCTAGGGATACGGGTGAAGATGAAAACAACCCGCAGGAACCTTCCCCTAGGAGCAATCGTAAGTGTATTTTCCACCCAGTGGGCGATGCGAATATTCAACTCGCGGCTGTGTCTAGCGCCCGTAATACCAGGGAACCCGCACCCGGCTATCCCTCCCAACATTGTTCCAACCGGGAAACAGAATTCTGCACCTAGTTATTCCTCCATTCTGCGCATTCACGAAGAGATCATGGCTGCCGATGCCGAGACGATACGAATCCAGCAAGCGACCATCGAATCACAGCAGGAAATCATTCGCAGGCAAAGAGAGATGATGAACCAGCTGATAGTGCTTCTTGAAATGCAAGAAGGCTGATGCACAATGGCCGATCAAAACAATAGAAAATCTAAATGGCGCTTATCACGACGCATTGCACGGCTACATGGTTAAGATATTCCAATGTCTAATAAGTTGGATTCGTGCTTGTCGTGACTGAGTCACCTGTAAATGGGGCTATGGCGATGAATAAGATCTGGCGGGACAAGATGGACACAGTGGATGACTTAAGCACTCAGGCATCAAAAAATGATACGCCATGATCCGCAGTGTCGACTGATCTCTGGATTTAAAATAGTGGAGTGGGGATCGGATTGCAACGCGAGTCCTAACGCGGCAATACAACTACCCAAGTTAATTGGATAAACTAAATTTAGCCTCTTGGTTGGTTTGATCAGACTTGAAAGAAGACGCAATACGCACAGAATTGTGATTATGGCTACGGCCCCATGTCTTACAGTCTTACTATCGTCCATTCTATGCATAACACTCTAGCGACAGCACCATGCCAGAAGTGATAATGTTTTTGCACGGCTATGCTGAACAAGTGTCTTGCGCACTAGCAAGTAGCTGTGTCGTCCCTTCCCCATCACAATGAGCTATTACTCCCGCCTTGTAGTAATCCTTTAGCAAGGAATAGATATGCTTGATTTTCTTTCTTCTAACGCTATCAAATTGGACATAATGTCAGCGGCAGACTGATAGCCTCCCTTCCAGCACTTGTATATTACCTCGCCACCTTGATATGGGGCTATACAGGGAAACTCGCACTGTTCATATTGTCTACGGATCTCATCCTCATCATCAATAGTGTCTAGGTTAGGGAACGGTGAATGGCCCGTCATTATAAAGTAGAGGGCGGTTCCAAAGGCGAAGATGTCTGTTTTTCGATCGCAGTGGTTCCGATCAGGTCGAGGCATTGAAGACATGACACTTTCAGCTGCTCCGCCATTGAGACTGATATCCCCATTCCGATTCAATAGCCTTCCCTGAAAATCGCAGAGCTTGATTGATAAATCGCTGGCAACGAGGAGATTCCCCACGCAAAAATCGCAATGAAGAACATTCATATCGTGGATGTATGCGAGGCCCTCTGCAGTGTGAGAATGGGTTGGGGGTAGATTAGACAGGTGGGTGATGACCGTCAAGATTACACAATCGTGTAACAGCCGTAGTGCACACGCGTGCTGCATGTGCTGGGCTGTGAAAGATATCCCAGCGTCAAGACATTGGTGTTTAGCCGCTCCTACCATCTATAAAGCTGCAATTTTGTCGCACTTCATCGCTCTTTTCGTCAGAATAAGACTCATTGGATTTCATACCATGTGCGAACATCAATTCCACAGGCGCAAATACCTCAACTGTACAAACAATCCAAGACACACCCTAGACTTGCAACGCTCGAACAGACTGCTAGCTGAGGATAGGACGAAGCTTGGTAGAGACAATTAAATCTTTTGTTTGCGAACAGCCCGACACATGTTGTTTTTCGCCTGTTCGTCGCCAGTTTCTTTTTTTTTTTTTTTTTAGTTTTTTTTTTATAGTTTTTTGGCCAATACGGCTATAGCATGCGGCTTAAGGTCCTGATAGCTTGTGTGCGGTGAATCTGATGTTAATCGTGTAAGTAAACGACCGGATTTCACAGCAGTATGTTCCAAGATGATCCAGTAGTGGAAATGATAGATGAAGACGTATAAGGGTTAGCATAACTTGGGGATTGGGAGTTGCGATTCGCGCTTTTTTAAACCCCAGCTACTCGAAGCGGTATATAATCTGGCTGTCCCTCGAGTCTCTCTATACATGAGTCTTGACCGCCGTTATGTCATCCGGTCCCGGGGTTGCCCCTCTACTCTCCTCTGTAGCAGCTGCGCTACTTCTTCGCTCCCTCGACTTCCTTCCATTACTCTGGTATGTTACACTCCACTCAACCCCCTTTTTGATGATCATCTGCTCGCTGTCATCGCTCTCGTGCTCGTGGCGATCTTGTTCCCTTTGCTCTGTGGCAGAAGCCGAGACCTCGTATCCGTTCTGCCCTGGTCTTAGCCTTCCCAATTTCGGTGTTGACCGTCTTCTCCTCTCAGCCTTTGGTTTGTTTTGTCTGACACTCCGGGAACGGTTTTCCCTAAGCTCGCCATCATCTTTCCCATCGTCGATAGTTGCCAGGGTTGCCGAGTGCTGTGAAGCTAGGTTGGAGAGTTTGACGCGCGTACCGCTTGAGGACAGTTGATAGGAAGACGCCTGCGTTTTCGTAGGAGGATCGTATGCCATCATGAATGGCTTCAGGTACGGAATGACGCTAGCGGTGATGGTATAGCCGATTGACAGCTGGGTAACGGTCACGACGCGAGAGTGCCAGATGTGAGACGTGGAGGGTTCGAAAGGATATTGGAGAAAGGCGAGGCGAATGAATGTGAAAGCTATATTACTGCATGAACGTTAGTTTTATTTCTTGGCTGAATGGAAGTTTACACGTACGGAACACGCCACGAGAATGCTCCGACCACTATGAGTTTGCTCTTGAGCGCCATCTGCAAGTCCGAGACGATGTAGATTGAAACTCCCACTAATGCGAGCTCTATTATGGCATCTAAGACTGCAATGACTACCCATCGGGCGAAGAAGTTGGTGCAAGTGGACGTGTCATCTGTCCAGGGGTGCTTTGGGTGGCAGCGGACGGCTTCCAGAATCACTGCCGTGATAACCCAGACCACAGACGCTGTGATTGTGGTCCAGATTGCACGAACGTGGGCGCGGCCGGGGGTGAGGTATAAGAACAGAAATGATACGCTGCACTTTGAGAGGAATAGAGTGAAGAGATAGAGAAGGTCGGCGGCGAATCCAAGCTGATGAGAGTTAGTGACATCGCTATCTGGTGGACTGTTAATGATGCGGACTACCTTTTGCACTGCTAAACGAACAGAGGGGTCTATCTGTTCTTCCGATTTCCCTAAACCATCTCGGAGTTGCCTAAAGACCAACGCAGTCTGTATGACTGCAAATATCTATGCAGGTTAGCGCCTGCCAACGGATGGAATAACTAGAATACCCACAGTAGCAGCGATGAAAAGATAATCGTCGATCCGAAAGAGACGAAACTCGTGCCTTGCGTAGAGTCTCGCCGCAACAGATAGCAACACCAAGCCCAGCGCAAACGCGGTAAGGATAGCGATCAACCCACTTTGGTCTTGAGAGTTGATACTTAATAGTGGCTTCGAAACACCTTCGGGCAAACCAGTCGGGTCGGGATTCACCTGCTCAGCGACCATTCTGCTCTCTCGTCGACTAACATAAGGTTGCTCCCGCGATGAACAAACTAAACCGGTGGAATTATGTGGGGACGAGGGCTAGTCAGTTTAAAGGGTCGACGACATTAGTATACTATCGAGAGAGGCTGAGACAGGCTGCGACGTGCGATGCACGAAACAAGGCGTTCTCTCTCCCAACAAGCATTATGCGTGTTCGGATACAACTGTACAGGTTGGGCCGATATGAGCACCGGCAGTCAGGGTGGCGGTCAGGGCCGGGTCGCCAAGCGCCAGTGAGAAGAATGATGGGCGGCGAGATTGTCGGGCTCGATCAAGGTTCTCCTAACAAGGCAGCTGTTGGCCTCGGAGGAACATACGAGACTGTGCGACCGTTACAGGGATAAGAAAGATGCTGAGCTGAGCTGAGCTGACTTCGATTCCATAATCTGATATGATAGGGTAGTCTCCTCACATGTCGCTTGAGGATGCTGCTGCTTTGGATGCGACAACGTATCAGGCATGGTATACGGGTGGGAAACTTCGCGCAGTTGGATGTGTGGGATAAAAAGTATATTTGTTTTTCCTCAGACATGGTCGGACGAGAAATTCGCACCGATAACAGACCTCGTCACTAGCGCTTCAATCCACGCTCGTATTTCTGCTCGTGTATCGCGACTAGTCAGGCTAGGGCCGCGTGTGCGAGCGCTCAAGCAAGCAATGTCAGCACTGAGCAGATCCATTAGCGTGGTGCAATGACTCTGGGTTGCATCAAATGAAGCATTCGGGGTCACCCGCTCGTGAGACGCACTAGGCGATATTTGGTGAAACCCAATCAGCTCCATTCACGTTTGCCTCGATTTGATGATTATGTCGGCAGATTGTTTGGTGGGCCAAGGCGGATCAGCCGAAAAGCTTGCACTGTGTCTTGTCTTGGGATAGCTTGGACGTCGTATAGATACTTAGCTTGTGCGTCGGTTAAATGCCCAGTCCATCGGGTGCACCGTACAGAATCACGCCACCAGACAGTCTGTGGATTGGAATGGTAACAAGCAATGTGTTATCCTGGGGTTTGATGGCGAACTCGTGGCCTATCCGCAGGGTCCATCAACAGACTATACTATACACTAGCTACTGCTGCTTAAGGGGTCGATGTCGCGCCCTAACCAGAAAGATAGAATCTAGGGGATCACTGAATACTTGAGGTATAGAGCTAGCTGTTCAAAACTCTTCCTTGCAAGTTGCAGAACGGGGGTCATTAATCGTCTCGCATGTTCTTCTTTATTGGATGGGAGTCCGATGTGCAGCACCCCCAGCCAAATCTTCCAGCATCCAGACTTGCAACCCCCCACTCACTTTCCGTCTCCGACCCGTCCGTATAATGTCTCGGCGTGTAACCGACAACGGTCACTGGCGAATCGGGGAGCTTGCCTTACCTCGAGCTACGCTGGGGTTTGCCTCAAGGGTTTGCTGCAAGTGCAAGATTGCACGTATTGAAATGTACGAGTGCCCCAAACAGTCGGTATTGTTGTGCCACCCTGCTCCCTTTCCCTTCTCTCGTCATTCGTCCTTCCGTCGCTTCTTTTTTTCCCTTCCTATCAGCATTTGCATTGATATCAATCACTTGCGGGCATTCGCGGGTATCAAGAAAGCTATCGACATGGTTGAGCCCAACGACAGCGCAGAAGCACAAAGCTCCTCCATCAATTTGAAGAAGCCGGACTACACCCTCGACGGTATGGAAGAGGGCGATAACGCCGACGATGTTTACTCCAGGGCAAACCCAGCCCGGCCTGGGTTCACCAAGTCTGATCAGAGAGACATGTGGAGGATGGGCAAGGTGCAAGAATTAAAGGTATGTCTCAGCTTCGGTTCTTCGAATTTCGGGTTTAGGTTGCACCAACGCCGCATTACACGCGCGGGAATCTGACCAGAGCGCTGACATCTATGTCATGTAGAGGAACTATCGCCCGTTATCCGCGCTTAGTTTCGCAGTCATTTTGACTGCTGTGTGGGAGTTTCTCCTGGTCGCGAACACTCAAGGTCTCATTGATGGAGGTCTAGCTGGTGTCTTCTGGTCTTACATCTGGACCTTCATTGGATTTGGATTCGTGGAACTCAGTCTGGCGGAGATGGCCTCGATGGCGCCCATTTCTGGTGGGCAGTATCACTGGGTATCAGAGTTCGCGCCACCAGGCCTACAACAATTTCTCTCCTATGTGGTGGGATGGATGTCAACATTGTCCTGGCAAGCTGGTAATGCATCAGGATCCTTCTTGACCGGCACCATCATCCAGGCCCTTCTCGTGGTCAACTACCCGGATTATGAGCCCCAACCATACCAAGGTACCCTCTTGGTGTTTGCCTCGGTGCTCGTTCTGTGCGTCGTCAACATCTGGGCCTCCGACATTTGGGCACGGATACAAAATGGTCTCTTGGTTCTCCACATTGTTGTTTTCCTGGCGGTCATCATCACTCTCTGGACATTGGCTCCTCACCAGAGCGCGAAGGCGGTGTTTACCGAGTTCACCAATGCTGGGGGATGGCCCACAATGGGATTGAGTTTAATGGTGGGACAGATCACCGCTCTCTATGCCATGCTTGGTAGGTCACCCCACTCTTCCTTTGGCGCATGCGAAGTCACTAACCAAGTTGATCAGGAAGTGATGCAACTGCACACATGTCGGAAGAAGTGCGTGATGCCGGCCGCTACGTTCCCATCTCACTCTTCTGGTCGTACATTGGTAACGGAATCATGGCCATCATTCTTCTCATCACCTACCTCTTCAGCATCGACAGCATCGATAACGCGCTTGAGGATCCTACCGGTTATCCCTTCATCTACGTGTTCAAGAGCGCCGTCAGCACAGCGGGAGTCAACGCATTGACTATCCTCGTTCTCATCCTTATCATTGCCGCTAACATTTCTTTCAATGCGTCAACAGCTCGCCAAACATTTGCTTTTGCGCGTGACAACGGCCTGCCTTTCAGCAAGTGGCTTAGCCGCGTGTCCTCCAAGGAGGTCCCTGCCAACGCCATCGCTGTGACTTGCTTGTTCACCATGTTGCTGTCCATCATCAACATCGGATCCAACGTGGCGTTCAACGCCATCATATCCTTGCAGGTCGTCGCCCTGTTCAGCACCTACGCTGCATCCATCTCCTGCGTCCTGTACCGTCGCATCAGGCATCCGGAGCTGATTCCGACAGCGCGGTGGAGTCTTGGAAAGTGGGGGATCCCAATCAATGTCATTGGACTCGCCTACTCTTCCTTCTCCTTCTTCTGGGCATTCTGGCCCAACGAGACGCCAGTCACTCTCGAGAACTTCAACTGGTCCGTCGTGCTGTTTTTGGGTGTTTTCATCATGTCCTTGGTAATGTATCTCATCCAAGGCAAGAAAGTATACAAGGGTCCTGTCGCAGAGGTCAGAGCATCAAGAATCGACTAGATGGGGTCTCTTGCCGGGCTACCTAGCTGACCCCAAGGGCGTTGCGCTATGGTGGTATGGTCAATGTCGACCAGGAGACTTTAGATGAAACGTAGCAGGTGTCAAAATCTACAAGCATCATTAGCATATTCATTAGTTTCGACATTGTAATTATTAAAGCCATGAAATTGGCCGTTCTGTCCTTCGCGACAGACTTTACCTTCGAAAGGAGTTTGCATCTCTCGGTGGCGCTCATGCTCTCATAGTTAGGCCAAGTCTCCAACACTTTAGCGCATATACAACCTCAGGATGATGAGCTCACCAACTCCAACAGATTCGTGTAATTCTTGAATCATTGCCGCTATACTTTTCTTCTTCCCTTGGCCGTGGTCTATTCTTGCCTGCCTGGCAGACAACGGACCCTGATCGGTGTTCCGGCACTCCGACCCCCGAAATCGCCGCCCCCCACGGGCCGCTGTCAAAAACAAACACCACGCGAACCTTGAATCAATCCTCCACCATGCCCACGCGGCTACCACGACCGAACTGCATGTCCTTGGCAATCCAAGTGTCCCTGCATATCCACCAAAAGGAAGCACAGAATTCAACGCCATCACCACTGACAGGTGCAACCAGATGCGCATAGTCCGCGCCGAACACCGCCGCGCGCCCGGCTCGGCCCGCCAGTCGCCAAGTTGAGTCCAAGCAAACACTATCCACACGCTTGCCTCCACTTAGTTTTCTGGGTACCCGTTGCTTCAAGCGAGCTACATACACAATTTCATCGTTCTGTAGACGTTTGTCTTGGGCCGTTGAAAACAAAGACATGACGTGCCCCCATTGAGACGCTTTCCGTCTGTCCCACGCGTAGAAAAGCAATTGGCCCATTAGGTACCCGCATACCGATCATATGAGATCGCACCTCCGACATGGACGAGAACTTCTGCCTCCGGTTCGCATACCAAACCGCTTCGTTTTTCGGCCTTCCTCGTTTTCCAACCATACCTACCTACATGCCGCGATATCATAAACAGTGATAGAGCGTGGAGGCACCGCGAACAATGAGATTCGACACAACGCAGGCCTCGCAACACAGCGCTCCACCGAGGACTGCATGAACACATGGGTCGCGTCGCGTGGAATCATACGCATTGGTATAACAGAACGGCTGTCAAAGTATTGGCTGCGACACACGCGCAACAAGATTCCCTCGAGGAAACGAGTCGAGCAAAGCTATACTCGTATGGTGCTCCTCAGTTCGCACCATGCTTGTATGCCGTTCTTCTGTTCGGAATAACCGTTGTATTGCGAAGGATACAATTGTACTCAGTTCCTATAACTTCCTTTCCGCTGACGGCGTTCTTGGTACCCATTCTCCACGCACTTGATAAGAGATCAAAAACACCCCAAAAGGAACATACGGCAGATTTCTTTGGATCCACCACGTTAGCTTTTTCATCGCCCACTGCTGAGATCTCAGCTCAGCCGGACGTCTATGATTGTGACACAAAACTTGACGTCTGCAGCAGACTACGAATCGCTATCTGGTTAAGGGTCTCTATCGTGTTGATGACGGGTGCTAGCTTGACCTCTAGAACAGAAGCCCAGTTGTCAATATTCGTGATTCTTCGGAAATTAGACACGACACAAACACCTAGGTACAAAATGACCACATATTAGTATGGTTTAAAGCCTTAACCTCAGTGCATATCGGCAAGCACAGTCATATTGGCGTGTTAACTTCCCTACACGGCTCGGGATTGTACCGCAGAACAGTCTTACCGGTAGGGCGATAACAAAAGGTGAAACAACTAAGTAGTGGAAGAGACATCCGCCAATTTTACTATGCCACCGTCTATAGCACGCGGCGGGACAAACTCTCCGTCAACCAGAAAGTACATGACTCAGATTTAGTGATGGCCCTGGATATGAATATGAGCATATGCCACTCGATCATCTTGACTCGTCGGCGGGGATATCGCCCCATCGAGCGAACGGACCGAATCCCAGATCTCAACGCCGTAATTTCCGTCAACTTTGTAGTCGTACTTGTGGGTCTCCACCAATGATCAAAAATCTCGAGAGTCGACATCATCTAAACAAACTGGTCTTTGCGCGTAGCCGAACGATATGACAATGATAGAAAGGCGGTTAATAGGCAATGTCAATTGTACTTATAAACGCCAACTACAAAGCAGCGTACGCGAGATATGCGCTACCTGGAAGGCATTCTTCATCCTGTCGATTATTACCCCGAAATGGATGCTCGTTATTTCCGTGCGTGGGGTGTGCACGCGGTGGGGGTTTTTCGCGTTCCTGAAGGATCGACTACACAGGGAGGGTCTCGTGCGTTTTATAGCTGCTATTATAGGTGTGTATGTAGTCTAAACTTCGAACAGCGGCCACCAGCACCGCGTAAAGCGCTAGGCTTGTGCGCTATACTTCACGGAGTGATGGATGCGATTCACCTCTTAGCGAGTATTGTAGTTATCGGTAGGTTCCTCGAGCATTGATGTGTTGATTGATAGTTTTGTGGAGTCATGTGTAGTCGCCGTGTCAGCAATAATGAGGGAGCGTGATTCAAGGGCGTCTCCTATCTGCTTTTCTGTTCATCAACCCTTTCCGACGCTGTGACAGCTTCTACAAGCTTTTGTTGGAAATTGTGCTCAACTAGCCCGTTTTGTGGGTGTCGTACATGATATCTTCGGCAAAAGATACACGTCTCTATTTTCCTCTCTCTCTCTCACTGTGCTTATATCTGGAGGTAAAATGGGTAGCATTGGAGTAGCGACGTTCACCCCATATCTGCATTGCAACAGGCGTAACAAAGCAAAGGTGTATTGCAAGATTCTCGTTGTAATGAAATCTTCAGTAATTCGATAAGTTCATATGACCATCATCAGAAAATCATCTTCTTTTGAGGCTGTATGTAGCTTTATTCAGGGCAAATGCCGAAGTACCCAGAATCCCAATCACCCACATACACTCGATACTCTTTCTGGTGGATTATACCCTGGACAATGAATGAGAGTGATGAGGTACCCCCAATCCCACCTTTTGCTTGTTGCAAAGCTTGTGTGTAGGCGGAATGCACACTGTTCTTTTTATTTTTTTTTGTCATCGCATGCATGGAAAAGCGATGATTCACCACTACGCTTAGTTCTCCCGTACTTTTATTGCTTTCAATACCGCTCGGTGTAGGAACATCAAAGCTCCATCTTAGAATTCAGTCTTGCCGCATTATGGTTGAGAACGATCAATTGATACCTGGAGACGTAAAACAACCAGATTGCTTGTGAACATGACCGCATCGCTACAGCCATGATATCAGGCTACAGTCTCAAGTTCACATGGAAGACTCAGCCTGTACTCATACTCGGAACTCGCCGATATAACTCAGTTGTCAGCAGAAATCTAGGGAAAGGTTGTCAGCGATCAGATTTTATTGATATCCTCAGTAAGACATGGGGGGTGTGAGCAAAGCTTAAAATTGCTTGCTTGATACTTTCAGTCTAGTTCTGAGCGGATACTCACGGATTTAGAGAGAAAACCGAGAGTGATTTGTCGGACTTGATGGGAAACAAGCTTACTCGGGACGACGCGTCGGGTGGTCATCTGCCAAGTCTGGCGCCAGCTTACCGATAAATACTCCTCATGCGTCATTGCTCACCACTATGTTCCCACGCGGTGTCCAGCATCAGATTAGGCGTTCAATTGATACTATCTCAACACAAATTTCAAGTTGAGCTTGTATGAATCTGTACCACATTTCTGAGTACACATGGTAATGAACAGAGGGAATATGCTGTTGAGCTGAACATACAGGACTCATTGCTGACTGGTCAAGATTCAGATACATTTCTCAGTCTTGGAGACACATACTGATAGTGCTGCGGCCTGACCGCTCTCCCGTCCAGCCGCCCGTCTCGGTACCCAAGAATGAAGTTGCATATCTCACCCGAATACTGTTTCGTAAGCGTTGTGGCGTATTAGCAAACAAGAATTTTGTTCAAGCCACAGAGCTGACGCAAGCAACTTTTACGGAAGTCGGCTCGATTGTATTGGTATAGTGAGCGATTATTTTGAGGCTTAAAATAAAGCAATGTCGATCCTGCTGAGTACTCAAGGCCATTTAGTCGCTTCCTTTTTTGATCTATTGTGTAACCACAGTAAGCACCAAGAGGGTGAGTAACAAGTGCACATGCCTTCTGCACGTTGTGTATAAGCATTTTATCAGCGATGAGGTCGTGAGATTGGTAAGATAGAGTGAATGATCCAGTATAGACTGTAGAGAAGAGTCCAAGCTTTTTGGATGGGAAGCTTTTTCAGATCAGCAGCATGTGTGTGGCTTACAGGCTTGACGGTGGTCAAGAGCACATGGGTGGAATCACATAGACTCAAACCCTGGATAGAAATTCATGGACGGGTCGAATGGTCATGCAGGCGGCTGATGTCAGTGGAGAAGACTCGGAAAAAAAAGAGTCGAGGGAATTTGGCGAAGTCCTGGTAGCAAAAGGATTCATCCAGGCTGCCTGTGACGACAAATCACCAGGTCCACTGATGGCGTGGCTTCATCCAAGCCCGTAAAGAGGGATTTTTGCAATCAAGAGCTGCCTGTGAGATAATCACCAACGTAAACCCGACCCCTTGCCGGAGGGTAAAGTATAAATGAAGACAGATTCACCGTCTGGAAGAAAGATTCAGCACCACAGCTTTCATATCCATCTCAAGTTTCTACAGACATTCAAGTCATAAGTCCGTGAGCAAGATGCATGCGATCAACTCTCTCCTGACACTCTTCGTGGCAGCCTCAGTGGCTTCCCCTTTGGCAATCAAAGACAATAAAGCGCTTGAAACCCGCGAAGCAGAAGCATATGCCAGCTTCGAAGCGTCGAACCCCCTCTCCAAACGGGCAATCAACCCAGACACCGTCAATGCCCTGACGACCCAGCAACTCAATGACCAGCGTACGGCATTGTTGCTCGCGCAGTCCGAGACTGCTCGGGAAGCCATCTTGTTCCCTCATGTTCCAGACGCCCAGAACGGCACATTCCAGTTTATCAACAACACTGTCAAGCCACCTACCGGGGGAACAATCTTTCTATCCACCATCAACAATTTCCCTGCCCTCGGATCCACTGGTCTTGCACAGGCTGTTGGCTTTGTCAATCCTTGCGGGCTCAACACGCCTCACTGGCACCCACGCGCAAACGAGTTTCTGACCGTCGTTCAGGGCTCGCTTGTCGGTGCACTCATCCTTGAGAACGACAGCGGGCCTGGAAACGTCGTCGGCGGGCCCGCACCTCACGTTGGCCCTTCTCTTCAGATCAACACTACCCTTTCCAATTACACGGGCATGTTGTTCCCCCGAGGTCTCGTTCATTGGCAGTTCAACCCGGAGTGCGAGCCCGCTGTTTTTGTTGCTGGGTTTGATACCCCCGATCCGGGAAGAGTTGAAGCAGCGCTCGGGTTCTTCTCCGCTGAGCCTGATGAGGTGATCGAGGCGTCTACTGGGTATTCTGAGTTCTTGACCCCCGCTCAGATCAAGGGACTGAGACCTACGCTCGCGAGCTCTTTCACTAGCATTGTTGAGTCTTGTGCCAAGAAATGTGGGATCCCCTTTGAATGAGAGATGACGGGTTGATGTGATCACTCGGCCTGGAAGACGTGATGGCCTTGGGTGTGCTTCGGGTCAGAGACACACTCTGTTCCTTATTGAAATTTCACATTTAGTCGATCCTTACAATGTCTTTACCTGCGTTTGCCCCAATGTCAACCTCGCCAGATGTTATGTAGCAGCAGTCAGTAATTACTATAAACAACCCACATTAATACAAAGTCACCGTAAGAGATTTAGCAGCCACCCACCGTGTTGTATCGAGTACACATGTAGGTATCAATGCATTCAATGGGACGAACGCGTATCAGAACAGGCTAGCGTTTTCCATTCCAGGCTCACTGCGTTGATTGGCCAACTCCGCCCCCGCAGCTCTCAGGCACGGCGCTTAATATATCTACCACCATCCCCCTCGAAAGTGGCATGACAGCATTGCGCAACCTGCACCTTCTGTCACTATGGCAGCCAAGCTGGAACTCCTCGACTTGCCTCTGATTATACTTCAGCTGATAATCGAAAACGCTGATCGCCAGGATATCAAATCGTTCCGCCTCGTCTCGCGCACATGCAGACATCTTGGGGAGCGTGTTTTATTCCGCTCGCTCAAGATACATGACCGAGACCCTCATTCTGAAACTATCATTCCATACATATGCAACCGAATTTGTGATTCTGGAGACAGTTTACCACGGAACATACACCACCTGCAGGTCGGGCCCTTGGAAGATGACAGCAATTACCCAGAGGCCGAAGTCCTCGCGCATATGATTCAAAACATGAGAGGCCTGAGAAATTTCACGTAATTTTGGCATTCATACTATCATCGGAAAGATGCTAAGCGACTGCAGTTGGCATGTGCGTTTTGCTATCCCCCTAGTAGTGCTCGATAGTCTTTCTGCCAACCGTCCAGCAGCTCGACTTCACATCATTAATTGGTGCCGTAACGAGCAAGGAAGACCATATATTCCGCCCGACACACAAGCTCTTTCATCGCTGCAACTGTACTCACTCGATTACACTGCTTATGCGGAGCCGAAGGACATACTTTGGGGCCGTAGGACCTTTATCTCCGAGCTTCCAACAATCAAAGATGCTCTTCTCCAGGCCAAGAACTTAAAAAGTCTTGCTCTCCGAGGCGAAGTAATCAAAGGGATAAGACAAGATTCCTGGTCTGTGGGCGACCGGAATATGGACTTCCGACCAGAGGATCGATTCCCAGCGCTTGAAGCGCTCAGTGTGGAAATAGATCATTATGATTTCACGAGAGAACACTGTCCAAAGTGGGCCAAAGCCATGGACTGGAGCATGCTTCGCAATTTGAATCTTGAGCGTGGAGCCCCCGAAAACTTGTTGGAAGCACTGACAGGAAAGCTGCCTCAGCTCAAAAGTCTAACATTTGGTTTGGAGCTTCTATTTCTTTTGGATTTGGGATATTATAACAAGTTCGAAGCATTTTTAAATGGTATCGTGGGATTAGAGAAGGTTGTTGCAGCTAGCCCCATTGGTGTACTCTGGAGCAGAATAGCCCTACCGTTGTATACCAAGCATGGACATAGCCTCAAGCTCCTACATGTCAAGTGCTCCTCTGACACTGATCGCGCCTGGGAAGAAGCGGACGTTCGAACATTGGTCGAATTGTGCCCCGGCATTGAAGATCTCTCTCTGAGAGCTGCATTGATCGAAAATGTCTCACGGGACCGGAGAGAAAGTGCATGGGTAAGTAAAGCTCGTACTTAGCTTCCCCAGCCACTCCCTCTTGATATTCATCCGGTACTGTGAACCCCATAAATAATCTGACGGCATTCACCAGCCTGAAGCGACAACGGCGGCGTTACTGAACCTGAATCACCTGCGCAATCTTGAAATATATTTCGATGCGGATGAAAATATCTTGGAATACACATATTCCGAGGGTGGAGGCAAATTTATAGTTGAAGAGGCAGCCGAAAGGCGTGTCGTACAGCTTTATGAACAGCTCATGGATAGCAGAGAGGATTCCGTGCTCGAGTCTGTTACCGTGAGATTCACGGCCTCGTACCCTGCTATAAAGGAATGGGTTTTCAGAGTGATCACAGCATCCCATCTCAAGAGGACGTTTGATATACAAAGGGACTTTACCAATCCCTATGTGGAATGGGACATAGTGAACCCTCTGGGAAGAAACTATGATCCTTGAGAGTCAATTGATTATAGAGTTGGCTAGATGAAGCGCCTACATTCGCTTAGTTGATACAAGATAGCTTTCGGCCCAATACACGATCCGATATGTTGGATGTCACCAGTTGGTTATAAAGATACTTTTGCCTTTCCAGCATGTGAATTTTCATACTCAATTCTGTGGCGCCTGCACTTCACTGTAAATGCGATGATCATACAATGGACTTAGCAACTTGAACTTTCTGGACCCTCAAGGTTCAATAACTCACCTCACATTTCAGTAATAAATTATGAGGTAGAAAGGCTAATTTTGTGAACATAGATGATTATACCTACTCTCAGGAGACAAACGTTTGTGTAAATTGCATCGAGGACAATTGTGGTCAGGATATATGTCCAGAAACTCGAGAACTACATCAGATGTATTCATAGCACAATGTGCCACCCTGAATGTCCATAACGTCTTTGATAGGAACACTGGGAATGCTTCCTTCAACATTGAGAACGTGACCTAGTGTTGTGATATTGGCCGGGTCACCATCAATCTCAATCCACGGACCATTCTGTGGAGGCGAAGGAAATCCTGGGAAACCTCCCGGGCCTCCTGGTCCTCCTGGGCCCCCAGGGAATCCGCCAAATCCGTTACAATCAGAACCGTTGCCTGGTGGCTGAGGTATGAAAGGGGGAAATGTTCCATTTGGACCGCCAGGAATAGTTCCGTTCGGTCCTCCGATGGGGAAACTACCATTTCCGCCACCGGGGAAGAAGAAAGTGCCCTGGTTAGGACCTGTGATATCGGTAAGGCGTGCTGACAAGTTCTGCGACTGCCAGTCCCACCAGAGTTTGTCCAAATAAGTGTGGTGTAAGTAGAAGAGCGGATCTCCTGGGCTAGAAAAAACATTCATCATCTGTGCGAGTCAGCGCATGAACATTGAAAGTGAAAAATTCGTCTTACCTGTCCATTGATACCCCCATGTCCAGCGCTATGCGGCATTCCTTCGAGGCAGTTCCATGCCGACTGAAAAGTCTTCCGGGTCATACAGGCGTCCACATTATCCTGTGCGGCACCGCGGCTAGAACAGTCGTTGACTTGTCTGTCGATGCAATGATCTGTAATCGCTTCACCGGGACCAATCGAGTTCTGAAAATCTTTGAAAGGACCATCGACAATGCAGTTGTTGGGTCCCGTACCATCTCCACCGAATCCTGTCTCGGGATCTAGTAGAACAGACTTGGAGAAGTTGCCAGCGTCGAGTGCCTCATTCCAGTAGGGCTGGGCACCAGTGTAACCGCATTCTGTCCGGAGAGCAGTTTCGTGGGCTTGAACGTAATACCGATGATAAGGGAGAAATGCACCCTGAAAATGGTCAGTACTCTGTACATCGTGATCCTTGAATTGGGTAGAGACTATACCACGCCGTGGATGAATCGCGTGTGTATAACGTGGATCTTTTGAAACTCGTCAAAGCGGGTGCGAGCGTCTGCAAGGTCCAATCTTGCCGGAAGAGTCATAAGACACTTCTCAGCGTCAATGTATGACTTCTTCTCGTCTCGCGTCAAGGTATGCCTGGCTGTTGTTAGTTTCTGTAGCTCCAATCGGGGTGGATGTGAGCTCACCAAGCCTTTCTTTGAATTGGTGCTGCGCATGCCGTCCTTTCTACATGCTGCAGGGGTGCGCCATCCACGATAGCGGTAACGAGTGAGATGATAGCCCAATTCCAGAACATATTTACCTGATTCGCAAACTTAGAATGAGTGCTGAGGACCCGTCATGACTTTAAGTATAAGCCATTTCCATTCTCTTTGGCACTCCATGTCAGCTCTAAAATGAACTTTGAGTGCTGAGATATGAACGTCAATCTTGGGGCCCGAAAACAGTCGAAGGTTGTGTGTTTCATCTGAAATACTATTCTGGATATGGGGCTCAACTGCTCCCGTAGAAGATTACGATCTTCCCGCAAAGCGTTCTGATTGGTATCTCACCCGCAAATAATATCCGGGAGAGTATACAAGTGCCGCCCCCAGCTGCCACACGGCTATTTACGCCTGATCAAATTGCGGGGAGTTGATGAATCTCGATACGTGCCATTGCTACGGTACCATACGCATATTGCGCATTGTCAAACTAAAAGACGTCTGGTGTTGACTTGTCGGGTAAGTGTGCAGTCTGCATATGTCTCCACTATCGCGTGTTCTCAATCTCTATAACTCGTATGGATCTTTAAGCGAAGTTGAAACTTGACAGGCAATAGATGCCTTGAAGATCTGCGTAGGCCATTGAGACGTTAGTAAGTTGCAAAGCATTAGTCCCCCATTGATCATCAGTAATCCCAGTTTCCCAAGACGGCATTTCCCTCCTGCTCTGTAGATATCCGGTGGACTTTCAGTCGCACTGAGGGATCTGCCCAGAAATTTAATATGATCATCAGTGTCAATCAGATTGCCAGGGCTTACAGGCCGCAACCCAAACACGGTAGTCATTACATAATTTCGTGATAGTTGCCAAAAGTTAAAGTTCACGAGATAGGATCCAGTGGTTGTTGCCTGTTCCTGATCGCAATGATACAACTATGCGCACCTAAGCGGAGTATTGGTGAATATTCCCACAAGTTTATATATGTTGATGCTTGCTGCCCTCATATAATTAAGTGTAGCTGCGCCACCTACACCATTGTATGATTTAACAAACCTGTCTACTTGTTGATACACTACTCCACAAGTTACAGAGTGATGCGCCACAGCCCACGAACCGGATAAAGTTGAAAAGAGCCCCTACTAACCACTTCTGTTGTTAGATCCCCATCAGGACTAGCGAAAACGAATTAATAGTGTCATTGTCCCGTTCTTGTGATGCAACTGTCTAAATCAAGAGTAAGGTACTATTTTCAAGCGCCGGATATGTGCTCTGAAGATGTTATCGCTTCAATGCGCGAGAAACACTCTTTGGAACCGGTCAATCCTATCGTCGTACTCCGATAACCCCTACACTTCAGTATCCGTATCGACTGTATTTGTGCCGCACACAGTATGCGATGCAACATGCTCATATCAAACAGCGCACTGGGTGAGTATATGTTCCATGAAATGTCAGGAATCTGAATAGTATCATTCACATCCATCACTCAACAACACTATCTACTACAGTCTTGTTCGCCTCTCATAGTCGTCTTCCTTCTCGCGGTCGTTTTCTACACCCGCTTAAAACATCTCACATACTTCCTGATGAGGTTCGTTGGTCTGGCACGTACCCCAGCGGCGATGACTACGATGGCTGTGCCGCTGCTATGAAGGTTGATTGTCAGCCGTGTCCCATGTTTCAACTTAGACACGATACAACATTAGTACGAAACCCACTGGTTTACTCAAGGATCCCGGGCGGCACAGATTTCACATGTTTGGCCGAAACATAGTATCGTGATACCGGAATGTCATAGAAAAGCGAATATCCACACGAGTAGCTCTTACATTCCATCGAGATAAATCCAGTCACCGACCAGCTATGTTTCGAGGTAGCTGAACCTGTGCCAACGAAGATACTGGGATTAATCTCGTTTAGTCACTACCCCAGATGATCCCTCGGCGCGGCCCCTTTCGCTTACTCGCACAAAATTGGGTCTTGTTCCGTTTCCGCAATGAAATGTAAGCTCTTCTCCACACAACACCTACCAAACTTAACCTGAAAAATACCCTATTTTGACGATTTGAGACTGCAGCAAGATTAAAAATAATTGACCATACTCAAACCCCCAATGGATAAATTCGGATTCGACAACCCGTACACACCTAGTCAAGCTCATGCGCCTACACCACAGCTTCACAATGAACTCCTAGGGGACTGCATGAATATTCTAGCCAGAGAGACTGTGGCCGAAATGCTCCCGTTACATTCTGGCTCTACCATCATCGATGTTGCATGTGGGACTGGTGCCGGAACCGCGGCCCTCGTCGCCCAAATCAAGGATGCTACCAATCTCAGCATCAAAGGCGTCGAATGGAATGAAGAGATGCTCGCTACGTATGCACAGAAGGCGAAAGACAATAGCTGGCCCGCCGAAGCCATTCATCAGGATGTTCAGAAACTGTCTATAGCAGACGACACATTTTCACACGCTATAGGCACCGCTGTCCTTTCCGCATTACCCAGAGACGCTGTCCCGGCCTTACGAGAAGTCTACAGAACTCTTAAACCTGGAGGAGTTGCGGTATTCAATTCATGGGCACATGTGCCAAACATGGAGCCCATTCGGACTGCTTCGAGGCTCACCAGGCCCCAGGGGTCCCCACTCCCTCGCGACAAAATGAAGAAATGGGAAGATCATAATTTTCTGAGGCGCATCTTCAAGCAAAGTGGATTTGAGGACAATAGAATCGCCATTTTGAAGCGAGAGATTGTGGTGACGACGACCGGCGTGGATCGCTACGCAGGCCTACTTTGGAGCTTTCTCGGTGGTAGCTCAACTGCAGGATGGCTCGCAGCTGATGGAGAGAAATGGGAGGAGGCTGTAGCCATTGTCAAGGAAGAGCTGGTCAAGAGCGACGGGTATCGGGAGTTGGAGGGTGGGAAAATGCAGCTCAAATTTGTGGCTAATGTCATTGTTGCGAGAAAGTAAGTCCTTTTTTCAATTCGCCACAGATGTACTATATACTATGCTATTTTGCTGTAGATGACATTGCAAAACCATAGTCTTGAACTCCCATGTTTTGTTTTTTTCACTTTCGAGGGACCGATTTGACCCTGAAAATCATCAACAATTTTGAAGGATGATGCAGTGAAGCAGCTTAGAGGCGCAGTAGGTGAAATTTGAGTCATGTAGGATCCTGATAAGCAGGGCTCACAATCTGAATACATGTAGATCCAAAAGTAATCACATGATCAGCTTTAAAAGTTCCAGACCATATGTCCTTTCTCCATAAATTCTATCAATGATTAAGTGATATCAATGCTCACTTAGGCGGTTAAACACACATTGATAGCGTAGGCCACTTGAGCTTCTCAAGAAACAACAAGATTGGTTTACGGCGCAAGTGGAGGACTGCACTTTTACAAGGACAAGGGTCTCGTTACTACATGTACATTTCGCCCGCAGTTTTGGCCCCATCCATAATGCGACGTGGAGTCAAAGCTACGTATGTAGTTGTGTATTCGACGGCATAGAAACCCATCTGCTTGTGCTTAAATCTTCACCACAATTTGAATGCGCCGATTTATTCTTGGTAGGTATCACGTTTTCATACCGGCTAGCGCAGAGGTTGTGGTGAGTTGCGCGTAGGGTTCGGTTGTTCCTGGGGTGGGTCATCTCACGCCAATCACACAATACCTTAGTTAACACATACAATTCCTTCCTGGTTCCAATCGAAATCTGGGCATGATTAGAGGTCGGAAGGGATGTGTTGACAAGATGAAGTATCTGTACATATGTAGTACTGTTGAAGATTGATAGGGTCGGCCTCGAGGTACTTTACTCGGGAAGAACGGCAGTGAGCCTGTCCGCGCGAGCACGTATAACTAACCTGTTACTCAACTGGCGTGTTCTTCTAAAATGATTGCAGAGAGCTACATAGTTCTAGCCGCCCAGAAGTTGTCTTTGAAAGAAGCCTCGCGACCCGCTACTAAAATTCGAGAATGTCACCGCATCAGCTTAGGGGATAGTCTGAGGCTGCAGAAGCACTGCGCCACAGCCAGTCGCACTCGAAACTAATGCCGTTAGCGAGGGATCCACTCGGATGCGGAAATGTAGATTTGGTCGAATTTCAATCGGCACCCGAAAGCACTGTAAGGCCTGTTCTGTCGAGGAGCAACTTATGTTCATGGTTGCATCGTCCCGTCAGTACAGGAACGGTAAGATCTTACCAATAAGCTAGCTCATCACTCTGGCCGGAAGGCATTCGGGTCACACATTATAGCTGCACTGGCTATACGCTAGCTACTACGACCCTTGCTCGAAGACATCAAGGTCTGCTGTGTTTCAGCTCCTGGATTAATGCTTAGCTCTCTGAAAATTTCCCGTTTGGTTGTTAGGTCACGCTAGGTGAATTGCCCGGTAGTTGAATCGTACTATTAGCTAGTGTCGGACATCAAGAAACATGAGGAGAGCGACTGTATTTGCGCGACTGTGCTTGCGAGTCTAGGTAGAACTCGGGTAGTTCTGGCGCTTGCATGACTAGCTGTAGGGCTTAGTCTCAAAGAGCGCTTCAAGCCCTGTCAATTTCCGAGAAATGAATGTCCGATCGTTATGAAGGTGTAGCGCAGAATTCTCGCTATGTGGAGTCGGAGACATTCCAACTAGCTGGAATTCCCTCTTACAGCGACAGAATGTCCGTAGCATACGCATAGTGGATACTACAACCTATGAGTGTGACTATTCCGACGATGCATATTTGGACAAGTCACGATACTGGCTCAAGCTGTCACAAAGTATAAGAACCTACGGCTCTACCGTGCATTTATCAGAACAAACCCATTCATTCATTACCTTCTCAACAACCCAATTTTTAGATCCAGTCATTCTTCTTTCCAACATTCGTTTACTTTCTACCATTCAACCAAGCCTTTCAATCTTGTCATAATGCAGTTCACCACCATTGCTACTCTCCTAGGCCTTGCCGCCACTGGCCTCGCTGCGCCTACCTCCTCCGCCAGCGGAGAGGTTGCTGCTGTTGGCCTACGATCTACCGAAGCCGTCAACACCACTCCCAACTTTGAGAAGCGCAAGTTCAGAGGCGGTTGGTGCGGTTTGCACATGAAGATCGTCGACGGAGACTACTCCCAGGCCACCATCACGATCAAAGACGGCGAAGGAAACTCTCTTGAAACCACGCATAAACAGGAGGCGAGAGGTAGCATCCTATATTTCGAGTTCACCAAGGGTCTTCCCACCAGTGATCCTATCAACATTCAAGTTGGAGGCCTCAAGGCAGGCTTGGTAAGTTTCTCCTCCCTTCGCATTGATTAACACCCAAAATTCTCCAAATTATTCTTTCTTGAACATGGTTATTCTCAGTTTACTGACAGGCTTGGGTGAAATAGGCACGCATCGAATACAAAGATCAGGACATCAGCACTGGAGGCTACAACACTCAGAACGCCAACTGCAAGGTGGGCAAGTATGACCAGCCTAATGTATACAAAGACCGCACCACCGTCGATCTGGACTGTGGTTTCTCATGCTAAACTCATTCTTTCGGAATTTGGAAAATTGAGGAAACTTGGGATGATGGGAATCAAGCTTCACCACCTTCACACTTCTTCACCTTTCTCTGGGAGATTTATTGTACATACTCGCCCTAGCGGCACCTTCTTACACATCATTTTTACATGCATAAGCAATGGATTCTGATTATTACAAAATCTATTTTTTGATCATCTCATATTCTATGCGGCACATTCGGGGTTACAATACTCGGGTTGATGTTCTACTTTTGGTGAAATGCAACAGACCTTTACCGTTGCAAAACGTCGAACTTATGACGAGTACCTTTCGGGGGGCAGTGCTGCCCGCCAGCTTGATCTGAGAATAGTTTTCTTGTATTTCCACCATCATCATTCGCGTCGTCTGGAAAGAACAGCATTTTTTCATGTTTCATCGCGAGTTCTAGATCGCATGAACACATGGAGTATCGATGAAGGCGAACAATAGACTCCAATGAATTTCGGCTCACTATCAAGCATCTAAATGAGTCAAAGTGACCATCAATCCCAAATATTAAATGTCAATTCATAGAAAAATAAAATTAGATTTGAGATCATGCGTTCAGCATGCTTCTGTGGAAGTACCTACTGGGGGTAAAGCGTTGGCTGGGTAGATTCAGCAGAGTATATTTTAGCGGCACGCAGGATAATTGAAGTAGTGAACATTTGAAAAATTACTATAATCATCCCACAAGTCTTCAGATGGAAAATTACGTCATGGGGTGTAGTCTTTGGGCAGAACTGTTTGCCTCGACGCAGCAAACAAAACTAAGGCCACAGTGAATGATTGCACCTACCCAACTTGTAAACCCTCCGCGCAAGAGCAGTCGCACCGACTTCCGCGCTCCCCCCTCAACCTCGAGTGCACGACATACTTTACTTTTCAACCAACTAACACGCAACCATGCCTTCTACATTTCTGCGTACCCTCGCCACCCTACTCATGGCGACATGGCAGACGGCTATGCGCCTGGTTGGCTTGACCTCCTCTCACCTTGCGGCACTCCCCAACAAAGAGCTCCAGGCAGCCGCTCTACTTCTCGTCCCCACCATACTGCTCATTCTGATTCAGGAACCGGAGTTCATCTTGATACCTGCACGGCAGCTGAGGGTCGGGGTCTTCGCGATGACATGCGGCTTCTTGACATGCTGGCTCACGATATTGTGCAAGGACAAGATGGAAGATTCGAAACGGATCCAGGTCTGGTTGAACGGCCCTACCTATCCCAGCATGCCGGCGGAATATGAAAAAGATGATGAGAAGCAAGATTTGGATGCATCGACTATACTCAGTCCCCCTTCCGCATCAATCGTCACACATGCGTCCGGCGTCATTGGACCTTCACCGCACCCGAATCGAGCTCGCAATATCGCTGAGAAGGCACTCAAGCGCACACACTCATCCGGTGTCCTTGGGCCCTCGCCGCACCAAAATCGATTCCGCAACTTGACGGAGAAGTTACTCGCGAAAAGTCCATTGAAGTGGACTAACAGCGGGAAATCTGATGCGACAGAGGAGGGCGATGACAAAGATATGGGCGACGATGAGGCAGAGGCAGAGGCGAAGAAAGATGAGGAATCGGAAAAGCCGCAGGAGCGTCCGAAGCGATCGTACTGGGATACAAATACTCACACTCTGGCGTGGATGGAGATCCCGGACGACGATAATGCCGCACGTATGTACATGTAACGGAGCACTCCGACATCAGGGTCTGGCAAAGGAAGGGAATACCATACGATTAGATGAGTGACATTGCCACGGAGCAACAAATACATGAATGTATCATCCATACTGTTTTTTCCTCAGCCATTGTACTGCTTAGGTATAAATTACCCTTTTTGTCGTGCAAATTCGTAGAGACACGTGATGACGCGTTCAACCTGTGGGAACCTCGGCTACTCATGACAAACCCCACTCCACCTCTCCACGTCGCTCTACAAACATACAATCAAACGACTAACTATCAAACGCCTGAATACACATCCTGCTTCTCAATCGCATCCAAATCATGGCTTCTCCCGTCCTCGAATTCAACTATGACATATCGTGTCCGTTCGCTTACATAGCTTCCACACGCGTGGAGGCGCTGGCAGCTCGAACAAGAGCCACTCTCATCTATCGGCCAGTCTTATTGGGAGCCATCTATCGAGCGACATCCGCGCCTCAAGGCGCAGCTGGATCTGCGTCAGATGTGTACAATCCCACGAAGAAAGTTGTGACGGCAAGATCCATGCAGCGCACGCTGCGCCGCTACCGCATTGCGTATAATCCGCCACCGCAACATCCAAGGAAGAGCGTAAACGCTTTAAGGCTATTGCATTATGTCGATGGAGAAGATAGAAGAATACTCACGAGGAAGCTGTTTCAGGCATATTGGGTTGATGGGCGCGATGTCAGTAATGATGAAGAGTTACTTAGCATTGTGCGCGAGAGCGGGATTGAGAACGCAGGTGCGCTGTCTACCTCAACTTTTTCCGATGCGGATGCAAGAAAGGGGCTTGAGGAGGCCACCGCGGATGCGATTGAGAGAGGCGCTTTTGGGGTACCGGGATTCTGGATTCCTGATGTTGCATGGAAAGACTTCAACGGCAATGAGCGAAAAGGTAGGTTCTACTGGGGCCAAGACCGCATGCATTTTGTCGAGGCAACATTGCTTTCTTTAAGAAATGGCGGTTCCTGGAACACAGTAACTGGACTGGAAAGCTTGATGCCACGCTGCATACCTCAAAATCGAGCATATGGGAAAGTGCGCATGGAGTTTTGGTATGATTTCAGTAGCCCATGGGCATTCTTGGGCTGGTCCCAGCTCGAGCGTTTGAAGCGCATGTTCGGTTCCGACTTGGAAATCACCATGAAACCTTTTCTATTGGGGATCCTGTTCAGGGAGTAAGTACTGACCTTATTCAAGAGTGAAGAGTCATTATTGACGCATGAAAACAGAATCGGCGCGCCGAACATGCCCATGACAGCGATATCCCCTACCAAAGCTATCTGGTCCAGACAAGATCACGCAGACTGGGTTCAATACTGGAATTCCATCAACGCGCAGAATGGCAGTCCAGACAAGAATATAGATTTCCATTGGGCAGATGTATTCCCCATTCGTACACCCACCGTGCTAAGAGTCGCTATCGCTGAGCCGTCTACCGTGGCCCTTTTATACCGCGCATGCTGGGAACAAAACGCCAATGTATCCGACGATGCTGTCCTCACTTCGGTTCTGGACAAAAATGGTTATGATGGAGCTTCCTTGGTTCGGCAAGCGAACACGACGGAGATCAAGACCAGGCTGCGCGAATTGACAGCCGAGGCAAAGTCGGTTGGAATTTGCGGAGTACCCAGCTACCGTTTGTCTCAGCAAGGTGCAGATGGGAAATATAGACAGATAGGCGGGATTGTCTGGGGTCAGGATGAGATGAATGTTGTTGAGGATTTAATTGCTGGGTGGGATCCGGAAAACTCAAATGCATTCGCGGATGTGAGGAAAGGTGTGGCATCTCGTCTCTAAGAAGGTGGCGACAAAGAACAACCACAACTTACACGGCACCGAACAACCACGGATCACAACACATGTCCCATCGGAAATATTCAACATTGTACTCCTGTTCGTATTTCAAGATTAGCGTTGGGAGTTTGTAAGGCGATCTCATCCTATCGTATCGTATTCTCTATATACCTATGCCGCAACAAGCTAAACTCACCGAGCTGTATACACGCAGTAGTTTTCGGCCCCATTTTACTTTCGACAGGGATACAGCAGAAATACCGAGCCCAACGCCATCGTCGTCGCTCCTATTGTGCACGGTTGATAAATTCTGGACAGACGGGGAGCAATAAAAACATGAGTGTTCTCCTACATCCGTATGAGCTTGGAGTATGAGGTAGTATCTCTTGTGATGGAATTACCGTTCAGAGAACATGGGGATCACTATGGAGCTGAATATGGTAAGTATACTAAGCACTAGCAAGGGTAGAAAATTGCCCCTAGATCTGTGTCTCTGGCTGCGTATCTTATATCTACCCAGGTAAGTGCCAGTCTCCCTCACGCAAGATCTCGCTTCTCGCTTCTCCCATTGTGGGATTTTCTCTCATTCCTGTCGTATTTCAACGTTAGCTATCTTTCAATCATGGTTGTCAGAGAGATTCGACTACCTCCGAACGAAACATCAGACCTCGGCTCCTTGTGGAGCAAGGCTGTTCGAGAATATGAACGTACAACCAACGCAAACTTGCCGCAAATGGGGAAGCAGACTACCACCGATACGGCAAAAAACATTGGTCGCATTCTGGAGGAGATAGAGGAAAAGAAAGAAGGGTTCAGCATGCGGCGACATAAACAAGACAGAGCGGACAAGGCACGTGAAGCGATTGGAAAACACCTGGATGCAATGCAAAAGTGCCTTGACGGTGTTCAGATGGTTGGTTCTGCTGCTGCAATCTTCCCACCAGCTATGCCGGTTTCGATCGTTTTTGCTGCTTGTGGACGTGTGCTAGATGTGAGTATGCAGCACACGTGATATATGCTTTGTTCACTCTTCGCAGGCATTCAAAGGGGTTCAGAACGATCTCAACAAGATTGAAGAATTTCTCAGTCTTTCTAGTAGATTTTTTGAACGACTATCGATAATCGAAGGTTATGATTGCGATGATGGGCCTCTTGGGAAAGCGATTGTGCACGTCTTTTCAGCGCAACTCAGTATGTATACTTTTGTGCAAGGGGTACTGAGCGAAGGTAAAGGTCGCATTAGTAAGTGATTCACCATAAGAGATATCGATGTTCGATTTCGATGTTCACACTATACAGAAATGTTCTTCGATGCATTATGGGAGCTGGAAGACCCAAAGCTTGTCGAGGCGTATGCGGTAATGCAGTCTGCAATTGAGGACCTCGACAAAACACTTCAATTTGCAAATCACGCTGCGATTAAAAACACACACGATGTTGCAGTTCACATCAGTGAAGGAACTGACAAGCTAGATCGGAGGATTCGTGCCTGGCGAGAGGAGCAAAACCAAGATGTTCTCCAAATCTTCAAAGACAGTCTGGAGATCAGAATGCAGCTCCAGCTCAACCACACTGTCACTATGAAGAGATTAGACACTGTCCTAGAAGCAATTGCAAAGGCCAGTGCGCGCAGCAAAAAAGACACAGAGAGCGTCATGCCGACGAATGAACTGAACGTACTCGAAAGACACAAAGAACCTAAGAGGCCGAGCGGGCCGAGCGATGTAATGGACAAACGATATCGTGTCTTGGAACCCATTAGGGCATTTTTTGATTCTAACAACAGTTTTAGTAACTGGTATGTTGCTCAGAAAGAGAATCTTCGTCTCCATAGCGAGTTTCGTACCGACTTTGTTGAGGGGACATGCGAATGGATTTTCGCTGACTCTGCATGGACGAAATGGACCGGGGGCGAGAATCCGCTGTTCTGGTTAAGAGGCACTGATGGAATAGGAAAATCGTTCTTGTCTTTTTCTAGCATCCGCAAGCTAAATGCCTCCACGGATGGAAGCATCACCGTTTACTTTCACTTCCGAGAGGAACTTGCATCACTACGATCGATACAAAATGCTTTCGCTTCGATGGCATATCAAATTGCGGAAGCCAACCAGAGATATGCCAGATACATAGGAACGAAACTCAGTGATGCGAATGAAAAGTCGAAGGATATCACACCATGGCAACGCTTTTTTGTCTCCGCCTTCCGAGAAAACCGAGACGAATCGGAAGTCAAAGCCTTTCCGGACTCTAAGCTCTACATGGTCTTCGACGGCCTCGATGAGCTACCTCCGGAACAGCGCCAGGTCTTCGAGTTGTTCATTGCCGATATAATGAGAGAGAAGTCTCGCATCCGAATTCTCGTCTTGAGTCGTATCGATCAAACATTTCTGGAGCAACACGACCCTATTGTCCTGGATATTACGAAAGAGCGTGTACGACAAGACATCAGTCTTTTTGTGCGTAACGGATTGAATAGTGGCATATATCCGACCCTCAAGAGATTTAGCCGGAATGCCAAACAAGCCATTAGACGGAAAATCACCAAACAAGCTGATGGCAAGTGTTCTATCATTCCTAGCGTAGGGAACCTACTAATGGACTACAAGGTATGCTGTATGCCAGTCATATGCTCAGGCGGCTATCCTACATTGGCCTGGAGGGTGCTGTGATGAAAGATTTGGAGCAGATGCCCTGCAATCTTACCGACTCTTACAGGTGTATACTTGAAGAATGCTTCCGCGGTCGCACGGAAGAGCAAAAAGAGGCTTTGAGAAAACTTTTTGCCTGGCTGACTTTCGCGAAACGACCTTTGAGTTTATTGGAGGCTTGCAATGCAGTTGAATTGACTGCCGGAGAACCGCAGCTCGACCTGGAAGACGAGATAGTCGGAAAATCCGCAAGGTTATTGGCCACCTAGATTTTTTTTTCTGATTCATGGAACTGATCATCTTGGCAGAATTCTAGAGCTCTTACCGTTATCAAACGTGGAATATGATGACCAGGAAGGCGATGACGACGACAACGAAGATCATATCAACGATTTAGCGACACCCTCCGATGATTACCGGAAATCATCATTGATATTCAGAGAACGCTCTTTACGACAATACTTCCGGGCTGTCGAAGACAACGCTGATGTGGAAAAAAATCTGCGCGCAACAGCACGCTTCGCCCATGTGACAATAATGACTACGTGTGTAGACATCATGAGAAAAGCGGCTATTGATACCAGAAAATCGCTTCCACCTCTGGTCATGTACGCCGTCACCTACTGGTACGACCATTTCCATGAACTCGACCCCTCAAAAGCTAC
Organism: Periconia digitata; assembly: GCA_948474695.1. NCBI lineage: Eukaryota > Fungi > Ascomycota > Dothideomycetes > Pleosporales > Periconiaceae > Periconia > Periconia digitata. The sequence continues at coordinate 2,983,098 of CAOQHR010000005.1, read as the reverse complement.
CGCCCTTGAAATCCAAGCAGTTGTTTCATCACTTCATACAATTTTGACAGACGAGAGCCGTATCGGCAGAGTTATTGATAACTATGCCAAATACTGGGAATTCTTTCCCGAGGCAATGGATGGTGAGCCTGCTCCATGGTACGGAAAGGTTCACGCGTGGGTTTCCAAAGCGACTGAAACACCCATATCCGATCTCTCGCCGACAATAAAATCTTGGGCCACAGAATTTTCAGAAGGAAAAGACCACGTGCTCTCGCCTTTGTGCCGAACTTACATCTCTTCATGGCTAAATGGAAGAGCTGGCACCAGGATTTTCAAGGTATACTGGTTTGCAAACGCCGTTGCAAAGATTGTAAGTTGATAGACACTCAACATTGAGCAGATCAACTCATAATCTCCACAGTGTGGTGTCATCCCCAAAACATCCGACAACAATGTCGATGATCTCATGAAGATGGTAACATACGTCGGCGCAACTTTGGACTCCAGAGCAAAGCGAGCCATAGGCATCACCTCATTCTGGACTGTGACGAAAGAAATTCCAGAAGAACGCCAATTACAGATCCGAAAACCAGCATTGTTCTATCTGGTCGACAGTTTGGAGGTTTCTAAACTTGACACGCCGCAGTACGGCTGCAGCCTTTACGATCTCGCAAAGATGTATATGGAATTAAATAATCGTCAGAAAGCCGTTGAAGAAATCGACGCCACCATCGAGACATTCACATCCTATAATCGAAAGATACAAGAGTCGCCTGAACCACCCATTCGAGATTTCTATCTGTGGACAGATAGTCAACAAGTCAAGCTTTGGGACGTAGGTAATTAATAAAATACCAATGTAAGCGTAGCTAACACGGCTTAGTTGCATCTCACGAAAGCGATATGGTTGTTGAAATCTGATGATAAAAGCTCTGCTTTTCCATCATACGAAAGATTCCGCGTAGTAGTCAGGGAGGAGCTGAAGACATCTGACACTAGCGTTGTCGGGTGGGTTCTGGAAGACATTGCAAGCATTTTCGAGGCCGATGAGGACCCAGACGGACATCGATTCATGCAGGTCCTCAAATCTTGGAACAAACGTGAGCGACATACATGGCTTGACTACAACCTGAGGGCCTTTGCGGACCTTCGATGTCTGGGAAGAATGTTCCGTGCAGCGGTATTGACCAACGAAACTGAACTAGTACTGGGCTGGCTAGATGCGTTCGAGAAGACACTGACTCCGAAGTCTTTCATCAAGTTCAATTTATATTACGCGCTGGGCGATTTCTGCAATAACAACGTTGGTAATCTGGAGAAAGCAAAGTCTGCGCTAGGAACTGCTATGAGAATGCAACCAACGATCGATCCGAAACATGAGGAAGATTTCAATTCCGCGTTCGCCAAAATACGCTTGCAGCTCGCCGGAATCATATTCACGCAGTTTTCAACCACTCCTGATCCAGAACGCAAAGAGGTGTTAATAGAGGAAATGAGATATCTTCCGGGTACGGCCGGCGGTGAAACAAGTTTTTCTCAATCCCATGTCGGCATGCTGTTCGCTAATATGCTGCTTATCATGGGCCCTGCCCGCGAGTATCAAAAGTATATGAACGAGATATTCGAGAAATGCGTCAACGGATTGGCTGACAGCGACCCCTGGAATGATCCCGCTGCTTTACGGCTTCTTGCGAAAGTCCTCAGTTCACTGGAAGGCTTGGAGAAAGATGCTCAAATAGCGCTGTCGGCGCAGTTTTCGATGCTTGATAAAAATGTACAAGCCGCAAGTAAACAGAACACACCAGATGCACCAGACACAGCAGACACAACAATGCAATCCTCCTTGACAAGTACGCCCGTCATAGAGGATTCTGGGAATGCTGAACAAAATCTTACCAAAGTCCCGGTTGATAATCGATCCGAGGAGACGGTGAACGAAGGGAGCCCAGTTGAGCACGATGAGACTGCCGATTTCTCGGCAGATGATGCCGAGGATCTCATAGACGACGGGGGATATTGGTGCGATGTATGCGATGCTGGTCAAGTGAGTTGGCAGAAACCCTTCTATCTCTGTCTGATATGTCCCGATGTCGACCTTTGCGAGTCCTGTCTCCAAGACAAACGTGCGGAAAGCGCTGAGCAAGATCAAAAGCGAAGCTGGACACTTTATTGTGATCCCAAACACAAATACCTCAAAGGGCCGGTATCAGGGTGGAAGGGTATCAAAGACGGGTCGATTAGGATCGAGGGAGAAGATCCATTCACTGTTCGAGAATGGCTGGCTGGGTTACAAAGCGAGAGGTGGCCAAAGGCTTGGGAGAGGTATTGGCTCAGACAAGCTGGATTCAAAGATATTTTTACCGTTAACTAGATCTTACAACCAAGCCGCGTCCTCGATGTACCTAGATATAATACAAACTCAATACTTCTTTTCCACTCCTGCCACATCGGTTTGGGCTTCTGCATTTCTCAAAAAACAGGTCTCAACGCGCATCCCGCGTTTTTAAAGACAGGGTTCAATTTCCCGGCTGACCAGTCCAACGCATCCAACAGCACATCCGTGACTGAACTTAAAGCATTTGGTATGTTATTCACAGCCAGCTGATACAAGAAGCAGACAACTTGGGCAGTAGTCACATCATCCGGCAGCTTTCCGTCTTTAATTATGTCGAAGGTGCTATTCAGTGCATTGAAGTTGTCAATACCCGCGTTGCCACCAATAAGCTTGGGGTGTGGAAGATAAAGTGCCAGAATCTCCGTAACAACGTCGACAGCGGTGAAAGGTTTGCGACGATTCATCCAATTGTCTGGGATTCGTTCGGGGATGTGAGCCCAGCCCCCGGGAGCGGAGGAGTCTTGTTGAGCGCCGAAGAAAGAGGATATGACTTCCAGCTAATAAAGGTCAGCCGCTGACTTCGAACCACATACGCTCACATTATTCAATGATACTTACATCTGCAGGACCCTCATCCCCAAAATTGGGGAAAAGCTCATACAAGAATGAAGCCGCACCGTATAGTAGCACAACTCCAGGGCCAAAGAAGAAGTTGGGATTCTCATGTACCGACTTATCGTATAGATGAGCTCGGTATTCAATCAACGCCTTGCGATCGAAAAGCCCGCCCGAGATGTTATCCGCGTACGACTTCATATCAGCGAAGAGCGTGCCGTTGAAGGAATAGTTGTCCCCGTCCGCAACAAAATAGTCGTTCCTTGTCAATGAAGTATCGCCTTCAAACTTGTTATGTCCGTTCAAGCCGGGTTCTCTACCTATGGATAGCAGGGACGATGTTCGCGATGTCGCATCGCATCCGATGCTCAATCTCTCGGTTATGAAGTCGCCGTCTTGCTGTATGGCGAACACGGCCAGAAGCACGGCTAGATCGTATCCGACATTGTATACATTCTGCTGGGCATCGACGAGTTCTTTGAAGGTAACAATGCCGTCGTGGGCAAGGAAGTTGTGGTTTGCCGCGGCATTCAAACCAGGACATGGTCCCCGAATATCATTTGGGCCTGGAGCCTGATAGTAATGTGCCTCATCTCCATCAGCTGGCACTTTCAGGCCGCCTATCCCGTTCCCTGGTACACCATTTGCGGCGCCTGTATAGCGATACTTGGGGTTGTAGGGTGCAGCGGGCTTGTGGTCTGCGTTGAAGGGACAGGAATCTACAGCTCTTCGAACGTGATGTTCCTTGAGCAGTGCGGTATCAACGCCAGGTTGAGAAGATACCCACGAATAGGCTGCTGATGTTGCAATATGTAGGAGAAACGAGAATTTGTACATGGTGAAGAGTTTCTGCATTGCGCAATGAGTGCTCGAGCGTTTGTTCGTGTGGGAAGGTGTCTGCACCTTTTAACAATTCCAAGAAGACGTGCGCACGTGCATCCACGGCAGTATCGCTACATCGATCTGGTGCAGCATACTTTTGAGATTATTGGAAGTTCATGATTGTGCAGTGGCCATGTGAAAGCATGTCATTCGGGCCCCCACCGAACCACATCTCTCAACAAACATGGTTTTTGACACGTTCCACTTAGGTGCAGTTTATCAACCGTCGCGTTATTGTGCTAATGACCTGTTTTTGATTCAGACTCTTTCCATCTTGCTGGTTATCCGTATGTTGATCAAAATTACTTCTTTCTCAACCCGAAAAACAAAGAATGCAAATATTTGCGTAAGATGAAAAGTCGGGGCGTTTGTTCATGCGTACCTAATATACTCCACAAACGATCACCCAACAATAGTTTCAGGTCCCAATCGCACGTACCCATAACCATGACTGTGGTAATCGGAACCGCGTGGCAATATATTTATAATCAAGAAGACGTAACTGGTTGAGCTGACGACTTCAGATTGGACGGGTTCAAGTGGTCGAGCTGGCTGGGGTTGAGTTCCGCCGTTGAGAGCCTACGTCATCTCGCTCTGGACTCCTCTCCAAATCCTCTACCACTCCGTCAGCTACATACAGTGTCATTCGTGTTTTTCAGATGGTAAGGCATCATTTTAATTGGAGTAAAATGTCCAGATGTGTACATCGTACTGCTTTCGCAACTATCAGCAACTGCCACAGTACTTGTTCTTGCACGGCCAAATCAGTTCACTATTTATACCAATATTCATGGTTACTTCAAAAGGTAGAATGTTGATTCCACCTATAGAGTTCTTGTTCCAAAGGCGGATACAGCATTCTAATTCTCATTACTTTTTTTCTCGCAGATCGCGATGATATGAGTGTTGATACTTGACGCAAGCTCAAGTTTGCAGAAAAACCTATTCTGAGCACAGACTATTGAGTAAAGTAACGCTGAGCCCACCGATATTAGCCACAAAAAAGCAAAAGCGCAAGCAAAACCACTGCATGAATTCTCTCTAGATAGCATGAGCACATTCAGACAAGTCAAGACCCTGCTAAACCCCCAATGGCCACTACCTTCGCCGCCTCCGTCTCCCCTACAATAGGCAGCTCATTCGCCCCCGCCGTACTCACATACAAAACCTCCTCCCCTCCCTCCCCTACCCCAAGTGCGCAAGCTGTACCAGAAGCAACATCCCACTCCTTCAACCCTCCCGCGATCCTAGAAGTCCCACCACTACCCTCAAGTTCCGTCTTAAACACCATATTCGTGGGATGCGACGCGATATACGCTGTATCCCCATTGCGCGAAAAGCAGAAATCATCCGGCATGAACCACGGCATAGCAGTATTTCCTTGGCTAGAAGACGAGATGGATTCGAAGGCAGTGCCGACGGCGTGTTCAGCGGGCACGAAACCACAAGCAAGGACCTCGACTGCACCGATTGGACGGATGTTGGTGTCGACGGGAACACGGCAGAAGAGAAGGCGCGTGGTGTTGGTGTAGTATATGTAGCTGGTGCCTGAAGTGTCTTGCCGGACTTTGATGCCGTTTACGCTCATCTTGAGGGGTGTGTCTGGAGGGTCTGTAGTCGTCTCGTGCTCGAAGCAGATGGAGTAGGTGCCGCTGGTTACATTAGCTCTGTAGATTTTCCCGTGATAGGAATCTGCGATGAGAATGGTTTCAGAGTCCCAGGTAGCTACGCCGTTCAGCTGTCCTATCTCTGGGATCTTTGTGACGAGATGGATCTTTGGCTCGCTGTTGGGGGTATCTGAGAGGTCGACTATCCAGATGCTGTAGCTTCCGGGTACGGTTCCTTCGTGGTTCGCTAATCGGTAAGATCCTGCTCCTACTGCGTAGACATCGGGCGATATTTGTGTGAATCCTGTTAGAGACTCCACATTGGGTATTTTAGCGATGCAGTTCCCGGAGCCAGAGATAGGGTCGACCTCCCAGAATTCGTTGGTGTCTTGTCGAGTGAGGAGGAGAGTACCACCTGGTCTTACAAGGATGCTTTCAAAGAATGAAGGCTTGCTATCGAGTTGAAAGACAAGTTTGGCCATAGCCGGAGAAGTGAAGTGTGTGGTGGGAAGGACAATATATCGGTATCTGTCTAGCTTGAGACTCGCGAAAGGCGACACTTTATACTCGCTGTGATATCAATGCTCTAGTCTTCACGTTCCGGACTTCTATCGCGTTGCTTACCCTGTAAGTAACCATTCTTACCACCTTGTGACTACATCTAACCGTGATAGGACAAGGAGGCGTCGCATACCTAGCCGCACGGATTTGTCTTCAAAGTGCCACTTTCCAAAAACGATAGAATTAGCGCTGACAAGAAGATAGTTTAACTCCTACCATGCGACAGAATTAGTCAAAGCAGCGAGCAGACCTGTAAGACTGTAGTCAGGACTCTAGGGTGCAAGGAAGCTATCACTGAACAGAAGATATTGAATAGCGGTCAATGATGCGACTGCGTAAGACACGAGTGTCTCATGCATGCTGTACGCTCAACTTGCAGTAGAGAATCTCACATCACGAAGATAGATTGGATCCTTCCCCCCCTTTTCCCACCCCAAGAGAGAGACAAAAGAATAAGAAATAGGTCGAGCTCCAAAACAGGTTGAGAACAGCTAGCAAATTCCACACAACTTCTTAAAAAACAATAATATCTACATCCATTCCTCCAAACCCCATCAAACCAACCCAACCTGAAAGGTCCCCAGATACGTCCCCTCATAATTCAACTCGCGTTTAATCCCACAGATCCCGCCCGCAATCTGCAAAAGCTCTTCAAACAGCGGCTCCACATTCTTCACTTCAGAGCCAGGTGGTCGAGTCGCCAACGTAACAATAGCTTGGCTAGTCACGCAGCAGAACAAGCTAAACGCGAGACCGAGTCGGACCCAAGGACTACTCTGAAACTCTTCTGCTTGCGAGATTGGTACGAACTTCTCTTTCCAATGTTTGAGGTTGGCGAGGATGGCGAGTCTGTCGTGCAGTAAATGAGTATTTGGGTTCGTCTTCGAGATGTTTGCAACGTCGTGTAAGAAGGAGACAATCGATTTCAGCATCTCAGCAAGGTTTCTGCTGGATTCTTTAATCGCGGAGACGCCCATGTTGTATTTGTGCGTGTTGTCGGGCGGGAACCGTCCATCTGACGTGGCGACGAAATCATTCGTCAACCCGCCGGGACAAGGCGTCATGAAGAGCTTGAGGACAAAGAGGTCGATGAGCGGCATGTCCGTGGCCTGTGCGGGAACGACTTGCGTACCAGTGGTGTCGAGATAATAGGGACGACTGACGGATTGATACATGATTCGCAGGCCACGAATGAAATGCTGGGCCGCGGCCGTGAAGTCGTCTAACGCTAGTTCAATGGTGATGAACATTTGGCAGCAGATGAGCGAGTATCTGCTTGCGCCAGCGATATTCGTTGAGATTGTTATACAGAGTGTCCGGAGGGCGTTGGTGTATTCTGACAGGCCTCTCGCGACATCTGGCGATTTGGTACTGATGCAGCAGGTGTTGGGGTCGGTGACTGTTTCGTAGACTTTACGCAGTGCAGTTACGGAAGCCAAAGCATGATATATAGCTGGTTCTGAGTTTGCGTACAAAACTGCTTGAGCTTCTTGTTCGTAGCTGATACCGGCGCCGTAGTTCGTGTTGATAGGGGCGGCTGGCTTAATCGTAAAGCGCATTGCGAGATGCTGTATTTGCGCCACACTAGGATACGACATATCCACCTCTCTGGGTTGGTAGATTGACAACATTGAAAAAGCAGGGGAAGGTGCGTTCTGAGCAGGGACTAGAGCTGCAGTTGTTGTCACTGCCGTGAAGCCAGGGGCCATTGAGACGCGGAAGTTGGACCTATAGCCATCGCATGTACGGCCCGTTGAAATACAGCGCTTGCATGATGGCTTTTTCTCGTCGCACTTCACCTTTCGAATCCTGGGCCATAGTCATTGTCAGTGTATCGGCTCACATGATACGATGGGTGCTTTCGGCAGTACCTGCAGGTGATGCAGCCCGTCTTAGACTTGAGTATCCCTTTGGACGACATCTCGGACGCCAGTAATTGCTTTTTCCTTGAAAGCTACGGCTTGGCAAAGCTTCTTTTGCTTCAATTACTGGTAGCCGTGACGACAGTCTTTTGTGTTCAAATCTGCAACGGGTCGGTGTACTTTGCCATATTAATGAAGCTGAGCTATGTTTCAGTTTTGACCGAGAAAAATCCTAATTACTTCAAAGCTCAGTGAAATCACCTCTGTACTTATACTTTGGACAAACTCATTGTTCGGAGAACCTAGCGAGACTTCTTTCATGTATCGCGTTTTGTCATGTAGGCATAACGCGTTGAGGCTGCGGGATGTGACAGGGATAGCAGAGTCAGAACACTATACTCGATCAAGACAGAAAAGCGATAGGACCAATCACCTTTCACCATCCATGAGGCTACAAGTTGTGTTGAATTGAGATATGCATGCCACAACTCACGATCTTTCATGGGCTGACTCGGGTGGCAAGGTGACAAACCCCGTCAAAACGTCTACCTATATCTGACGTGTACAGTCAGATAGCAGAAGATAGATCCACCAATCGTGCCTCTACCAAATCTCAATCGAGCGACTTATACCGAGGTCCAACTTCCAATTGCTTCTAGATCGCCCCTATATAAAGGTAAGAATAGCAGATAACCATACATTGTCTTACCAGCCCCCATCCTGTCAACCACTTCCGGATAACCCGTTCAGCGTGGCAAAGTCATGAGCGTACACTATTCCTTCTACGAGAGCTACTCATATCCTATGATTAATTCACCTGGTAATTCGTGCGATAATCGCAAAGCAATACACGATCTTCATTACTATATTCAAGAGAGGGAATGTGGGAATAGGGGTATCGTGTATCAAGTATCCATCAACCGGAAAAGAAAAGGAAAAAAAAACTCAAGAAAACGCCGTGGAGAGATGCCCGTAATCCGCGTGTACTTCCTTCCCTACCTATAAAGACAGCCCAAAAAAACACAGGCAACGTAATGTCTACGTCCCATGTGTACGTCGAGAGGAAGAAAAGCAACCCATCAATTTCCGCAGTGGCTCATGCTTCCAGGGGAAGGAAAAAGATGGGAGATAGGGAACAGCCATTGCCATCTTCCTTGGAAAGTCAAGCTTCCATGACCCTCTTCTTTCTTCACTTCCTTTCTTTCTTTTGCGAGAAAAGAAAGTTTGTCAATCAGCCACCTTCTTACACTTTCTTACACCCAGTTACCCCCTCTCTTCCTCCGTCTCTCCGCAACCTTGGCACTCCAAACACCCGCGAAAAGGTCCTCACACTCATCTTCATCCTGACTATCGAACTCAATCTCATCGTCTCCAGCTTTCCGTCGTTCTCCATCACCACCACCAACATATTCTTCCTCTCCTGTTCCGTCCTCGGCAGCATCTTCCCAAGAAACACCCCTGACGACTCTCTTAGTTTCCAGTATGAATTTCCCGACTTTGTACTTCTGACTCTCCTCCACAGCATCGACATACTTCCACCCTAGCACCGTTCCACAAGACCGGCACGAGATGTCGGAAACCGTGTGTGCGCCTGTAACAAGCTGTCTCGGAACTGCTTTATGAACTTTTGTATTTGGGAGTTCGGAAGGTGGCAGCATATTATCGAGGTCAGCGGAGCGATGGTAGAGGGTAGATGATGTGGGTGGAGTGACGAGGTACGCTCGGCCGTGACGGCCTGTGAAGCCTTTTGATATGATGGAGGTTGTGGGGATGAGGTCAGAGAGACATTTTGAGCATCGAAGGTAGGAAGGAGATGTTGGTGGAGAGAGATAGGTCGGGGGGTGCGTGGGGGGAGAGGAGGATGGTGTGGAGGTCGGGGTTGTGCTGAGGGTTGTTGTGGAGGAGGTACGGCGGCGGCGGCGGAAGGGGATGCTGGGGATGAGGTAGAGAGGAAAGGTCAGATTTGTCATCGTTTCGCTGTTTTCTGGTGAGGTTCCAGGTCGTGGAAGTTGTAAGTTGAGGCTATGGAGGGTGGTATCGATTATTGTTAGATTATACAAGTGATGGTGGCTGGGTTAGAGGTATTTGTCGTCCGATACTCAATCGATGCGAAACAAGGAATAATCGTCTGGCAACTTTCCGCGTATACAGTCGGCGATTCGGTAACAATATAGAATGAAGTTGTTTCGACACCTTTCGTCTTCAAAAGGCTCTGCGGTAGAGCAGTGCGGATACGGTCAGCCTGGATCTCCCTTGCTTGCAAATATCTCGCGATCAGTCGATCAGAAGAAGTTCTTAGGTAGTACAAATAGGACAAGGTAAAAGGGTGTCTGTCTGTCAAGAAGGCATCCAGCCTCTCTTTTGAAGGCACACGATGTCCTGCAACGTTGGCGGCGATGAAGTGTGAGGAGGAGGTGCGTGTGACGTGATTATCCCCGCTTTAGCCGCGGCGCGCCGATATCGATAACGATAAGACTTTCTGAGCAGGGGTGTCGCGGAATGAGGGCGCCGGCGGTGAAGAGAGTTCAGAATGTAATAGTCAGCAAAGAAGGAATCGATAGAAGGAAGGGTTCTCAATTACGAGAAGTGAAGGAGGAAAGGAATGTTGCGGATGTGAGCGTTTTTTCCCTACTGTCTGCGGACTATACTTCCCCTCTTTGTTGGCAAATTATGAGTGGTTGAGCCACCCGCGTAGCGCCAAAGGGCCTACTATCACGAGATGATAGATCGACAGTGGGAGTTGATATCACAGGGATCCGTATGGAACAGTTCATATGGAAGTACATGTATTGCAAACAGATTCTACATTTCCGTCAAGTCATTGTTCTCATTCCACAAAAAGAAGAAAAATATAAACGTAAAAAGCATATACACGTGAAGCATCACCACCATTCAACGAAAGAATATACCCCCTACACCCCTCTTCACCCCGGCCTTCCGCACCCCTTCTTGGATCTTCTTAACAACATCGTCCCACTTACTCTTCGCAAACGCTTCTTCACCAATGCCATCTGCAGTGTCCCCGACAGCCCACTCCAACCAATCCACATTCCCAGCAGCCTTGGCCATGTCTTTTTCGTCGCATACAACCGATCGTAGATATTTTATAAGCGCATTGACATCCTCCTTATATGGTCCATCCTCCGCAAAGGCTTTGACCCATTCTCTGATGGCCTTGCGCACGTCCGGAGCACGGTGTAGTCGCTTTTTTGTGAATGTTGGTTTTTTGGGCCGCGGGACCTTTATGGTGTATGGTGGCGGTTTTTCTTTGGGTTGGTTGAGTCTGGCAGCCTCGGCTTGGGCGATTGCTTTTTGGCGTTGGCGTTTGTTCTCCCGTATGACTTCTTGTCGAATGTCTAGTGGGAGCGCGAGGAGGAATTCCATATCAAGGTCAAGATCAGAGGGAACGTCCGAATTCTTGGGTTCTGGAACAGCAGTCTCTTTCGCTTTCCCTTTCCCTCTTGTGTTTCGTTTAGTGGCGTCGCTGGTGTTGTTACTGACCGCAGGTGCACGCGCAACAGAGAGATCTAGTGAAGTTTCTCGACTGTTGTCCCGGGCTGGATATTTGATGCTGATGAAGTTTGCTTGAGTGAGTGTTCGACCATTGTTGTCTTTCGCAGTTGCAAGTGCCGCAGCCGCAAGCTGAGCCGATCGAGGCGGACGTCCTCGGCCGCGCTTCACCGGTGCGACGATGGGACGGTTTGCGGGAATGCCAATGATTCGGTTCTTCCGGGGCGACTGTGGGAGGATGGTCTGGTCGAGACGATTTTTCCGTCCGGATGGTGAGTGAGGAGTCGAGCCGGCAGCATACTGAGAGAGGACTTCGGCACGAACGTCTGGTGGGAGTGCAGCGAGAATCTCAGGATCCAACTGAGACTGCGCAGGGAGCGCTGTACCAGCGAACGGCACGGACCGTTTGGGAGCTGGCTTGTTAGGGGGTGGTCGTCCTGCGGGGGTGGGTGAGGATTGGCGAGCTTGTCGCGAGAGCTTCGAGCGTATGTCTTCAGGGAGCTCTGCAAGTACTTTAGGGTCGATTTGTGTGGGCATAATGAACTGTGTTCCGAGCATATTGAGGGGTTTTCGTGACGGCGTAGAATGATTAAGTTCGGCCGGACCGAACGAAATTTGATCGTCGTCGGTGGCAGATCTCTTTTTCTGGGGAGTTTCGGGTTCATCTTGAATAGGATCTGCTTCAACAGTCTCTATGATCTGGCGAGGTTTCTTAGGTTCAGGGTTGCCGACTTTGAACTGTAGTCGACGTTGAGAACCGTCGAGCCCTCCATCTGTAGCGTTTTTCATTACCTCGAGTTTGGTCATCTGTATACCTATACCTCGCAGTTCGCCTGGAGAGAAACCGAACCCCTTCAGGATGCTCAACGCTTCCTTCGTGATACTCTCTTTGGCATTTGTGGCTACGCCGAGTACTATGCTCTTGTTGAAAGTGTCACACTTTCCATGGCCAAGATGCTTCGGAGGATCTAATGGAGCATCACGGGAACGGCGCATGACTTTCATCGTGAACTGTTTCCCCTTCACCTTCTCTTTCAAAAGTCTTTTATGCAGTTCCCCGCATAAGTTACCGATGAACTCATCCACCTGGCCTTGGTTCACGAATCGTACACCCCAGTTCACTTCGGCGGAAACAGACTTTCGAACAACCTGTTCCCCCACTTCCTGTCTATCGATGCCTCGTGAATATTCCCAGAGTTTTTCGCCAGTCTTGGGACCTAGGACCTGCACGATGCGCTCTTTGGAGATTCCACGGATATCCTTGACGTACTTGATCCCGATCTCTTCAAGCTTGCCACCTATGGAGTGCGCGACTCCCGGTAGATCTTGCACTTGGAGGCTCCCTATGAAGTCGAGCATTTCTTCTGGTTTTATATGATGCTGACCTGCGGGCTTTGCTTTTCGCAGGGCAACCTTGGCCAAGAGAATGTTGCTGCCAATGCCAACGGATACATTGCAGCCAGTTCTGGCTCTGACCTGGTCACGCAACGACAGCGCGATGTCTTCCGCCTCTGCTTGTTCGCGGTCAATGCATCCCTCAGTGACATGTTTACCATCACTGCCACCGGCCGATATGCACAAATTCGAGACATCTATCAATGCCTCGTCAATGCTAACACTCTGCACGGTACCTCCAACGGCGAGAATGGAATCGTAGAATGCCCGACTAGTTTCTTCATAGGCCGGGAAATCATACGGCAGTATCTTTAGATCTGGACATAGCTCTTGGGCCCGTTTCATCCACATGCCATTTCGAACTCCGAACTTTCTTGCCGGATAATTACAACTCGCAATCTCAGACCCGGTTCCATTCCCATGTGCGACGACAGCGGGCTTGTCCTTGAACTGTGGGTGCTTTTTCAAGCTCACGGCAGCGAAGAAACTGTCGAAGTCAACATGGAGAACGTAGTGCCTCGCGCCTGGGGGTCTCTTTAGTTTGAGGGTTTGCGACGCGCTTTTCTCGTTTGCCAAATGCTGCAGTTGTGATTTCAGGTCTGCTTTCCAAGTGGAGAGATGATGCAGACGAGATTCGCGATAGTACTGTTCGAGGAAGTTGGGGTCCACAACTGTTGACTTGCGTATTTTAGGATCGCTGAGCAATATCGCGTTATGCTCTTCTGCACTGAGCTGTTTGTCATGGTGGGCCCTTGCATCATTCGCGTTTTTTGTTGGAGGCGTCGGATCTGCGTATAGGTCGTCTTCATCGAGTACGTCATCGTTCTGGTCTTGCTGTGCTTTGAGAGAAGGACTTGTTTTGGGTGGCGTGATAAGTTTCTTGCGATCTTCTAGTGTATCTCGTGTCTGCGACGACAGAGGCTCGGAGGAGGATGGGGGTTCTGGCTGATGTGATGGCGGTAAATCGTCAATATCGTCGTCAGGTGTAGGGGGTCTCGGTCTAGCGAACCGTGGGCGCTGACTGGAAGGGGGCGGTAGCTGGCTAGAGAGGGGTGGGATTTGACTGGAGGGGGGTAAATATGAGCTTGAAAATGCGGTCCTTGGACTGTCTCGCAGTTGACCCGTATACCAGCTATTGTCGGACTGGTCACGGTATCCCTTTGTTCTGCTTGGAGCAGGGCTAACGACACTACTACCGTCGAATCCAAGTAACTTTTGCTTGTCTCCTTCGTCTACAACTCGGAAATTATTCCATGGGAGTAGTTTCCCCGCCGCTATGCTGTCCACGATCCAAGATGGTTTGACAATACGATATTTCCGGAACTCGACGGCCTTCTTCGGTGTCAAAGCACTGGCGATGATGTGAGTGACGGTGGTCTTGCCATCCAGGTACTGCAGAAAACCGCCGCCATGTTCGACGATGAGAGTGTGAAGATCGTTGAGGGACGGCTGGGTGTAGCCATTGACATGGGCCACGATGCCTTTGAAGATGGGTGGCTTGTGGCCGGCTTGGGCGCGGATGTCGGCGTCGAGGTTTTGGAGTTTCAACTTCTTGCGCCTGAAATAATCGGTGAAACCGCCAAACTTGGACCCGTCGTATTCTTCTCCATCCTCATCGTCAAAGGTATGGCTAGAGATGCGCTTGCGCGTGGAACTGGAGTTGTTTTCGAGTCGCGACCCCATTGCTGGGCGGAAGGTGGGATGAATGGGTGGCGGACAAGGAACTGGGATAGGTTTAGGGTGGGTCTTTGAGGTTCATCGGAATGGTCGTCATGATGCACGAGCACTGGAAGCAGGGCGCATAGTTGTATCGAGGCAGCAGGGGTGGTTGCCGAGTAATGGAGGGGTATGTATGGTGAGTGAATGCACGTGCTTGGTGGTGGTGTTTGAAGAAGGAGACGCGTCGATTAGATAAGCAAGGCGCGTGGTACCGTGATCCCCATTGGCCCCACATTTCTGCCTGATCTAGCGGCAGGCGGTGAACCCACTCGAACTCTTGGCGAAGAAAAGTTCAGGTAGCTTCGACCGTCCGTCGACCTCATCCGACACTTCTTCTTTTTTTTTTCTTCTTCCTCTTCCTCTTCTTCTCCACCCACTTCGACTAGCCTAATCGCGTGCTCTCGATCTGCGTGCTCAACCCCAACTGCCCTGCCAATTCATCTGCATACCGCAGTTGCCTCGAAATAACCTCGCCAAACACCCATTCCTCCCAACTTCCGCTTGTTCTTTCACAATGTCTGCTCTTGTACCAGCAGGTGTCTATGGGCTGCGCGTCCCAGCTGGCGGTATCCCCGTCCTGGGCAGCCAGAACCCCGGCCTCTCTGTGAGTTATTCCCCTCGAAAAAAAGCACTTGCTGCATGATACGTCCAAGTCGCATTACCATGGCAACCATCCTAACTATCTTCAGTTCCGCATCACCATGGCCGCCATTGACCCCACGGCCGAGTCTCTCGGTGACATGCCTCGCTCGACCCTCAAGATCCTCCGTGAGCGAATGGACGACGAGGATGGCGAAGATGATGACAGTGACTACGACGAGGACGATGTCGAGGGCATCCGCGCCAAGCTTCGCGAGGCTGGTGTGCTCGGATCTGATGACGATTCGGATATGTCCGAGGACGACAGCGAAGAAGAGACCAACGGCGGCCCTAGCGACCCAGTCAAGTCCAAGCAAGCTAAGCGCGAAGCTCTGGAGAAGAAGCTGAAGGAAGAGCTCGAGGCTGAGATGATGGAGATTGACAGCATCACTGTCAACGGCAAATCCAAGCACAAGGGCAAGGGAAAGGCCGTCGATGGCGATGACGAAATCAGCAGCGAAGAGGAGGATGACGACGACTCCGAGTCCGACGACGAGGTTCAAGAACTCGTCCTCTGCACCCTTAACCCCGACACAGTAAGTACCCACATGCGCAACCATTGTGCACTGTCGCGCACCAATCGTTTTTCTAACGCTCCCACAGCACTCCCAACAAACCCTAGAGATCACCGTCCGCGAAGGCGAGGAGGTCTACTTTGTCGCTGTTGGTGGTTATGACATCTTTCTCACCGGCAACTACGTCGTTGTCGACGATGAGGACGATTCCGAGGATGACGAGGATGATGAGTACGGAATGGGCTATGGTGGTGATGAGGATGACCTTAGCGAGGAGCTCTCCGAATCCGAAGAAGATGAGCTCGATGGCCTTGAGGACCCTCGCATCACCGAGGTTGATTCCGAAGACGAGGAAGCTCCCAAGCTGGTCAAGTCCGACAAGAAAGGCAAGAAGCGTCCCGCTGAGGAAGAGGAGGACGCTACCCTCGATGACTTGATCAGCAAGACCAAGAATGACGCTCCTGCTACCAACGGCGAGAAGCTCAGCAAGAAACAGGCAAAGAAGCTCAAGAACAACGAAGGTCAAGCTGTTGCTGCCGCCGAATCCAAGAAGGAGGCTAAAGACAAGGCTGAGGCACCTGGAAGCGACAAGAAGAAGGTTCAGTTCGCAAAGAACCTCGAGCAGGGTCCTACCGGCTCTCCCAAGGTTCAGGACGCCAAGAAGGAGACCCCCAAGGGTCCTCGCAACGTCAATGGCGTTGTCATCGATGACAAGAAAGACGGGAAAGGCCGACCTGCCAAGAAGGGTGACCGTATTGAGATGAGGTATATCGGAAAGCTGAAGAACGGAAAGCAATTCGATGGTATGTTTGAACCCGAATTCATCAGCATGTCACATACACTAACAATCGCTTTAGCCAACAAGAAGGGCAAGCCTTTCTCCTTCAAGCTCGGTGTTGGTGAGGTTATCAAAGGCTGGGATATTGGTGTCCTCGGTATGACCGCTGGCAGCGAGCGCCGCCTTACTATCCCGGCCAAGCACGCCTATGGCAGCAAAGCCCTCCCCGGTATCCCTGCCAACTCGGAGCTCACCTTCGACATCAAGTGCATCTCTGTCAACTAGACAGCGAGCGCACTAGAATGTTTGGACCGCACTGATACCCTCTTCCCTCATGTATATTGTAATGCTGCGCCCTCCACTCCTGCGTACGCAGCTCGCGCAGGTTGTTACACTTGCAGCGCGCTCGGTGCGCCTCGATCTTTCCCTTGTCTCCTTGCTCTCATTTCCTTTATTGCATAGCGCACTTCGAGATATCCGACTTGCATGATTTGTTTTGGCATCGTATGAACTCGTGCAGGGAGGAAGGATTTCTCAATCGGGTCAATCTCGTGCATCGCTGGTTGAGGGATGCAACGCTATTATGGTTCATATTATCTGATGTGTCGAACTTGTTTCTTGATTTAGCGAGGCGATTTTTTTTCCAATCCGGAAGTATGCGCTGAGGATGCTAGAATATGACGTGAGAGCAGCCATTTCAGACCAACCACCAAAAAAAAAAAAAGTTCATGCGATTGGGAAAGGGGGTTTCTTCTCCCGGTGTCCCAAAAGTTTCTCGACTTGTCTCCAATAGTTTCATAGAAATCTTTCATATAGTCAATCCAAGCTGTAAACAAAAGGAATAAATTCTGTGCTTGTGGCTCATTAAAAAATATGCATTCAAACGAGCAAAGAATGTATTTTGAACTAACCATAACAACGACTCTCATACCAATTCAACTGATTCTACCAGATATCTGTCTTTCCCAACAATCCCCCAATTGCACACACAATCACAGCAACTACCTACCCATAATTGAAAGGATTCCTACAAAGCGGACAACTCGAACTCCCACTACTCTTGAACCACTTGAACAAACACCCGCCATGGAACGCATTCCGACACGTCCCACACTTCTTATCCGGCAACTTCCTATCGCTACCGACGACAGAATAGCAAATCGCACACTCGGTCTGGCCCTTCATAGCACCCTCGACATTGCGTTTGAAGGTGGTCAGCGCATCGATGAGCGAGCCGTTGAATAGCGTGATGGCGCCCAGCGAGGTGCGAAGCCAAGACTGCCATTTCGCCTCATTGACAGCGACGCGGTTGAGGCCTTCGATGCGGGCGTTTGTGAGGGGGAAGGATGGGGGGAGGGAGATGCGGATCGATGTTGTTTGTTCGTCGATTGTGTAGGATGCGGTGATTTCTTGGGCGCGAGGGGAGACTTTGACGGAGAAGGGGGAGTCTGGGTCCGAGGCGATTTGTGCGTCTGCCCAGTCTTGGACGGATTTGAGCGCGGCGGAGGTTACGGGTGGGGAGATGAATTTTTCGGTCCAGGGCTCGAGGGTTACGACGATGGGCCGGGATTTGCAATCGATGTACCAGGACTTGGTGAGGGAGGGAACGTGGAGAAGACAAAGGTAGTAGATGTGTGTTAGCAGCCACTGAATATCGCGCTTGGGGAGCTCTACGTCTGGTGTGTAAGAGGTAATGTCCAGCTTTGCGACGTCGACGGGCTTGTTGTGTGCGTGGCCGAGGAAATCGAAAACGAAGTCTAGCAGACCGCCTAGATACTCGCCCTCTTTGACGTGATCTATGTAGTCGTTCTTGACTTTGAATGACTGGATCACGTATTAGGTGTTTTCTTTTAGAGAATAGAAAAAAACGGATACTCACTGCATGTTCAAGATGATCGAATACTAATATCCAACTCAGTAGATAACCTTTCAGTGACAAAGGAACGCTGCGTTCAAAGTTGGCTTCAGCCAATGCTGCAACCGTGGGCGCTTCCAGAATGAGCGAGAGTAACTCATCAGGAAGGCGTGCTGTCGTCTTTTCGAGTGCAGCATCGATTGAGATCTGCTCCTGCGCGGCCGGGATTTGCTTATGCAAGATATCGAAAGCAGTTTGCTGTACAGGTTGCGACTCCACATAAAGGAGGGGGAACAAGTCCTCGGTGGATTCCAGATGCTCAAGTGGTATTTTTGCAATCTGCCGAGCAAGTACATCATTAACCATTTTCAGTGGCTGATGAAACTCGTCTGGGAAATGCTGCGAATGCTTGAGAAGATTGACTAGGCCTGTCGCGACAGCCTGTTCGTTCTCTTTCCACACGTCGAGCAGATCGTCATTCGGATCTTCGATCTGAGTGAGAGTACGCAACTGTGCGTAGAGCTTAAGCGAAGCATGGACAAAAGGAATTGGACTGCGAAGTGTCAGCGAATGCACCAGTATCAGGGGGGAGAGTCCATACTTGTCCATTCCCAGCTCATTCTTCTCAAACTCTCGGGCTGCTGTCCAACTTTCGGCCAAAGATGCCAAAACTTGTCCCCAATGCTCGCCATACATGTCACTCATACTCGGGAGTAGGACAGTAAGTGCACGTGCCACTTCAGCGCGGATTGTTACACTGTTATTAGAGTCTTCTAACCAAGGTATCACATGTTTGACGAAGAAAATCAGTCGCTGTTTGGCAATACTGAGTACGATATCTTCTTGTCCATAAAACAGGGTATTCAAAAGAACCAGTTGTTCAAGACCTATGATTTCGTAAGTCATCTGAAGGCTACATGTGACATTACTTAGAGGCGTTGTACTAACCTTCGGCGGGCTTGTGTTCAACATCCAAGCCTGTCAAATCAGCTACAAGCTCGCTGCACGTTCTCTCACAAGATTTGGAGGCTGCCAAAGGCTCTTTGAAGGCATTCAAGAACGCAATCATCGAAAAGGTTTCTACGAATAAAGTAAGTAACTGCCCTGGAATCACTGCTGTTGAGATATATACCTTTACTTCTTCGCACGACCTTCAGGGTTTCCTGTAACTTTGCTGTGAGAGCATTCTTCCAACCAGATATCTCAATTGCATCAGCCACCAAAACGCTAGAAGCGCGAGCAGAGTAGTAGGCCCGCGGCGATAAGTCAGTCTCTACCTTGGCCAGAAGCACGGTCGCCCATGTCAAGATGTCCATCTCGTCTGCTGACCAAGACTGAGCCAGCGTCTTAAGCTGCCTTTTAACAAAAGGTTGAGCATCTGACATAAATGCGATGGCGTCAGCTTCCACATCTGCATTATATGATGCCCAGAGGCCATTGGCGCCGGCAAGTCCAATGTTATCATCGGCAAATTGAATGGTCAAGGCGATGTTCCAAAGGTAAATTTCTTGCAAATCCGAGGGCACTTTGTCGAATGAAAAGAAATTATCATCCTTGAGTAGCCTCAAAACGTATTGAGTCATACGATAGGCTGCAGAATAGCCATCAGCATCGCGCGAAATGATCGTAGTTGATTTTGTTGTTTTCGAAGGATCAACCAAGTAGACAGCACTTGTGAGTGGATTCGCGATAGCTAGAGACGTCTTGGGGGCAGTGTCGAGCAGAGCTTCCAATGCAGTTTTCCACACGCTCGGGCTTGGAAAGACTTCTGCTACTTGATCCCAAGTGTCTCTAGATTTGACAAGCTGGCTTGCAAGCTCAACCAATGTCTCTACAGATACCGAAGTAGTAGAGGCTGTTTCAAGACCTTGCTGAATGAGCTCGTACATTGATTGTTTCGTATCGGTGCTTGCCGCAAGTAGGGTCTGAATCGATGCACTGACAGCAGCAGCACCTTGAGCGACTTCTTCGCTTGGGGACTCAGACGCCAGGAGAAGTGTTCGAAGAAGATCGGAGCCTTTTGGAGTAGACAGGAACTCTTTCAACATGGGTGGGTTCTGCCTCACTATCTGACGGAGACCTTGGAGAGCGTAGGGCGCTTCTTGGGGCAGGAGCATGGATTCTGTCATTTTTGAAAGAATCTCGTCACTAGTGGACTCTGAAAGTATCTTCGCAGGCGACTGCAGGATACGATGAAAAGAGTCCCAGTCCTTCAAGCCTTCTATAGCGCCTCGAACGTTAAGTTTGATAAACTGCTGCAACTCTGGGTCCTCAGAAGCCATTTCGAAGTTTTTAGGAATCCTTGAAGAAGTCAGAATAGCCTCGAGAGCTTTACTTCGGGTTGCCGAATCAGGAGTTTTCAAAACAGTTTTGAGTGCCGTTGTCCACGCAGATTTGAACGAAGGCGTATCTGGCAACGAGTAGAGAATATTGACCAAGTGTGAGGATGAAGGTGAGAGGATTAGCCTGGGTAAGTCTTCCTGGATGAATGAGTTCAGCTGTAGTTTCATCTGTACATCCGCCAAGATAACATCGCCGTTGTGATGCAAAAGTTCTGCCACTACTGCGGCAGCACCGTACGGTTTACCGTTCCTGTTTCTAGTCACATCCAAAGCTTCGGACAATATGGAAGAGCAAGCATTGCTGATCACGGGACCAAGTGTCTCAGCTGCGGATGATTTGAGCACTTGCTCCTGAAGAGATCCAAATCGTGAAGCTTGCTTGACTAAGGAATCGTGAGACTTCTCGTAATCCTTGGATTGCTCGGGTGCAGACGTTTTGATGTCGTTGACCAGTTGCTGCGCGTATTGAGGCCAAACGCCCTCCAGAATAGCAGGCATAGCTTCCAGAGATAGCGCAGCGACGATTATGTCTTTAGAGTGCTGCGGAATGTTCCATTGTGATGTTTCTGGTGTGGGTCGCAGATATTGTGCGATGATTGGAAGCACCATTTCGTTCAAAAGTTTACTCTGGTCGTCTTGCGGTAAAGACTTGGCGATAAAACCGATTATTTGAAGGTATGTTCTGAACGCTGCATCAAGGTTGAGTCGTGACTCGTCTTTCCTGGAGATTCCTCCATACAAAGCATTGAGCAGCTCGGCAGCATCTGCGGCATTCGCGGGCAAAATTTCCTGAGGGAGAGAATGGAACAGATCGGTCATCCGTGTCCAGAAGTCGCGTGGACCTAACTGCGAACCCTTTTTCATGAACTGTCTCAACCTCCTATCTGCGGGTGTTTTACTCTTGTAGTGCTCTGTCCAAACCGTTGGATAAGAAGTCGTAAGCAATGCCAGTGTGTCGATGTAGTCGTACGAGGACGCCATTTGATCCGAATTGGGGGCAACAGAGATGTACGCTTTGCTGATAGCTTCCAGATTTTGCTGAACCGCTCCCGGTTGTTTGGCCAGGCATGTCTTCAGAAAGCGATGTATGGATCGTCTTATGGATGCGTCCTTGTGTGATGCGAATTCCCACAACTTTTTGTCGGCGAGGAGACTCTCGTAGTCGGATTGGTATTTGGCGAGCTCTTCGGGCTGGAGATTGGCCAATAGACTACCGAGCAGCGAAATGCAAGCAGA
This sequence comes from Periconia digitata, assembly GCA_948474695.1. Lineage (NCBI taxonomy): Eukaryota > Fungi > Ascomycota > Dothideomycetes > Pleosporales > Periconiaceae > Periconia > Periconia digitata. The sequence goes on along the minus strand of CAOQHR010000005.1, from coordinate 2,961,265 downwards.
GATGACCCTGCTATACTTTGTTTCTGCATCATCCGGGCTGACAGTCCTCTCGTCGCTCAAGGTGGCTTGCGACTCGTTATCTATGGCATCGCGGCAGTATTCGAGAATGGGGTGCTGGTAGGCCTTGCGAATATTCTGGATTTTCTCCGGTGTGTTGAAGACCTGCCGCAGAGCACTTTGAGTAGCATCGACGACGGATCGATCGCTATCATACAACCCACATAGCCATGCGCCCACAGCCTTGGGCATATATTTGGCGATCCTCTTGCCAGCAGCGACGGCTAGCTGGCCTTGCAAAACATGAGCACTCTGACGGACGGACTTGGCATTGTCTATTGAGGTACGAGGATACATTTTGATCTGCGATACGACTTGAATTACTACATGAGCCATGTACATGTCTTCTATGGGTGGAACGCACCCATGCCTCTAGTATCCCTTCCTCCACTGGATCTTTAAGCGACGCGATGTGCGCTTGTAGGTCCTCCAATGCCTTCGCCTTGGTGGTGCTGTCCTTCTTAGACAAATTCCGAAAATAGACGACAACATTGGGGTCAGAAATGGACGAAAGATCCGGAGGTTCCGTAACGTAGGATAGCTGTGAAGAGCTGGTGCTGAAGGCGGTCGAGGACGAGGCGCCAAAGCCAAAAGCGCTGGAAGCAGCCCGCGCCGCGCTCGCCTGAGCCTTGGACAGCTTCTTGCTCATGACGCGCGGGAGTTGAATGGTCGGTAGATCTGGGTTGAGATGAGATAGGGAAAAGAAAAAGAGGGGAGGGAGGTAGAGAAACGAACAAAAATTCAGACCATCAATGATGATGGTGATGACGGCACCAAAGCAAATCCAAGGGCGAAGGGCGGCGGGGAGTGGTGGGGCAGACAAGCACTCGCACCCCTGTCCCGCGCTAACCCCGATCCAGACAGCTAACAGAGCCGCAGGCACCTCTCACTCACCTCCAGCAGCACACCAGACCGACTGCCGCTTTTCTTTCAGCAGCCTTGAGCCTCCATCTCAATCGCTCATAATCAATCCGGCACAGCCAATATGAGGTTCAAGATAGAGTAAGTCGCCAGTCATTTAGTCGGGAAACCACCACCACGCGAATGGAGATACGCCGGCCGCCCAACTCTGACTTGCCTCTTGTCACGGGACCGTCATGTATCGCGTCAACATCTCTCCAACGCGTCTTGTAATCCATAACTGACCCTTCTTCCAGCGAGCTCGAGGTGCTCTTCCCGTACCCACGGGTATATCCAGAGCAATATGCCTACATGTGCGATCTCAAGCGGACCCTGGACGCGGGCGGCCACTGTGTTCTTGAGATGCCTTCGGGCACGGGTAAAACCGTGTCTCTCTTGTCGCTGATTGTGGCTTATCAGCTCTCTTCCGCTGAAAAGAGGAAGCTCATTTATTGCTCTCGTACCATGTCCGAGATTGAGAAGGCCCTTGCCGAGCTGAGAGGCCTTATGAAGTACCGTACCCAAGAGCTGGGATATGAGGAAGAGTTCAGAGGCCTTGGACTGACCAGTCGAAAGAACTTGTGTTTACATCCGACAGTCAAGCGTGAGAAGAGTGGCACCATTGTCGATGCAAAATGCCGTAGCTTGACCGCGGGTTTTGTCAAGGAGAAGAAAGAGCGTGGTGAAGATGTCGAAATTTGCGTTTACCACGATAACCTCGATTTATTAGAACCACACAACTTAATACCGCCGGGTGTGTGGACATTCGACGGCATGCTCAAGTATGGAGAGCAGCACAAGCAATGCCCTTACTTCACAGCTCGTCGGATGATGCCCTATTGTGATGTTATCATCTACTCCTACCACTATCTGCTTGATCCCAAGATTGCAGATCGCGTGTCCAAGGAACTATCCAAAGACTGCATTGTAGTATTTGACGAAGCCCACAATATCGACAACGTGTGCATTGAATCGCTGAGCATAGACCTCACGGAGGATGCCTTGCGTAAAGCGACCCGCGGGGCTAACAACCTGGAGCGCAAAATCACAGAGATGAAGAGTACAGACGCAGAAAAGCTGCAGAATGAGTATGCCAAGCTAGTAGAGGGATTGCGGGCGGCAGATGAAGCAAGAGACGAAAATGCCTTCATGTCAAATCCAGCCCTGCCAGATGATCTTCTTACAGAAGCCGTGCCGGGAAACATAAGACGAGCAGAGCACTTTGTTGCCTTCTTGAAGCGCTTCGTCGAATATTTGAAAACACGAATGAAAGTCCTTCACGTCATCTCCGAAACCCCGCCGTCTTTCCTCTCCCATCTCAAAGAACTCACCTTCATCGAGCGTAAGCCACTGCGCTTCTGTGCCGAACGACTGACATCCCTGGTCCGCACCTTGGAACTCACAAACATCGAAGACTACCAACCTCTCCAAGAAGTGGCTACTTTCGCCACACTCATAGCGACGTACGAGACGGGCTTCCTCCTCATTCTCGAACCCTTCGAGTCCGCGACCGCCACGGTCCCTAACCCCATCCTGCACTTCACATGCCTCGATGCCGCCATCGCTATCAAACCGGTCTTCGAGCGCTTCAGCTCCGTCATCGTCACCTCAGGGACCCTCTCACCCCTCGACATGTATCCGCGCATGCTCAACTTCAACACGGTCGTCCAAGAATCCTTCACCATGACGCTAACCCGCAAATCCTTCCTCCCCATGATCGTGGACCGCGGCAGCGACCAAAACCAAATCACATCGCAATTCGAGCACCGCAACGACGGCCCCGTCATCCGCAACTTCGGCAACCTCCTCATCGAATTCTGCAAACTGACCCCAGACGGCGTCGTCGTCTTCTTCCCATCGTATCTCTACATGGAATCCATCATCTCGCAGTGGCAAGGCATGGGCGTGCTCGACACAGTCTGGAAATACAAACTCATCCTCGTCGAAACGCCCGACGCGCAAGAAACGTCGCTGGCCCTCGAAACCTTCCGCACGGCATGCAACAACGGGCGCGGGGCGGTCCTGCTGTGCGTGGCCCGCGGCAAAGTCAGCGAAGGCATCGATTTCGACCACCACTACGGCCGCACCGTCATCAACATGGGCGTCCCCTACCAATACACCGAGTCCCGCATCCTCAAGGCGCGCCTCGAGTTCCTCCGCGAAACCTACCGCATCAAGGAAGCTGACTTCCTCTCCTTCGACGCCATGCGCCACGCCGCGCAGTGCCTCGGCCGCGTCATCCGCGGCAAGGACGACTACGGTATCATGGTCCTGGCCGATAAACGCTTCGGCAAGAAAATCACACAGCTCCCCAAATGGATCCAGATGGCGCTCGAGACGAAAAACACAAAACTCAGCGTCGATCAGGCCGTGTCGCATGCCAAGGCGTTTTTGCGCGAGATGAGCGTGCCCTGGTCTAGGGGCGAGCAGGAGGGGCATTCGAGTTGGAGCATGGCGGATCTGGAGCGGCATTTGGAGAAGAAGAGGGTGGAAGCTATTAGTGGGACGGAGCATCCTGGGATGAGGGCGGCCGAGGGGAGAGCGGAGCGCCCGAGGGTCGTGGAGGTTGCGAAGGGGGAGGACGATGAGTTTGGTGGGGCTGGGATGGATGAGGTTATGGCTGGGTTGGACGCGTAGAGGTGTGGTTGTGCCTTCTATGCTTTTGATCTTTGTTTCTTTTCTTGCCTTTCTCTTTTATTTATAAAAGGAGACATTGTGGCCATGGGCTTTATGTGGCGTATTTGGAGCCATGACAATCACAGTCATGGATATTTTTTTTCGGAAATTTGACAGAATGTATGTATGCGAAACATAGAAGCCAAAAAATCAAGTATAACGAAATCGGGCACGACCCATGATCAAATTGGGTATGTTCACGTTTGTGCATGAGGCAATTCCATTAGATGAGAAAAAACAGATCGAACTCAATTGATGCTATCAGACCAGGAAAGAAAGATCCCACGGCGAGTATAAAAGATGAAGCTCGCTTCCTGTACTAACGAGGTAGCGATCAAGACCTACCGCATTGACGAGATCGCAGCTGCGGTCAGGAAAGCAAACCTAGATATCACATCCACCCACGCCCAGAACAAATCAAGGCTTAGGTGAATACCCGTTCTCTTTAACCGTGGGAAGAAAGGGAAGAGATGCAGTAGGACCACACACGTTTCCGCAAACTGACTTGAAAAAACACAAAAGCCAATATCCCGCCAGCAAGCGCACTAACTTTTCGAATAAAGAAGAGAAAGGCAAAGATGAGAAATCACTCCTATCAAGTCTCCATGTCCATGAACAGCCATTTGTCGCTGATGAGATCGACGTCGTCGGAAAAGTCGCTCAAGGTGGTGAGTTGAAACCCGATCCAGCCCAGATCTTTAACGAGGGCGTCCATATCCGAAGTCGCGGTATCGCGATCGATACTGAGCATGAGACGGGGGCAAGAGAAGTAAGGGATATCGCAGAGTTCGAGGAGAGCCATGAGTCTATAACCTTGATTAGTATGCATGTTGATTTGTGTAATGAGTGTGTGGGGGGGAGGGTAATGGAAAACTTACCCAGGCTTGATCTTCTCGCGAATGACGGTCTGGTCAAAGAAGACAAACATGGTCTTCTCGCCATCCTTGTCGGCAACGAAGCCACGGAAACGAATCCCGCCCACGTAATCCCACATCTCGATCCACTCGGTGACCAAGCCGCATCCCTCGGGGTTCTGCACCAAATCCATGTCTCTCACCGCCATGGCAGGCGGCGAGTCCATGATACGATCGGCATAGCGCACATCGACGCCGTAGTCGCTGTTGGTGTTGACAGCAGCGGTAGTCGAAGACGAGTGTTGCGACGCATTTGTATTTTGCACACCCATTACTAGCGAGTCCTGACGGTCCAGTTTCCCCTCAACCAGGAAAACAGAGCCCAGTGTCTCGCAGAAGAGTCTCTCACACTCTTCCTTAATGGTGTATGCAGCCCCCCCTCTGCGCGCCCTCAGCCCTCCGGTCGTCGACTTGACGAGCGGCGAAGCTGCGTGGTGGTGGCGGGCGGCGAGGGGGGGACTCGGCGGAGGTGATGGTACTCCCGAGCCGACCTCAGGAATACCACTCTGCCCCGCCAGCCCCCGTAGTGGAGTAGTGGAAGCCGGTGAGGGCGGCGGTAGAGGCGTTCACAACGTAGGCGCTGGCTCGCACATTGGAGGTGGAGGAAGCGCTGCTGCGATTACTACTACTACTACTGCTTCGTTTATTGGGTGAATTCGCCATTGCTAAGAAACTGCCACGGTTGCTGTTCGGGTAGTGTGTGGGTGAGGTGGTCGAAGGCTCGAGAAAAGTGAAGTTTGAGAGGCCGAGGTGTGGATTCGAAGCAGGTGTCTATAGGTGATAGAGTCTCCTAGGGGGTGGATTGCTGGTGCTGCTGGCGTTGGAAGGTTGTGTTTTGGAGGTGAGTGTTTGTGTGAGCTGGCTGGTTGCTATGACAAAGAAGACAGAGGTGGTGGTTGTCGGAGGACAGGATGGGGCAAAAGAGCGACGGAGAGGGAAGAGAGGCGGTTCTAAATGCTTGAACTTGCCAAGTGCGCGGCCCGTGCGTCTGGCGCTAGCGTGAGAAGACCCAACTTTTGCCCCACTTGGCAATTGCGCCGACCTGATTGGCTGGGCCACGCTTATATGCCAATCCCCCCCTCACCACCGGTCCGTGATTCACATCATGTGGCCAGACATGACTTGGCCGTTATGAATCAATGCTGAAGAGAACATTATGTTGTCTGATACACTTGTTCACTACCCAGTCCTCACACATCCCTTTTGTTGCTTCCGACCACCTGCTTGCTCACCAATCACTTGCCAAACACCTCCATTCTCTCCTCCTCCCTCCTCTGCCGTGGCTTCAATTCGATCTCGTCGCCATGCTCCCAGCCACCACGACCCGCGTATAGCTGCGCGAGTTGCTGCTTGCGTCTCAGGACCCAAAGCAGTCCAAACATTGCCACCATGATAATGACACAGCTGACTGCCACAATGACACCGTAGGCCGTAGGGAAGAGCGGTATGCCATGCTTCGACGGTGCTTCTCCGCATCCTGATTGATTGTTGGGCATGAGAGCGCAGGTGGGCTCCATTGCAGGACTTGTTCCAGGCGTGGTATAGATCGGGCGACTCGTGGGAGTTGGAGAATTCGCCATGGTGGACCTGACCGTGGAATGTATTTGCCGGATCTGCCGATGGAGATCTGAAGAGACGTCTGGGTGGCCTCCAACTCTCGAGGTGGAGAAAGAGAATTGGATTTTGTGATAGATTCTCTGCTGGGGAACAAAAAGTGCGGAGAGCGCGAGAAAACAAAAAAGACTCTTATCGTGCACGATGGCTGGAACCGGGTTAAGTTGTTTCTCCAGGTGATACAACACTTGCGCCGTGTCCAGGTACAATCAGTTCGCATGCAGCTGTGTCACTTCGTCTCACCTACCATCATCACCATCATCATCATTAATCTTTTGACACCGTTGCAATGAACTCGAAGATGCGAGACGTTGTTGATGGATTGAATGCAACGTTACGTATCGACAGTCTGCACATTACCACCACCTGCCGTCAGCTAGATCAGGAAGTCGACGAAGAATACGATAGTTAACAGCCGTTGGGAAAGTTTTGGCTGGGACACACGAGGCTTTAGTCTCTACCCAATGTCTCACAAAAAAAAACCCCCCGCTGCAACCGTGTTCAGTGCGGGACAGTTCGAGTTTCCCCCCCCCCCCCCCCCCCCCCCCCTCGTCCATCCCCTTCATTGTTGATATCCGGGCAAGTCGTCCCATTCCCCTGTTTCTTTTTCCCACTCGCTGCTCTTGATACTCCGCAGCTCCGGCAACTTGATCAACTCGCTTCCCCCAGCAACTGCAGCTGCACTCGACGCGACATTCCGCCGCCTAATCCACCACCAAACCAGGAAGACGAGAGCGATAGAGAAGAAGAAAGCCCCCAAAAGGCTCCCTATGATGATGATACCGCGATCATCGACGTGATAATATTGCACGTCAGCGGAATCTTCACCGTAATGACAGATTGGTCCTCCGCCCGGTTGCGGTGTACAAGCTGGACCCAAAGGCAATGTAGGAGACTGGTCCGTAGTTTGCGATGCACTGTTTCGCGATCCCTCTGCAAGTATTTGGGCAGTCATTTCGGAGAATCCTTTTGTCGTCGTCCCGGTCGGAGCTGGCGATGGAGAGGTCGCTACCGTGGAAGAAGGTAACCCAGTCGCCGTGCTCGAGAACGAAACTGTAGGGGTGTGTGTAGATAACTGAGTTAACGGCGCAAGCAATGACTCCGAAGTACTGGACGCAGTCAAAGGACCTCTGTCGCGGTGGATTGCCATTGATATTACCATACCTAGATCCGTGTTTGTCGAAGTGGAGACGTCCGATACGAAAGATGATGCGACATCTCGTTCTGCAATGCACGTATATGAGCAAGCAACCCACAGCGCTCTTACGAGGCAAATGGAAGAACTCACTGTAGATAGTCGTACTTCTTCTTCTCGGCATTGTGGTAAATCAGCAGCGACTAGAACCACCGCACCGCTGCAACAAGAGTGGAGCACTGCAATTATTAAATACTTTATCTTCTACTCCTCCTATCATAACATCCCTAAATACAAGACAGACGTCTGCATCACCATGTCAACCGAGCAACGCCATCGAGTCGTTCAGATCAACACCCAACACGACACTAGATTAGTTTTCCGTCATACTCGACGTTGGGCCACACCCGAAATAAACAGCTCGTGCAACCAAAAATAACGATCGCTTGGGCATTAGCAGCCGTTTCTACAAACTCGAGTAGTCTAGTGCCCGAGGATAAATACCTCTGTCAAATGTAGGACGGAGTACCTGTGTGTCCGCGACAACAGTCAAGAGTATAGGCTAATTGACGATTCGAGGGGTACATTGAGCATAGAGGCAACGTGCAGATTTCCGATTTGTTCAACAGAACCACTATTGTTATTTTTTAACACAGTGAATGCACTGGGTTGTGGTTAGAGGTCGCCTTGGACTTGATCCGGCTTTCTCCCGGGACTACCTTGTGAAACCCCTCTGTCACATTCTTACATCCGTCGGTAGCAGGCATCCAATTTATCGTTGCTGTGACTCGTGGTGGGTGTTGAACAGCAAAGTTGTGTTCCAGTGACTCCATAAATGTTTGGACCAGGGCCGACTCTATCATTGAGTAGTATCGCGAAAAAAGAAGGAAAAACAACCCGGGTTCCTCCGAGCCAGCTGTTGTTCTACATAGGATGGATGGATGGATGGATGCTACAAGAGCAAAAAAGGAATTCCTGAATTATCCACCTACAGGCAGACGAAATGCTGATGAGAGTGGGACTCGAACCCACGCCACTTTCGTGACCAGGAAATTGATGTTAAGATAACCTTAACCTGGCGCCATAACCAACTCGGCCATCTCACCAAATGTTTGATGAAAATTTCGCCTCGTTATAATTCCATATACCAAACTGTAGCCTCCACAGGAATGTGCCGCTGCGGTATCGACCTGTGAGTTGAGTCAGTGGGGCTTGAAAAATTGGAAGCTGGTGATCTGCATTAGTGGAGAAGCCACGGATTATTCTGGAGTAGAATTTTACTAGTGATGTGGTTGGCGAAGTGTGCATTGTTGGGCGGGTGGGGGTACACAGCGAATCATAGCATCCTCATTCTATTCTTGAACTTCGTATGCTACTACGTCTCTCACTATCTACGAAGCGTGATTTAGGGCATATTTTGGAAAACATTTCATTTCCCAAGTCAATTAATTCTCAATGCAGTAATGGGTACTCCGTCTCCAGACAGTGTCTATGATATAATTTATGCATGCAACTCCCTGACTTATTTTGAGTTGAGTGATGATGATTCTGCTCGGCTCTGCAATGTCGCGGAAGACCGATGGATAATGCACAGATTGCGTGACCATGCTCTTGACACCATGTTCCGCAACGCTGGTAGATGCGGATGACTAGAAATCTCTGACGTCTGGGTGATGTCGGAGCGGATCAATCAACGGCCGAGAGAAATACTCAACCATCTACCATCTCCACCTCCACCTCTCGACCATCGATACCACAGCTCCCAAAATTAAGAGATGTAGATCCTTATTTTCTTTCTGTTATATCTACTTGCAAGGAGTAAGCCATGAATGGTTATCGAGCTCTCCTGGTACAATTGTAGATTCGACACGCGCGCTACATATATGCTCTAAACTGAGAAGTCATAAACCAACCCCGACAGAAGCTTACACTCGCCTCTACTAACTACCCATAGAACAGAAATACAATACTCCTATACTTACTCGCCTTTCTCTCTCTCTCAAACACACACACACACACACACATCACCTTTCACTCTTATGAACCCTTCCCATCATCCATCTTCGCCACACTCTCCAATCCCCCCTTAACCCCCTTCCCACCAAGCTCACTCACCCCCGTCGTCGAAGACTCGACAGGACCAACACTAACCCCGCTCAACTCAGTAAGCCCCGGCCAAGATGCAGACATAGGTCTCGGAGGCTCCTGCGCGCTCATATCAGTCGCCCCCGTCGGCGTGCGCGATAACGCCTTAGTAAGGGGGAACTCTGCTTCAGCTATGGGAGAAGTAGGCAGCGGCGGAGACGAGGGTAGCTTGAAGTTGGGATTAAGTGCTGGATGCGTAGTCTTGTATGTAGAGGGTACGATGGTGTTAGTTGAGCTCGGCATTTTATCATCGTCCCCGCCGCGACTACCTGGGATATCCCAGGGTGCGACAGTGGGAGCAGGGTTGTGTGGGGAGCAGCTTGGAGCATAGTATCGGGTCTTTGGGTGAGGGTTCGATGAAGTGTTGGGTATATCGTTGTCGTTTCGTGTGATGGCTTCTTCGAGGAGGGCTCTTCGCTTTTGATGTTGGAGTCGTAGGAGGTAGAGCACAGCGCAAATGGTGAGTGCTATGCCAAGTGTACCGCCGATGGTGGTGCCGATTATCTTTTGGGTGCTCATTGTGGGTTGGTGGTCTGTCTCTGTGAGTGAATGGTCGTGGGGTGGTGGTACGTAATCGGTTGATGAAGAGCTCAAGCTGTTGGAACTCATGGATGAGGATAGCCCTGGAAGTATGACCGGTGATGTAGCTGCTGGCGGTGAGGCCTGGAGTGGTCCTGGGGCCCCTAGGCCTAGATTAGTAGATGGGGCTGGGTTTTGCGAAGGTTGAGGAGAGGGGGTTGAGGGGGGTTGAGCGGTTGATTCGGCAGGAGTGTCCGGACTGGATGACGGCGGTGCTGATATCTGTGCAGACGATGTGGAGGATGTCTCCGAGCTAGATGATGTAGAGGCCTCGGTGAATGAAGAAGAAGACGCTGTCGAACTGCTGCTCGTACTCGATGGTCGATTGAGGTAATTCCCAAATACTCCGCTCACAGAACTCATACTTGGACACTCGGCCTTGAATCTATCCATGAAAGCTTGCAGAACATCAGCGAATTTTAGCACATGTTGGCTTCTAACAGTAAAATTACCGTAGCGATCCTCATCCTCTGTGCAACTTCCCTCCAGACAGTCCCCAAAATTGGCAAACCAGTATTTGATACCATCGCTCACCGAGCACGCCTCAAGGAGCCAATCCGCACATCCGCCCTCATAAGTGTTAGAGTCCAAACATGTTTTCTACTACTTGTCAGCTTCCAGTACTTTTTATAATTCAGTGACCATTATCGAAAAGACAAACATACCGTACACCCCGGCAAGCCAGGCGTATGATCCGGATAAGGACAAACCCATTTATCATCTCCGCTTACCACTGACGCCAAAACACCAACACTCAAACTCCACATCAACATTCTCAAAGCCATAGATGGTATAAGTCGCGCAAAATAACTCATAGAAGGAAAGCAAAAAGCCTGGAAATGTATTCCTCGTTATCCCCCCCGTCCGTTCAGACTCTCTTCCCGTCCCTATATACTTCCACGTTTCCTTCCATTCTCTTCCCCACACATAAATATGCCACACATATATTCATCGCACAAACATACCACATATGCAACTATCCAGACATTTTCAACCCCATGATTATCCGTTCTATAGTTTCCTTCCAGCAAGAGGCACTCACCAATATGAAGAAGCCCCACAGAAAACGGGCAACACGCGACCGCTTGACACGTCGCACGCGCCCTGCATTGATCCGATCCGCGTGTAGCCAATAAACTGCTTGTATTACCTGCCTTTTTCTTTCTCCTCCTCTGAGCTTCTGAGGGGGTCGTATATCGGGGGCGAAGGGGAGGGGATATTAATCTAGATGTACATGTCGGATTACTTCTACGGATGCGGAACAAGATATATAATGATGTGCAGCAAGAGAGCATATTTCCCCCAAAAGAACTTATTCATCACAATTCTTTTTTTCCTTCTTCTCTGTCTTGGGCAAGAAGTCGCTATCATAGAATGGGCGATCAGTATCTCCGTCATCTCCTTCACGTTCGAGCTTCCTTTCGATTCGCTTCCACAACAAAGAGATAAACGAACTCCCCCCTTGCCGGACCCCAGGCAAATCAGACCACAGCCCGACTGAACCAAAATCCGTTGCCGTGCTCAGCATTTCCCGTATTCGTTCACACACGCCATGTGGACATGGCGCAGTAGTCTACCCGCTGCAGGGGGGAACAGCTCGTCTAGCACGGCGCTAACCCGCATCTAGTCAACGCTCAACCTCTTCATGCGATGATTACCAAGGGGGCGCGACGTCACTTTGACCCGGTGAAGAACCAATGTTTCGATTGTTTTTGGTTCTGGCATTCTCACGGGGATGGAACACTTTGTTTCTGGAGTTCGTCTGTGCGCGGTGAAGCGGCAGGATGTGGGTGCAATATGCGCGTCGCTGTTGAAGCGAAAGAGAAGGGGGATAGGCATTCGCTCTGGTGAGCAAGCGCAGCCGTTGGGCGTAGACGTTTTCTGTCGTTACGTTTCGCTTTTCATAGCGGATCGTGCTCACGTATTCGGGTCTGAGCAGGGGTTTGGCTTAGTGTGAAGCGTAATCTGCTGCACTGTCGGTAGGCTTTCGTTGAAACACGATGGATTAGGCATGCGCTGGAGCACAGTGGTGAATGAGCGTTGTGATCCGATGCTTACATACAGTATACTAACGGATTACAGCAAGGGGAGCAAGGAAGTACGATGGATGGTTTGCCCTGTAGCAGGGCCAAGAAGGATGCGTGTGCGTTTCATTGTACGGTGTTGGGATTGATTGCAATTTGCTTGACAAGCGAAGCACTCGCTGCTTTGGGACAATGCTGGACCACAGTTTTCTACATCTGCGAGTGTTCTTACTTGTTCAGGCATGTTTCAGTGACTATCTTTGATGTGGCGGGTGGGTACGTACGATAACTCTGCGCTTTGCATGCCCAGCTTGAGTGGATCAGGTTGTCCTGTATTGGCTGATATTGTGGTCTGTTGAGAAAAAAACGTGGAGAATGAAGCGGAGCCAGTGTCTTATTGAAGTTGAACAGCTGGCACACGACTAAAATGGTAGTTTGGCGGTATCCTTTGAGAAGTCTATGGGAGATACGCTTGGGGTCTTCTTCACATCTTCATGCTGCACTGCAATTCGTACGAGACTCTTACATCAAGAACATATTCTTACGAGTCTAGGCATAATAAACAATGCCGAGGAAGCGGCATGCTACGCAAATAGCAGAGAGCATGCCCAACCACGGCTCACAACAAATGGATACATGGTATGCATGCTGGTCATCAAGATACCCGCATCATCACACTGGGGTCCTGATCCAAGCGCTCAGGGTCTTTGTCTAGGCAGAAAGCTAAGATGCATTAGGAAAGCGCTGCTCTCCAGGTATCAACGATGTCGCTCATAATTTCTCTAAGGGGTATGTTCAGTCTTTTCGTATTCTGGTCAAATAAACCGTTCTTCCACACCTCTCTCTGACCAAGGTTACCCCAATGCCTGCAGTAGTATCCCACTGGTGTGTTTCATTAAGATATAAGCTCATCTTCCCATCAAAAGAGTTATTAGTCTTGTGGCGTGGGGACAACGAGTTATGATTTTCAGGGCGGTCCCATGTCTACGCATACTCTCGTGATGGATTTGAGTTTACTTTTCTCCTTCAGCAGTATCAGTTCCAGTAGCTTTGACATCAAGACAGCAGCAATATATTCAAGCTAGCACCGAAAAGGTATGTGCTGGTATTCTCCGGTGTTGTGGATCAATTTGTGCTTGGGCTGCTGCACGCGATATACTTCGTATTTGAATGATTCACACGATGCTACTAGCACGGATCTGGTGAGTGCCGGTTCGCAGTCTTCAACATATATTCTATGAAATACTGTATTCAGCATGTTGGATGTATTTGGGGTCGCATGTACAGCTCGTATAGAGTGGAGCTCTATTGTGGAGCGAGAAAAAACCATCGTACCCAAGAAGCCTGCGGAAGGAAGTTATACCCAATGTAGACAGTGCTCCTCTACAGTGATTGACATGGTTCGATAAATTACTTCATTCAGCATGTATCCAAATATATGCTTTGCATTTTCAAAGTTCCAAGACTGGGCAGATACATTGTAGCCGCGTGTAAGGGCAATGAACGATCCATCGACGCAAGGTAAGACGGATTTGGACATTGCTGAGTTACATATTCCAACAGATACTCTTCACATACCTCAATAGGCATGTTTGGTGATGTGCCACATACAGGAGCTGCGTATCCAAGCTTCCAGGATGAGAAAACAACGCCACGTTTACTGTTGGAAGCATAGGCTGGTCGGCACAAACTTAGACGGATTTAGATATTGCTGGAACGCAGTATTCAACAGTACTTATGAGATGCTTGAATAGGCACCTTTGGTAATGAACCGGGCGCATGAGTTGCGTGGTGAAGATTCCATGACGAGAAGAAGGCGTCGGGCTGACGCATGGAAGCAAAGGCTGATCGACAGATTTTCAGACCAATCTAGAAATTGCTGAGGCACAGAAATGGACAGATTTTGTTTAGATACTTAAAAAGGCATATAGAGACTTGATCACCAAACGTGCAGGGTCGGTCACTTCTGTGGCAAAAACGTATATTCTTGCGGCCGAGCTGTTGCGCTGGGAGTTCTTGTGCAACACAAGATAGGTTAGAAATTTAACAACTCAGAACTATGCTAAGAATTCTCCTAGAAAATATGGATTGGCCCAAGGGACACGTTTGGGTATGCGCATTGGTGGTGCGACTTAGCATAATGAAATGCTTTCAGTGGACCGATCGGCACAACCCAGCTGTAAAAGATGGAGCAAAGGACGCTCAAATTCCGTACCATACAGACTCTGCATCACACAAATCATGTTCTACTATTCAATAACAATGATTCGTGGGCGAAGTCCGTACATTCATTCACGAAATGCGCTCGCAATACAGTCGCAATTATGAATATGGACAACTCAACTACTCCAAAGTAACATATCTAACGGCTCACTCCCCCGCGTAAAGTTAGCGCACGCCTCCTCGAGCAGTAAGCTATTCCACAGACTACAAACGTATACCAAACACAACAAAGTGTTCATCAAGAGTGACGTCCGATCTGACACTATACCAATTTGAGCACGGCGGACGCCACCATCGAAGCCGAAGCTTCATTTGCTTATAGTGCTCGCCGTTGCAACAAGAGCCGCAGTAACCGAATCATCAAGCTCCCCAGAATAACTTATCTTCTATACCTTAACGACATCCAAGACTTGGTCACGTTCTAGAAACCTCTTGATGATTTATCCTGAAAGTCTTAAATGAATATGAGCGTTGCCAACACCATGGAACAAGCTTTTCAAAACCGGGGACGCAGGATATTTTGTTTTCTCCACTCAAAAGCTACATGGAGCTTACGGTTGTGTGGGTCTCATAGGATGCACATTCTCCGTCCCGCAGCTGAGCAGTGTCTAATTCCTTCATCAGTCTTTGTGAGAAACCCCCGCAAGATCTTGCGCCATGAGAATTACCTGCCTTTTTGGTCTTTCAGGCTTCTTCCTAGAATCTCTATAGTATGTGTTCTTGGAAAATCTTGCCAGTTTGTGGTAGTTTTTGAACGGAAACGGTCATACCTCAATTAATTTAGGCGATTTGCAGGGTTCTGTTCACCCCGGACCGCTTCGCCGCCACTGAGAAGGCAGCGTTCCTGAAATGCCGGCGGCAGCATATAGATTGATTAAGGATAAACGACCTCACGGATATGGTTAACCCCACTAACCTATGATTTAAAGTAGCAGAAACTCATGTATTCGATATTGAAGCGCAGGCGCATGGGCGCTGATCACACGGTCCCTAGAAATGGCACAATTTCCATGGTCTACCTTTCCAGCACTATATATTGCGAGAGTGAGCCTGCGTGTTAACATTGGTTGATCTGCCGTCTTTGCACTTTGTCAACGGTCTAGTAGCTACACGTCAACATGTTTGGTAAAATCGCGATCCTCAATGCTCTCGTGAGCGCCGTGTCTGCTGGTAAGTTTTCCATCGGTGCTGGAACCAAACCAGAAGCATCTAGGTACTAACGAACATAGGCACCATCATCTGGGATGGCCGCTTCAACGACATGACCTCGTCCGCCGACCTCAACAAGTGTACGTAAAAATCTCTCCACACATGCATCCACCAGTTCCGTCTAACAGCCCACAGGGTCATGGGCGAACCAGGTCGGACCATACCAATACTACATCCACGGCTCCGGCAGCGTCGACAAATACGTCAACCTCGCCTCGTCGTACAAGAACCCGGCCGACGCGGGCAGCGCGCAAGGCGCCAAAATCACAATCGACAGCACCGCAAAGTGGAACTCGGATATGTGGAGGACGGAGCTCATCCCCCAGACCAAAGCCGGCATCAACCAGGGCACCGTGTACTACCACTTCTCCATGAAGCGCGGCACCACCAACGTCCCCAGCGCGACCAACGAGCACCAGATCAACTTCTTCGAGAGCCACTTCACCGAGATGAAGTATGGCTGGGTGAATGGCGAGCAGGGGACCAGCAACACGAACTTGCAGTGGTTCGTGGGCGGCCAGAGCAAGTGGAAGGTTGAACTTGCCGCGGACGTATGGCACAACGTTGCCTACGAGATTGTAAGATTATTATTCCCAATCTTTGTTTTTTCTCTTATTTCCCAAGGCTAATGTGCTGCTTTGTAGAACTTCAGCTCTGGCTCGGTTACTTTCTGGCACTCCACTGGCTCGGACCCGCTCACCAAGACTGCTGGTCCTTTCTCCGCTAGCACTTCTTCCAACGGTGCGGACTGGCATTTGGGTGTTCTCCGCCTGCCTCGCCAGGGTAATGATGGACAGGGTGCTGAGGATTGGTTCTTCAGCGGTGTGTATGTGGAAAGTGGGTCTTTGACTACTTCCGTGAGCAGCCCGGCATAGATTGTTTA
Organism: Periconia digitata; assembly: GCA_948474695.1. NCBI lineage: Eukaryota > Fungi > Ascomycota > Dothideomycetes > Pleosporales > Periconiaceae > Periconia > Periconia digitata. Next base: position 2,944,906 of record CAOQHR010000005.1, on the reverse strand, counting down.
GATACTCGGAATTGGCGATATTGTTTTCGTCTTGATCATGACAGTCGCCCATGATGACCGTTTTAAATTAGTCTTCATTTTGCGTTAGCATTCAGCTGTGATTTCTGGGCGTACATTTCTTTTATAACGGCTGATAACGGCAATTTTCAATTACTACGCACTCAGTTCTTTCCTCCTTTCCATGAGTTTCACATACTTGGTTGAAGAGTATACCTGTAACCTTAATAGCTAATTCGCGTTCTCAAGTAAATATCCTGTTTTGGGTACATGTTTACAGGTGTAAGTCTTTCTGACCTAGTTCGTCACAATACTCTACCAGGGTTTTGAGATTTTCCGGCTCCTACAAAAACAATCAGGAATGATAGTGAATCACAGTCGCATGGGTTACTTACAAATGCAGAATGACCCGAGAGGGGGCTCAGAGTCAAAGTTGACCATGGGAGCCGTTTGTGAACTTCGTATGCTTCACGAGGCGGACAGACTACGTCGAATCGTCCTGTCACGATACGTGCTAGAGTGTGTAAGCATATTCAACCGTTGTGATCCGCAATCGACGAGACTCACTGGGAATGTGCTTGATCTTTTCGCATCCGTTCAACAGCTGGTCCTTCTCCAAGAAGCACCCGTTCATGAAGTAATGCGTTTCCATCTTTGCATGCTGCATGTTCCAAACCTCATCCGCAAGCTTTGCCTCGATGTCCTCCACGGAGTCTTGCTTGATCTTGGAAGTGCTTAGCTCCCACCTGTTCCACTCTGCCGCTGCCTCATTCGCGACTTTCTGGTCTTCAGACATGATGAGTTTGTGGTAAGACTCCAGCGGCGTGCTCCGCGCTTCTTCCGGAAGATACCCCAGCATCCGATCCGCCTCTTGAGGATACAACAACCCGGTACTCTTCATGATGAAGGAGAAATCAGTCACCCCGAGAAAGACACCGCGAAGGACGAGAGAACCGCAGACTTCAGGATGCGCTTGCGCGTAGGCGAGCGCAAGCGTCGAGCCCCAGCTGCCACCAAACACCATGTGCCATTTCTTGATCCCCAGACGCTCGCGCAGAGTTTCCGTGTCCTGGATCAACAGCTGAGTCGTATTCTCGCGGGTGTCGGCATGCGGCGTAGACTTTCCAGCACCGCGTTGATCGAGCAGGACAACGCGGAAAACGGCGGGATCGAAAAAGCGGGCATTGGTAGCGACGGCTCCGGTGCCACCAGGGCCACCATGGAAAAATATCACTGTAGGTCATTAGCTACTCTCTCCACCACAGGATCCTTTTACTAACCAGGCTTCCCATCTGGTTTCCCATATTGAGCGTAATGGATACGGTGGATGGTGCTGACTTGGATATCGTCCTGGTTGAAAGCTTCGGTGTGTTCGTACCCTTCTGCCGGAGACATGGTGAAATTATCCGCGAAAAGCTTATTTAGAAGGTCAGGATTTGCTATTTTTCGTTAGAAAGCGAATTATCTCAATTTTATACAGTGCCTCACGGAGTATTATGCTTTCGGAGTGAGTCATCGGGGTTCTTGCCCATTTGTACGCCTCCAAGGATGTTCTACCCCGCTCAGCTCACATTTTCGGCATTTGAGGTGAAAAAAACTGCTCAAGAGCGGTATGCTCCGCGTATCAGGATTGATTTTTGAGCAAATAGATGCCTAGAGTGCTGACCGATTACTCCGCTACTTGTAGAACGAGGAACCCTCTGAATCATCACGATTTTATTTAGTCGAAAGTCGTCAGCATGCAACTCGGAAGAGCAGATCATACCTCGCAGCCTGAAAATCTAGAGATTCCCGTAGGGTGACGTGCAGAAATGGTGTTCCTATATTGTCACGGAGGTCGCTCTGCAAATGCCAGTATTGTGATGATGAGGAACAGGCTCCGGAAGGTTGATGAGTTGTCCACACCCAACATAAACCACGCTGTAATATCTAATAGACTATTTGAAAACGCATGAGTCAACAGCAGCGAGGAATTTCAATGACGGACAGCCTGTCTTCTTCTCGTCATGCTCCAAAAATCACACACTCTGAAGCTGAACTGCTGCAGTCTGAACGACTTGCCTTTTATACAGCCATTATTAGGTGAATTGCGGGTCACAATGTTGACTACGCTTGTTGAATTAAATAAACCTAGGCATTGGAGTCGTAGTTATCCGGCTTTCGTCCTTGGTAGGGTTGCACTCAACCTAGAGAGCTTGAGTCTGCCAGCAACAGCGAATACTTGGAGACGTGCTCGCGGAAACAACCCAACAGCAGAACAAAGCTTGCGCCGTGTGCAAAGTATGGCTTCATTCAGGGCTCTGAGGCGACTGACGCTGCATATGGACGGTTTGATATCAATTCCTGGACTTAGGATGCCGGAAGATTGTAGCGCCCATCTATCTCTGAGGGAATTCCCACCTCTACTCAAGCATCTCGAAGTCAAGCGAGTGCGACTCACCAACTACCTTTTGAATTTCCTGCAAGAAGTAGTTGACAAGAAGAAGTAAGAAATGGATGGAGGCGACGGTCTCACGCTTCAATCCGTCAAACTCTGGTTTGTAGCCAATGGGATGCCGAACAGTGGAAGACCAGCCAGACTTCAATCCATCCTCCACGAAAGCCACAAAGCTGGGCTGCAACTCGATTTTGATGATACAGATGGTTGGCTGATACAGTCCATGGCCGAACGCAATATGTAGAAGCGAGCAATTATCCGTTGGCGATTGATCTGTAGATATCCAACGGGCTGTGGAGATAGGATGATGGATCTCGTAATCGATGGATACGTGTGCTCTACTAGAGAGACATGGAGATATTGTACGCGTTGCTCTCTACTTACCGTAGAGTATGGCATATCATAGGTATGGCATTACTGTTAGTCGCATAATTGAGTAGCAGGAGTAGCTAAATAAGTGTAGTATTTGTAGAAAGATTGGTCACTTGGTAGACCTCAGGCCCTCCAGGTGTGTCAAGGTTCTTATTACTAAAAAGCCCTTGTGAATGCTCTATCCACCTCACTATACAACCATGAACAATCGTGTATCCATTAAATGCGACATGTTGCGACATTGAAGCTTCTGAGTGCCGGTGGAGAGTTATGAGTGAGCCAATCCGATGACGCATTGGAACTTATCGATAAACTAGCGCGAAGTCGCGTGACCGCGTCGACGCGTTGAGTGGAAAGCTCTCTGTGTGTGTACCTGTGCATCTCAGCCTCCAAACTTTCTCCCATCTGATACCATAATCATTTCTTTCCTTCTCCCAACTCTCACCCACAAACACAATTCCAGTATGGCATCTCGTCCGGAACTCAAGGTCGACGACGAAGGCGGTTTCTGTAAATTTTTCCGTGGTCTGGAAGAGAAAGACGATACTGTACGGATATTCGACAGAGGCGACTACTACAGTGCGCATGGAGAAGATGCAAAACTCATCGCAGAGAATGTAAGTTTTAGATGGCGAAATATATGCCCAAAGGCTAATGTTGTCAAAGGTATACCGAACGACAGCAGTAATCCGTAAATTGGGCCGCGAGCCTGGCCTCGAATCGGTGACGATGACGACAATGGTGTACCGCAACTTCCTACGAGAAGCGCTCTTCAGATTAAGCAAGCGGATAGAGATATGGCAGTCTTCGGGACGAATGGCATGGAAGGTGGTAAAGCAGGCTTCACCGGGAAACCTGCAAGACATTGAGGATGAGCTAGGTGGTCAGATTGAGAACGCGCCCATCATGTTGGCGGTCAAGATTTCTGCAAAAGCATCGGAAGCTCGACAGGTCGGTGTCTGCTTTGCGGATGCGAGCGTGCGGGAATTGGGCGTCACGGAGTTCTTGGACAACGACCTCTACTCAAACTTCGAATCATTACTCATTCAGTTGGGCGTAAAAGAGTGTTTGGTACAAACAGACGGCGCGAAGAAAGATGCCGAACTCGCTAAAATCAGGACGATTGCCGATAATTGTGGGTGTGCTATCGCAGAGCGCGGTTCCGCCGACTTTGGCACAAAAGACATAGAGCAGGACCTTTCGCGACTGTTGAAGGATGAACGGGCAGCAGGAACTTCGCCTCTGGCGGATATGAAGTTCGCCATGGGAGCTGCGGCAGCACTGATCAAATATCTGGGCGTCATGTCCGACTCGTCGAATTTCGGGCAGTATCAGCTCTACCAACACGATCTCTCCCAGTATATGAAATTGGATGCGGCGGCACTCAAGGCACTCAACCTCATGCCTGGACCCCGAGATGGCGCGAAATCGATGAGCTTGTACGGCCTACTAAATCACTGCAAGACCCCGACCGGAAGTCGATTGCTTGCGCAATGGCTGAAGCAGCCGCTCATGAATGTAGAAGATATCGAGCGGAGGCAGCAACTGGTGGAAGCCTTTGTTAACGACACCGAATTGCGTCAAACCATGCAAGAGGAGCATCTCCGCGCTATACCTGATCTCTACCGTCTGGCGAAAAAGTTCCAGAGGAAGGCTGCTAACCTTGAAGACGTCGTGCGAACTTATCAAGTCATCATCCGACTTCCCGGCTTTCTTGCAACCCTCGAATCTGTAATGGATGAGCAATACAAGGATCCACTCGATGACGAGTATACCACCAAACTGCGTCAGTATTCCGATGCTTTTGCAAAACTCCAGGAAATGGTCGAGACTACCGTCGATCTGGATGCGCTGGACAACCACGAATTTATCATCAAGCCAGAATTTGACGAGTCACTACGCACAATACGGAAACGTCTGGACAAGCTCAAAAATGAAATGGACAACGAACACTACAGCGTTGGCCGTGATCTCAACCAAGATATCGAGAAGAAGCTGTTCCTGGAGAATCATCGTGTCCATGGTTGGTGTTTCCGACTCACTCGCAACGAAGCAGCATGCATACGACAGAAGAAACAGTATAGGGAATGCTCGACACAGAAGAACGGCGTCTACTTCACTACCGATACACTCCAAGCCAAGCGACGAGAATTTGACCAGCTGTCCGAAAACTACAATCGGACACAATCAGGACTAGTCAATGAGGTTGTCCTAGTTGCATCTTCTTACGTCCCAGTAGTAGAGAAGCTGGCTGCTGTCCTGGCCCATCTCGATGTCATTGTTGCCTTTGCACACGTCTCTGTCCACGCCCCAACCTCTTACACGCGCCCAAAGATGCACCCAAGGGGAACGGGAGACACCATCCTCACAGAAGCACGCCACCCATGCATGGAAATGCAAGACGATGTATCCTTCATCACCAACGACGTCAGCCTCGTGCGCGACTCGAGCGAATTCCTCATCATCACTGGCCCCAACATGGGCGGTAAGTCGACCTACATCCGCCAGATCGGCGTCATCGCCCTCATGGCGCAAATCGGCTGCTTCGTGCCCGCCTCGTCGGCCGAACTCAGCATCTTCGACAGCATCCTTGCGCGCGTCGGCGCCAGCGACAGCCAGATCAAAGGCGTCTCGACCTTTATGGCGGAAATGCTCGAAACGGCGAATATCCTCAAATCCGCGACCAAGGAATCCCTCATCATCATCGACGAACTGGGTCGCGGGACGAGCACCTACGACGGCTTCGGCCTCGCCTGGGCAATCTCGGAGCACATTGTCAAGGAAATCGGCGCGTTTGCCCTCTTCGCCACCCATTTCCACGAACTCACCGCGCTGGCGAATACGTACCGCCAGGTGCAGAACCTGCACGTCGTCGCGCACATTACCGAGACCGCCGCCTCCGCCTCCGCCTCCTCCGAAGAAGTAGCAGCAGCAGGAGATGCGCCAACAGAGAAGAAGAAGCGCCAAGTCACGCTCCTCTACAAAGTCCAGCCAGGCGTCTGCGACCAATCCTTCGGCATCCACGTCGCAGAGCTCGTCCGCTTCCCGCAAAAAGTCGTCAACATGGCCAAACGCAAAGCCGACGAGCTCGAGGACTTCTCGGGCAAACACGAACAAGACTACATCCAGGCCAGCAAGCAGGATGTCGAGGACGGCAGCCGCTTGCTCAAGGACGTCCTGGCCAGGTGGAAGGCCGAAGTCGAGACCCGCGGGTTGGATAGGAAGCAGCAGGTGCAGAGGATGAAGGAGCTTGTTCTCGCTGAGGAGGGGTTGGTGGCGAATGGGTTCTTCAAGGGGATTCTGGCGTTGTGAAGATCCCTTTCTTTTTTTCTTTCTTCTTTTGCTGGAGTTTACTGGGATTGGGGAATAGGAGGGGTTCTGGCTTCGGAATGGTTGGTGTTGTTCACGCCATGTTATTAACCGCCCTGCTTAGCGTTTACCAAAACAATGTGCTTTTCAGTTTAGCTATTTTTTTTTTGTTCTCCCCGTTTCCCACGTGTCTGTCATTCGTGGAATAAAAATGTATCGTATATCTATATCCTAACTCTCTCTCTCTCTCTCTCTATAATCAACTATCCTTTCTTCATCTCTTATCACTCCATCCCAACCCAACTCTAGTTCTAGTTCCAGTCCACGCATCCCCACCATCCCATCCTCTCAATCTGCACAAAATCATCAATAAAATTCAATAAGACAGAGGAGTTTAATTATTACAATAGAATAAATAGATAACCCTGATCCCGCAGGCGGACGCTACATAATAAAAGCTATTAGGTTTTTAACCTACGCAAATAGCTAAAGCTTTTGTAAAAAAAAAAAAAAAGACCGGGGGGGGGGAGGGAGGGGTTTTTAGGGGGGCGAGAGGATGTATGAAGGAAAGAAAGGTAAGAAGGAAAGAAAGAGAGAGAGAGAGATAGATAAGAAACGCCTAGGATATACGATGCAAGGGATAGTAACACTAACAATGGGATAGGAGAATACAGGGTTTCTAGAAAAGATATTAGAAAAAGAAAAAAAAAAGAAAAAACTATATCCACGCCCCGCACAAAAGACAAGGAAAGAAAGAAAAAAAAAGCAAAAAAAGAAGAGAGAACCCCTATACACTGTCCCCACGACAGTTCCTCCCTCATCGTTCCATATTTCCCTTTCTTAAAAAATACAATCCAAACAACAACAGCAAGCCAACCCAGCCATCAACCCAGCCAGCAACCCGCCACCCCCACCACCGCCTCTACCGCGATCATTCGCGTAGTAGCCTCCCGGCGGCGGGGGACCCTGCTGATAATACATTCCTTGCTGCTGCTGCTGTTGGGGCGGGTACCCGTACTGTGCTCCCTGCGGCGGCCCGTAGCCCTGCGCGTACGGATTCGGCGTGCCGTTGCTGCTGCCGTAGTACTCGCTGCCGGCGGGCGGAGGGGGGCCTTGGCTGTAGTAGCCTACTTGCTGCTGCTGCTGCTGCTGGGGAGGTGCGGGGGAGCCGTAGTAGTTGTTTTGAGGGGGTGGGGAGGCGTAGGGGCCTGCGTCGTGGTGGACGGGGGAGGGGTAGGCGGGGGGTGCGCCGCCGGCTGGGTAGTCCTTTTTGCGAGCGTGTCGTGTTAGTCTGTTGTGTGGGTTCATTTTTTTCTTTGGGTGTATGTGGGGAGGGGAGGAGGAGGGAGTTGGACGTACTTGTTTCGGGGCTGCCATTCTGCGAGAAGAAAGAGAGAGAGAGAGAGATAGAAAGGGTAGGTTTTTGTTGTTCCTTGATGTAGCCTTAAGCAAGAGAGAGACAAGTCGTGGAGGTGATGACGGAGAAGTTTGTTGTAATCAAGTCGTTGCTATTCCCTCGTTCTCTTTCCTTTCGGGTTCTTCTCCTGTGATGTTTCTTCTGTGATTGTTTCTTTCTCTTTGCGCTCGGAGATGGGATGGCGAAGTCGGAGCAGTTATGTATAGGTTGGGACAAGAGAGGCGTCCGCGCGGCAAGGGCTGGGCGTTCGCTGGTGTCGCTCGGCCTCGTAAGTAGTTGATATTCGCTGCGGGTTTGCGAGATTGCGATATACAGGCGGGAATATCAAGGGAAGCTACCGCACAGTGGTCGATGCGGGTACGGTTAGTCGCGCGCGCTGGGTTTGCAAGATGGTGTAAAAGAAGACAGACGTGTCCGAGTGTATAGAGGAAGAAGATTGAGAGCAATCACTTGGCTGAGAGCGAAAGATGTTCACGGGCAAGGCAAGGCTGGCAACGCCTTGTGTCGCATGTTGGGCGGCATGCCGACTGATCCGGTGGCGCGACCTTGGGGAGTTTGTGGCTGAGCATCCCGGTTCGGGGTTAGTGGCTGAGTGGTGACGAAGGCAAGTGGCAGCTGATGATGTGCATCTGGGCATGCAAACACGACTCGAATGGATGGTGACGGTGTTGGTGATGATAATGATGATGATGATGATGATGAGTGCATCCCACGTGGATGGTGGTGACGAGCAATGAGGGGCAAAGGAGCGCCATCCCCGCATTCCATCGTGAGCGCCATCGCTAAGCTTCACCATTCCCTTTCCTCCCTCGGGGGCGCAATTCCCGTCTGTTGATTGGACAATGAATACGAGCTGCTTGTCCAGAAACAGGTTGAACATCACGACTTTTCTGGCCGACGATGAACGAGAAAAGCCCTAATAAGGGAGCAACGCAAATATCCATCTTGACGTGTTGGTAACCGGACTTTGTGGTCTTCTAGATTCGCTTCTCTCATCTCAACATTAATCCACTCTCAACAGGAAATCACTCGCTGCGTAATGCACCATCTCAATCCGCAAACTACTTCCCCACTTCATCCTCTTCGCTCTTCGCCAAAACTCTCACATGCGACTGGTTTCCATCCCACTGCTCAAGTAGGATCCCCCCTCTCTACGCAGCGTTCTTGAGAAACTCATCGAACCAGGTAACGGCCTGCAAGAAGGCCTGCTCCTTCGCAAACTTCTCCCGCGGCTTGGAAAGGTCGCAGCGGACAGCAAATCCGTGCTGGACGTCGGAGAAGAGGTTCATCTGGTAAGGAACGTCGAGCTTCTGCAGGATATCCTCTGTTTCACGGCGCTTCTCGGCGGGGAAGATGGGGTCGGTTTCTTATCATCGACACCAATCAGCAAACACGGCCTTGTAGAAATGGGGGAAGGGAGAGGAAAGTCTCGAGGGCAACTCACCAGCAGCTGAAATGCTCAATGGTCCCTTGATCTTCTCAAGCTCCTCGGCATCCACGAAACTCGGGTGAGCCGTGTATCCGACATCGATGCCTCCTTCCTTCAACCACCGACACACGTATTTGCCTCCGAAGCAGTAGCCCACGCCTCCCAGCTTCTTGACGCCGTATTCGGACCCGCGCAGCGCCTTGATCGTAGCCTCGACCTTGGGATCCACGGTAGGCACACGCGGCATCGTGTTCGCGAGGTAGTCTTGGAGGTTGAAGTCCTCGCCTGGGTTCAAAGGCACCTCCTTGCCCGCGAAAAGGTCGGGGATGACGACAAAGTAGCCATTAGCCGCATATTGGTCGGCGATGCTGGAGGAAATGGTATTAGTATACGTGCATGGTAACATCGGAGCCGCGGAACAAAGAACCTACAGCTGAGCGTTGGTAAACTTGTAGCCCATGACATCGGTGAAGATGACAATGGCGTTCTGCGTGCTCTTGTCTTCTGGGTAGGTTACGTAGCTGGGGACTACAATGCTTCTTAGCTCGGTGTCCTGTACACAGGCAAGCGGGAGCGTGGGCATGGTAGAAACGTACTGCCGCCGACATCCTTGTATTCGCCCTGTGTGGTACCTTCATGCTTGACACCAACGGTGCAGCAACGTCCCATAGGATTGGATGCCATAATGATTGAGAGTATATATGTAGTAGAATTGGAGAGACTAATGTGCGTGCAAGATGCAGAGTGGCAGCGGGAGAGGTGAAGAAGCTTGGAAGTCAAGAAGGCGAGTCACTTGTTAAAGACGATGGATAGTGACGTGTGTGCATAGTAACGTCTAGAAACCGGCGAAACACGGCGGCATTTATACACATGGTGTTTTCTGCCACGGCAGCCGTCTTGCATCGATAGAGCCCGCCGCGGGAGTGCCCCTCCTAGGAGTCAGGAAAACTGCGACCGACCGACGCTAGTAAACGTTCCCTAACCTGGTTAATCACTAATCAAGGCTTCCTCGCAACGCGCGTGTCATTCAAACAACAAACTCGAGGGAATACGAGCAGCCCACATGCCTTTTTGAGATGCCTTCATTGTTGTCATACGGCAAAAGATGATCAAAGTACCATAGGCAGCAATTACGCCTAATCAAGATATACCAAAGTCGGCAAGATGCATCAGTTGCTTTTCCGGACAACCCTTGCAATCATCTCAACCTGCAGGCGGAGCTAATCAGCTTGTCTCGATCTTCGCATTCCAGCGTCGCGATCCCGTTCAGACTTGCGTCTTTGCGGCGACCTTCGGACATAGCGGTCTCTGTCCACGTCGTAGCTCCGCTTAGATCGGTGCTCCGGTATTAGGGTATGCCCGTCTGCGCCGTGACTGGGACGCTTCTCGCGACTACCATGGCCATCTCTGTGCCTCGAATGCTGGCCTTCTCTTCGATGGCCTCTAGGCGACAAGCGGTCGTCATCCCCTTCAACCTGGCTCTTTCTCTTTCTATGCCTATGCCTCCTGTCTTCTCCATCCTGAGCCGCCCTCAGCTCTTTCAGCTCACGCTCACGCTCATCTGTCCACTTCTTTCTTTCCTCCTTGGTCTTCTTCAGTTGAACTTGTGCCTTTTGCATAAATGCCAAGGGGTCGCTAGATACTATGCGCGCCTGCTCTCTTTGCTTGCGTCGTGGGTCCTCGTTACCCCAAACGTCCTTGTTGCTGAAACCCTCAAGCTCAGACTTTTCGACCGCCATTTCACCATCTTTATGCTCAGAAGATGGTCGGTGTTGGGACGTGTACCAGGGCTGATCCAGGCTACCGGCTCTGCCAGCGGCATTGGAAAATCGCATGGTATACTGGTCTTCTAGCACTCTTTCTCTTTTCTTCTTCCTTTCTTCGGCTTCGATATTCTTTTCACGTTTAGCCATCTCTTTCAAGTCAATAGGGAAAAGGTTAATGTTGCCCGTGGGATCGTGTAATGGGGCGTCATCGTTAGGTTTCCGTAGCTTCATTGTTTTTACGTGGGTACTATCCCCGTCTTTGCTGGACGTTGTAGCAGAGGCTGCTAGTCGAATGTCCATGTCTGTGTCGTCCTCGCCCGCCAATTTCCTTCTCTTCCGTTGACGGCCATCGCTTCTGCCTGCTGGCTCTTCTACACGTACACTTTCCTCATCTAGTAGTGGCGGTGGTGTCTGACCCCGCAGAATAGCAGCTCGACGTGCGGCATCTAGCTCTTGCCGACGTTGGTCCTCCGCGGCCTCTCGTGCATCGGCGGCGGCTTCGTCGGCCTTGACGCGAGCTATGTTGGCGGGATTGTAGACGTTCCATGACTGGAGGTGTCAGTGTTGTGCATCTACATCAATATAGACTGCGTGCCAAGGGACGACCAGATGCAGAAGGCCTTATTTATGGTGCTTACTTTTTTGCCCAACAGGTGGCTGCGACAAGAATCAGTACGGCTGAAGGGATATGATGCGGAGGGGGGTTGAATGACTTACAGTGGCATGATGGATGTGTTTGCTTCAAGTGCGCACGCCAAAAGCCGGCAGACGGTGGGTTATATGGGTGGAAGGAGTTTAATGGAAAGGCATGTTGATGCTGACGAGTGTCGAAGTGGTGGACGTGGTAGCGTGCCTAGTAGTGTACTATAGAGAAGGCGACATGTATAGGGCTGCAGCGGGCCGCATTGGCTTATCGGCCGGTCCCCACTTTCCGCCTACCCATCCATCCACCCATCCATGCCTCCATCCCACTCCATCCTTCCATCCATGTTCGTTCCTCGCTCGTTTCTCGCTTGTCCATCACTTTCTGGTTCAAACACTCATCCGTCATCCTCATCTCCCATTCACCTGGCGGCTACATGTATATGCATCACCTTTCCTTTTGTCCAGTAACAATGTCCGGCCTCAAGAGGAAGATCTGTTGAAACAACCGTACCAGTCTACACTTCCTCGAGCCTCCATTGCAATCCACCACGTGCCAGGTCGCACAAGTGCTAGTCTCTTTACAGGATGCCGACCTGGCTTGTTTATGGTTTTCGTTGGCCTCGCCGCGCCATCAACATACATGTCATTCTTCATAACCTGGAAGATTGCGCCGTGGGATGGCTCATGGCGCCGGACACCAGTGCCGAACTGATGGACAACTTCCAAACCCTGTATCCTGATCAAATCAAGTCTCTCCCGGACCTGCAATTTATAGAACAGTACGATCCCGACGATGAAGCAACTTCGGAGCAGCCATATGCCTACGTCTGCGAGCAAATACACGAAATCCGATTGGGCGCAGATGTCGACGACTTCAAGAACAGAGGAATACCAAGCGAATCATGGAATGCGCTGGTAGGGCTACGTAACGAACTTGCCCCGGGCGAGAAAATCGGCTGGTATATAGTGGTCAATGGCGACGTGGAACGTTGGGTGCCACCAGTAGATGATGAGGAAAAGGAAGCCGAGGAGATGGAGTCAAATGCAAGCAGCCAGCCAACCGTTATCGAGATGGAAAACAGTCGGGCTAAGCCGGAACATGTTGGTGATCAAGAAGAAGTAAAGAAAGGCGGTTTCAAGAAGTGGCTAGGAAAGGTGAAGAAGGTCAGAAGGTGAGCTTCAATCCCCCGTCGCCAGTTCGCCACATGATTCCGGTTACTGACAGTGTGCTTCAGTTTCAGAGACCTGAAAAGTGATCTCGCTGTGCGACCATCAAAGGCCTCTCCACTCGCCGCTGAAGACCAACCTGTACCGAGCCCAAAAAGAGTCGCAGAGCTGCAAGATGATAAATCGGATATAGCAAAATCAACCAAACACACATCAATATGATCTCTCAAATCAAAGAGAACCGCGATCCTAACACTGTTTTACAACGTATCTATCTGTTCTTACATGACCTCAAGAGAAGAATTAATCAATGTACGTGTCGATCAATAGGAAGTGAGCATGTTCCAAGTATCGAACGCGAAAGTGCAGAAAATGTCGGCCTATACTGTAATGATATAATACATCAAACGCAATGCTTCTGATTGGGCACCATATACCTAGGTATATATATAAATTACTTGAAGTGGCTTAGTGCCCAGACAGATCACGTGACTCGCATCTGCCTGTTTGGCTCCTCAACTATATCACGGGCACTTCAACAACTGCAAACCCCGCTTCCTCCACCACCATTATTCCAGTCTCACCGACCGCCTTCCCTCACAGATTGTTCAGAATCTGCCTCCCACCTGAGCGGAAGTTATCAGAGATTGTGTGCCGGCGCAAACTCTTCTTTAGTCGTTCGAGAGCTCGCGAGACTCTTTGGCCGTGCGGGACTCTGAACTTCCAGGAACTCTTCGTCGTCCCAACAAGACGCTCACGATCAACGCTTGGCTACCATTTGCTGCCATCCGCCGCCGCCTATATCTCGAGAAATTCCTGCGCAGTGAGCGCCTACCGTCACCATGAGCGGCCGACGTGATTTTCTGTCGATGCCCGCGCCCGAGAACTATGTTGCTGGTCTTGGGCGTGGTGCGACGGGATTCACGACCCGATCCGATTTGGGACCCGCGCGTGAAGGACCTTCGGAGGAGCAAATGAAGGAGATGCTGGCCAAGCGAGCTGCGCAATTGGGACAGCCTGCGCCTTCAGCCTACGGTGCGGTGGAAAAGAAGGAGGAAGACGAGGAAGAGGATCGGTTTCAAGACCCAGATAATGAGGTCGGTCTTTTCTCGAATGGCATGAATTACGACAAGGACGACGACGAAGCGGACAGGATATATCAAGATGTGGATGAGAAGATGGACAAGCGTCGACGAGCCAGAAGGTTAGTACCCTCATTTCTTTCCCCCTTAGCCCGGACATTTTCCTCTTCTTTCCGTTGCTTGAAGTCGTTAAAGTGTTCATCAACATTGTATTTGCGACGAACAGATACCGACCCAACTCCGATGTCTAGGGAAGCGCGCGAGCAAAAAGAACGAGACGAATACGAGAAAAACAACCCCAAGATCCAGCTACAATTCGCCGATCTGAAACGAGCCCTCGGAAGTGTCTCGGAAGACCAATGGGCTGCACTACCGGAAGTGGGAGACATGACGGGCAGAGCAAAGCGCGAACGGGAGAATCGCATGGCCAATGCTCGATCGTATGCCGTTCCGGACAGTGTGCTACAGGCCGCTGCGTCTTCTGGTCAACTAGAGACATCCATATCCTCATCGGACGGTGAAGGAACCATGACGAATTTTGCTTCTATCGGTGCCGCTCAAAAATCTGCGCTTCAAGTTCGACTTGATTCTGCGGCGAACAGCTCGGGAACTCGCACAAATGCTTCTGGAACCTCTACTTCAGTAGATGCCAAGGGATACATGACCGAGTTGGACAAGAAGCAGGCTAGGGGCGAAGAGCTCCCCGTGGAGGATGTCAATCGCGCCAGGATGTTGCTAGAGTCTGCTGTCAAGACCAACGTTCATAACGGACCCAGTTATGTTGCCCTTGCACGACTTGAAGAAGTTGCAGGAAAAGTGCATACTGCGAAAAAGATCATTGAGAAGGGATGTGATATGTGTCCCAAGTCTATTGTGGTATGGGAGGAAGCCATTCGTTTGAACCGGGAGCAATTACCAAACGCCAAAATCATTGCTGCCAACGGGATCAAGACTAACCCAAGAGCCATCAAACTTTGGATGGCTGCTATCGATCTGGAACAAACACCGGCGGCTCGAAAGAAGGTCACTCGCCAGGCCATCGACCGTAACCCCCAGTCTGTTGAGTTGTGGAAGATTCTGATCAACGACACCGAAGACATTGAAAGTGTGAAGCTTCTCTTTGCCAAAGCTACTGACACTGTGAAGCTCTCAGAGGAGCTGTGGATCTCATATGCCCGTGTGAGTGGACCTGAAGAAGCCCAGCAGATTCTAAACGCTGCTCGCAAAGCCATACCGACGAGCTGGTTGATCTGGGTTCACGCGTGTCGCCTACAAGAAGAGCTTGGAAAGAACAGCACTTGCGACAAGATCATGGAGAGGGCAGTCAAGGCACTCATCAAAGAAAATGCCATGCCGAGTCGCGAAGATTGGATCACACAGGCAGAAATTTGCGAAGAGGAAGGTGATGTGGTTACGGCAGGTGCCATCATCAAAGCCACCATCGGCTGGAAGCTGGACGAAAATGATGAACGCAAGGATACTTGGCTGGAAGATGCGAAGAATTGCACCGCTCACGGACGCTATGCGACTGCGCGAGCCATTTTGGCGTACACGGTAAGCATGTTTCCCTACAGTACTCGGGTTTGGCTCGCCTCTGCCGACCTGGAGAAACACCACGGTACCGCGGAAGCATTACAGCAGATCCTCGAACGTGCCGTCACGGCTTGTCCCAAGCAAGAATCGCTCTGGCTCATGTATGCACGCGAAATGTGGCAAGCCGGTAACCCAGAAGGCGCTCGAGAAGTGCTGGCGCGGAGTTTCGCCGAAGTTCAAAACAACGAAAACCTATACGTCCGAGCAGTCGACCTTGAAGTGGATGCCGGGGAATACGACAAGGCGCGACAGTTCCTCCACATTGCCCGGAATTCCTCGCCCACGGACCGCATCTACTTCAAATCCGCCGTGCTCGAGCGCCAACTCGGCTCCTTTGAAACCGCGCTCGACCTGTGCAACGAAGGCCTGCAAACCTTCCCCGGCAGCTGGAAAATCCACGCCGTCAAAGGCCAAATCTACGAAGCCCTAGGCAAGCTCAAAGAAGCCGAAGAAGCCTATTCCCTCGGCACGCGCGCGGCGCCCAAAGCACCGGTCCTATACACACTCCTATCGCGGATCCAAGAAAAAACAGGCCTAGTCGTAAAAGCGCGGTCCACGCTCGACAGAGGCCGCCAACAGAACCCCAAAGAACCCCTCCTCCTCGTCGAAGCAGTCCGCCTCGAGCGCCGCCAATCCAACACCAACGCCGCCGCCAAAATCATGGCCGCCGCCCTCCAAGAATGCCCAACCTCGGGCCTCCTCTGGGCCGAAAAAATTATGGCCCTCGAATCCCGCACCCAGCGCAAACCCCGCGCCCTCGAAGCCATCAAAAAAGTCGAACAGGATCCCCTCCTCTTCGCAGTCGTCGCCCGCATCTTCTGGGCCGAGCGCCGCCTCGATAAAGCAGCTACCTGGTTCACCAAAGCCCTCCTCCTCGACCCGGATTTCGGCGACGCCTGGGTCTGGTATTGGAAGTTTCTGGATATGCATGGGACTGAGGAGAAGAAGGGCGAGGTCCTTGGTAGGATCGCTGCTGCGGAACCAAAACACGGCGAGGTTTGGCAGGCGGTTAATAAGGATCCCAAGAACTTCCGCAAAAGCGTCGAGGAGATTCTGAGGATTGCTGCTGCAAAGGCTGAGTGAACATCTTGGGGGCAGGGGGGAGACTTTTTGTGTGTATTGATTGGGTGCTTTTTTTTTCCGTGGGAGGGTTGGGGTTAGGGGTTAGGGGTTTAACAAGAGACACTCTTATCGTGTTAGTTTTGTGTCTGTAGTTTTGTCTCCGTGTAACTGTAATCACGACTTCTCTTTTTTTCTCTCTCTCTTCTGTGTGGGGAGGGGGGATGCGTTTCGTCTTCTCCTTCTTCTCCTTCTTCTCCTTCTTCTCCTTCTTCTCCTTCTTCTCCTTCTTCTCCTTCTTCTCCTTCTTCTCCTTCTTCTCCTTCTTCTCCTTCTTCTCCTTCTTCTCCTTCTTCTCCTTCTTCTCCTTCTTCTCCTTCTTCTCCTTCTTCTCCTTCTTCTCCTTCTTCTCCTTCTTCTCCTTCTTCTCCTTCTTCTCCTTCTTCTCCTTCTTCTCCTTCTTCTCCTTCTTCTCCTTCTTCTCCTTGTTTTTTTTTTCAGTGAGAAATAACTAGATACCACAAAACATGAATAAACTGGCCACATGGGGAAGAAGGGAACCTTGATTATAATTTTTATAATGAATCAGATATTCGTTAAGCAAAAATAACAACTAACTTTCCCTCTTTTCTTCTTCTTCTTCTTCTTCTTGTATTAAGCGTGTGACATCATCATCCTTCTCTCTCTCTCTCTCTCTATACATAGACTAAAAGTTAAACATACTCTGATTTCCCATTATTTAGATACATAATGTAGTCAGTCTACAACACACACACACACACACACATGTGATAACAGAAAAAAGGGGGAAAGAAAAAAAAAGAAGAGTCTTGATCTACATACATATAATACCCCGTAAGACGTTGTAGACATGAACAACATGAAGAAGAAGATGAGTGCAACGCCTCTCCATTCCTTTCCCTTGCCTTGCTCCTCGGTTGATGCAGAGCTAATAGAAACAACAACAGCAAATAAAAGTAAAGAAATGCCTTTCCCCCCCCTGCCCATCGCTCTTTCATCGTCATCATCGTCGTCATCATCCCATCTTGCGATAATAAAAAAGTCGACGAAGCCGACGCAAAAGCTCCGTGGGAGTGCTATAAACTTTTTTTCTTGTTCTCTTTTTGTCATGATCCATATCCCTAAAGCTTTATCCCTATTCCCATCGCCGTCGCCATGTATGTATAAACATAACAAACGCGTGTCCATGTCCATGTGCACGCGCCTGTGATAATGTCTGTGAGCACAAGACCGTTGCAGAGTACAACATGAAAAGAAGGAGAAGAAACCAAGACGCATAAAAGAAGGGCAAATGCTGGAAAATGTGTACACATCCACCTCTTGTCTTTTTGCGCTCATGTAGATCATTCGCTTCAACAGCAGTGGAGATTTTGTATGTCATCTGTACGCCAATAAAACACCGAGTTTTCCGTATGAGAGCGAGGGAGTTGGAAAACAACAAGAGCACAGGCTCGCTCGTCTCTATAATTAATACGCATTATGTGTCGTTTTTCCCGTACAAGAACAAGTTTCGGAGGAGGAGAAATCCGGTGTGATTCGTTAGAGTTGGTCCGGGGCCTCTCAGTACTTGGCGGGAGCTCTCTGGGCACCGATGGGAGCGGGGTTGGGACTCGCTTTGCCGCCACTGCCCCAGGAAAGGCCGCTTAATCGTTTGTTGCTGGTGCTCGAAGTAGTCGAAGCACCGTCCTTGCTCTTTCCATTCACGTCGTCCTCTTCTTCCATGCTGAATAAGCCCTGCTCCTCCTCGATCCGCTCCCGGTTGATGCTGCTACTGCTGACGGCGCGGTCAATACCCATACGGCCAGTTGAGCTACCAACACTCGACGCTGAAGTAAGTCGGTTCATCCCGGGGTGTACAGGCATATGGACGGGCAAAGCGCCATCTTCCGAAGCGCGCGACGAGAGTCGAGTGCGCTGGAGCTGCTGACTGATCATGCTCATAGAAGCTTGACGGGGAGGAGAAGCGAAGAAAGAACTGGAATCGCCGGGCGCAGGTCGAGGTAGGGCACGCAGAGAAGGGCTGGCGTTTGGATGCAGAGACGAATTGCGAAGAGGAGATCCGACGTGGCCGAACTGCGAAGCTGCAGAGTTAGTCTCGGCACCATCCTGGCCCGGTCGTTTTCCCCAGAGAGATTGATAGCGAGAGGGCGACGAGGTTGCACCGGATGGCGATCCAATCTTCATGTCTGACGCTGTTGGCGACGCGCCCAGCCTGGACATGGATCCCCGATGGGAGAGCAGATTTCCGTCATTCTCGTTCTGGTCGCGAGAAAACCGGCGGAACTTCTCCTCCGGCGTCAACAAATCGTTCAGCGAGCTAGGGAGCATGTCCTCCTCGAATTTTCCTATAAGATCCGAATCGTCCCACTCGTCATTAGCCGCAAATGGACCACGAGCTCCAACGCTAGCTGAGAGCATACCGCGCGACCGAGGGGCGCCGAGTTCCGAATGCATGATGCGACGTCCGTAATAAGGGTCAGTCGGATCGGGTGGCGAGGAGCCCAAGGCAGCAGCAGGTCTCCGCGATCCGTTTCCAAAGGCGGAATCGTGCAAGTTTCGCAGAGCTGAGGAATCACCAGCGAAGGATGAAGGCGGAGAGTTGGCGAGGAACTTGGTAGGGACAGACGAGGCAACAGGACCCCACCTCGCCATTTCAGAGATGCCTTGACTATCGAAAGACGCAGGTAGGCCCACATCTGCGACCGTGAGGCCTTTCAGAGGAGGTGACATGGGCGTGCGACCATTTTCGTTTGGTGGGGAACCATAGTTGGAACCTGGGTGGGAAGAGAAGGTGGTATCGATGGTGGGGATCATGTCGTAATGGGATTTCTGCAGGAAGTCGTCGTGCATGGCATACGGAGGATAGTTCTGCTGCATGGGCGCCATGTGAGCTTGCATGGTGAGAAGAGAGCTGTTGGGTGCAGGATCGGGGTGGTGCGGGATGTTCATGCGGCCGAATGGACCGGCACCTCCCCCTCCGCCGCCGTTGTTCCGGTTCACGACATGGCCGTTGGGTAGGATGTGAGCGAGGGCGCACTTGGGGCCGAATTTGCAGTTTCCCTGGGCGGCGCTTGTGTCAGTCTGGGACGAGCTTCGAGTAGGACCATGTACTCGGCGCACTCGGACATACCTTTGTGAAGTATTTGCAGGGCGCGCGCTCGGTCAGCGGCTCGTCAGAGTGCAGAAAAGGACAGGCTTTGCCGGCCTGGCAGGCGCCTTGGCGATAGAATTTGCAAGGCACATGGGAAGTGCTCTTGTTGTTCGGGGGACTGCGCGGGCCGGCAAAGGCCATGTCTCGCATGTTCGAAGGTTGGGCGTGACCGTTGCTCATGCGGCTATGCGACGCGGCGGCGGCGGGCACGGGCATGGACCCGTTGGGGTTCTGAGCAGGCATGTTGCCCGAGGAGGTGTGGCGGAAATCGCCAGACGGGCGGTGGGAGATGCGCGGGGGTTGGGACGAGGACGAGGCGGAATTTGTGGTGGTGGGCGTGGACGAGTAGCTGTGAGGAGGAGGTGGAGGAGGCGGGCTGAGTTGGTGAGCGAAGGCGTGCTGTTGCGGTTGGAGCGGTGGTGGGGGCACGTCGTTGTAGTGGGGCTTATCGTCGTCGACTTCGGTCGATACGAAGGCAGCCATGGCGCGAGCAACTTCAGTGCTGTATATATTATGAAGGCGCCGACGGATAGCGGGGGGGGGGGGGGGAGAGGGAGTCTATGGAAGAGAATAAAAGTGCCCTCTGCGGCCTCGAGGGGGGGAGGAAGAAGAAAGAGAGGTTGTTCAAGAGAGAGAGAGAGGAGAAGAGAGAGGGTAAGTAAGTAAGTAGGCATGCAATAGGTAGTAGCTAGCCAGCAGGCAGGCAGGCAGGCACACAGGGCAAGGCAAGAACGCTAGCCCGTCCAGGAAAGGGTCATGCGAAGGTGCTGCAGGACCGCCCTCTCCCGTCACACT
This sequence comes from Periconia digitata, assembly GCA_948474695.1. NCBI lineage: Eukaryota > Fungi > Ascomycota > Dothideomycetes > Pleosporales > Periconiaceae > Periconia > Periconia digitata. Next base: position 2,924,666 of record CAOQHR010000005.1, on the reverse strand, counting down.
CCACCTGCTTCTTCTTCTTCTTCTTCATCGTCATCTTCATCATCTTCATTCTTCTTGTTCGCGCACAACATATCATATCCACAAAAAAAAAACATCAATACAAGAAAAGATCGCTCATGTTACAAACCTCCGAGACTGGATTATTCCCGGGCCCATGACTTCCAATCCAATCCAATCCCTTCCCTCTACACACATACCTGACCTTGCGGCGACACAGCCACCATCATCATGCGCCATCCCATCCATGACAGCAGCATTTCAAATCACTGCCAGCATTCCCCATTGCTGATACAAACCAAACACCGTATTGTTCCTGTCTTCCTTCGCCACCGTCCATGCGCCCGCGGGGGAGGGTCGGGGGCGACCGACGTGGGGAGTCGTAGGACTATGGAGGGTACCATGACCCCCTTCCCACCCATTCGACCTGATATCACGCGGCAACCACCATCATCCCCACCCCCAGCCACCCTTCTTTTCCGTCAATCATCCCCTCGATCCAAAAGTCACCAGTTCGCCCAGTCTTGCACATCCATTCATTCTCCACACCTCGGAAAAAGCAATCCATGTGGTATTCGTGCTAATCATACACTCATCTATCTATATCCTGAATAGTCGTCATATACAACCTCTCCATATCTCTCTCCACTTGTCGCTCCTGTTCCTCAACCTGCATCCCCAAAACGTGATCCATCCCCACCTTCAATAGTCTGCAAATTCCAAAGTTAGCGCCATGCTCAACTTGCCCTCTCCGCGGTAGAATCACTAACTGTGTCCAATGCGAAGGATCCCCGCCGAGCACGTGTTGTTGTACCATTCCATCTGCAAATCGTCCATTACAAAAACCTGAGGCACCCCCAGGTTCGATGTGAATGCGTTGAACTGGATTCCAGAAAGCCCTCGGAATCTGCCATCAAAGTCCACCTTGGTGAGCTGGCAGTTGATGTACCCTTTGCACGGCGGAATCACCACATTCTGCTCCGCCGCCACCACTTCCTTTTTCAACGTTGCATCCCATCGGTATCCCGAGATTCGCAGTCGGCACGAAGTGATCCCATTCAGTGCACAACCAAAGAACCCAGAGTGTGCATGGAACCAGTACGCGTCCACTGGCGCTCGAGGCCCTGCCCCCAGTTCTCCCGGTAGCAATGTCCCCGCAAATGCAGAGTTCGGCAGAAGACTGCTGGCTATCGGCAGGAACATGGCCACATTGGGCTGTGATCGAGCGGGGAACGGCTCCCATTTGTCAGGTACGTACGCAAATCCGTTCGAGTAGAACAAGTGGTGATAAGGGTTCTTCATACCATTGACGGGAAGAACAATGCCTCGGTCCCCGCTTGCCGTCGTGTCATCGAAACTCAGTGTGAACAATCCCGACTCTCCGCACAGTGCCGGTGGAGGCTCCTGTCTTGGCCCTATCTTTGTATCCAAAACCTTGCCTGGGGCATCCATTACTGTAGTGCTGACGACTGTCTTAAATTTGGTAGGCGCCGGATCTGGTTCAAGCAGCTTGAGAGGCGGTAATTCCGATAGTGGCGTCTGTCGAATGGTCCTGGTGGTCAAAGGCAAATCTGTCCAGTCCGGTCCCGTGAGCGATGGATAGGTCCCAGTCCAGTAAGATACAGTGGTAACAATCGACGGGGTAGGGAAAACGAAGCTAAATGATTTGGCACCATACGCAATAACCTTGGTCATGAGATTTCGGGCATTGGATTGACACTGGCCGTCTGAGGTTTGACCATTACATGTTGCGGTGGCCGACGAGTTGCTTGACACAGACGACGAATTCAACGTGGAGCTGGAGCTCAGAGTGCTTGAAGAGCTCGAATTTGAGAAGCTCGTAAACGGAGGTACCCTGGTGGTAGTCGTAGTTGTGGCGACAGAGGGAGGGATCGTGCTTGTCGGTGACCCAGAAGTGCTGCTGGGGGTCTGATCCGGACGTTCCGAGGACAAGGCTGAAGACGACATTTTGGACAGTGATACCGAAGTAGATTCGCTAACAGCACTTGAAGTGGGCAGTCTCGATGTTGGCGAAGCCGCTCCACTTGTTGAAGAACTGCGAATCGAAGCTGACGATGAAGTGGCAGTCGACGAACTGCTCAACAGAGGTCGACTCGACGTGTGTTCAATATCTGATGAAGAGCTTGGGTTGGAAGAAGAAGCCTGTGCAGAGCTAGATTCAGTATTCTTGGATGAGGATGAAGATATAGTTGGAGGTGTATTCGAAGACAACACGGGTCCAGACACAGCAGGCGATGACGAAAGCAGTCCAGAGTTGGTGGATGGTAAGGCCGTCCAAGAAGAAGTCTGCATTGGCGGGTTCGTTTCTCCCGATGGATTCGGTGATGGGGATGGGCTAGGTATTTGCGGATCGGAAGTATGAAAAGAAGGAGATAAAGAAGGCTGGGTACTTGAGGTAGCTGTGGATGTAGGCGTCGGTATCGTAGACGAAGGGGGAGAGGAACCAGGAGAAACGGGTACAGTCGAATGAATTCCTGGAGAAGAACTCTCTACGCCAGTGCTTTTTGATTGTGTGTTGCTCAAAGCACTGGACCCACCGACACTTGTAGAAGCTGGTGGTTTGGGTGGAGGGTTTGCTGAAAACGACGGCACGGACGGATTGCTCGCTGGAAGAGAAGCAGTTGTTGGAATCGAAGGACTAGAAGGTCCGATTGTACTTGGACTGTTTGAAGGCAGGCTGTGACTTCCTGGAGACGCTGTGGCCGAACTTGGCGATGGCAGCGATGGGATAATACCGGGTGAACTGGGGCCTACACTCGGAGATACGACGCCACTTGACGGCTGCGCTGCTGGATTCGAAGTGCCTGCAATCGGTGTCCCCGGGGGGTGACTAGAGAAGGGCACGCTAGGTGGTACTGGTGACGATCCAGGCGGCGGAGCACCGACGAGAGTCGATGGATTTGAAGGGGCAGGCGTCACAGGAGGTTGTCCTGAAGGCACAGTCGTGGGTCCGACGCTGGTCGAGGTTAAAATGCTCGGCCGGGTAGGTGCAATGCTGTTGAGCCACTGCGTTGTGCCATTGACGACCGAGTAGTAATATGTGCCATGATTCGGATCAGTGGGAGTGGCGCCAATCAAGGAGACTGTGATGATGGGACCTGGAATGGTGACATAGGCAACACTGCAGCTGGTCTCTTGAGCAGCAACAGGCTGGATAAGCCTCAAAAACCCCTCAATGCTCAGCCAACAGCTGCTAAGAAACAGGACAAAGAGGAAGCACGTGAAGAATCGATCGTACCAGTACGGGGCGTAGAAACCTCGAGCGAAGATTCGGAAGAAATCGCGAAGCCATCGGTATGTTCGACATGGCCACCATTGGCAAGGCTGGGGCAGATATCGCCTCCAGCCCTTGCGTTGGCTAGAAAGCCTGTGGTAATGTTGCAAGTCTTTCATGTTGGACTGTGCTTGACGTTCAATGTTGGAATCATATGAAGACATGCTGGAAGGGGCTGGTGAAGGTACTGTGCCGTCCGAAGTACGGATTTCGGCTGGAGTGGAAGCACCGCTCAGACTGGATGATATACTAGAGGAATGGCCGGTCGACTTTTGGTTGTTACGGTGCTGGGCAGCAGGTTTTCCTTTACGCTGTTTGTTTTTGCCCATAGTACGGAAGGATTCGAGAAGATGCTGCGGTTATGATACGGGTTCGAAGATGCTGAAAGAAGTGTATTGCACAATAAGTGGCAGACGGAGACCAATACGTGGGATGTAGAGTGAGGAGACGGAAGCCTGCAGCACGATTGCTGAGAGGTGTTTGTCGCATGCAGCGTACTTCCTTCCATCTTTGCGGCCGGCAAGCCCTGTGTTAGGGAGGGACAATGGTGTTGAAGATAACCATGGACTGCAGTTGGCCTCGTAGTAAGTAAGAGAGAGTGAAGGAGGAGAAGGAGGTGGGCCGGGCCGGGTCAGGAACGAAGGATGGTCGAGGTCTGCCAGGCACAGAAAAGACTCATACACGCCCTTACATATGTAAGTAGGTACATGTATATCCGGGCGGTTCCTGTGGCATACCCGGCATAGCAAAGCTCAGCGATATGGCGATATACGGGGATTCGTGTAGGTAGGTGGGTTGGTGTTGATGATTGCATTGGCATGTTCTAATCTGAGCGGTCGGGTCACGATGGCTCCTTCCTATTATTATTAGCCACTGCAAATTGCATGTGCATATATATGCATGCCCTCACCCCGGCACCCCATATACATAGACATCACCATGTCCCGCCATATATATGTATACCCCAGAATGCATCGAACCACACGGGTATTACAAAGCAGCGTGCCTCAACCCAATTTATCTTTGCCATCCTGGGTGCCCTGCTGCGATATCATCGTGCAGCACTGCAGCGTCGTACCCGAGCCCTCACGAGCCACGCGCTGTTGATCCACTGGCCTCGGCCGTCCACCGACCCTGGCCTTTCTCGTCACTTCACCCCCATCAAGTTATAGATTGGTCGTTTCCCTCGGTGCGTGCAACCATCATCCCATATCACCGACTCGTCACATCTTTTCCCATACCTACCAGCCCGCTACCCCAGTTCATTCCCATCACACGTTCAGCAACCAGATGCACACACGCACACATACACATGCACACACACACATACGCAAGCATGCACATGCTAGGCAGGCTTTGCCAGCAATCATCCATGTAGAGTACCATGTCGTCATCATTATCTTCTTCTCTTACGCTCGCACGTCCCACAGTCTGATTCGTCCCATCTCCGTGCCAATCCCCAGTATCGCTAGGCTCCCTTCGCGCTCCTCTTCTTCAACTGGTCTGCCCCATGAAAGTGCCGTGATCCTACCAAGCGGAGTCTTCTGCTTTGGCCAGTTCCTGAAAACAGTAGCCGAAGGCAGATGGACCAGCCTCAGCGCATTGTTCTTCCAGCGACTCGCCATCGCCAGGATCTGTCCGTCCTCGGTGAATGCCAGATGCGAGATGGGCGTAGTCAGTTGGTCCAGGACGCGCAGCGGCTTGGGAGCCTTTGGAATGTTGTTGTTGTTGTTGTCATCAGCCACAGCGTCCGGACCCTGGCTGTCCGCTTTTATCCATGCTCTTCGATCGTAGATGTTCACAATGCCGCTTGAACTGCCCACCGCAACCCATCTGTCTCCGCCGAGCCATCCATCATGCCCGCTTTTACCGCCCAGTGAAATGACCGTGGTGCCCACTGCGCCGTCGTCAACCCATCTTCCTAGCACTCCATCTTGCACACTCCACTCCGTCACCTCTCCATTCTTGCCTACCACACTGAGCCCGGTCCCGTTGCCCCACCACGCAAAGTCCGCGACACCACCCCTAGATTCGATGCGCACTTGTGTGACCCATTGCAGCGTGTAAGCATCCAGCACATTGATGACACCACCACCCTTCTTGGAAGATCCTCGCAAAGCCATGTACTTCCCATTGGGGGACAGCGAAAAGTACTCCATCGTTCGTTGTTGATGTTGATGACCATAGACTCGTGACACCTTCTCAACGGTACCTGTCGCAAGGTTCCAAACGTGGAAGTACTTTCGTCGAGCACTAATAAAGATTCGAGAGTCGGCCGATGACGGGTGGAAAGCTGTGGTCGTGAGGGGCGTTCGCTTGATATGCAAAGACGTAAGCAGCGGATGTGGGGTTGGCGAGCTGGGGTCTACGTGATGCAAAGACATTGTAGAGCTGGGTCCAGACGAAAGCAGCAATGGATATGTCGGGTGGAAAGACAGTGAAGTGACAGCAGACTGCATATCGAGTTAGTATGGTTCCATGGTTTGCAAGAAAAGTACATACCGGTGCGGCTTGGCTGACATCCTTCAAACGCTGTACGCCAATGGTACCTGCCTGCAATTTCCTTCTCTTCGCGGGCACTCTGGACGCCTTTGACAGGATATCGGCGTTTTGGAGAAGTCTCGCGAGCGGTTGTGTTGATAGATCCTCGTCATCGACGTCCATGTCGCTCATTGACTCAGCATCGCTGTCACCATCCTCGAGTGCATATTGCCTCTTCCTCTTTGATTTTCCACTCGCTTTCAATGCCCACTCGGGTGTGGAATATAGTCTTTCGTACTGCTTCCGAAGTCGACGAACGTATTCCTTTCCGCTGACGATGTCATCTTCGGCGGTTTCTCGCAACTTTCTCAATCGTGGAACGGTGGCAAGGCTAACGACTAGACGTTCGTCGTCGCTATCTTCCCAAGCAGGCTTGTCATCCTCATCCTCCGGTTCTTCTGCTGTTTGAACAGTTCCAGATGCTGCAGGAGCAGCGGTTGGGCCGGCATCGAAGAAGAACAAATCTTGGTCGTCTGCATTCTCGTAATCTTCATTGTCATCCTGTTCATCGGACGACTCCTGCTCAAACCTTCCAGCGGTATGATCCAATGAGAAGCCTTCGATGCCTTCTCTGAACCCCGCGTTGTCTCCAAAGATGATACGTTCGAGCTCTTCTTCTTCTGCATCTTTTGGTAACACTATCTTTTCCTTTTCCTTTTCCTTTTCCTTCTTGTCTTTCTTGTCCTTGTTGTCGACAACCATCTTCACATGCTCTTTGTCTTCTTCTTCTTCTTCTTCTTCTTCGTCGTCGTCGTCGTCGATTTCCTCGGCCTCGGTGCTGTCACCATCCTCATCGTCCTGGTCTTCTTCCTCTGAACCAGAACCCTCCTCATCGGCACTGGGGACGTCTACGGGCTGCAGTGCGCCAGAGTCGGCATCATCATCTGTCTCGAGCGAATGTTCGGGAGGAAATAGCAGGGCATCCTTGGCCTTGGAAGGTGTAAATCTTTGGCGATTGCTCGCCTTTCGGGCTGCGGTGATGGTGCTGGGAGCCATGGCGGGCGAGGTATTGCATGAAGCAGAGGCTCACTGCGCGGAAAAATTGAGGTCGGCAAAATTGTTGCAGGGGTCCGACTTAAGCTTTCTGCGCTAGCAGGGGTAAGCGACTCCAACGACTGCAACTCTTGTGGAAAAGCATCGAGGACATGTCTTGTCCATGATCTTGATCAATCAATCACTCCGCTTCAGGGCCAATGTTACTCCGAACCTCGATGATTTCAAGCTGTCGGTCTGAGCCCAAACATCCGACTATGCGGCTGTCGCTGTGTGGTTCCAATGCCCATCGCTTGGAGACGTTCCCACCTCGACGCCAATGCCCCGCCAGCAACGTTCACGTCCTCGATGCCCAATTACAACTCACAATGACACTCAGGCCTCGCACACTGCCATGATACGATGTTTTTGTAGTTCCCCCCACACAACCTCGGCAGTCCGTTGGTAACCGGAGAAAACGGTATAAGGCGGGCTACGTAGGTACAGTCCCGTACGCAATGGAGATCATGCGCCGCGCATGCGATCGGTCTATTCCGATTCCGAGACGTTGGACCAATGCCGTCATGGCTTGCGAGCTGTACGCTCGGAACAGCTCCACCCACGCTCACGATGCTTTCCAGATGAAGTAGGTTGAGCCATGTCTTACGTTTTAGTTGAATCCTTCCCGACTGTCTATACCTAGGTATCCTGCTATGCATCTTCGACTTGTTCCGAGCCGAGTTCATGACTCACGTGTGTGACTCACGTGGATGCCAACCACCATCGTACAAAGAGCGGGTGGTGACGGCTTTATAACAACACTGGAAGTTACACAGACGTGTTTGACCGTCGTATCCCATTCACGCAGAACGGTTTGAGCTGCTGCTAACCATCGTGTTAAATGTTCCGAGCCGCTGCATACCCTATACCCCACACTCCTTCACTGCACTACTTTGGTTCTCCCCCTCGAAACCTACGGCTCCAACAATAGCAAAGAAACCTTCGCAATGTCCAACAACAAGAACCTCGAGGTGTCTCTCCTCACTCCGGACCAAGCAGAGCAGTATAGTAAGTAGAATTGGTAACCTCGCAACCATCCAATTATCTATCGAACACAAGAAGATCGCGGAATACCCAGAATCTATATACATACTCTTCACCACCACCCCAAGACTGACACAACATCACACTCAGTGCTAATCCGCCACACCGCCTTCCGCCACGACATCAACAAAATCCTCTACGCCAACGCACCCCAATACAACCCCTCCCCATCAACCCTCTCAGCAGTAACAAGCAGCATCCAAGACGGCATCCTCAACAAAGGCATCATCTTCACAAAATGCGTCGAAACACCTCCTCCCACAACCGCCACAATCTCCTCCTCCTCCTCCTCTGAAACATCACCACCTACAATCATCGCAGGCGCCCGCTGGACCCACTACAAACCCTCCCCCCCCTCCCAACCCTGTACTTCCCCCTCTCCTCTTCCCCAAACAAATCTACGCACCCCCGCCGACCTAGACAAAGACTACACAATCCCAGATCCCTACCCAGAATCCAACACGGCCATGTGGAACGAGTTCTTCGACCTCTTCCACTCCGTCAAACGCGACGTCATGGGTCTAAGGCCGTTCTTCAAGCTCGACACCCTGGTCACGCATCCGGACCATCACCGCAAAGGCGCCGGCAAGGCGCTGCTCGAGGAAGGCCTGAGGAGGGTCGACGAGGAAGGCCTCGAGTGCTATCTCGAGAGCAGTGTCATGGGGAGACCGCTGTATGAACGGTTTGGGTTCGTTGCTGTGAGGGAGATTTCGTTGGATTTGACGAGGTGGGGGGGCGACGAGGAGATTTGTTGGACGGTGAGTATTTTTTTCTTTTCTCTCTCTCTCTCTCTCTCTCTCTCTCTTTTCCTATCTTCTTCTTCGTACTCGTCCTCCCTCTTCTTTATACTGTTGTGTACAAGGATATGAATCGTGACAGCAGCAGAACGACGACAACGATTTGAGATAAAACAAGCTAACAAAGTATGCACATATCTCGCAGATCATGAGGAGACCAGCTAAAAAGTGTACCGAGTAGCGTAGACTCTTCTTTTTTTTTTTTTCCCCCCCCTTCTCCCCGCGCTCTCATTCTTGCTTCATTCGTTTCCCTTTTTACAAATGCTAGACTTCGGATCGTTTTTCAACCGTACGCTGTGTCCGAATATACAGAAACTTGGGATCAAAAGATACACACCAATCAGACTTTGAGAGAGAGATGACATCGTATCGAAGCGAATGATATGATGCTCTTCCATCCAAAAAACAACACGGTCTAGATAACTGATGTATATGTCTTCACTTTTCTTTTGTGTCACGGGAACGGGATTTTCGGGGTGTAGGATGGATAGCACCTGTGGAAGCAATGAGGTAGCGACAGCAGCAAGACGACATTGTGGCACCGCCGCGTGGAGAGTGTACTGTGGTTGACATGGACGAGATAGTAGAGTACCGAAAAGCTACTGGGCAGTTGGAGTCAAACAGGCTGTGGCGTGATGGAAACATAAAGAAAATAAGTTATCATTTCTACTTCGGATTCAGTAAAGGATATAAGTAAGGGAGTCGGCGCAATGCCAATCATGAGCCAATCAGTAGCAGCATCAATTCAATCTTGTCGAATGATGGCCATGCCACAGACCCAACATCTCCGGGACCATCTGATTTGTAGTATCCAGCCGGAACAACGACTAGTGGACCGCACTTTCTATACCACACCACGAAGCATAGACTTAGCCATATATGTGGAGCGGGAGTGCAGCGCATATATAGTCATTTCATCAACATCGTAGTCACAAGCAGATGTTTTTGGTTAGCCTACTAAACGATACTGGAGAGTCGCGCGCAGTTGGTCTTGCCCTTAACATTCAAGAGCGCAACAAGCAACAGTCGCCTAGGATACCACAACATGGCCTAGTCGGCAGACGTAGCTCGTGAGAAGGACTAGCATTCATAGTGTGGTAGAAGCGTAGTTGCTGGGGTTGGCAGTCATCACAATATGGAAGCTCATTATGATGCAATCTTTATAAAAACATACAAACCCTGTGAGGTTGCATGTACCGAATCGAGAGAAGGTATCGGGGACGAAGAAAGGAGGGAAAGGATTCGAGGTGCTACGGTAATCGTTCGTGTAAAGTACAAGAAGGGAATCGCCAAACGGCGCCGAGGGCTCGACCGATCGCTCGAGAGTGATATTTCCGACCGTACCGAAAGGGATATCGCCGTGACCGATCGCTATAAAAAAACAAAGGTTCCGATTCGAAAGGTCTGCTTGCTTCATTAATGGGGCGAGCGCAATGTCGCCAAGCCTTCCGAGGAGGAATGACTATGGAAAGCCCTTAACCTTCAACTCCGACCGGAACCACCATATTGCTTTTGACATTTTGAGTGAACCAACGAACCAGACACGAGCAAGGGACAGGGGAACTGGAAATTTACTCTGCAACATCCAAGTCGTCATGGGCGACTGGAGGCGGGGACTCGTCTGGGTCTGTCAGGGAAAATCGTCCTCATCTGGGAGAGGGAGCATACTCTTGAGTTCTTCGCCATTGGCGCCAGGCTCGCGCTCACGCTCGCGTTCGCGGTCGCCACCACGGTCTGCGCGGTCGGCACGGTCTCCACGATCTCCGCGTTCACGGTCATCATCACGGTCACGTACATCCTTCATCTCGCGGTCGCCATCGACAGGGCTCCTGGATCGGTCGCGGTCGGCGCGTCGGTCGTAGTCACGATCACGGCGGTCATCCTTGCGAGGAGAGTAGCCGTCGCCACCACGGCCCCGACGAGGAGATCCACTACGTCCGCGGCGAGGAGAGCGTTCGCGGTCGCCTCGGTCACCACCACGACGGTCACCACGACCACCATCCCTAGGACGATCGCGGCCGGAGTCGAAGCGCCAAGAAGCCGATGGAGGAGTACGAGCCCACTGTTACAAGTCAGTGGAAGGCCATAGCAGGCGCGTTGCGTGAGGACATACCTCGATCTTCAACAGATCGTCGCGGCCGATACGCTTGTTATGCATCTCGTGGTAGGCATCATCGGCGTCGCGACGGTTCTCGTACTCGACAAAAGCAAACCTAGGCTGGTCAGCTGCGTGCTTGGACAGCCGGGGAAAACAAATACTCACAGCCTGCTGGAAGCAGAGCGCGGCGCAGGAATGTCGCATCGAACCAGTCTACCGTAGCTGGAAGGTGTTAGAAAGGGTGGTCGGACGGGTTACGTGGCAAGGCGGAGAAGGTGTAGGGCATCGACAATGGTGATTGTTTGCGCGTCATAGCAGCGGCGGCGGCGGAGGACTGGGAGCAGGAGCATGGAGGCAGTGGGAGGGATCGCGGAAAGCAAAAGGAGAGCGTCGAGGGAAGAGAAGGGCGCTGAGCGAGGTAAAGAGAAGCGCTGCACGATCGGAGCTTGGCGGGCTGCGATCGTGAGAGGGAGGGACTGCAAGACGTACCGTTCGAATTCGAAGGCAAGATCGCGGGCGCGAGTGCCGTGACCGAAGCCCGTCACGTAGAGAGTGGTACCGCCGCCACGAGACATGGTGAGTGCAGGAGGCAGAGGTATTGGGGGGAGGCTGCGGGACGCAGTATAAGGCAGAGAAGATGGGGGGGAGTAGAGTAATGGATGGGATACGGGTGGGTGTTGGGGTGGTTGGGGTGGTGGAGAGGTGCGCAAGAGGCCTTTCAGAAGCAAAAGCTGAATCTAGCTTGGCGCTAGTCCCGATTCGTCGATGATGGCATTGGTCGTAGTACAAAGGAAGGGACGGGAGGCAGACACGCGCACCCGCATTTGGATTATAAATATACTTATCTGGGTGAAGCTGGCTAAGTATTCAGTTGAACAGTTCGATTGCCTGAAAGAATGATTGCGTGAGTGTGTTTGCGAAAAATGTTTGACAACAAGGTGCATAACACGAAGGTACCGACATATAAATGGGCACATAATGTGATCCCATGTGAACTCCGTTGATGACCAATGGACAGGTGCAGAGGTATGATTACTTATAAGTACGTGTATATCTGTAGAGTGAAGTATGTGTAGAGCCAGCATTCAAATACACATGCTGAAACCGAGGCAAGACTAGAGACGACGTCTGGACACGAACGAGTAGAAGTTTATACGTGAAGACGAGATGATGGAAGCAAGAAGAACCAGCGGGTTGGAATAGATTAGTCATTAGTAAACTTGAGTATGAGTCAAGCTCCGGGTGGCATGCCGTATTCTTTCTTGAGCGTTAGTACTGACGCCAACAATAGCAATTAGTTAATTGGTGACTGCTCAAGTACAGGTGGTGGTCCTCCGAGCAGTGCATTACATACATCCTATAAATGTACAATACATACCTGTCGGCGCTCGGGCCACCATACTAGCGCGCCGTCTAAGAAACTGTCTCCCTCCAAACAACCACAGTGATAAGACGTGCTCTGCTCTCCGGCCTCCATCTTCATCCGCACACCACAAAGTCAACCCCCACTACTCGCAGTCGAACCCTCTTCGCAGTTACCGTTTACTGCGGATACAGGTCACTTTTCTTTATTGCCAGCTTTCCTTTGACCAGGCTCCTCGCGCGCCAGACAAAAACCCGCGACCTAGGCGCACTTACCCGTCGCCACTCCATCTCTCCCTTTATCTCGAAGCCTGTTGCTACAAAGACCGCCTGGTACCCAGCTGCACAGCCGCTCTACCCACCCCGACACTATCAACATGGAGGAGTTTGCGGCTGGCTCGCCCCTCTCGAGGGAGCTGCAGCTTCTTGTCCAACCCAAGCTCGCCGAGTGTGGATGGACCACGGGCGGCGATGACACTACTCTATTCGACTACATTCTTCTCATGCTTGCGAACGACAAGAACGAAGCGCAAGTCGCCTCTGAGCTTTCCAACGATCTTCTTGATCTGGGCCCGGAAAATGTCGAGACACAGCAGTTTGCGCACTGGTTGTTCGAGAAAATCGATACCCTCCGCCAACAGCTGAACGGCGGCAATGCCGCTGGCAATGCCCAGATCGCGCATGCCGATCAAAATCGCATGGACGACGCCCCCAATGATGCTCCCGCAAATGCGCAGGACACGGAAATGGAGGGCACCGCAGAGACTTCGTCAGGTAACATGTACGCGCACACTACAATCTCCTTACCCCCTTCTTCCAAAGTTCCGGCTCGACGCCAGAGAAACACTCGCGAATTACCGATTCTTTCAATCGACGTATCTCCGCGAGAGTTTACTGCGACGTCCCGGCAACATCCTCTTCCTCCCCCTCCTACTCATCCAGCAGGTATGAAACGATTTATTCTGACAAAGAACAGTCCTACTGGACCCAAAGCAATGCGCAACGGCAGTGGCCCTAAGCCCGCGCGCGGTGGTCGCATGCTCAATCAAATGAACAAGTCTATGAACCGGCATGATGATTCCGCCTTGCATCGCGTTCGGGGGTCGCAAGGTACAGGTCGCGTCGGAAACGCCCGTGAACCACCAAAAGGACCCCGCAACGGATCGCAAGTTGGACGCGGGCTCGATGCTCTTGCCGGCGGCAGGGGCATGAACAACATGAACTTGGTACCCGGCAACGCCAACAACGGAATGAGCAACATGAACGCAATGCCTGGAATGCCCATGGCTGGTGGCATGGGGCAGAACAACATGCCCGGCATGCTCAATCCTTCACAGCAGATGGCTCTCATGAGCATGTACGAGCAACAGGCGACCATGATGCAGCAAATCTTTGCCGGCCAGGTCCCCACAAACTTCCCCAACCCCTCGTTTCAACCAAGGGGTGGTAAGAAATCCCAGGGCTCTAACCGCGGCGGTCATCAAGGAAACAAGCACAACATGCCTGCGTCCTCCAAATTCCCCAAGAAAGAAGGACAGGATGATGTCATGACCGACGACACTGCTGCTACAGAGAACGGAACTGCGCAGGAACCTGAAACACCACGCCGCGACCCATCTATGACTGTTTGTGTTTTCAACACACGATGCGCAAAGGCCGAATGCCCGTACGTGCACTCGTCTCCAGCCGCGCCTCGAGGAATCACCCTGGATATGAATGTGACATGCGAGTATGGCGTAGCCTGCAAGAACAGCAAATGTGTGGGCAAACACCCTTCTCCTGCTCAGAAGCAACAATATCAAGCGGAACAAGATTGCGTCTTCTATCCAAACTGTCGCGATCAGAAGAACTGCCCGTATAAGCACCCCACTGCGCCCGTCTGTCGCAATGGTGCCGACTGCACGACGCCAAATTGTTTATTCTATCACTCCAAAGTCATGTGCAAATACAACCCTTGCACTCGACAAGGATGCCCTTACAAGCATGAGGAGGGTCAGAAGCAGGGAGCTGCGAAAAGCAATGTCTGGGTTGCGCCGAAGAATGGAGGAGAGGCGAACACGGATCATGTGAGCCAGAGGAGATTTATAGACGAGAGCAAGGAGGAGGAGCCAATTATCCCGGACAAGACACAGCAGCAGTCGAACACGGAGATGGTAGAAGCAGCATTGTAAGCTGCAGGAGTTTGGCCGGCAGGATGAATCTTAGATTGGCAAAGCAATGCAACAGTGGATGGATTGTGTAATATAGGCTAGGGTACCGAAATGGGTCGGCGTTGGACAGCTCTTGGTCAGGCATCTTGGAGGCTGGAAAATAACATGATTCTGTTTTTCTTTGCGGCCTTGGGGCTGCTCTTGTCTGTACAAGCTTTTCTTGGTCTACATGCACTCATAGTGAAGATTGACATGGCCTGACGTACATGATGTGATTTGGTCTGGCCCGAGCTTCACCCCTCGGCCGCTAGTAGCTATCTATGTACAGTACTCGAGCCTCCATACATCCAACCTCAACGTAGCTCCGCCTGACCCGCATTCGCAAGGTCCTGCTCAATTGCCCACCCATACATGGCAATGCGACTCATGCGACATGTGCCACTCCTGGAATCGTCGATGAGACGCGCGATTGTCCCCTCCATCGCCAACACGCTATGCATTCGTTGCCGCCGATACGCCTCTTCTCCGGCAGCGTATCCTGAAAATATCGCCGTGTTCGGTGGAGGCATCGCTGGACTCGCCAGTGCCTACTTCGCTTCCAAGGAGTTCCCAGAAAGTAAAATTACCGTGTATGAAGCAGGAATACAGCCAGGCGGCTGGGTGCAATCCAAACGAGTTCCCGTCGCAGGCGGCGATGTACTATTCGAATGTGGTCCCAGGACGCTGAGGCCCGTAGACTATTTGCCAACAGCGAAATTGGTAAGCTCCAAAAATCTCTGGCAAAGGCATCTTCGTTGATATAAACCAGATTCAAGAATTGGGTCTCAAGAAGGATCTCCTCACTACTTCCAAAACAGCGCCCGGCGCGAAGAATCGGTACGTCTTTTATCCCGATCGCCTCAACCTCATGCCGAACGGGCAGGGCCTGGCGAATTTGTTCAGTTTGATCCGGAGCGGCGTAATGGCTGGTATACATACAATTTTTCGAGAGCCGTTCAGGCCCGTACGTGGGTCTTCATTGAAAGACGAGTCTATTGGTTCCTTTATAAGCCGGCGGTGGGACGAGCGGTTAGTGCAGCGTCTGGCATCCGCAGTCTTTCATGGGATTTATGCGGGCGACGTGTGGAAGCTCAGTGCAAGGTCACTGCTGTCACAACTCTGGCATTTGGAAGTGAGAGGCAATGGAGTTCTGGATGCTCACATGCAGACCTATCGAAATGGAAAGGCGCACTGGTTATGTCCCCCTTACTACGTAGAGGCCATGGAAGCCAAAGACGAAGAGATCAAACTGGACCACGTCCTGGAAAGATTGCTCAGCAGGTGCAGTGTCTTTACGTTCAAGAACGGCACCCAGCAGTTGACCGATGCTCTACACAAAAATCTCGTCAGGAATCCTCGAGTACGCATGAAACTCGGGACTCGCGTGGAATCATATGAGATGGCTACCAACGGAGTGCAGAAGGTCAAAGTCGTTGCTCAAGTAAGACTACTTATTTGACTCGCCAGCTCGCTCTCCCTTGTCTAACATCAACCACAGGGCGAACCATCCCGCGACTTCGACATTGTCATCTCCACTCTCCGTGAACCCTCCCTTACTCCTTATGTCACAGTCATGACAGTCAACCTCTACTACACCAAACCCAACCTCAACCCCGTGCCGGGCTTCGGCTACCTCATCCCACAAGGCGTTCCATTCGACCAAAACCCCGAGCGCGCTCTGGGCGTAACCTTCGACTCGGACGCCATCAAAGGGCAAGACACAGCCCAAGGCACAAAACTCACCGTCATGCTCGGCGGCCACTGGTGGGACGGCTGGGACTCGTACCCCGATTCCGCAGAAGGCGTCGAGCTCGCCAAATCCATTGTCCGTCGCCACCTCAACATCACCGACGAGCCCGCCGCAACCCACGTCGGCCTGTGGAAGGACTGCATCCCGCAATACACGGTCGGCTACGAAGACAGACTCCGCGACCACGTCGTTGAGACTAGGAATAAATTCCGTGGCCGCGTACGGCTCGCGGGCGCGCAGTATAATGGCGTCGCGGTGAATAGTTGCACGGCGCAGGCGTGGTGGGTCGTCAGAGGGTTGAGAGGCAGCGGGTGGAGAGAACGAGCTACAGGCTTGGAAGGCCGTGTTGCCGACGAACCGTGGGTTTTGCGCCGCGCCTGAGGTGCCTGCATTGGTTTCGTCACTGCGTTTTTTTTTTCTTGCATGCATGCATGCATATGTATCGATATAGCCGTTAGCCTTTTGGGCATTGGGAAAGAACATGTATACCTTTCTATTCTATCAATCAACCCCCTTTTTATTTTCTCTCTCTTTTTCTCCAATTACCAGCATCATCGTCTGGCTGTAACATAAAAAAAAATTCACATATTGATATCCAATTCCCCCCCCCCTTTTTTTTTTCTTCTCTATCATTCGAGCTCGTGCTCAGATCCTCACTCGCCAAATCCGCGGGTTAAATTCTTCGAGTCTAACAAGTTCGATCATAAAACACGCATCGTGTTCAGGGAAAATAGCCCATCCAATCCATTTGGGAATATGCTTGAAAGCATCTATCTACCCCGTTTGCTGGTTTGGTACCTGTGCCTGGTCCCCCCCAAAAAAAAAGCCACTGAAGAGAGAGAAATCTCTGAACTACTGCTGTTGACTATGGGATTCTTCGTAGGACAAAGACGAGGGGAATAAAAGAAAGGGGGGATGGTTGGGGGAGGGGGGAAGGATGAATACGAAGGTGGGTGTTTATTCTTCAAAACGCCAGCCAACATTGACTCTGCCGACTTCGATGATATAGATAGATGGGTTGAGAGTTTTTTTGCAAATGCATCGATTGGTTAAAGTGTGATTGAAGAAGATTGAACAAGTCGGATTAGAAGGGGCAAGCAAAAATGCCCAATAAAAAGGCGGGTATAATCCTGAAACGGGGAGACTAATCTTACAAGCAAAAACGCAATAAGCATAGAACAGGGATCGCAGAACAAGTATACAAACACACATTTAAAAAACACAATCCCACTTCCAAGCGCGCATTAATACAACGACTCCGGCCCCGTGGAAAAAAAAAGAAAAAGAAGAACTTTGTTCACACATTTCATTACGTCCTTCCCGGACCCAAAACTTTTACAAATACGCCTACCAACAGCAATGCCTAGCAACAAAGGCGCAAATCGGCAGGGTAGGCATGGACGAGTTCTCGCTCAGTCGTCGTGCTCCACTTCAAAGGCGTTTGAAAATCCGATCAAGCTGGTGAAAGTCTCACCAGTGACACCCATCTCACTGCACAGCTTCTCATTCTTGATCAAGGACCGAGGCACCAGAGCAACTTCGCCGTTCGATGTGCGAATCATTTTCGATTTCCCCTTTTTTCCGGGGGCACAAGGCCAGTTCTCCGACGCGGCATCAGACTGGAGAAGCGGGCTAGAGAGCTTATGGCGGTGTTCCAAGATATCGATGTCGATGGTTTTCAGCGCCGCGAAATGGTAGACGTGTACAGTTTTGGTTTGCCTGTAACGACGGCAGCGCGCGATTGCTTGGGCCATGACTGAATCGTAGGTCGACTGGTCCTTGGTTAGGAGGGGTGCCACAAAGATGATATGGTTCGCATTGACTAGGTTGCTGATGTTTGTTAGTTGTGGGGCAATCAATAAGGTTGGCAGATGGAGATTACGTACGCGCCAGCCGCGAACTCATTCATGATATTCAGAACCAGAAGCTTCCTCTTCTTTTCGGTGTCGTGGGATTTGAAATCCTCTAGGATACCAGCGGCGGCAGACTTCCGTGTACCTAGTGAGTAGAATGAAATGTCCTCGGTCTTAAACAATCGCTCCATATATTTCGAAGCTTCGGAATTCGGAACGAACAAAATTACCTGATCATCGTCTGGTATGCGGTTGATTGTTTGAGCAATTTCGTCCAGCTTGGCTCCATAGCTCTTCACTTCTGTCGTTTCTCGACGACAACTCAAGTCGGTGACTTTGACCAAGTTCACTGAATGAACATGGCTTTCACACTGAGGTGCCAAGCATGATTGGGAGATCTCGTTAGTTTGCAGGCAAATTTGGCAGACAGTGTGCCCGCAATGAGCAATCAGAAACAACTGATCAAGGTTGCTGACGCCTAAACAACCGGATGCGCTGCATTGGTATAGCTGCTCGCTGGCAGTATTTTCTAGGTGGGGTAAATGTTCTTCTATGGTGCGAATAAATCTCTCGTTGCGCACTCTACGCGCCAGCTCATAGGCGATTTCTCGCAGCTCAGAGGCGTATTGTTTGACGGCAGTTGCAGTGATGGGCTCAACAAGGGTTGCTGAGTGCTTCTCTGCGTCGTGAAACAAGCTCAAAATGACCTCTCGCACTTTTTGATCTCCAACTATGTTGTTATTGACAACGTCTTGCTTGAAATTCTGGTAGTAGTCAATTGCCTTCGAGTCATTTGAGCGGTGCAGTTGTCTTGCGCGGCGGAGAAAGTCTTCTTCCGCACGCTCGCAATCGGCTTTCCGGTGCTTAATCAATGAGTCTAGGCTAGAAGTTCCTTGCTCAGTCTCATATAGTAAAGCAATGTTTTGAAGAGCTTCCTCAGCGGTTCGCGCGTTGTTGAAGGTGGCGTTGAATCTATCCCATCGGTCGCCGAACTTGGTCTGCTTTTTCAACTGCATTTCATGAGCCACCAAGATTTGCGAATGCTCAAGGTATATAGCATAATGTCCTGTGTGAAGTTCAACTGGTTGCAATGTCTCTACTGATTCGATATGACTCAGTTCTGGCGTATTCTGTCGAGCAAAGCGATCCAAGAACTTTTGAGCTTGAACATGTCGTGCATGGTGCCACTGGTACGACTTCACTTCTGTACGAGCGATGAACCTCTCAACATCCGTTTGTTCGCTTTGGGGGTTTCGGGTGTCCGCTGCCAGCCTCGCCCCCAGGAATAATGATAGGTCATGAACATCCTCGAAGTTCGATATCGAAGGTGTGCCTGAGAGTACCCAGCGCTTGTAGCCTGATAATCGTTGAATAGCCGCAAAAGCTGGATATAGGTCAATGCTGACATCTCGCAGATAGTGGTACTCATCGACGACAATGCGATTGAAGTTGAACAGCTGAAGGAGTGGTATTACTTTCGCGTGCTTCAATTTCTTCAATGGGGCGTTATTAGTCTCCTTTGTCTTTGTTGGCATTGATAGGCTTGCTTCAAAGGATTGATAGTTTTTTCCGTGCTGTAATCTCAGTGGCACCATCGTCTTGAAGTCTTCGTGTTCCAGTTGCTGTTTGTACAAGCGTTCGGTCTCTGACTTGAAATCCGGTGATTGAAAGGCAAGGTCAAGCTCCTCTGAATTTAGATTGATATGTTTCTCGACACGAGCTTTAACTTGGATCAATGCGTAGTCCAGCCAGGCATCGAATGCGCGCCCGTGAAAACTAGCGGGGGGCGGCATCGCGGCAAATTGTGCAAGTCGAGTAATGTAGTTTTCGTCCGCCAAAACTGACCAGGACACGATAACAACATGGCTGTTACACAACTCGCCATGGCTTATCTTCTCCAGATCGGCGAAGGTCTCAATAGCAATAATCCCAAGGTTCTCACAGCGCTTTGCGCCCAGGCAGCTTTCAAACTCCAATCGCCATTGGCGCACGATATGTGGTGGGCAGATGACCAGAGTTGAGACAAGTTCTATGAGAGCTGGAAATTCGGGACTGATTTTTCGGTTCTGGGCGACGATTTGATCTAGGGTGCATTTCTGTAGCTCGCTCTCGATCAATGCGATCGTTGTCACGGTTTTTCCAAAGGAGGGGAGATCGGCTAGTACACCACCCCGTAGTGTCATATCAACCTCTGCTTTTGCTTCTACTCTCCAACGAAGCTCACTGTCAACTTCTTCTTCAATCTCAGAAACAGAAAGAACTGGATTTCCTGATTCTTGGGACGCCATCCAAGTCAGAGATCGCCTCTGGCCCTGAGTCAGGTCATACAAAAACCCAGTCGGTGGACAATGCAGAGTCTCTGTGATTGTATCACGTAGTTCAAAGCTCGAGAGCTGATTCAAAGCGCGATTTGAATGATTTTTGATAACTCTCCAGGAGAGTCGGGGCGCACGATTTGGCCACTTGCCGCGGACTCGATGAATTAGTGAAGCCAGATTTATGCTGACTTGCACTTGTAGATCACCACTTGTATCAGAGCAAGATGACAAAACCTTAAAAACCGACCGTCGAGATTTAATGTTGCACTCATAAATTGCAGCCTCCCTGCGGTCTTCGTGCGGAGTTGCCCCTTTCGCATCAACACTCCATGTCAAACGCGGAAATGTCGGCGAACAGTTGCATGACAGTGGTACTGGGTACTCCACTGGATGCCAATCAGCATGCATGAATTCCGGTAATTCCCTTAGCTCATTAAAGATACAAGAAGTCTGTGAGTCCTCATTGAATTGCATGGATTTTTCGACTTTGATGTCCGAAACAATGACGGTTTGTCCGCAGTCGCGGAGATCGATTGCAGACAAAGCAGAAGCCTTGGGAAAGCCGACAGAAAGTGGTGAAACGAGCGGGCAAAGCATTATGGCGCTGGGCGCCCAAACCTCGTGAACAGACAACTGAACTTGAAGACGCTCCTCTTTCTGGTTCCAAGGCCGCCATGACGGAGCAAGGCGAGCGAGCACTTGACGGATATTCCCATGGTCCATACGGCGGCAATCTCGGGAGAATACGAAGCTTGACTCACTCCACCGGATGGGATTCTGATCAAGAAACAAGTAGACCCCATTTTCAGATTTGTACAGGGTTTCCATGGCTGTGCCGCAATTTGGTAGCAGCGTGAAATTCCCCGTGATACCGAGCTCGACGAGGCGTTGACCCGAAGATTCCGAACTTTCGAACTTGAGTGCAAATGGGACAGACTCATCGCAAAATTCAACAAGACCAAGACGATTTCTCCATGAACTAATTCGGCGCTCAGATGAGGTGGCATTCATGGAGAAAAATTCAGATGTAGGCAATCGCATCTCCCAGCGGGGATTGAGAAGGTCGGTGCTGACTTTACCGCGAATAAAATCTTGTGCAAGCGCTTCCCTTAATTTACTGTTGCCAGGCTCGTTCCTGTCACATGTAAAAGTCATCAACCACTCAGCATGATCAGTGATTGAAAGCACTAACGTGGCTTTTTCCGAATCGTAAATTACGCTCCAAGATCGCTCTTGTCTGATGAATTTTGAAAGATAAAATCGCTGAGAAGAGAGTTTGATGCCGGCAATGTAGGATGCGAGAGCTTGGTGAATATTCTTGAGATAGGATGAAGGATCTAGGCGGCCTTGGAAGCAGAGACGGGATGGGAGTAGCGACTGCCATTTGTTTTCAAACGCATCTGGCGACATACGATGATACCTTCCGACACCAGGATTGAATTGATGATGGGGGTTTCCCGAGCACCCTGTACATGCTGTATGTCCACACTCATTACAGACACGTATATCGGCTTTTGACGTCAATTGTGATCCCTCGCACCCGCAAAGCTTTGAGCTGAGTCTCGCTTCCACAAGGAGTTGTTTGAGGTCTAGCTCGGCAGCTTTGTGGAGATAAGTTATGATTATTGATTCAACTACTAGAGGAATCAAATCGCTCACAACGTTGACATAATCAAGGAGTTTGTGCGCATTTTTGGGAGGGTCTACAGTGTTTACGGTGCGTGAGGTGGCGATGAGCGCTGAGATGATCGATGCACCAATCACTGTAGTGGTCATTGCGTTTCCTGCAAGATCTTGACAGTCTTTCTGCGTTTCTGAACCGAAGAGTAGTTTCCCCTCAGGCATGCCTTGCAGCAGCAGCAACTGCCTTCCATTTAAAACATCTTGAATATGGGTAGCGAACGGAATACCGTTAGGTGTGATACAAGGGACTATTCCTTGGGTGCTTTTGAACCGGTCAACATTTTGTGACACATCCCATATTTCCATGGAGTATCGTGCATCATATCCTGTCTTCGCAGACCGCAGAGATTGGATCTCGATGCAGTCCGCGACGCGAGATGACTGGGATTTGAGAAACGTCCGATTTGCAAAATCAACCGGTTTGATTGAACCGTTTTCACTCCATTGGGTGAAAGGGCGGCGGAGACCCAGGTGCTCTTCAGAACGGATTTGGGCATATCTGAGACGGCATAAGGGCCAATCGGGTTCTGAGCTAAGGCTCTTGTGCTCGGTGCGTTCAAAGGCAGTCTCTGGCAGAAATTGGTCAAAGGAACTGCTGCATGGGCGCTCAAAATGTTTCATTAATTGTTGCCATTCTCGCACAGTACGTGCGCAATCATCTGAGGAGCTGCAGTGCTCTCGGTTAACTGCGATCATGTACATCCGGTTGCGGGTCTGCGGGATGTAGTAGTCCTTGGTATCTGCAATCATCCAGGCGCAATCGTAGCCGATGTCGTTCCATTTGGATACGAAGCTGTTCCAGTACTCTTTCAAACCTGTGACGTTCTCTAGCAGAACGATGCTGGGGCGAAAGCGTTTACAGTAGCTGTAGATAGCTCTCCAGGTATCTCCCGACTCGCCATTGTCATCTAGACCCTTGCGATTGTTGTTGAGTCTCGATATGTCCTTGCACACGAACCCGGCGATGAGTATGTCAAGAAAGCCGGGGATTGGAACCTCGGCGCCGTAAGCGGTGAAGGCTGTATGTGTATTGTCGGCAATAAATTCTCGTGCGTCCCTGAACAGTATCGAGGGGCGGAAATTTCTCTCGATGAATGCCTGCTTCATAGCGTCTATCTCTGCACTGAAGACATGATTGATGTGAACTGGTTCCTTCCCGAGCGTTTGAAGGCTGTTCGACAAAAGCTGCATGAAGATGACAGGCGATTCAGTTCCCGACATCATTGTCGCAACGTTAATCTGCCGACCGGCAAATCTCTCGAGAGCTTCTTCCAAACCCTTCCCGAGGGCTTTGGAACACATGTCTAACACGCAATCTTCGACATTGTTGACCGGGGGGAGAGACGTATCAATGGCATCGCTCCTTTTTGGATCGTTCCTGGCACTAGCCTGGCGGCGTCGTCGGTGACCAGCGAGGGCTGGTACGGGTACTGGTACTGGTACCTCTGTTGAAAGCTCGGAATCTGAATCTTCATGAGTTGCTTCGGAGTCATTTAGGTCAGGTCCCAGGTTCATCCCAAAGTACGAGATCCTCTTCCGCGCTCGTAGTCTGCCGCGCATAGCGGCCACATCCAGGGCATCATCTCCAGAGTTCTGCGTCACAGAGGTTGCTCGAGTCTCAGGTAAGCTGTCTTGGATTGAAGTAGTTGCTGTGAGCTCATCATCATCGGCTGTGACTCCATCATCAGAATCGTCCAGAACGATTATCGGGATGTCGGACTGTCTTTTTTCTGTAGAGGTATCCTGGGCTTCCTCGGCCCTATGGGGTTCCTGAACTGGAGTTTGACTTGGAGAGGAGGCTTCGTCGTCCTCGTTCTTAAGGCGAAGACCGAGCCTCCTCCAAGCTGGCTCATGCGGCGACGGCTCCGGCGGGTCGTGGCACGGACAGAGAGCCGCGAGGCGTTCAGACTTGCGAGCTACAATGATCAGCATCAATTCATTTAGGTGTCGAAGAGCGCATACCTGGAGTGCGTGTTTTGGGCGGCGGTTCCTTTGGAGTACGCCGGTCTTCGGTATGTGATAAATGAGATTGTTTTTGCTTCTTAAGCCCGGGCTGTCCTTGCGGTGGACCTGTAGCAACAACAATGCTGTCCAGAACCTCGACGCTTTGAGCACGAGGGGTGGGAAATTTTCTCTTTGGCATTGTGTAAGGATGGCTGGACACTATGTAGGTCGCTTTGGGAACAAGCTCACGGCCATTGGGCGAGCCACATCGAAGCCAATGTCCGGAGTTGAAGAAGATATGAGGGGAACAAACAATATTCAATGTAGAAGTGCAACCACGTGCAGATTGCTAGGAGCTTTGACCTCGACTGAATAGGTCAACTGGTACGTTCAAGTGTACTTGCCGTTCAGTTGACCGCTCCTTCCTCGTTAGCGTCAGACCGTGAGAGGCACGTGAGGGCGTGCGGACCCTCCAGCTGTCTTCAAACATTTGAATGTTTGCTCTTCGCGTGTCGTGCCTAATCGTAGTTGTTTTTATGTACATATGTAAACTACCAAGTACTCGGGTACTTAGTGTATGTATCAATTGAGACGTGGCTTGCGTCTAGCGGATGCATTGCCATTTGGGGGACTCACCTCGAACCTACAGTCTGATAATACCACCGACAACCTCTTGGTGGTGAGGTTCCAGGCACACTGCATTACTAATTCTCGTGCGTACGACTCATCGCGCATCGGGAGTACATATACAACTCACTGGGACACTGCAGTCGCTACAACACGCCGACAAACCCTGCATGAAGATGTCAGCACAGACCAGCAATGCATTCGAAGACCTGAGTGGGGTATCGACGGCAGCATTCGAGAACCCCTACGATGCCTTGATTGCAGCCTCGAACAATGACCCGGTAGGTCCTTGGGTCTTGATTCGAAATGGCTTGATGAACAACAGCAAGGTTGACAGACGCAACAGGTCCAATTGCAGGAGCGATATGCCCAGCATCGCAGCGCCAGAAATGCTCAGCAGAAGGCAAAGATACTCGACAAGGGCTTCACCGGACCCATCATTGATCCCATCCTGAGGAAGCTGGACGATCAAACCATTGAGCCAGGATACGTGGATCCCAGAAATTGCCTCGTGTTCTGGGGACGGCCTACAGAGAAGATCAAAGACTTGATCCACCGAGTGCAGCAAGAGCTTCGTAGTGTCGTTCCACATCTCTGGCTCATGCCACGAGACAACCTCCACATCACCGCGCTCGAAATCACCCACTCCAAAACCGCTGGAGAAATCGAACAGCTGGTTGACATGATGCAGCCAAAGATCCCGTCCATCACCGACTACACCTACTCCCACAGGACCCGCCTCATCAAACCCATGATCGGATACGATGCCTCTGCACTGGCTCTGAGCTTTGTACCTGCGGCGGGCGAAGGACTCCCCCAAGGCAGAAGCCTTGCCGATGACGCGTACACGTACCACCATCTTCGACGCGATCTGTTCACTCTCTGCAAAGAGACTGGTGTGGCAGTCGACTCACGCTACGTGGTTCCATCGAGCCATTTGACCATTGGGCGGTTCATTGACTCCAAGGACTTTGCTAATGACACAGCCCCGTATGATGGGCAGAAAATGGAGGGTTTCATCCAAAAGATCGAGGAGATCAACAGTTGGCTGCAAAAAGAGTTCTGGCCCGAGTTCAATGACGGCAAGATTCCGGATGGTGGAAACTGGATCTTGGGCGAAGAGAAGGGACTGCACTGCCGCATGGGAAGGCTCTGGTAAGTCAAGCGGCGGTCTTTCATCATCATTCACTGACATGATGAACAGGTACGGCGACGGCAAGTCGGTCAGCGAAGGCCGGGGGTTCTGATCAGGCAGCCGTGAACACAGCCGTCACCGGCTAAGTGATAGGCCAAGTAACAGTAGACTATACAATATACAATACACTTGCAACTCTATGCGGAAGACGAAGAGTTTGGTTCATTCATTGATGCAGTCGAGGCTAGACATGGATATGTAGACGCATTATATACTATAGAAATCAAATGGTAACAAGATATTATGACTGCGAAGCACTCAGCTATCAATGACTCGTCAGTTTCGTGAACCACGGAAAATGTGTGTTCTGCCTGGAGCTCGAAGGCGGTTTGATTGTGATTTGAGACTGTGCAAGTGATTGTGCCGCATGGAAATGCGATGATGCGGGGTGTAGATAGTGTTAAGCGGAGGCGAGGCCCGAGCTCTGGTCCCTGCTTGCGAGCTGACAGAAAGCGAAACGTCCATTGCGACCGCGCCGACATGTTCCACTTGTCTCCTCCCCAGCCAACCAACTAATAATCGCAACCACTCTCCCACGGATTCTGTGAATCTCACCTGCTGCCTGGAATTACTCATTGGTACTCGAGTACCCATCCGGCCGCCTACGCTACTTGCGACCGCACCATCCTTTGTCTGACCCGCGGGGCAACCCTTCTCCCACGATACGTGTCCACCGCGATAGTCTATATAACACACATACAACCACCTCATAGCGTCTTCTCACACCTCACAATCATGTTCAATCGCGATCGAGTTCCCGGTTTACCAGGCAGTTCGCCTCGCCCGCCGCAACGCAACGACGGTTACGGGCGCCCACCTCCGCAACAACAGCAACCCCCACCACAAAGATCGCCAGGCTACCCAGATCCCAGAATGGGCGGCGCACCTCAGTACGGCCAGCAGATGCCCTCGAGGGCTCCTCCGCCCGATGTACGGGGCGGTGGGAGACCTCTACAACTTCGCCCCATCAAGAGCCCGGGCGGCAACTCATACGCCTTGAGCAACTTGTACGTAAGGACCTTTGATAATTGAACTTGGCAAAACTTGTCTAAAGTTAACACGATACACAGAGTGGCCGTGAATCCGAGGGACTTCCCACCGTCTCGCGATGGTTCAGATATCTACGTGCGCATCAACGGAAGCTTCGTTCTCTCTGCCCGACCGATGGAGCAGTGCCCACCAGGCGAAATTGGTCTGACAGATGTACAACGCACGTGGGCGGGAGTTGCTCTTGGGCCAAATGATATGGTCACAGTGGAGAACTATGATGCTTTCAGCCAAGGCGACCAGGCCTACCTGGGAAATGTCGAAATCGAGGTCGGATTTGCTACAAGGAAAACAACAGAGACACCATACGACCAAGAAGAGCTTGGTGCGCTGCTAAAGAAGGTGAGTGAATCTTTTGCGGCGCAAAGTACGCGCCTGACACTTAACAGAACTTTGAAAACCAAATTCTCGCTCCCGGACAACAACTTCTCATGGATTTTAAGAGCATCGTTTTGAGACTATCTGTCCGAACAGTTCAGCTGGTCCACCTTGCTATGGAAAAGGAAACTGCGGCTGGAGCTCCTGTCACTGATATGAATGCCCGCGGTATTCTCACCCCCAACACACAAGCCGATTTCTTCAAGGACGCACGAACCGACATCAAGATTAAGGCCTCCAGCAGACGCCCTGCTGCCAACTCCATTGTCCAGCCAGGTTTCAAGTTCGAGGATATGGGCATTGGTGGTCTGGATAAGGAGTTCAGTGCCATCTTCCGAAGAGCCTTCGCCTCTCGCATCTTCCCGCCCGGCTTGGTGGAAAAGCTCGGTATTCAGCACGTCAAGGGTATCTTGTTGTATGGTCCCCCCGGAACCGGAAAGACACTCATCGCTCGTCAAATCGGCAACATGCTGAACGCTAGACCGCCCAAGGTGATCAACGGACCCGAGGTTTTGAACAAATACGTTGGACAATCTGAAGAAAATATCCGCAAACTCTTCGCGGACGCGGAAAAGGAATACAAGGAAAAGGGCGACGAGTCTGGCCTGCACATCATCATCTTCGACGAGTTGGATGCCGTGTGCAAGCAGAGAGGATCTGGTTCGGGCGGCACTGGTGTTGGGGACAGTGTGGTCAATCAGCTGCTTTCCAAGCTTGACGGCGTGGATCAGTTGAATAACATCTTGCTCATTGGTATGACAAACAGGAAGGACATGATCGATGAAGCGCTACTCCGTGCTGGACGTCTTGAGGTTCACATGGAAATCTCCCTCCCCGACGAGGCTGGCCGTGCCCAGATTCTGAAGATCCACACCACCAAAATGCGGGCCGACAACGTTCTCGATAGCGACGTCAATGTCGACGAGATCGCCAAGCTCACCAAGAACTTCTCAGGTGCCGAGATCAACGGTCTAGTAAAGGCTGCGTCGTCGTTTGCTTTCAATCGCCACATCAAAGTCGGTACCATGGCCTCGATAGACCCCAGCGTTGAGCACATGAAGGTCAATCGCCTGGATTTCCTGAGTGCGTTGGACGAGGTGCAGCCCTTGTTCGGTGCGGCTGAGGGAGAGTTGACGCAGCGTTTATCGGGCGGTATCCTCCACTTCTCGCCATTCATCAATGACATTCTTGAAGACGCCAGGTTATACATCAAACAGGTTGGGACCGGTTCCACGCCACTGCTCTCTGTTGCTCTGCACGGACCACCGGGTAGTGGTAAGACGGCGCTCGCGTCCAAAATGGCCCTCGATTCGGAATTCCCATTCATCAAACTCGTTTCCCCAGAGGACATGGTAGGGTTTAGCGAAATGCAGAAGGTCCAGCAGCTCGATAAGATCTTCCGAGATGCGTACAAGAGTCCTCTTAGCATCGTTGTGATTGACGATATCGAGACGTTGGTGGACTGGGTGCCCATTGGCCCTCGTTTCAGCAACACTGTGCTTGTAGCTCTGAAGGTCTTGCTCGGCAAACGGCCGCCAAAGGTGAGTTTAGAGAGCTATCTGTCACTGGAGGATGCACACTAATACTATGAACAGGACCGCCGATTGCTGATTTTTGTTACCACGACAATGCGATCGGTATTGCAACAGCTAGAGCTCTTCAGCCGGTTTGACGCCGAGATTGCAGTGCCCAACGTCAACTCGCAAGCAGAGCTCGCGCACATTCTGCAACATTCTGGCGGATTCCCCGAGCATGACATGCGACGAGCGATTGGCGAAATACAGGAGATTACAGGTAGCGCAGCGGTAGGTGTCGGGATCAAGAGGATCCTGACGGCGATTGAAACCGCCAAAGAAGATCAGGATGTGCCGGGCCGCTTTGCTAGAATCATCTCTTCGGCCATTGCTGCCAACAAGTAGATTTGTTTTTTGTACATGTGCATAATGCATCGAGACACACTACGTATATAGATGTTTGCGTTGGGTGGCAGGAATACATATCATCTAGTCATTCTTTCGTGCACAGCATGGCACTCCAACTACGTGACACTAATAGTGTCGTCATCTGCTATACTTATAAGTACTGCTGCCTACCTATTACTACCTTACATTATACAGCACCTTACAATTGATCATTAGCTTCTTGTAATCTGTTGGCTAAGTAGTATATCCAGCTTTACAGCTGCTTAGTAGAAGGTTTATAAGTATCCTAGAAGTACCATACTGCAAAACATTAAAATAAAGTTGTTCGCTACTAGGCTTATATATACTACTACTCATCTCTTTACTACTCTCCGCTTTATAGCACGTTACAATCCCATATAAAATTCTTTTTTCTTTCTTTGTTCTGCGAGGCAGAATAGTCAGGCGTATATAGTTGGGTGGTAGTCGGGGAGCTGCCGTTCGTTAAGCTTATGAGTAGTACAGCTTTATTCTTTACTACTTTATGCTTTGCAGCACGTTATGATACATTAT
Source organism: Periconia digitata (assembly GCA_948474695.1). Lineage (NCBI taxonomy): Eukaryota > Fungi > Ascomycota > Dothideomycetes > Pleosporales > Periconiaceae > Periconia > Periconia digitata. The sequence continues at coordinate 2,895,042 of CAOQHR010000005.1, read as the reverse complement.
TAGGTTTTTATTTTCTGCTTTATCAAGCAATTATACCGCAAGCGCATATATGCTTAGTACAAGGTGCGTGAGTATACCGGAAGTGCTCCATCGCAAACACAAAAAGTCACTGCATTGCACTCCCCCGTATGTGTGTGTGTGTGTGTGTGGATCGTGTAACGGGGTACGATATTCCAGCCAAGGCTCTGCGTTGCGGCGCATATAGCAAATATAGTTTTTGCCCTCTGACAACGGGTCGTCCATGGAGTCGGGGCATTTCGTTTCAATTTTTTTTTTTGGCATCCCGTGGGTTCGAGACTAGATTTGGCGAGGGCCCCGGTGCAACGGGATATATGTATTTTCACAGACGGTGAACAGACAGGGGGGTTGGATTAAAGGCGGGAGTGCCGAATCAGCTGTAGTAGCTAGCTAGCTGGTGAGCAAAGCAGCGGATATTGCAGGGGGGGCGGCCGGTCACATGAAGCTACATGGAAATGTTGAAGGGAACGATCGGGGCATGTCGTGGAACGCTCAATCCACCATTGTCCTTTGTGGTGGCGGTGAAGGAGGGATGGGAGCGAGCGAGCGCATGGAAATTGATGGTTTGCTTCTGCGGCGTTTGCGGGATATGCGAGTTGTGTAGTACCGAAACACGAACGGGGGGTTAGGGGGGGAAAAAGACGGGTGTTGGGGTCTTACAGGACATATTGCTATGCTACGTGTGTTGTATGTAGATAGGTAGGGAGGAAATGTAATGTATGTAGGTATGTATGTATGTATGTACGTTGTCGACAGGGGTTCTTATTCGGTGATGGGGATGGTGGTGGTGGTAGGGCATCAATACCTGGTCCATCTTACTCCAGGCATGACATGGGGGTTGAATTCAGCCAATGCAATGCCCGTCTTCAGCCCTGATGAACTGGCGAGAATGACGCACCGGCAAAGAACATGGATCACCAGTGGGCTCATGGTTCGTTCGTCCGTTCGCGCTGGAGAGTGAGAGTGAGAGTGAGAATGCGAAGGAAGGGAGGGAGGGGCTCGCGCCGGCCCGAAATTCGTTTCGTTTGCCAACGTTTAGCGTTGCTGAGGTTGTGGTGGTGGTGGTGGTGGTGTTTGTGTTTGTGGTGTTTGTTGCTGGTGGTGGTGGTGTTCAACGACGACACCCCGACGTGGACAGACAACACCAATCTTCCCCCCCATCCAACAACCATTCCCTCTTCCAACAATGCCACTTCCATCGCCCTCAATCTCGCATCCATCTGGCAATTGGCACTTGCAGCGCCTAGCTCGATGATCATTACGACTCCCGACCTGCCATTGCCAGATTGCCTGCTTCGAAGGCGCTGGCGTGCTGTCGAGCCAACGCATCACTTTTGACAGCACTTAGCATGTCCGTTTATGCACCTACTGCCAGCCCACAGCTCCCTCCCTTGCTGCTTTTGCCCTGGAGCTGGGGTCCGCGTCTGCTGCGCTTAGCCTTGGACCCAATGTCTTGCTGCCTTTACCTTTTTTTTTTCTTCCCTTCTCACTGCTTGCGCTGCTGCTGCTGCTGCTGCTCTACAACTGACACTACCGTATCTGCTTGCTTGCCGGCTTACCATCTACACACCTGTCAATCTGCATACCATGTGTCCAATTCAACCAGGGCCATGGCACGCCTGATGGAATCGTTCTTTGCACTCTTCCTGATCTGGAAATTCCTCCATCGTTTTCCATTTGGCTGTTTGGTCCGACACCACGCGTGCTGGGCCCGAGAGCATGCCATTCCACTCGTGCATCGTGCATCCATTCGCCGCCTTGAGCTTCGTCCACTCTCATCCACCCCAGACCCAGACCTTCTCGTGCTTCTTAGCTTCGGATCTCGACGGCAATTGACTCTCAGTGGTCGTGGGACTATGCAGCCTGTATCATCACCCGGGGCGGGGTTCACAAAGGTCATATCTTGCCATGGACGTATAGGGGGTCTCCAAGATGCCCACCCCCCGTGGACCATATTGCCGTACTTATGCCGGAAGCAGGTATAAAAGGGAGTCTTGATCGAGGGAAGGCGAGTTTGGATTTCTCATTCTCTTTTCCCTCAATTCTTTTGGACTTTGAGATATCTTGCCTTCAAGCTACATCAACTACTACGTTGTGCCGTCTTCCAACATACATACATGCCTTCCACCAGTGCTCAGTATCAAACACACCCTACCACACCCTATACAGCTTCACAATACAGGACCGGACCCTCATCATCTTCTCAAAAGCCCGTCGACATGTCTAACGCCCACATGATGTACTCATACCCCAACCAACCCCACCACCCTTCCTACCCATCGTCGTCTCCTCTACCCATCCATATGCCACAGAAGCCAGGCTACTACTACCCTCAACCAAATCAGCAATACTCACACGTCTCCGCCTCACCCCCCGAAGCACCCCACAGTGCCACAACCTCGGGTGTTGCCTCCTACGAACCGTCTGCCACGTCATCTAGCTATGCAGGAAGCGCGTCAGACTACGATTCCGCCAGCGGCGGTGCGGCAGGCGGTGTCGATTTGCTAGAGTACATGGGCGAGCGATTGAACGGCAGCCTCGATTCAACACGCTTGGACCGAAGTCTAGCAACGCAAGCCAAAGCGTGAGTTTCTGATCCCCCCCAATCAAACGGTTCAATGGATCCCGGGGAAACTACCTGAAGACAACAGCAACATGCTAACGAGATTTGAACGGTCATCAGATCCGGAGAGCTCAACGCAAAACACCGCGAGCTCCTCCAATTGCAGGCCCTCGCACAACAAAGACTCGCAGGCGTCAAAGTGAATTTTGCAGAGGGCATGAGGACCGCGAGGGGAGTGCAGAAGGATTTGCAGTGGACGCAGCAGCGTGTCGAGTCAGTACTACCCCACCAGTTCATCTTCCTTCGCTCCTGCGTGCGAACCATCATCAAACAACGCATCCATTTTTTTCCCCTCGCTCGAGTTTGTTTGCAAGCGCCAAAAACCCACGCGCCGCAGCCGATCCAGCAAACGTTGTTTTGTTTCCCTGTTTGTTATCTGTTGGTTTGTTTGGAACCACGTAAGCTGACCATGAACGCAAAATCGACAGTTCATTGAACAATCGCGCCGCTAAGAAATATCCCGAACAATTCAAGGCTGCTCAGCGACGATACCCGGCACCCGTTGATTACTAGAGGAAAAGAGATTCTTTTTCTCTTCTCCCTCACCCCCTCTGTATAAATCGGCTGGCCGAGATCGGATATCCAACCTTCTTTTTCATTCCAGCCAACCACCTCCTTCTCTTTTCTGAAAGCGGAAAAACGACGATATATGAAAACTCGTCTCCTGTTGATGAATCTTTTCTACGCTACGATACGATTACGGCCACTTTCCCTGTGTTCCCTTCCCCCTCTCTTTTCAGAGTCCTTTACTATCTCACTGTCTTAAGAATACACAACATCACGGATGAAACGGCGGCGATCTCGAAATATTCAGTTCATTCACCTTTTTTTCACTTTTTTTACAACCTCTTATACGGACAGATATCTCGAAGTGAATGAAAATGTGGGACAGCTAGGGTGGATTTCTGCTTTTATGTTATCTTCTCATCCGGCGCCTGGTTTTTCTGCCATCGTTTCTACAGAGATACACAATTTCACTAGTTTTCCCATGTCTGCGGTTCAATTTCCTTTACCCCCCCTTCACCCTCGCTGGATACGATGTTCTTCCCCCCAGCAACACACCCGTCTCCCCTGGTAACTAATCAAGCAAGCAAGCACGCAAGCACGCAAGCACGCAAAACAACGAGAGAAGAAAAAAAAAAGTTCTCAAAACACCACGACATCCTATCCCGCTGCCCCAAGGCTCCACACATGCCCCCCTCTTCTCCTCCGCACCATGACTGCCCAGAAAAGAGCACACTCCTCCTCCTTGCCCCTAAAAAAGAAGAGGAAAAAAGAAAAAGGAAATTAACTATTTCTATCCTCAAACACTCACTCTCCCTGCAAAGCCCCCATCCATCAAGTCCCCTAACCCACAAACCCTCCCCCCCAATCCCACTCCCTCGCTGCTTTAATCCCGCATCCACATCCACAACATCCGCACAATCCCCCCCCCCTCGCTCCCCCTGACTAACCCACCGACCCACTCCCCCGGAACCCTCATTCATTCTCTCCATGTGCAGACCCCTCCGTTCTAGCTATCCTATCCTATCCATCCATCCATCCATCCATCCGTCTTTGTTCTAGCCCCCGCCCCAGCGTGTCCCAGCGGTGCGGTTGATAGCGTGCTTGCTTCTTGATTTTTCATACATGCCCTTGCAGTAGTGTATCACTGGTGGGTGGTCGCGGTGACTATGTGCCGGAAGCATACAGCGGGTCGGCCCGCCGAGCGAGCTCGTTCATGCAATGTGATTGTGATTGTGATGTGGTAGGGATGTGATTACGAAATGGGTGGTTTGTTGCTACGTGTGTGGATGTGTGGATGTGGATGTGGATGGGGATGGGGATGGGTCGGCTAGCTAGGTACGAGATGGGTGTGATGGATGGAGTAAGATGGGGAGGGTTGTTGTGTGGTTGGGCATATATATATATATATATATATATGTATGTATATTTATTTATGTATATATAGCTAGCGTGCGTGCGAGTATACATAAGTGTGTATGTTGTCTGAGTAGTGCGTGTTTTGCCTATTTTGTACTCACGCAATCACATACCTATATATATGATTGTAATAGGAAACAATTCTAATCTTTTTTTTTGTCTTTCTTGTTCCTCTTTCTTTTCCTCTTTTCTCTTCCTCTTCTTTTTTTTGGCTTTTCTGTCCATGGTGGGTGGTGTAGTATATTCATGTCCCATCATTTTTATCCCCTTTTTTCTTTTCTCATAGAGGACTTGAGGGGGATAAGAGAGTGTATAGTGCAGTGCAGTGTAGTGTAGTGTAATGTAGTGGAGTGAAGAGGAGGAGGAGACAGTAGGATAAGAGATAGTAGTGCTAGGGAAGATGAAAGGCTGTATAGATATGTAGATTCTTTGCTGATTTTTTCTTTTTCTGTTGAGAGGGTAAAATGGGGTTTGAATCGTGATAGGGGATGTGAGCGGGCGAGCGAGTTTAAGGTAGAGAGGAGGAAGGATAGACGCGCGCGGGTAGATGGGGGTGGTGCGTTGTTGTAGATGGGTTTTGTTTGTATGGGGGGGATTTCGTATGGAGAGTCGTATAGCTGTGTACGGGGGAAGTTGAACCGAGGTAGTACCCAGAAACGGGAATTCAAGAAAAGGTCATTATGTTGGGGATGGAAGCACAGCACAGACTACAAGCTTACCTTGCTTCAAGAGTTTTTTTTTTTTTGCACGGCGAATAGAAGGAGAAAGTTCATTTGGAATACACAGCATCGCATCGGGTGTGGGGTTGGCTCTCGAAATAGGCAAACAATGGGGGGTGGGTGTCTAGGGGCAGGGTTTGGCAGGCAAAGGAAGGAAGGGGGTTGCATACTTTTGTGTCTGACTAATTGAAGGCATTTGATGGTTGTTTGAAACTTCAAATACTTGAAGGTATTCAATATCAGATACCCAAGTGTCCCGGGATATAATAGCGCGTCCCCTTCAAGCCCAGGCCTGTCCTCCGTGAAACAGTCCTCGAGAACTGCCGCGTGGCTGTTGGACAAAATTCTCGTCGGTACCTAGTTGTAGAACCCAAATTACCATGCTCCGGTCGAACAAATCATGTGGAGACGTCACCGCTGCACATGGAGTTGACCGTCGGTGAAGCCCAAGTACGACACGAAAATTGACGGTAACGGTGGTGGTTCCGAGGCTCCTCGGAAGGTTGTCGCAGGAACATAACACGAATGATGAGGAGTAAGATGCGGGGCAAGTTCAACGGGTAGGGGGCTTTTGAAACGTCCGCCCTTCCTGCAGTGATACTGTGGCGGACGCATAGATGTGAGCCGGGCATGTGTATATGTACAACGTGTATGGCGCAGCACGGGAATGTCATATGTAAGTCTCGGGTGGCTTGAGGCGCGTTGATTCGGGTTTTGGGTCTCGGCAGATCCCAGCAATACGAGTCTCCGCGAGCAACAGCCCAAGGAAGAGTGTTTTTGAGCGCTGCAAGACATTGCGCGTTCTTGCTTCAGGCTTTCCGAGAGCTGGACCACGGATCCTCGACGAAACTTGGGAGAAAGTAGGCGGTGTCCTTTCCGTTGGAGGCTAGTACGCCAGTCCGCAGTGCATTCAGTTCCGCTCGAGGGATTGAGGGTCCTCCGAAGGATACCATGAAAGTGGCGTCTTGATTTTGGTGACCGATTGGAGTTGGTTGACGAGCCTCGTTGGTTGTTGACATTGGCGGCTTGTTAGGTAAGTTCTGTCCCCGGTTCAAGAAAGCAGCGAGACCTGACGGCGCTGGTTGCTTTTGTTTTTGCTTCTCCTTGGACCCAGTATCGCCTGTAGTATTATCCGCTCCGAATGCGCCCATGTCATTGTCCTTTTTGATTTTGGGTCGAGTGCCGAGCTGGGTTGTGTTTGCACCACTGACATCCGGTCCTGTCTTCGGCGAATTGGTGTGATCAAACTTTCTCTTCTTGGTACCGCCAAAGGACGAGAACCCCATTGCCGCGAGCATATCGTCATTAATTTCCTCGTCGTCCATCTTTTCGGTTTTCCTGATATGTTCAACCGGTGTGGTGGATTTCGCCTGTCAGGTTAACGTTCAAGGCCCTATACAGAACAACACAAAAGCTAGCACCTCAAGCTTAGCTAAGCACGCGCTAGCAGACAGCTGGCAGCAGCGACCAATCGGAGTGCGGCAACGAGCAATCCTCCATGTACCTAAGCATCCAAGTTAGTAGACACCGATTGTGGCTTTACATTCGAGAGAATAGTGGTCTATTGCTAATGGATTATCATTCAACTCTATAGACCTCCAAGATGAGCAAGTCTGTAAACGCGATGCAGCCTTCTGCCTATTCGCTATATCAATGGTACATCCACTTGTAGTACGTAGCATGCACCATGACGACGTAAGACTGGCGCTTGGCGATCGTTGGAGCTTGATGAAGTCGCTCACTCCGTTCAACGCCTTTCCACCCACCAACTCCATGTCGATACCAACGACAATGTTAGCAACATTCCGGTAGCCTGATACAATTCAAAACGCCATCAGTATGGTTGAATCGTCGCAGTCGGCGGCAGAGCGCCGTGCTTTACGGCCCAGCGTAAGTTTCTTTGACGCGCCATCCACGCGGTTGGCTCAATAGGATGAACGGATGATGCTCACAATAACCCAGCTACGTTCAGCGACAATGATTCAAGCGAGCACTGGCCAGCGCGTCAAGAAAAGCTTCACCCTCCGCAGAGCCCGCTCCGCCTCCCACGAATCGGCCGACTTTCTCCTTGATCCTGGACAATCGGACCCAGACCGCTACCGAGAAATGGGCAAGGTGGAGGCTTTTACGAAGGGCTGCAAGTCTCGAGCGCAATCCGCCTACAAGTTTGCAAAATCTCCAATGGGCATCAACATTTTGAAATGCTCGATAGCATACATGCTAGGCAGTCTGGCAACGTTTGTGCCCGTTATATCGGGACTGCTAGGGAGAAATGATGGAAAACACATGGTAGCGACAATCACGGTTTATTTCCACCCAGCACGCTCCGCGGGAAGCATGATTGAGGCTATCATATTGGCATTCGCAGCATTCTTGTATGCTGCTTTCATCTCCTTTACGAGTATGGCCGTGTCTGTCTTCTTCAACAGCCAGCACCACCTCATTGTCGGTCATGTCATCGTGCTCGTTATGTTTTGTGGTGGCGGATTAGGCCTTGTCGGTTGGACAAAGCAGAGACTAGGAAACCCGCTGGTAAACGTTGCTTGCTCGTTGACTTCCCTAGCTCTCATCACAGTCTTGACCAAGGAAGGCGCGGTGCAGGAAGCCCATTTCTCGTATAACAAGATCTGGCAAGTCCTGAAGATGATCATCATGGGAACAATGGCTACCTCCGCCGTCTCTCTCCTGATCAAGCCGAGTTCTGCCCGGAAAGAATTCCGTGATACCTTCATCAAGGCTTGCGATTCTATGGGGGAGATGTTGACTGATATCACTCGGAGCTTTCTTTCTGGCTCTGAGGAGGACCTGAAGAACCCAGCTTTTGTCAAAGCTTCTAATCAGAGCAAGGCTTTGTACAAAACACTTCTTAAAAATCTCGGAGAAGCAAAATATGAGCATTATGCTTTTGGAACGGAGGAAGAACACAGGATCTCATCACAACTAGTCAAGTGTCTCGAGCAGCTCATGCAGAGTATCGGTGGATTGCGCAGTGCGGCGGAGACACAGTTCACACTTCTCTCACAAACAGATCCCCAGCATGGAACAGCTGCGGAAAGATCCGTTTTAAGCAGGTCCAGTTCGCGTGTGTTCTCCGACAGCGAGATATCCCCAGTCCTTTCTCCGGCCTTGAGCCATTCGGAACGAAGAACAAGCGTGCTCGCTTCCATTGATGAGGTCCAAGAGACTTCTGCTGAAAATTCAGAGGACGAGTCGAGTAGGCCCAAAAACGGCTCATTCAAGATCCCCGAACCAATGCAATCAAACTTCACACCTGCTGACATGTTTTCTGTTTTCATCGCGCAGTTGGGTCCTCCTATGGTGAGTAAAATTTTCGAGCTCTTGGTGCAAAAGTTAATTTCATTCAGAAATCGCTGGCCTACACACTGCGCGAAGTGCTTGATGAGCTTCCATATGGCCCTGGGCCAGACTATGAAATGTCTATCAACGAGCATTTCCGCCACAGCTTGATTGATGCAAACAAGCTCTTTATCAATGCTAGGAAAGAAGCTCTCGCATCCGTCTACGGGAATAAGATTCCTACCAAGACCGGCTCGGTTGCTGTTGCTGCTGATTTCGAAGAGGTCGCAGCGTCCTGCGGCTATTTCAGTTCATCTCTTCAGGACTTCACGGAAGATATGGTCGTGTTTTTAGATGTACTCGATGAATTGAAAGATTGTGCCAAGCGCTGGCCGCGCCGACGTACTTGGAACTGGTTGAAGTTTTGGCGGAGATGGTCATGGCTCCGAAAAATGACGCATCAAGACGACAAGGGTGTGTATTGAGAGTCATCGATTTGAGTTCCTGCAAGCTAATGTTCTCCAGCACATGCGAGTCTACTTGATGATCGTGTAGAGCATGGGAATCGGGAGATCCACCGACCCATCTATCGCAAGTCTACACGAGGCAATCCAGACAAGTCAGTCCATGAGCAACCACTGTCCTACCGAGTGTGGCTTAAACTCAGTGTTTTCCGTCGCGACGACATCCGATATGCGGCCAAGGTCGGCATTGGCGCTGTTCTCTACGCCATGTGGTCCTTCATCCCGGAAACTCGAGAATTTTATGGTCACTGGCGAGGCGAGTGGGGTCTTTTATCGTATATGTTGGTCTGTTCAATGGTATGGTCCCCTCATGTCCCCATGAGACTTGTTTGCTGACTTGCTCAAGACAATCGGTGCTTCCAATACTACCGGCTTCCAACGTTTCTTCGGCACATGCTTGGGCGCTGTGTTTGCGATCATTGCATGGATCGCTGCCCATGAGAATCCATTCGTGCTTGGACTGTTTGGCTGGATAGTGTCAATGGGGTGCTTTTACATCATTGTAGCCCAAGGGAAAGGTCCCATGGGCCGATTCATCATGCTGACATATAACCTGTCCGCTCTATATGCATACTCGCTCTCCGTCCGCGATGACGATGACGATGACGACGAAGGTGGCATCTCGCCCGAGATCTGGGAAATCGTCATCCACCGTGTGGTAGCAGTTATGATAGGCTGCTTGTGGGGCATTGTCGTCACACGACTCATATGGCCCATTTCAGCACGCAAAAAGGTCAAGAAAGGAACCTCCCTGCTTTGGCTTAAGATGAGTTTGGTCATGAAGCAAGGGCCGCTGAAGACACTTCTTGAGTCAGTCACCTCGGAAGACGGCTCAAATCCAAGCTACATGACGCTGCGTGAGGAAACCGAACTTCGCCGATTCTTGAACAATCTGGACGGCCTGCGTAACTCTGCGGCATCGGAGTTTGAACTCAAGGGCCCGTTCCCCGACTCGAATTTCAAGGTCATACTAGATGCAACGAGTCGCATACTAGACAGCTTTCATGCTATGAATGTCATTATTCTCAAAGACTTGAAGGCGAGTGAGGGCGAGAAAGAGATCCTGAAGTACACGAAGAAAGAGTGGATGGATTTGAGTTGGCGGATTAGTCATCTGTTCTCCGGTTAGTATACGAATTGCGACTGCACATGAGGTCTGGCGCTAATCAAGCTATAGTCATGGCATCCTCTATGAAGTTAGAATATCCGCTCAACGACGTTTTACCCGACGTCGAACATACGCGCGACCGGCTGCTGGCTAAGGTATTTGAGTTCCGAAGGAGCGAACTAAGCAAGGTGGTGACTACCGATGAGGATTACGAGTTGCTGTACGCTTATGGTAAGTTCGTTCTCGATCTTGAGAAATCAGTACATTGGCTGATATGTTTCGTAGCTCTGGTGACTGGACAGCTTGCGCAGAACCTCAAGGTAATCGGGCAGGAAATCGAGAAGCTGTACGGCGTGCTTAGTGACGAGGACCTGCGGTTGCAGTGAATTCTTCCTATTTAGAGTCGACTATTTTGACGGGCTTCGTTTGGTATGATGGTTCTGGCGAGTTAGGTATGCTAGGTCCAGCTGTTCCTCGCAATGTTACTCAGGTCTAGCACATCATTACACCAGCAGCACAAGCATTGTTTGCTTCCTACGTGGATCCATTTACATAGCCCCCTATGAACTACAGCTAGGTTACCAGGTCTGGATATGTATTAATTCTACAATCGATTACGAACAGACTTGCTGCCAACCAGAACACTCATCAAACCTGACATCTTTTCTTTAATGATCTGTCTCCCAAAGATCACCTTTGTGTTTGCATATGCTTTAGTACAAAAGACATGGCTACGCGTTGGCTAGATCCTGCCAATCTAGATCAAACGAGGAATGATCGGATCATATCGATGTCTTCATTCAATCCGTGGCAGACCCAACTATTCTTCCATCTACCTCCTCGCCGAATGTATCCTTCGCAATACCAAGAAACAACAACCTTATCGACTCCATTTTACGAGGATGAAAACCAAACCTCACCAGCCGAAAGACCAATACGAGCTGAAAACATAATCGATGAAGACAAGCTCCAAGAACCAACAACGGGCTACGCCGAAACCATCCACGAAGACTCCGACCACTCAGAAGACGATATCGATGACGATAATGAAGAAATAGAAACACACATGCCCCTCTCTCACGACGAACCCGCTACTGAAGAAGACGAAGAGCTGAGTCCACGGATATCCAGTCTATCATACAGCTCACCACCCAACATTACCTCGCCTTGTCATCCCCCTCACATCGATACTTATCCCGCAAATATGTATCCACCTCGCTACCCTGATAACCCCACGCTTTACGACCGCGAAACCTATCTCTCGCTCTCTATCGCAGACTTGGAACATCGCCAACATGTCTTCGAGCAACGACGATTCGAGTTCCATGTCAACGTATGTCGGTTCGAAGAAGAGCAGCGAAGGTTTCAGCGCGAGCGTTTGCAATTCGAAGAGTGGGCTCGTTATCTGATGTGGCGGCGGCGGCGGCGAGGAGGCGAGAGGATATATTGGGGCATACCGACGTTAGCGAGTGATTTCGAGCGGAGGGAAGTTTGGGAAGAAAGGGAAGCGTGTGGAGGATGGAGAGGAGTGAGGTGATGATAAAGGTTGGCGGTGGATTTAGATTGTTAGCGAGGCGCTACAAATCCTGTAGAATGCGATTGTTACTGAAGTTTTGCTTGGGCTCTGTCGATGGAAAGATGTGCTGTTGCTACACTTGCGATGTGAATCACTGGTTTGGTATTTTGTAATCCTCTCTCTCTTTCTTTCCTTTGTTCGTTCGTTCGATTGAAATTGCTATCTAGGCTCCGTTGACAGGGGAGAGATTACAATGAAGCGCTACAGACGATAAGCAGCCTCGTTTCTCTTTTGCTTTCTTCGATCACGGATATATATGCTTTCATCAGTGTCTGGAGACAGCTACGCGCCTGTTACAACTTGTTGACATAGCTTCAAAAATGCCTCATTGGCGGGTAGATGGCGGGATCCAAAGACACAGTCATGATGGGGGATTGGGGATAATCGAATAGACATGACTAAAGTAAAGACGGTTGGAAACGGAGTGCCGAATCAATAATGCCTACGGGGATATCACACTAATTGTGATTGTTTTGTTGAAGTCATGTTCAATGTTCAGCTGACGTAAAATGGGAGACAAATATATCTCCGCCCCTCCTTCAAATCTGTTTCGTTGTCATTCCCTTTTTCATTATATTAGACGCAAGACTGTACTAATCATGACATGAATACCGCTGGACCATATCTTTGTATACTGCAGGTGCGACAACACCTCCATTGAGTCTAAGAGGCAGACGATAGTGACTAATATGCTTGTATATTACTTTTGCTACTGAGTCTCGTCTTTATACCTATTCTTACGCTATCTGAAAGTACATCATTTTCGATGTGCTAATTCCTCATTCCATTCCGAGTCATTCAGAACTTTTGTCCGCCAATCATCCAATGATCCACTTTCGGTATGCATAACCCCTTGGATGATGGCGGTGGTTTTTGTCGTGACGTTGACATCTCGCAGAATAGCGATTGAGACAATGATGAACAGGATTTAAACCATTGTATCTGTTTCACGGTACGCATTGAAACGGCGTATCGTTCTAGTTCGGAACGAGAAAAATAAGTCTACGACAACGAATTTTCGGGCAATGGAAGACTAGAAGCAACTCCCAGCTTCGCGAAAGTCTTCCATTACCTATTCAGTATGAAAGAGTATCACTTTCTGCTTGGAAACAAACTGCATTGAATTACTTTTGCGGCTACGACTTCGAACTGCTCTTTCGAGCTCTAATCATCAATACTCTCCATTTTAGCTTTGATATGCGTTGTTCATGTCGTCCGATAATTCGCTCTATGTGAAGATCGAACAAGATTACTCCAGAGCACATAGGAGCCTCCGTCCACCCATCGCAACACGGTTCAAGATAAAACGTCACCCAGAATGGCCGCGACTTCCCCAAATCCACCGACAATAGATTGAACTCCCACTGAAGATTCGAGATAGTTGAATATACGAGGACGGCATTTTTGCACCGCCATTGACACTCTAGAATGTGGGCATAAAAGTAGATCAGTGGATGGCTGGACAAGAGTACCGAGAAAGACAAGTCTGTGTACGTTCCTGCTGGCAACGTATCTGAGACTTTTGAGGGAGAGTGCAAGGGCGACGAGGGTCCAGTCACCGATGATGATTTGCGGATTGCCCAGGGATGGATCAAGGTTTAGGCTAAGAAGACAGCTTTGAGCTTATATACGGACAGGTATCACTTCCGACATTCTGTTTGAGGGGCAATTGCAAGATTATAGATCTCCGATCCTAATTCCATGGTTTTATTTGCTTCTTCTTCTCTTTCTGGGGAAGGCTTCACGGTTTTGTTCAGAGTTTGAAGTTTGAACTAGGAAAAAATACCCTGGTTTGCATGTTTCATCACTGAAGAACATGCCCGTGATTGAAATAACGCCTTAGTGTTCCGTAGCGTAGATCATTCCGCAATAGTCAATAAGAGACATGCAGACATTCGAATTCATGGGGAAATATTGTAAGCCTGCTACTCAGTAAATCATTGCCCTTGATTTCGTTGATATGGCAGTCGGGTGAAGGTGGGTCGAAAAGGCGGTCACGATATCTGAATAGAGCCTCAAGTGGGGCATCCATCTGTCGATCTCGCTTCGTTCCGCCGGTCTAACGGCACTAATATGCGATCCTGCAGATGAATTTTGCACAAAGTTTTTCAAAATTGCGTTGGAGGTCGTTGTTTCTGAGATGTTGCGAGTAGATAGTGTCCTTTGTACAACTGCAATTTTGACAAGCTATATAAATTAAATCACCGGAGGTTTCTTCAACAAAGAGTACAATACTCTTCGATGGGGATGTGGTTTAGTGGTATAATACTCCCTTAGCATGGGAGTGGTCCAGGGTTCGATTCCCTGCATCTCCACCATTTTTTTGCCCGTAGTAGTGTTGGTGGTGGTGTCATGTTGGGAGACGAAGATGGTTGCTGAGGTGAATGTTCGATAGTCACGTGGTTGTTGGGCGGTTACTCCTCCGCGCCCGAGTGATCTGCGCAATCGCGTGTACCAGAAGAACTTGGATATTCCTTTTTGCCACAACCTACTGGAGTGTATTCGGTGGGAACAGTCTGACACGGAACAGAATAAGTTATAGTAGTCATCTCTCATGGGGGAACGATGTCGTACACTGCCTTTCAGTGATTCGTGCATCAAGACAGTGGATTCGACACTTGCGCAAGTTCTCTGAGCCAAGGGTATCTCAATTGAGATACTGTTTTTAATGAAAAGTTGTTGCGCCTGTCGACACCTGTAAACGCTCCCGGTTTGCGGCTGAGATAACGGTAGAGCCCTGAGAAGCTGCTGCGTTGGCTGCGCTGACTGATTACGGCGCATTCCCCGCTTTGCATGAATTCCTGTGGCTAGCTGTTGAATACGAGATGGTTGACAGATTTGACTTATCTGATTGAGAAATTGCTCGTTTTTCCATGACGATGTCTGCTATGGCGTCGAACTCCTATAGGTTCCGTGGCAGAGTTGCTAGCTTTCACTAATTCATGTTAAGGCGGCTATTTATCTTGAAGCACTTATAGCCACGAGAGGCGCAGTATAGCAATAGCCAAAAGCTGGGGCTACCCTGGAATTTGGTGGAAATGGGATATTTTGCCAAAGCTAGGTTTTGTCGGTAGCGTGATGTATGTACAGGGAGGTAGTACGTCAGCAGATGACATTTCAGGAGGACTAGCATTCTGCAAATTAACAGGAGTATTACAAATGTATACTGTGCGTGATTTGCGAAATCACTTTTGTTACACTGTGCACCCGAGCTGTCACCTCTTGACGTGTCACTCCGGTTGACACCCGTCTCATCACATCATGGTCAGTTATTAGAGCATGACTGTAACCCTTCGCTGTGTGTAGGATCACCTAAACTCCAACAGAAAAAAAAAGTAGAGCATATATATGCAATCCTACGGGCTTTTGATATATTCTTGCTTGAAACAGATCCTATGGAGAAGTGAACATTCTCAGTTTCGACTACGCGCGCCAATTGTGGAAATGAGCACTGCGGTCTGCAAGAAGGCATGAGGAAGCAGATAATCGATTGCATGTGAGTAACGGGTCATTCACTTGTGGATATATACATATATGGGAGCCAAGACATGATGTAATTGCCATTTACATCAGCGCGCAGGATCCTCATGCAAGCAAAATCTGTTGAGTGCAGCGAAACCCTCCATTAGACTTAATCACGTAGCCATAACGCAGTGTCGCTGGAGATCACCCTACAAGTACATTTATTTCAAACTATAGATGCTGCGTACAGGCTCCGCCTTCTGTTAAAATATCTTGAATTATGCGAATGTCGGATGAACAAGTATAAGTTCTAGTTGTGAGTACGTAGGCATGCAGCTTGTCTCCAACTTTGCAAGAGCGTACGACTTTTTAAGAAACACAGCCCATCGCTCAGAACTCACTACTGCGACTAAGGTGGCTCAATATCGCGCCATCGTCTTTTTCGTACTCGCGTTCCTGTTGAAGCCCACGACTTGCTTATTCCTCAGCCGCAAGCGAATGTGGCGGTAGGCTGGCCCCATAGCTGAAAACCAACTGCGTTTTTCCATCTGCTTCTCCAGTTAGTTGTACCGTGTCTGACGCATGTCGATAATTTAGGCGGGGCAAAGATACCGTGGGTCCACGGGGGCTGAACTCGCGCTGGTGGGGTTCCGGCGCTGTATCCAGGCTAACGCTGTACTTTATTGAGCACATCGAGGTCTATTGTCGGGATCAATGAATGTCAAGTTCCTACGTTTTTACGCCGTCTGATTCAGTGTATAAGCTGTGATTGTGAAGTTTCTGTGCATCTGAGAGTTCCATCAGATCAGTGTCCGGAAGATACCGAATCTATACATATATTTGAACCTCCGGTTCCAGACACGTGGTCCAGGCTGATATACCCAACCAGGCCTTTGTCGAGATTCACCAATACTTTTGGTAGTTTTCGGCCACACAAACGCATTGGGCATGGTTACCAAGGCGCTCTTCCCAAGATTGCGCTTCAGAAGCAGCTTTCACACGCCATGCTGTGAATCATAGCTTAGGTTACGATGATCAAGTGTACTCAGCCTGGGGCTTTGACCGGCTTGGCGAACCCAGCAGTGGGAGACTTAAGTGCTGGCTTGTCCATTAGTTTTTCTATTCTTCCTTTCGTTTTCTTGAGCTGAAACTCAGCCTTGTGCAACTTCCGGACCCATGTCTTTCGGTCATAGATTAAGTGTGCTGGTACTCTTCCTGGTTTCAATTTCCAATGGCCAAAGAGATCCGCTTGATAACTTTTGTCGACTCCATGGCCACTCTACAACTATCGTCGATCGGGAGATGATAATAGACGGCGGGTTTGTAAATTGGGCTCCCATTTCTGCAGAATCCACAAACTACACTAGTGAGTCTATAAACCTATTCCATGACCGCACAATGGCCTTTGACGCTTTTACTTCCAGGTACTTGGCTCAAATCTGGCCACCTGGATGACAGTAATGACGGTTTTCCGCGACAATTCAAACTAGACAAAAACGAAACAGTACCATCGACCGTTGGAGGTGTACTCTGGGCGGACGAAGCGAACAAGATTGTATATCAATACGGCGGCGAATATGGTAACGGCAAGCCAGAAGACTTCCGGCTCTGGTCCTACGATGTTGCATACAAAATATGGAACATATCCAATGTGTCTACCTCCGATACACGGCGGGCATCTTGGGGTAGGATTCACTCCAACTCTTCCTTGAGAGCTTACTAACAATCCAAGGGGCTGGCGCGGTGGACCAAGACAAGGGAATAGGATATTATTACGGCGGGTGGCTGACCAATGCATCGGTGCCTGGCTACAACTCACGAACAGTCCTCAAAAACATGCTTGTCTATGACATGCTGGGGAATTCGTTCCGCAATCAGTCCGGACCAGATGACGTTCCCCGCGCTGAAGGCGTGATGCTATATATTCCTGCCGGAGATTCAGGTCTTTTGGTGTATTTTGGCGGTATACAAACGCCTTTCAACAACAACACCGTGGTGGCAGTAAGTCTCAAATTTGAAAAAATGTGAACATACGCTAACTCTTATAGTCGCCAATGACGGTACGCGTTCTTGCCTGGTGGTAGAGCTGCTTGTATAAGCGTGTAGCAACTGACGTTCCCTAGGACATATACATCTATGACATTGCAAATGTTCTCTGGTACAAGCAGACTGCGAGCGGTGACGACATACCAGGCAACCGTAGACGATTCTGCGCTGGCGCTGCTTGGGCCGAGGACCGTTCGTCTTACAACATGTAAGAACAAGTACGCATCTGTGATACATCTGGCTAATCTTCCCGTGCAGCTATCTATTCGGCGGGGCATCGATAGGAGAAGGAGTTGGATATGGAGATGTTTGGGTCTTGAGTCTCCCTTCTTTCAAATGGATCAAGGTTCGTAAAATAATCAACTTGTAAATTTTCCTTCATACCAATACTGACGCAATCAGTTCTGGCCTAGGGAAGGAGATGGCGAAGGCAAAACATTTCCCCATCACTCGCTCAGCTGCGATGTCATTGGGAATTCTCAGATGATTATCATGGGCGGCCACTTCACGAATATCACAGACTGCGACGTTCCAACCATCCAGGGCCAACACGGCCTCGATCTCGGAAAATCCAACGCCGAGAACGCGAAATGGGCCAAATTTGATCCCAAACTCACGACGTATAAGGTTCCGAGCGAAATCGCTCAGACTATCGGCGGCGGAGCGTCAGGGGGGGCAACTGTACTGGCTCCTACAAGTGGATGGGCAGATCGCGACCTACAAACGCTACTTGGACGACAATACACGCCGACAACAAGAACCCCAACCCGATCCCTTCCATCTTCCACTGGAGCAGCTAGCACACCTTCCAACTCAGGATCTTCTGGCCCAAGCAAAGCAACAATCGGCGGTGCTGTGGGCGGTGGGGTCGGGGGTCTCCTGCTCCTGGTGGCAGTAGGCGTCGGTATATGCACGTGGCGACGCAAGAAGAGAAGCCGTCCAAAGAGTCCTCCTCCTCCCCCTGAGCTCCATTCTCAACCCATGTCCCCATTAATGCCCAACGAAACCAAGATCCCATCAGCCTCACCAAGCCAGATGGTCTACGCATCGTCGCATCCATCTCACTACACCTTGACTCCCCAAGGCATGTCCCCGCTCCCATCGCCCGAGAGCGCATGGTCGCCGCATGGAAACGCTGCACCTGCGTACCCCGGCTCGCCCGGACAAACCGTTTACGCTGCGCCTGTGGCGTATAGCTATCCCCACTCGCGCAGTCCGAGCGACCACAGCCACTATTATCACCCGTCGATGCATTCATCGCCAGGGCCGCCGCATACACATTCACCGACAGTGGCTGTTCAGGAACTGCCGACTATAAGAAGTCCGGCGGGGTTCAATGCCGAGCCTCAGATGCAGTCGTTGGACCCCTCGAGGTCAGAGTCTTGGTTCGCGCAGAATCCGCCTCGAGATGCTGGGAACGGCGCGGCGTAGGGGAATCTGCTGGGTGTTGGGATCGCTCGAGTTTCTTTCAAAGCTGTTGCTAATCTGATCTTTGGGTGGTATACCGACCTATCTTTGTGAAATCTATTTAATCGTCGTCGGCCAGGCGTATTTTTTCTGTTCACTCTTCTGGATGTGGCGCTGTCGTGCAATGTCGTTTGTGAATATGGAGTCGCATGATTAAACAGTCGTCTCCTAATCGACTTGCATAGAATGATGAAGTTTTTAGGGGATATATCTGGGAAACTGGCCCTGGTATCGACTCGAATAATTCTTCATGTCGTATACCCGTGGCATGTAACACAGCATTTTATGGAATACATGAAGAACGGGTTTTGACAGATCCAAAAGTCAAGTCTAGAGTATTGGAACGTTCAGAGCTTTGCACGAGAACTCCAGCACCCGTTGATATACCAGCAAATAGCGCTGAGACATGTGCGGTGCTACTAACGACACCACTTTAATAGATATATCGAACACCAGGATCTATGAGACATTGACGGTAGAGTTTTGGGATTCCCATAGCGTCTGGGTAATGAATCTGCACGACGCATTTCTCTCGTTTCCACGAAGAGTCGGATTCGCTAGAGAGCAGCGATGATGAATGATGCGGTAGGAGAAAAATGAAAAGATTCGGTCAAGGGCATCGGGCCGTTGATCGGAATACACTCCTAGCCCACACAGCGCTCAAGCACCCCCACCTGAAGCTACCCCACCATAGCATCAATCGATAGCAAACCATCCATGCCGCAATTAGCTGATGGAGAAACAACCACAACCACAACCAACTCCCTCCGAACCCGAAATGCCTTTTCTTCAAGTAAACAGCTACAAGAGAATCCACTACACGGACCTCGAACCGTCGGGCAACGATGCACGCGAAACATTCATCTTCATGCACGGGCTCGGGTCGTCGCAGAACTACTACCTCGCGGTAGCAGAGGGACTAAGAAGTCACAACTTCCGGTGTATCCTGTTTGACACAACAGGTGCGGGGCGATCTCCGTACACGTTTGTGGAACAGAGCATTCAGAGCTTGAGCGATGATGTGATTGGGGTTCTGGATGGATTGGGGGTTGCGAAGGCTGTCGTTGTGGGGCATAGCATGGGAGGGTAAGTCAAAAGCTCATATCAAAGTCGTTCTTCACTGCAACCACAAACATGCATCTTCTTGTCTGCGAAGATGAAAAGAGAGAGAGAGAGAGAGAGAGGAAAAGAAGAAATGCGAGCGGTTAGTTGGTTGGTTAGTTAATTGGCGACTGACAATAACACCTTGGCGATTTGCGCGAGCAACAGAATCGTGGCAGCCCATCTCGCCGCCACGCGCAGCGACCGCGTAGTATCAGCCATCCTAATCGGACCGGTGTACCCTTCCCAATCCACACGCCCCATCTTCGCAAAACGCATCGAGACGGTGGAGAAGGATGGCATGGAGGCCATGGCCAACACGATTCCAGACGCGGCGCTCGGCAGTAAAGCATCGCTCCTAGCCAAAGGCTTCATGCGTGAACTACTACTCGCGCAAGACCCCGCGGGGTACTGCTCAAACTGTAGGGTCATCATGGGAGCGGAGCCGCCCGCGTACGGGACGATTGAAGTGCCGGTGTTGATTTTGGCGGGGGAAGAGGATAAAAGCGCGCCGTTGGAAGGGTGCAAGAAGATGTTTGAAGAGATTGGGACGGGGGAGAAGAGGATTGTGGTTATGGAAGGGGTCGGACATTGGCACTGTTTGGAGGCCTTTGAGGAGGTGGGGCAGAGGATTTTGGATTTCTATCACGAGATTCAGTAAGTAAGTACATACATATGTAGGGGAGGATCTTTGCTGGGAGGTTTGAATTCTTCTTTGGGGTTGTCGTCTCTGCGAGAGCGGGATTCGATGCCTCGATAAGAAAGGAACGGCGTGCATCTAAGAAAAGGTGTGGACTCGCGTGAGATGGTCATTGGTGTTCAAATGTTTGCGTGGCTTGGCACGCCAAGGCAAAGGGTGCAAACACTGCAAAGGGTGCAGATGCAGATGGATGCATGCACACGTTGCCCGTCCCGTATCTCTATTTCCATACCGTTCGTTCCTCAACCACCACCTATCCACTGTGCGTGCGTGCGTGCATGCATGCATGCAGCGGGAACTGTCAGTGACGGGATTTGCTTTTCTCGCAAACGTCCAGACTCCTTCCAGACCCCATCGTTGCTTCTCTTCTTCCACCGGCGAACGCGGGACAAACCACCCCTCCAACCTACACGCTCTCACGAGATCTAGGCCTCGCGGGTGTCGCAGATCCAAGACCCCCCCTTCCGTCCACGTTAGGGAATCATCGATGGTCGTGGGCGGGTGACCTGCCCGATGTCGCTACCGCTTTGCGCATGACGATGGCCGCTGGTTTGTGTGGGGTCAGTGCTGTACGGTGGCATTATGCGATGCGCACGACGAGGCTACCAGCCTGCCCTCCTCTTCGGACATGCCGCGCTCGCTGTTGTACTGTTTGTACTGGCTCTGCTATCACGGGCTGGGCCAGGGTGACGTCCACTCGCATGTGAAAAGCCGACAACATCATACAGCATATCTCTCTTGACTGCGCAATGTGAAGGGCGAAGATTGTCAATCTCCTACTCTCCTCCCTTTCCGACGCTTGCACCAACCCCGATGATTCATTTTATGAACGCTTGCTCCTACTACTCCCTCGCTAGCTCCCTAGTTACCCATCCGATTATTGTTTATTGTTCACTGATTCCCCAGTTAATTCTCCCGCAGCGGGTCCGCTAGCCAGCTAGGCCTGCTCGTTCTGGCGCTCGAGGCGGTGAACTGCAGGCGTTTAATTGCAACCAACCGCCGTCTACAGGAGTCAAGCAAGCCTGCAGCCCTCACGCTTCTGGCAATCCTCTAGCCTGCTGTCACCAGGCCCATCTCCGTCCCTAGCCACGCCAGGCGCTACACTACACTTTTATAACTCAACACTTTCGCCTCCACTCTTTTTGCGCTGCTCCATCGCCCTGACCGCACTTTTCTTCCGTTTCTACGTCAACTGTCTGTCTTCGCAAGAGAGATTGTGTCTGTGCTGCTGGTCACCGCACTTTTCTTTCCACCTGTGCTCCCACAGCTCAATTCCTCCTCCCAGTTTGCATTTATCTTCTTGGATTTTTTGTTTCCTTTTCTCCTCTATTCCTGGTCTTGGTCGCCCTGTTCGAGAGCATACTCACTCCCATCTTATTTCCGCCAAATATCGCCATCTTCATGTGCCCATCATGAACCGGACTGATAGCGCTTTCGATGAATCCTTTCGCCCAAGACAGTCACAAAGCGCAAAGCGTCACGCTTATAAGAACACCCCCTCTTCAAAGAAGGATCGATCTTCCAAACCTCAATCTCCCCGCTACTCTTCAAAGGACCAGCCAGCAATGAAAGCCTCCAAAACCCCCCCGGCGACCGCAACGCAACCTAAACCACAGCAAAAATCTACGGCCTCTTCTACCTCTTCATCCGCAACCAAGTCCCGCAAACGCAACAACCCAGGCTCCTCCCACCCCTCCTCACGGCGAACCTCCTGTACAATCATCGACCCCTCACGTCCAGCGCGCCATTACCGGATCAAGAGCGCTCAAACATGCCCAACTCTCAACGGCGACGTCGATGACGTGCTCGCCCTGCACTTTCGCGCCTGCAGCATCTTCCAAAACCCTTCCTACCAATCCAGCTCCCTCCCAAACAGCCCTCCGCGCTCCTCCAATGGTCTAACCCACATTCCCCACGGGCTCGGTGAAGGGCGTCCATCCATCGATGCCACGGTAGCAGCAGGTCCACCAGGTCTCCCCCGAAGAGCAGCAACCACAGACTTCGTTCCCACATCTTCCTCTTCTCTCCCGCCAACAGCACGCCCCGAAACAGCACCATCGCATCTTTTCTTCGCCCCCCACCATCACGACACTCGAGCGCAGTACGACCCCCCTTCTCCAACCTCAAACGAACAAACCGCCCTCATCAACCTCCCCGCCTCTTCCTATGAGAATGCGCAGGAATCCACCATGTACTGGAATTCGCCCACGACGCGCCACATGCAATACGCTGAAATCGACCGCGAGACTACCGGTGTTCGCGGCTTCGTCAGACGCATTCTGCCGCGGTGCGTTTCTGGGCCGACTGCGCAGGGGTTCTATGAGAAAGACTCTGGTGGCGATGGGGGTTCCGTGAGACGATATCGTGTTGAGCTTGCTGCTGCTGATGATGATGATGATGAGCATGCAGCTGGTGATGGGCTTGAGAAGGAGAAGGAGGGGCTGAGGATGCAGAGGGGTAAGCTGGAACGGCTTGCTCGTGGTACTGGGAAGGAGAAGGAGCGGAAGTGGGGATGTTTTTGAGCAGCGATGTTGGCGTGATTGGAGAATTGCTTTTGCTGTTCTCCTGTTTCTTCTCTTGTTCCTTCTTCTGAGGGGTGGCTTGTGGTTTGCATTTGACGGTCGACCTGCTCTTTTCCTCGTCCTTTTTTTCGTTTCTTTCCTCTCGTTTGTTCCCGTCATGATACCCCCAATGGTTTGTACTGGCATATGATGTTTCTTTCTCTTCCTATCTTGTCTGTTGTTGTTGTTGTTGATGACGATGATGATTATCAAGACCTTGCATATCTCATGTTTCCCCCTTCCAACCTTTTATTCTTTTTCACTCGTTCCTTTTTAGATATAATGTTTATAGTCGTATAGCATGAGTTTGACGTTGCGTAGCAGAGCAGAGCAGAGCAGTTGAGTTTGTTAGTTACATAGGTTGGGTTTGATAGATGGTATCATTGTTCGCATTGTTCGCATCGCCATTCCCAGCAATTGAAGAAAGAAAAAAAAAATCGATATAATGATTTCATTTATACAAATAAAAGAAGTACTTGTTCTATACAACCCTTCACACACCATCATAAACCACAAAGAGAATGAAGTCGGAACGAAGTTTGTGCAGATTTCCTGGGATCTTCCGATTTCGCCGCTGCTTCTCTTTGATTCCTGCATAGGTATATCTAAGGGGGGGGGGGTATATCAAGTCCAGAAAAGAAGCCCAAAGAGGTGTGTATGTACTTTAACGTAGTTTTCGACCCTGAAATAAATGTTCTCTGATGCAATACATTTGATTCTGGAATGTTGATGTTGAAGGCTCAGAGATTCCCCATTGTTCACATTATTCATCCATTCATTCATTTTTTTTTATAAAAAAAACCCCGTTCTTCACAGTTTCGCTTCCTCCTTAACCACACCAACTTTAAGCTTCTCCCCGTACTTCTTCAACACGTGTTCGTTGTGGTACTACCTCTTATTAGCCCCATCTCTTTCCTCTTTCCTTTATATAAAAGTTCGAGTACAACCAAAAAAAATTTATCCCTACATATACATACCTTCCAAAACTGCTTACTAGCATCTTTGCCACCGACCCTTTTCAAGATCTTCGCGCCGCCGGGATGCTCGTCGACGAATTTATCCAGCGCGTAGACGGACGAGTCGATGATGATGTAGAGACCTGTTTCGACGGTCGCGTGGGCCGCGACTTGTGAGGGGGTGAAGGATTCTGACATCTTTTTTTTTGGTCGTTGCGATTCTGGTTCCGTCGTTCTCGGGGGGTTTTTTTTTATTGTGAGGATTGGGTCTGTGGCGCGGGAGAGCGAGAAGAAGTCTGGGGGATATGAAGGAGAGAGAGAGGAGAGAGGAAATCTGGGGAAGGGTAAGTGGAAGGGTAAGAGTAGCGGAAGACCGCGGTGGAGTTGCGAGTTGGGTTGGTAGTTGCCGAGGTTGTTTTTGAGGTCAGCGGGATTTGCGGGGGTGTGATTGGTGGAGGGGTGGGGGAGAGGGCGCGGGTGCTGGGGTTGGTGGATTAGAGGGGATTAGTAAGGCTGCTCCGCGTGTCTTCGGTGAACTAACTGCATGTGTCCCGTTTATATGTGTGTATGTACGACTTCAATTTTTTTTTGATTCCCTTGGGGGACGGCTGTGTTTGCTTGTTGATGTTGCGTTTTGGACTCGAGTATACCTTCTTTGAGTGTGCTGGCCCCGACGGCCATTCTGTTGTACAAACGGTTAATGTTTTGAGAGAGCTGACGCTCTCGAGCGTCGTTGACTTGACTGTCTTCTCGTCGCGTTGTAGCTAACATACTGATCTGTTCACTTTCTGAGTCCCAGAGGATTCGTTTGCTGGCACAATCCCAACACGTCTATGTTCTGGTGGCATTCGAAGCCTCAAACGTGTCCTGCCGCGCTGCATTGACTCATGCCGTTCGTTATACATCGTACAACCGAAAAGTTTTACTCTCACGTCGACTCTCGTGTCACAATGCGGTTGCATACACTGGAGTATATGCACATGTACGATCCGTGCGTTTATCATGATCAATGTGGCGGGGTATGTGAATGGTCTGACCAAGATGTGAATTGGTGGGTTCTGTCACAATCTATTCTGGCGTTCGCAGCTTCGTCCTAGTCGACAAACAGTTTTCCAAACCCTCACCTCTCGAGACCTACTTAAACATCCTCACGGCTGGGAGTTTCCTACTACTCCTTGTCGGTATACCGTATTCTTTGCCAGGACCTTGCCAAGACTACTTACACACCATGGGAGACGACACCCAATCGGCGAAATCGGAATATGGCGAGCCTCCTCGCGATTCTCTCGATATACTCAACGATGATTGCTTGAGAATGATCATCTCGGAAGTGTGGACGATATGGGGTACAGAAGGTCTCATCTCTTTGTGTCTTACTTCCCGTCGATACTACACGTTAACGGTTCGGATATGGTATAGCGCCATCACCATTAACTTCCTAGATACGAGGGAAAACCACAAACTTCGACGATTGATGAATGCGACCCCACGTTTTCGTAATAAGATTATAACTATGTATGTTGAGCCGCACCCCAACTGGAACCCTGCCGACGACAGCTCTAACACCACCGCCTTGGTGTCCCTACTCAAAAAATTGCCCAATTTGACATTGATCATTTGGCGCGGAAAGATGTCGATACCCCCTGAATGTCTCGATGTGCTTGCATCATACCCCGAGCTCGAGTTTGTTATAGAAGCCCTGCGCAATGACAGTTATATAAAATGGCCACAAGTTCAAGGGGGTCGGTGGGATTTTCTTACACATCCAGTCGCATCCTTGTTGACCATGTTTGAATGGGTTCCCGATGATACAGAGCAATTCTACGAAGGGTTCAAGAAAGATTTGGTGACTATGCTCAAGTCCAACAGCGTACTGTTGGTACTCGCGATCATGCCGCAGTGCCATTGCAACATTGAATACCCTGAAATGGCCCTGGAATTTAGCACGCATCAATTTCCGAAACTACGAGTGCTCAAGTTGGATACCAATATCAAGATGTTCTCGATTCAAGAATTGGTTCTGTGGGGTAAGGACAATACCTGGGAAGACATGGACGAGTAAGTACTAAGTGTCAACCACAGGAGATTATTTAACTCGTCTCGCAGATTATTTATCCCTTCGAAATTCGTTCCTGTCTTTCTCGAAAACACACCCAGCTTGTGCTCATTATACATTCTGACGTCGCTCGACCAATACATGAACGAGTGGTTGAGCACATCATATGCTAAGCCCACTCTCGAGAAATTGCATACTCTGACTGCTTGCGACAAGTTAGTTTTCTTTAATACCGACATCTACAAGACGTTGAATCTGGATCTTCTAAGATTGATGCCAAATCTCGACACCTGCAGGATCAAGAGTCATCGGGCCAATCCCGAGCGAGGTACCATACATGGAGAATCTGACATCTACAGATTAAGGCAGCTGTGCCCTAAGATTTCCGAATTCTACCTTACTATCAACATACAGGATGGCTGGCCTTTCCGGATCTTTCGTGAAGTCTCACTCTTCCAGGATGTTTGGTTGATTGAACTGCATATCAACCGTCTAACGACACCGAAAGAGTATGAGAAACTATTCAACTACAAAAGTTGTCGCAGTGCATACAAATACATGGTTCTCAGTCGGAAAGCCAGCGGATTGAAACCCTGTGGAAGCTTCAGAGTCGTATTTGTGCCTGTGGAAAATTATCTAATCAGAGGCCAAGAGCCTTTTGATTTCCCCGAATATTGCTTTACGCTCGAAAATGAAGAAAACGTTCAGTGCGATATCACCAAGAATCACTGGAGTGTCACCACAGGGCAAGAGTCGTCCCGGATTCCGACACCCCCCCAAGCCTATAATTCCCTCGATGACGACGAGCTCAGGGCAGAAATGAATCGAAAGAAGCACAGACAAAAGCTTAACAAATACAAGTCGATCTTCAATAGTCGCAAAACGTACGAGGCTGAGGAACAGGAGCTGCAGAAGATGCAGAAGGAGATAGAGTGGAGAGAGAGGAAGAAGGTGTTGTCAGCAAAATTTGGCGAATACACTACACTCTTTGATGTGTGGTATAACCAAGATACCACAAAGGAAGAGCACTAGTAATTATTCTACGGAGGTCGCGGATGGGGACTGGGACAAGATCCTGTATTGTGAGTGAGCCCGCCATGATCGTGCGTAGGGATGGCGTGAAGGGAATCTTTTCTGACAGTCCCACAGCATCCACCAACATGTTTGATTCGAGATACGAGATTTCGATATTGAAAATAAGGGTGAATCTGCTGCAACTACTGATGGGATATGCTCATCATCGGGCGGGCTTTTTGCTTGGTTCCGCACCCGCAAGTTGGGTGGTCTGCCCATCACTGATCGGTGTACCTGTACTTTTACCGAGTCCATGCGACTCCATGTCTTTGAGCGTGTACTTGCACACACATATATCCAGTTCTCATTTTGGATAGGCAACTGTGTTGCTCTTATACAGTCACAATACAACACTACCCACGGTGTGGTTTTATGTATATGCGCGAAAACGTGGCTCCAACTGAATGACTGCGCGTGCGATAGTACATTCCATATTCACATAAAAGCGCGAATTCATCATGAAATAACAGTTTTAGAATAGCCCAATGACAGGAGGACATAGAAATAAACGACCTGTGAGAACTGATGAGCCTGATAGGCCGCGTTCAAGTTTTGTGCGCTTCCGCTACCACACCACCACTACCATAACTACAACGAAAACAACAACAACAACAACAACAACAACAACAACAACACCTCCCAATGACCAGAAAATCATTCGTAAGCCACATAAGACAAGAACAATGAGAAGAAAAAGAACATATATTAAGAACTTGAGATTTCTTATGAAAATAATAATAGCCCTACCACCTCCCTCATCAGCCAGGCCAACCCGCAAAGCAGCCAGTTAAAAAGCGTGCAAGTGGTCGTCTCAACAGCATCTTTCAACAGTTTTCTACAAAAATACCGTTTTAGGAAGGTTGAACTAGCGGCGGCGCTCTAGTGTAGTTTCTGTATTAGGAAGGTTGACCCCCATCAGAGCTGTAATCAACAGCTCTCGCGTCTTAGGTGCTCTTACCTACTGTATCAGGAAGGTTGATTTAGCACGGGCAGATAAAGAGTTTTCAGTGTCACTGCTGCAATTAATGGTTTTTGCGCTTGGTGGTGCATACTTACTTGATTAGAAAGGTTGAGTAGGAGCGGGTGTAACGCTTTCACTTTCACTGCAGTAATCTACGGATTTTGCGCGCTGTGTAGTAGACTTACCGGATTAGGAAGGTTGAGATTTTATCTGGAAAATATGACTGTAGAGAGTGCGCATAACAACAGTGAAGAGTAGAAAAGAGTGTCAACAGATTCTACGCAGTTTATAGTTTTCTTTATACTTTTTGCAGATCTAAGCATACCTACTCTGCTTCAAGTCGTTGTCGTCCTGTTGTTCACCACCTACCACTCTCGAATTTCGCAGTCAACGCTTCGTCTCCAGCGCGCGCAATCATGAATATGCGTGACCGTAATCTCATTCCCGCAGCTTTCAGCAGGTTTCTCTATATAAAAAGAAAACTTACCGTATAGGGCATTTTCACGCGCAGCATCTGCAAGCCCATCTGCATCATCCACCTACACTCCACCAATAACCGCTCACAAAAGCATCTATCACCACCATATTCCACACCTCCCACAGAATTCCTCGTTCAAGTAAGTTAATAGACACTTTTGCGTGTTTGCGCAGCAGCGAATCACAAGGTAAGACTCTAGTAAGACAGAGGAGCTAACTAAAACGCACGTGGGATCAATCAACGGGTGTTACGTATTGTCTGCAGAAGTTACTGGATTGGGAAAGTTGGAGGATCAATGGGTTTACCACATGCATCCGCTTGTAAACATGTACTCTGATAGCATTTGAGGATAACCAATTTCTGCCCTAATGCTCCAAGATATAGAATAGAAGAGTTTTGTATACGTCTTTGTAACTTATATCTAAGTCACAGTCTTACGTATTGTGGACATCTATCTATCTTACTTGTCTTGCTACATATCCCTCTAAACCTTAGACTCTAATTCGCAAAACTTCAAAGTAAAACATGGAAAGTAAGACTTTGCCGTACAAATCAAAGGAGGAAAAAAAAATTAATGGATTGTCACACATGCAGAGAGACAGAGAAAGCCGTTTGTCACAAAACAAAACCCGCAAAGCCAACTCGCTCAAAGAAAGAGAAGAGAAACATTGGATTTCATGTATAAGCATTGCATACAACAAACAACAAGCAGTTGGACAAGACAACGCTCTAACAATCTACTACCACTGTCAATCAGTCATTTATTTATTTAGCTTCTCATGTACATAACACCCCGCGTGAAAAAAAAACCTCCCCTATCCTCTTATCCTCTAAGGGGAAAGAAAGCAACTGTTACAGTTCAGTCAGTTAATCCACCCTTCCATCTATCTATAAACCCAATCAATCACCTAACTAACTAACTAACTTCCCACCACCACCACCAACAGAAAAAAAAGAAAAAGAAAAGAAACAAGCACAACATCATCTCTCTATCAGCCCAACACCAACCTATTACTCTATTCCCCTTCTAACCACTAAAAACTCCTCCCCGCGCCATCCCAAACCTCGCAGCAAATCGCATCCCCCCACCACCACTACCAAGAAAAAGGAAGAGGAGAAAGATAGACAGGAAAGAGAAAGAGAGGAGATATGTGCACACACATCCTACATAGATGCGTAAACTGCAACTTCGCATACGCCATTACATATCAAGCGTGTGCGTACAACGCTTCGGACCCGGGGACGTGTCCAGCGCGGCAGCTTCGCCAACTACGCCAATTCCAACAACGACAGCGACAACTTCAAGAGCAGTGGAGATTTGAGGCCGGATACAATAAATCTAGCATGGACGATTGTGATAAAGAAGGAGAGGGGGGTGGAGGGAAAGGGAAAGGGAAAGGGGGTGTGGAGGAGGATGATAGTCAAGAAGAAGGAGAGACGCAGGGGGGAAGTGAAAAGGAAGGAGAGGGAGAAGGAGAGGAAGATATGGTGGCGATGATGACGATGATGTGTGGATGTTGTGTTTCTAGGGGCGAGGGAGGAAGGAGAGCGAGGGTAGCGAGTTTGAGTGTGCTGCCTGGAGGGGGTTGAGGGTACTGCTCGTGCTGCGTGAGAGGGATGGTTTTGTTTAATTTTATTTTCTTTTAGGGGAGGGAGAGAGAGAGAGAGAGATGGGGAGAAAAGTTGTTGAGAGAGGGGGAGGAGGGGACATCTGTGTGATTAGTTGGAGGCTTTTTGGGGAGATTTATTCGTTTTGTTTTGTGTTTTTTTTTTTTTTTTTTCAGTTGTTAGAGTAAGTATATGCGTGTGTAGGTGTTGATAGATGGCGCGCAAGTGGTGTTGGAAAAGTCATGTATGCAGGAGCTTTAACGGGCGGAAGTACTTGCGGACCATCGCTTGGAACGTTAGTTATATTTAAACTCACGTCCCAAGTATAAATACGATGCAGAATCTGGGAATTAAGTGCATGTTTATAAGATATATATAGTCCTCCCTCTCTGTCTCTCTCTCTCGTTCGAAAAACAAAACGCCCTATGTAGAAAAAGCAAAAAAAATTAGGACAAGTCCCAGCGAGCCAATTCCCTTTCGTGTCGCATCCAAGAAAACCAGGAGATATCCAATCCATGGTCGTTCGTTCGGTTCATTACACACCCCCCGAAAAAAGGGAGGCCATCCAGGCAAAGGCAACAAAAAAGGGGGTGGTGAGGGGGTATACAAAAGAAGCCAAGGACAGGGCTGCACGCACATAACAACGCGACCCCAAACAAGACTGTGTCCTACTCCTTACATCGTAGATGGAATGTGTGTTCGTGATTCTCGTTTTTCCCAAATGCTATACTAGTGACCCCTTTTTCGCGTCCCCATATCCAGCTCCGTCTCTGCTCATTACATATACTAGGTCGCGTGGGAAAAAAAGGGGGTGGTTGTATACAATCCAGCTTTCGCAAATCCAGAAAGAAGTTTCAAAGGCCAGTGGTATCATTTGATCCAAGGAAAAAGAAGCAACCAAGAAGCGAGGGTCGTCGTCATCGTCGTCGTCATCATTTACATCAGAAGAGTAGAAAGGAGAAGGAGAGAAGGCCGAACACCGCATTTACGAGGCCTCGGGTATCTTCTGCTGCTGCTGTTGCTGGCCCTGCTGCTGTTGCTGATCGCCTCCGCCGAACAGTCCTCCGAACCATGAAGCGCGGTTCGCGGCTTTGCGCTCGCGCATGGCGGCCTCCTCGTTCTGCACCAGGCGGAGCGGGCGCATCTGCTTGCCGGTCATAGTGCTCGTCTCCTTGGCGCGCGGTGGGCTGGGCGTATCGACGTGGCTCGTCTCTGATGAGAGCGTGGACTTGGCGTCGTCCTTTTCGTCCTTTTCCTCTCGGATCGCGCCGCCAGAGGAAGGCACGCGCGATGAGGGGTTGCTGTTGCCAGCGCCGTTGGCACCGTTGATGGGGAGCCCGAAGAACGAGTTGCGCGGGGACACGATGCCTGGCGAGGTCTGACCCGGGCTTACGGAGGGCGGGGGAATCCGGAACATGTTTGTAATGACGTTGGCGGCGCCGCCGACCTGCGTGGCATCGGATGTCGAGTGCCTGTGTTGCTGGTAGCTGCTGCTCCTTGATGTCTGGCCGGTCTGCGAACGCTGCAGGGGGATGCTGGGTGCGAGGTTGGGATCTTCGTGGAGAGTCTGCGAGGGTGCGGGAGCCGCGTAGCTCATAGGACGCGGCTTGTTGCGACCACCGCCAACGACGGATTTGGCGCGCTGCAAGAAACCCTGCGGTTGCTCGTTCTCCTTTGGTGGGGGTGGAGGAGGCAGGTCCTTGTTGATGTCGGCTGCTGGCGGAGCATGGTCGTCGCCGAGCACAGACTCGAAGCCCTGGTGCGTGAGCAGACGGCCGATGATTTTGTTGATGTAGAGAGTTAGTGCTTTGTTCTCGCCCTTGAGATTGTTAATTTCAGTTTCGAGCTTGCGAATGATCTCTCCCTCGGCGCCTTCGGCAGAGTCGAGTTCGTCGGCGAGACTGGTCATAGGGCCGTTGCGGGACGGGGCGCGCTCTTCGTGCGAGGAGGACGGACGCAGAAACTCGCCGCGGCTGAGATCTCCGTTGAGCGTCTTCTCACCAAGCAAGAGCTGGAAGCTCTCGTTGTCTTCCATGAGTCTAGCATTGGTCATGCGTGTCTCCAGGAGCTGCTTCTCCAGATCTTGCATACGTCCGCCGCCGACGTTCTCAGCTTCCATCAGCTTGATCTGAACTTCAGCCATCTCGAGGCGCAAATCTTCGATAATCTTGTCCTTTTGGTGGATGAGTTTGGACTGGTTGCGCGAGTCGCTGCGTTGAACCGACGAGGGCGGCGCAAATGAGCTGGTGGTCTCGAGATTCTGTGACGAGCTGTTGCGCGAGGGGTTGTTACGGAAGCTTGCTGTCTCAGATATCAGTGGCTGAGGGATGGCGGAGGCGGCATAGTTCAAAGCAGGACATAAGCACTTACAAGTTCGCGAGAGGCGGCCGGGCTCGTCGCTATCACTGTTCAGCTGGATATTCTTGGTCGCCATAGCCTCCTTTAGCCGCTGAATAGTCTCCTGAAGCTCCTCCTCCTTGGTCTGAGCCTCCTCCTTCTCTTTCATGGTCTGCGCGCGCTCGGCTTCGTAGATGCTCTCGAGCTCTCGCTGCTGACGGGTCAGCTCGCGCTTCTCGTTATCGAGCGCCTCGACCTTTTCCTCCTCCTCGTGCGCGCGCTCCTCCAACTTGGACTGCTCCAGGAGAGAGTCGTCGAGGCGGGCAGTGAGGACCTCGATCTGCTTCTTGCGCTCGTCGACCTCTACCTCGGCCTTCTGCAGGCGCTCCTTGAGGTCGGCCATGTATGCGGCGGCCTCTTCGCGAGCGGCGTCGTTCTCTGGGCTATCGGCCCGCGATGAACTCATGCTGAGACTGGAGGATGGACCGTGTGGCCGTTTGACGGCAGAGCGGGCGGAGACGGGGGTGCCGTTCACAGAAGACCTGACGGATCGGTTTCTCGCCACGCCGTTGGCGCCGTTGGCGCCGTTGGCAGTCGGGGTGGATGAACGCGCTGGAGTGCGGCTGGCGGCGCCGGGGGAGGACGACGTCTTGCTGGCAGGATCGCGGGCGGGCGTGCCTGGCGGTGCGGGCTTCCTCGCCGTCGTGGACGACATTGTAGGAGCTGTGATGGAAGTGTGTTTGGTGCTGAAACGGGTGTCGGGTCGTTGTCCTAGGCGATGTTTTGGTGGGAAGCTGTTGCGCCCTGTCGAGGTTGAAGGGAGGGGGGGTTTTACGAGTACGAAGGCTGAGTGAGTGAGCCGGCCGATCGCTCTTGCTCGTGCTCAGGTGGGTTGGGTGGTTATTTGAACTGGGTGAGGGAGGCGAGCAAGCCGTGGAAAGTGAGTAAGTAGGGTGTGAGGTAGGAGAGAATGCGAGGCAGCCAGGTAAAGTGGTGGAATAAAGTGGAGTGGAGCGTGTTTACGGGGTGGACAGAGTGGCCGCCGTTTGTTGGCAACACCCGCCGTCTGTCGCCAAACATGTGTTTCGCATAAGCGCAGCCGGATTCACTCCATTGCCTGCAGGTCCCCCCCATGGACAATTCCCCCCGACGTCGACAGGGCGCAGGGTCGTTGGCCCGTAATCGAGATTGCGAATGAGCACTGTTGTACTTGGGCCATGGCTGCGCTAGGCCTGATGCATCTCCTGCTGCTACTGACTCCTTTCTCTCTGCCATACGTGTTGGTTGATAACTACATATCTATGTATCTTCGAGGTAGTAATCACTTCCTACCCAATTACTATTCACTATTGCCAATCTTCTTCTCCGCCGCTTGGAATTCACGGAATACCATTCTACGTATACAAACAACCACATCTCCTTCCAACTCGCCGCCAACCCCGAACTAACAACAACCCACCAGCCCTCGTAGACCGAGCCGAGCAAGCACCACCATCAGAAAAAGAAGAAGAAAAGAAAAAAACCATCAAGTCACGGCCTCCATTTCCCACGCTACAGGCAAGTAACAATCCATGGTTTCCTGGCCCTCACCACTTCGACGTGGCAAAAACCCGCATCCCCTTTTCCCCGTTGCTGTCACTCTGTCGTGGTTGCTCTGGACACCAAATGAGTAGCACGCCCACGGTGGCTCGTGCTATTCCCTCCCCCCTGCCCGGCGATTGATTCCATCTTGCGCGCCGTCAGCACGTGCTTTGCCGCATGGACGTTGCTTGTTCGTGTCATGATTGACTCCGGAAGAGGAAGGAATCGAGCGAAGAAAAACGATCAAGCCACCATTTCTTCTTCTCTTCTCTTTTCTTTCTTGTTCGCAGTATACATGTAACGCAATGGCAGAGTTTCTATTTGCGTTGAACCCCTTTTGGTTTTTACCTGACACGGCAAGTCTCATGTTGAACTAAAATAAGGGTCGTCGCTGGGCGACCAATCATCGACGGCTTCGCCTCGTTTTTGTGTAACGCTTGTCCGCCTAAAATATCGCGTCACGTGGCTTGCATGTTCATCATCGCTAACACCCGATCGGGTCGTCTTGGCGTCGCTCAACCTCACAGACTACTCCCCAACAAACGTCCACAGCACATAATAGATGCGGCGGGCTTTTGGTACACCGCATATGTACTTTTTTTTCTTCCCTGTCAGGCTCACGATTCTCTCATAAGATGGTGGACATATTTATTCTAGTAGCAGCGATTTGGCTGCATACCAGTGGAGGAAAGGAAAAGCAAGAAGAGGGGAGACGCAAACGTTTATATACCTTTCGACTCAATACAGATCTAGCCTATTTCATACTCATCTAAAGAAAGCTCACGCAGAGACGATGATGAAGACCATCATCGCAGGATTCTGCGTCTATTGTCTACACTATAACCGCTAAACACACCGTAGGGTGTGAAATCTTTGATTTGAAAAAGTAGAAGACACACCGTCCGCCCATTCCCATTCGTTGTCCGGGCTGAGTATTGAGTTGGCGAAGTATCTCCAATCTATGTATACAGAGGAAAATTAGAAGAGAAGCAGACCTTGCAGCAGATATTTATACTTCTCTTGATATGCACGGACTTGTTTGCAACTAACAACTAACGTTCTCCATCCAATCAAAAAAACAAACGAACTTTGAAATATATATGTTGTTTTAACTATCATCATCATCATCTAGGTCTATTATGCGATAATCGCATGTTCAATGCGGCACAAAACACTTGGTATTATAAAATCACATGATACAACTTCCTTTGACCTCTAAGCAAAACACACATGTTCCGTGGCTCACGATGATAATCGTCATTAGTATCATTGTCGCTACGGTCCATCAAAACGCATTGCCTTGCCATGTCTCAGCACTCCCCCAGCACCAGAACCACACCAGCCATGTAGCATCTTCCGTGCTGCTTCTCACCACGCCATTCCACACCGTCAACCGGTTTTTTACTCATCAGAGAGAAGAACTTGCTAACAAGTGCAAGGAAAGAAAAGAGAAGGAAACGCGGATACAGCGGGTTTATATACTTCTCAGACACGCACGGACGTTCCCACTCCAACCTATTAAAAGAGAGAATGGATAACAATTGCGATGATAATCATCATCACTACCATCATTGTCGAACATATACAAGAGTTCACGTATATGCGCTATGCATGGCCGTTGGCGAAAAGAAACACCACGCATACGCACTGTGCGTTAATCCTTGTCGAAGAAGAAGCACCATGGTTGATTTGTGCGTCCGGCTTTAGTTTATTCAAGAAGAGCCGCATGTCACTGTAGAAGAAAAGAAGTCAAGAACAACGGACTGAAGGAAGATATTTATACTTTCTCAGCTACGCACGAGCCGTTTTTTGACTATTCCTTTTCGGTGGATGGTGACTGGTTGTGGGGTTGTGATGATGTGGTGGTCATTATCATTACTATTATTGTCTGGACTATCAAAGGTTTTGCGCGGACGCGAAAATGAGATATGCGATCACCGGAAGCACGGCAACCATCACGCTTTCTGGACTGATTTTTATGAGCACATCCAACACCGCCTCGCTTGATTTAGTTCACCATCAGGTAAACCACACCGTGTGCAGTGTAAAGAAAAGAGAAAGCAGGAAAGCAGAATCGAGGTGGATATTTATACACCCCATCCTACGCACGGGACACATCAAATCAACCAGTTAAAATTCGACATCCATGGGACATGATGTTTATCATTCTCCATCATCATCATCACTACTTACACATTCAAATATCAAAAGAACATGCGAGTACCAGAACCCCACAGACCACAGCAACCATATGATTTGAGATGGGAGACGATGATAGTCGAGCCATTGTAGGTTCCTATCTGGTATCTTTTGAGGGATGATGGGATTGCGTCGTTAGTGACTATGTAAGGAGAACAGGAAAGGGGGGGTGGTATTTATACCTCTCGGGCTGCGCACAGAGCCCTCCCTTTCGATTATTTAATATCACATCTAAAATTTCTAGATACGATGATACTCATCATAACCATTATTATTGTCTATTTAAAAAATACAACTAAAAAAGGGAAATGTAGGGTTACTGTTTCCACAGGACACTCCTCCACAACATACATAGTATATGATATTCTTTTTAAAGCCTTGTAGACTAGGGCCTCACGCCTCCAGCAAGACAAAGTGTAGAAAAAAAAAGAAGATGAAAGTAGAGAATCAGAGGGGGTATTTATACTTCTCTAGCTACGCACGGGGCATATTGGCTCGACCAGTCATAAAGGAGGGTTCGGCGGTGATGAGGTTCATCATTGTTGATAATTGGGTTATAAGGACATTTGCGATGGTTTGCGCTCTCGGAAGACCGCGGGACATATGTTCTTGATATGCTGTCCTTCTAGAAACTTCATGTGTAACTCTTTACAGTTCTTGTCGAGTTTCCCAACCACTGACACCGTGTGTAGAAGAAAAAAAAAAGAAGGAAGAAGGGAGAAAAGAGAGGGGTATTTATACATCTTTTTGAAACACCAAGTTTTTTACTTCAGTGCTCACTCAGCACGTAAAACTCAATAATAGTTTATACATCTTAGCACACGCACGGACTGTGCGGTTCAACGAATCAAAAAAGGAGATTTGGATATTCATGTCTTTCGTGATACTCAGCATCATCGTCGCGTTGGCAAAAATAAAAAGTGTTTCGATAATGTGCTATGAGATCACAGCGAGGATCCCATGTATCTAAGATGGCTGGACGAAAGCCAAGAACACATCACTGTCTTTGGCGAATTTTTCTAGTCATTAACGAGTTCCCCCTCCAGTACTATTGTATATGTGGAAAGAAAAGAAAAGGAAGTGTGGAAATGGAGGGGGTATTTATATACGTCCGCAACGTCTACGCGCTATAGCTATAGCCAATCGTAACATGAAAGAATACTGATTCATGATGAAGCTCTTCAGCATCACCGTCGTCGCTGTTGTCCAGATTTAATTAGAAAATTTTGATGTTTTTACGTGTGTCGCTCACACACACACAGACACACAAAACATAGGTTTTCATAATGTATGATCTCTAGAGGAGCCATTTGTTCTGACCATGCGTGTGTGCATGAAGAGAAAAGAGAGCAGACAGAGCGTACTCGGAGCAGATATTTATACCTTTCGCCTAACGCACGGATGACTTCATTGGATCCAATAAGAGTGAGTGTTATTGTGGGAAGCTCCATCATTATCATTATTGCGTAGTTAGCTAAAAGAGGGTATGATACACCGCACTGTACGACGGCAGACATTGGACACGCAACCGATATTTTTTTTAAACACCATCGCAACTTCACCGCAATAGGTGAATGTGTAGAGAGAGGAGAAAGAAGAGCAGAGGGTGCTCAGGGCTGGTATATATACACCACCCGGCGTGCGCACGGGCATCCTCATCAAAGCCAACCAATACTGAATAGCGAAACATGCAGACTGATCAAAAGATGGAGACCTCCATCATCACCGTCGTTATTTTCGTTATTCTTATTATTGTAGGGTAGAGCGACGCGACTCCGGACCAGCCATGTCATATCTGATTTCCCCGTTTCAGTAGCAACCGCCAACAACCGCACTCTTATGTGTGTGAGTAGAGAAAAGAAAAGAAAGTAGAAGAGAGAGACCTTAGAGCAGATATTTATACACAAGGTCGAGATAACTGTAAGCGATATTACTAATTCACTCGGGTTTGTGATGACGGTCATTATCATTGCTCGAGATTAAAAAGACGGGTATTATGTTGTATCTACGCACGATGGGATGGACCGAAATCCTCCACCAACCCACATGTCTTACCGAGGCCAGTGTTTTAATGCAATAGATGACTTCCTCGTATGTGTAGAGCATAAAATGAACGAGAGAAGAAGGACAGAAGGGAGGGTATTTATACTTCAGTGACTGAGGTAAGCGAGGGTGCTGGTCACTTCATGTTTTGATTGATGATGGCGAGCATTATCATCATCACCATTAAAATCTCACATTAGAAATCCAATGCGAGTTGCTGCTCCATAAACCACATAGTCTGAAGATTCAGCCCTTTTGGACAGAAATCAACAATCCTTAGTTCTGTGTGCGAGAAGAAAAAAAAGCAAGGTAGAAGGTGCAAAAGCGGGGAGTGCTTAGACCTTGGTGAATGAGGTAAGCGAGAGAACTGGATTGTCTGTGTTCGCCCTGATGATGAGGGTTGTTATTATCATCATCGTCGCTTGATACTGAAAACTGGGTATTGAAACATGATACAGCTAACGCACTCTCCCTCCAACTCCCATAGAGTTGAGCACACTGTGCTTCTGGAGAAATTTGAAGGTTAAAACACCGTAGTGTAGTGAAAACAGGAAAGAAAGCAAGAAAAGAAAAGAAGGCAGATATTTATACCTCAGCCAGAGACGGCGAAAGAGACTAACGCCTAATCCATCTGACATACCTGCCATCATCATTACAATCGCTTGATATCAAAGATCTGGAAATCATGCTATTGAGATAGTAATGACGAGCCCGGTTTGCCGCATGAGCATCGAGTGCTGGAAGTTTTAGAGAGAGACCACTAGAGCTGGCAATGAAAGAGCGTGGAACTAGAAAAGACGAAGTAGAAATATATATATGTCGAATACGCAGAAGCAGTGACCATGACTATTGGTGTATTGTCATCATCATCACTGTCATACTCTAGAAACGAAAGAAGATAACGCTATAAATGCCGGAGTAACGGCAATAACGCCCTGTTGCCATATATTGACAGTCAACCTCGGTTGTTGTTCAGCGAATTGTGATATAGCGCAATTGTTTGCGGTAGGGAGATGAGAAGTCAAGAGCAGGTATTTATATGCACCAGAATACGCTAGTTTGGTAAGTCTTCATCATCATCGTCTCGCTGAATCATCTAAAGAAGATCAATAATCCGATGTGCAGTAACCTGGAGACACGAAGCTCATGGAATTCCACTTGCAAGTTCTTTATAGTAGAATAGACATACATTTTAGTGTATTCGCGAAGAAGAAAAAGAAGAAAGGACAAGAAAGACAGACTCGGTATTTATACATGCGGGACACACCTGGACATGCTCACTCAGTAACACAAACCCCCGCCCTTCACAATAATGTACCCATCACCACCATCATCACCGCTACAGTATACTAAAAGCTAGACCATGCAATTCATGTGTCCACACGGTAGAAAGGTGCCATAAAAACAACGCACTCCCCAAACCCAGCCATAATAAGGTGAAGGACATGAGTTTAGTCCATCTTTAGTGGTAGACTCTTTTATGGCAGCCCCCAGGAGTAAGAAGGAAGGAAAAGAAGATCAAAGGGTTAGAGAGCCTCATATTTATATCGGAGGCTCGGAGAAAATGAAGCTAGGACCAACTGTCACGCTCTTCTTCACCGACTCCAGTGACGTGTAGTCTTGATTCATCATCGTCATCGCTCAAATTGCATTAACATTAGAATCACAATATCAGTTTCATGAATTCAATCCCGAAAGCCCTGACATGTTCCCAGCGCAGGCATACCGGAGAAAAAATGCATATTCTAGTATACATCATAGCTCAAGCGCGAAAGTGAGTGGAGAAGGAGCGGCAAAAGGAGCAGCCTATACTCATACGTGCTGGGGATTTGATCCCACCACTATCAGTCAGGAATCGCCATGCGATAGTGATTATCATTATTGCTACTGTGACTTGACTAAAATGCATCTCCTCCTTCCCAAAGGCATGAGGTGTTGTTTAGAATGTGTTTAGCAACTACTCTCTAGCCTGTTTATCACTAAAGACTTGTGGAGCACGTTTGCAGAATATGATACACGGGAATTTATATTCGAGTCAGCTTACTAGCGAAGACATGTTAAACAGTGATGAAGATTATCATTAATCAGGCTCCTGCTTGTAGTAAACCGTCAATATGCGTGTTAGTTGGAAGCTGTATGTAACTATGTCTGAAATGTGACAAATTGGTATCCGTTGTTTCCTCACTTAGTTACTTTAGCCTTGAGAAGGTGAGGATTAGTGGGCATAATGGAAGAATTTTTCGATGAGCTTCAAATAGATGGAAACAAAGTGTTAATGCTGATAATATATGATGAACCATGGGGGCAGACTGATTTAAAGGATTGTTTTGACGCATCAATAAATTTCCACGATTCTTATCGTTTTCGGCTACGCCCAAGCCTGACGGAATGCGGTTTCTGCAAACCAATTCTACTCTCTTCATCAACTGCCGGACGCCAGTTGCGGCGATTGATCGCTGCAATTGGCCCAGCAGGCCCCCAGACATAGCCCTTTTTACTCTCTTTCCGATCTCTCTTGTAGCACAACCAGAACTTCATCCAGTGCTCTCGAAAATAGACCCAGAACGGGGTTTGGCGTTCCTTTAACGCCCAGGATAATACCACAAATGCTAAATGCCATATTGCTAAGGCCAGCACTATTTTGATGAATTTTGGGAGGAGCCATTCTAGTAGAAACCAACCGATTGAGAAAACAGGAGCCAGAATGACCAAGAGTGCTGCGCGTATTGGGTATGTCGCAGAAGGTAACTCGCCGTATATATCATCCAGAACTAGCTCTGTCATGTCCTCACTACTGGGAATTTGGAACCGCGCAAGGAGTGCAGATTGAAACATATTCCGTGTGAGTAGCGAATGAACTTCTGGACTGAGCGCGTACACGTCTTCCTTTTGAGAGTCACCCTCGGAGTGGTGTTTGGCGATAAGGATTGCATCTTGAACCGGCGCGTCTTCCCACACTTCAATCACGTCGGGTTTTGGGACAACGACCACGATTGGAGATGTTCTTTGGAAATTGTGCATGGCGTTTTGGAAGAGTTTTGCGTCCGCAGCATGGAACCAGGGCATATTAATCATGTGATCAAGTGATCCGCAATAAGGCGCGATCTCCTGAGAATCTTCGAACCACGGGACCCACTCGTGGGGTTGTGTCTTATTGTCGTTGAATTGCCGCGCGTTGATGAACGTCTGTGTTATGTTGATTGGATGATTCTCGTCTAAGTGGAGAAACAAGGACCTGTTTGTGACGGATGAAGCTGCAGGTACAGGACTGGACAAACGCCACGGGATGATGAGATCGCTGCAATCGGAGACGGAAATTCCGTTTGGTCGTCTTCGTTCCAAGGAGCCCATCTCATGGACAGCTGTGACTTCGTTGCCTGTTCTCAGCGTTTTCTCCAGACGATGGATCCTTGCCATTTCCGACATGTCTGTCTCCGGCGAAGGCATCAAGTACCATAGACCGAACATGACAATCCATGGCATAGCTAGAATTCGTAGAATTCGACATGATGTCCTGCGAACCATCGTCCCCGATGAAGAAGAAAAGAGCGAATATAGTTGGTCGCAACGATTTGCGATGAATGCTGGTAGAAGATGCTACGGGAAGGGCGGAAAAAAGGGGATAGCCGGCCTTGCTAAAAATAGCGATGACCTCACGCTAAACTCCACTCGTTCACACAGACTCCGTCAGGATCTTTGTCATCATTGGAGAGAACTTCGAGATTTTGTTCTTTTCCTGACTCCTGAATCTTTGTTTTGATCTTCGCATGGAATGGGTATTACTAATATTGAGGTCTGCTGTCATCTAAGCAGTTTTCGGCGATTTGGCTCATTTATCGACCATGCTTTCAGGTACTCGAGAATGTGTTTTGCTTATGCTAAAGTTCGCAATCATGGAATAAATGTTATTTGCAAATATATGTTGGAGGAATCGGGATTAACAATGTGGATCACTCATCTACTTCCGTTTCTCACTGCCTGTTCCCAACTATCCTGCGCATCACCAACAACATCCCGACCTAATATTGCTTTCTGGTATCGCGCATCAATCCAGATGAAAGGCTCAGAAGATCCATCGGGTAAATCTTCAAAGCTTGCGTTCTTGAGAATCAGATCTCGCTCTTCTTGCTCTTGGCCATCGTCTAAATGGTAAAGACGTTGATTGGAAATTGATCCCAGGTGGAGAGTAGTTGTGCGCTCCTTTTGAAGCAACTCGTATAATTTGAGCGTTTCTGGCAGAGATGGATGCGTCAATGAGCTTGCTTTTGCGTCCTGATACGCCGCTAGTAAGTTGGCAATGATGGTACCATCTTCTACAGCCATGGCTGCGCCTTGGGCCTGATATGGAAGAGACGGATGGCATGCATCTCCTAGCAGGACAAAGTTCTTCTGGAAGAGGTTAGCTATGATTTCACTTTCAGAGAGGGAAAAGACGGATTGGATACCTTCGTCCACGATGGAAGCTCGTCATGATGCATCATCTTCCATTTTAACACGGAGGGAAATGCAGTCAAGAGTTTCGTAAGCCTGTGATTAAGTGATGTCAATAGGACCTCTTTTCAACCTGCAAGGACGAGAATACACGTACAAAGGATCCCAGTCTTTGAAAGTTGTCTTCATTTCTTCAAGATTCCCCTGCTTTGTTTTTATATATGCTGGTAAGTCATCTGGTTGTGTCATGACGAGGTTGAACTCTCTGCCACACCTAACAGGATAGAATACTGCATGACTCTCCGGACCTATCCACATTGTGACAAGATTTCGCAGACACAGCTCATCTACTTTAGGGTCACGAAGTGTCTGGAGGGCTTCTAGAGAGAAAGTCCCTCGGTACGCTAGATCTCCTGTCTCCTGCGGTGGAGACGCATGTCCGAGCACACGTGTACGGAGAGTTGACCATAGGCCTGAGAACGTCAGATTCGATCGGCGTGCAATAATATCAAGCGATATGATATGTGTCGGGCCATGCGAGGGGAAAGAGAATGAGAATATATACCGTCCGCACCGACGATTACGTCGCCCGATACTACGTCTCCATTCTTTAAAAGTACCCTCGTATTCTCAAAATCGACATCGTAGACTTCTGATTTAAGTCGTATATCGACATGTAAACGCTCGCATTCTTTCACGAGAACCTTCTGGTAGTCTGCTCTATGGATAACACTTTCATGGTCAGATATAGGCCATCTCGTGGAACCAGCAAAGCTCACAGCCATGGCCATTGCGGATTCAGAGTTTCTCCAATACTTCGAGAACACAAAAGACTGCCATCCTTCCATCTTCGTAGCTGATTCGCCTTTGAAATGACCGAGAACTCTTTGAGTTTTTCAAGGAGGCCGTATTGCGCCCAAATCCGTGACGCATTGGGCGGAATTTGAATGCCTGCTCCAACCTGTACACCGTCAACAACGGCTGCAAAGGGAGCCATAAAATACGGAAACTTTATCGAGTCTATTCTCCTCGGTTGCGGGACTGAGAAATTTGGCATTGCAAACTGTGTGGAACGCACCGGTGTAAGTTTCTCCGCCTTTTCAAGTACGATGACATCTAGGCCCTTCTTTCGCGATATGATTGCGCACGATAAACCCCCGATACCAGCCCCGACAATTACAATCTTGAGTGGCTGCATGATGACTTTGCGCAATGTGAAGGACCGATACCGCTCTGTATCCGCGCACGCCGAAATGCGTGATGAATGCTTGGGTTTAGAGACCTCTTGAACTTTTCTCAATTGATCCTTAGGCGAAAAAATCGCAACAAGTTCTGATAAGCAAATGCAAGCATTGCAGTGTCTTGGACGCTCACCTTGCATATGAGTCGCGCCGTGCCGCCTCTATGAATTGCCGGCTATTGTGCAGGGGTTTGGACAGCCCTATGACCGGACTCGTATCCATTTGCAGGTTACACAGACGCAAAGATCACAACCATCTGTGGTTCCAAGGATACCGTGAGTACGAAAGGCTGTGGACAAACTCTGCTTTATTATCCACTCTTTCGATTGAGTAGCGCTCCACTCCAATGCCTAAGAGACATGCCTTAGACTGTTCGCATAAGCTCCCGTACTTTTTTTTCTACTCTTTGAAAGAAGGGTGTGATGGAGGACTACTGCGGCGAGCGCAAGGAATTGGCAAAATCTGTCACGTCACAGGTTCAAGATATGTGGTCGTTATCACCATCCACATGGGCCACCTTATGCGGTTTCTTGCTCGGGAATGAGTGCATCTGCAATGTAATATAACACAAAGCTGATCAAGTCCTTCAATGCAAAGTAAAAATTGCTAAATGTTGCGCTAAGCGCAGATGTGTA
The DNA here is from genome assembly GCA_948474695.1 of Periconia digitata. Lineage (NCBI taxonomy): Eukaryota > Fungi > Ascomycota > Dothideomycetes > Pleosporales > Periconiaceae > Periconia > Periconia digitata. The sequence goes on along the minus strand of CAOQHR010000005.1, from coordinate 2,850,317 downwards.
CTTTTCTCGCGTTTTACTGGAGGCCGGTACCGCAATCTGCTTGTCAGCTGAAATGTGACGAGGAGTAAAATTGCATGCATTACTGCATCGCTGCGGGGCATATCCATGTCATTTAATTCATTGATTGATCGTTGTACGAAGCTCTTCGGCAGCTCCCGCCATTTTCACCCGCTCAAGGTCCTCCCGCCCGCTGATCTCCAAACGACCGCCTTTGATTTGCATATGAGCAATGTGCTGGTCTTACACCGATGATACTCACCCCCGCCCACTGCGGTTGGCTTCGCTCATCGCTCATCGCTATAGTGTGGGTGATACGACATCCCCTCACCGTCTACTATTGTGCAAGATATTTCGTGGTGATCGGTGTCAGCTTTCGTTCGCGTAACTGCCGACACTGTTAGGGCATCTTCTCTTCAGAGGCCAGGCTTCGCTTGTGTGCCAATTATTCCCATCATATCTTTGCTTCCTGTTACATTTCCAGGTCCCTCGGATGCAGTCATTATGACAATGTAAATACGGTTTGCCCTCGCCACCAGAAGTCTTGAAAGTGGGACATGATCCGATTTGCTTCGCTTTGTGATAGGTTTCACTATTCATTTCGCCGTTATACCCATCCTGCTTTCTGTTTCAACCCAGGAGCTCCAAAAGTTTGTTTACTTCATTTCCCCCCTCTCGAATACATCCGCGTCGAGCCATGGCCAAGCACAACGACCCGGAGAAACCACCAGTCGTGGAGAATGAACCGGTGATGGAAGCCCCTCTTACTCAGTTTGATAAGAGAGCCGAACAAAAAATTCTGCGAAAACTCGACTTCAGAGTTTTACCCATTCTTTGGTTGCTTTATCTTGTTTGCTTCGTCGATCGCAGCAATATTGGAAATGCAAAGATTCAGGGCATGGATGTTGAGCTCAAGCTTACAGGTCAAAAATATAACGTAGCTGTCTTTGTATTCAACATCGGTTACTTGCTCGCTGGGATACCGCTGAGCATCGTCTATAAAAAGACTGGTCCAAGATCTCTCGCTGTCATGATGTTCTGCTGGGGTAATTTCATTCCAATAACGCCGAATCACCAGGCAATTGGGCTGACAGTAGCTAGGAATTACCGTCATAGGATGCGGAGTCACCAGGGGCTACCGAGGACTTGTCGCATGTCGGTTTTTGGAGGGTGTTGCAGAGTCAGCGTATGTTCCTGGGGCTGCATATCTCATCGGCTCTTACTACAAGAGAGATGAGTTCCTGAAGCGTTACGTTGTTTTCTTCAGCGCGGGTATTTGCGCGGGCGCATTCAATGGTTTCCTATCGTCTCTAATCGCAAAGATGGACGGCATCTCCGGTTACAAAGCCTGGCGATGGTAAGTTGTATGACTATTGCACTTGGCACTAATCATCGACATTTACTAATGGAAATCAGGATTTTTATCATCGAAGGCGCAATAACCATCGGCATAAGCATCTTCTCTTTCTTCTTCATCGTCCCTTTCCCTGAAGATTGCACTTTCTTCACGCCCGATGAGAAGGCCCTGCTCCTGGCTCGATTGAAAGATGACGGCGGTGCCGTCGCTCATGATGACCTCACTGCGAGGCGCATTCTCCAAATTCTCGGAGATTGGAAAATATGGGCTGCAGTGCTCATTTATTGTGGTGCGGCAGAGAACGCCAACTCCATCACTAGTTTCCAACCGACCATCTTGAAAGGCATTGGGTATACAGCAACTGGTGCACAAATTCGCACAATTCCAGTCTACATTGTGGCAGCGAGTTACTCCATGTCCCTTGGTTATCTGGCCGAATACCTTCAAAAGCGCTACCTCTTTTGTATGATTGGGTTTGCCACTATTGCCGCGGGTCTCATCGTAGAGATAGTGCAACCTAGAGCGCCTGGAATTCGCTACATGGGTCTGTTTTTCATGACTGCTGGGGCATATCTCGTTATGCCTCTCGCTGTCGTCTGGATAGCCATTAACGTCGGAAAGGGATATAAGCGCACCGTCGCTCTTGGAGCTATTGTTTGCTTCGGAAACGCTGGTGCCTTCGTCGGTACGAACGTATTTCTGAAACGTGAAGAGCCAAAATTCCATACTGGGTTCAGCACTGGTCTGGGGCTCTGCTCAATGGGCGCGTTAGCCGCAACTGTTATGTTTGTTGGCACTTATCTCGGTAACAAGCGTCGCGACCACAGGCGCAAAGAGTTGCCAGATGTTTTAGACGAGGGTAGCGTTGAAGATCTCGGTGAAAGGCACCCTGACTTCAGATACAGTTTATGAACAGTGCGCAGGTTTCGCAACTCCACGTGTTCGTGATAATACACGATGAAATTCAATATCACGTTATTAGGGGCTTACGATCAAGGATGGATAGTTGGATATAATCGATATCTACTCATGGAAGAACCCCCGAACGTTCTGGCGTCTAAATCGACCTCAACACAAAGATCATATCCTCATTCATCGGCACTGTCAGCTTCGGACGTTTGACCGCAATTTGTGGGATTGCCATCACCACTGCCAATCATGCATTAAAAACGTATCCCCATGTTGTTGACTCTCAACACCAACTAGCGCGCCGCACATGAGATATGTGATGCTCCCTCGTGCTTCCTCCTAGATTATCACATCGTATAAAAAGAAAGGGGAATCTGACGGGGAGTCAGGGGCTCCAGGGAATTACCTGTCTCCTGGATAGTCCGCGCCATTTCATCATTATCGCCGCCACTTCTTACAGGTTCACTGGCTAGATTCATGGTACTATTCTCCGTGACGCAGTCAACAGCCTAGACCACGCATGTGACTGTTTCGTCGACTTTCATTTTATTGATCCACTAATAGTCGTGCAAGTATTTACTAAGTATGGAGAGGGGAGAAAGTGAGTTGATGTACTCCTGCCTTGCTCATCTTTCTCCTACCATCCCTTATTGGTTCAAGTCTCCTATTGATCTGCCTACTGAAATGCGCCCAAAGCTGGGACGCATGTTCTCCACAGCAGGGCTAAGGATACACACGATTCTGATCAAGTGGAAATTTTAATTGAAGTTTCCTTTCGTATATCTCCACAGTTGGTACACTGAATATCATGGAGTATCTCCGTCAGCTGCTGCTTACTAGCAACTGTGTGTTGGAAAGAAGGAAGGGATCAGAAGGAAGAGACATCTATACTCGCTTTCCAGTCGAATTTGCCTAATTTTTACTGTCAATGCTCGTTCTGATGATGAACATCACTTCAATTACCGTTCACGTACTAAAATCAGCGGTCTATGAGGTAAACCGTACATTTGTACACCGCGAGCAAAAGAACACATGGGTTGCGTGGTTTACACATTTAAGTCCCCCTATTGATGGTCGCACAGTTGCGTTGAGAAAGGTGAAGAAAAGGGAAACGGGTGGGAAGGAGGTTTTTATACCCCTCTCCCACTCGCCAATCTTCCACTTTGCCTAAATCGTCCACTTAGTTCCCATGATGATGACCATCTCTACGGTTTTCACCGTGTCTCCGAAGCAGTGGCCTCGTAATTTCGATACGCCTCAATAAAAAACCGCGTCAAAGAGACGAAAAGGGGGCACGTTTACATCTTTTCTTTACGCTATGTATCCTGTCTATTCGTTGTAATGTAGTGATTAGCATCATCGCCTCCAAATTTACTAGAACCTTGCCTTCTACAATAATTTAGCATAATCATCATGTCATTCCGTCGTCAAGGAGCACACCAAAGCAAAATGAATACACCCATAGTTCTAAAAAAAATCCTACGCATCTTTCTACAATGACAAGCATCATCATCTGAATGCAAAGCGAGAGTGAATCTTCAATATCTGCACGTCACCAACACCACACCAAAGGCGCTCATATTCTGGGCTTCATCGAGACTTTAGTCCCTCCCTCAATAGTTTACCAGTCTGTAGGAATAGGAAAAGAAGATGAAAGAAGGAGAATGGAATACTTATACACGGTACTCAGAACTCACTAGACCTCATTTGTAAAATCTAGGGGATAATCTTGATGATGAGCAGCTTCATTAAGTCATTGAAATCCAGCAGACTCAGCTATGTACTAATCCCCCTCATTCATTGTACCTCTAAGTCTGAATGGCGTAATTATTATATATTGTCTTTCTTTATGGTGAGCATCATCGCCTAAATACCAAGAGTCCAGTAAATTTTGATTTCTGTTCTTAGATAAATACGACCATAGACACACATGCTTCAAAAAGGCAAGAAAGAAGGGCTAGACAAGCACATCTTGTTACTGTCTAAGTCTTTTAGTTCTTTCTTTTCTCTTCTCTCTACCAAACTAGCTAATGTATAGGAAGGAAGAAGAGAGATGTAGAAGGAAGAGGTTTATATACCCTATCTTCTTCCTTCCTATAGTGCTGCTTATCACCATCGCCTCTATACAAAAACTCTAATAAATATATAATATATCGCACATACGCTCTCGCCCACACCACACACGCACATAAGTCGTCTTCTATTTTTGTTTTACTTCTCCTCTTCTCTCTACTGCATACGCAGGTAGCTTTGTAGAAAAGAGGGGATATTTATACTCTTCTCCGTCTCTCTCATCACTTCCTAACGCTATGCCTAATTTGCCTATTTATCTCCTTACAGTCTAACTACTCAGCATCATTATTATCTCTCTGATAAACTAAGTCTATTATTTAATCATCGTATATTCTGTGCGGCACAAACACCAGGTACTGGAAACTATGATAAATTTGCCTTTGAATTCCAGGCAGGACACATCTGACGATAATTAGCTAATCTGAAGTATCTGACTAGATTGAGAAGGCGCCTCTCCCCTGCTAAACATTTAGTAGATCCATAATACAAGTATGATTTATATAAGTAGGTGTTTTACACAGTTCTGCTAATAAGCATCATCGCTGCTATCTCTCTACTAAAAGTCCTAGCGATTCTATAGTTAATGTAGTATTCTACTCTACGTATACGCCCAGCACCACACACACCCACATCAGAAAGAGCAGGAGAACTTTCTCGTTCCTTATTTGTAGCTTACACAGCAGTGTAAAGGAAAGAAGAAAGAAAAGTTAGACATAGAAGAGAGGGGGTTTATATACCTTATACCCCCCTTGTTTCTGCGACTATACTTCATCTAGTTACTGACCCATGTTACAAAAATGCGTTGTGGTGTTAATCAGCATCATTATTACCCTTTTACGTACTAAAGGCTTGGTAAAGCTTTAATCTATGTCTTCCTTGTCCGCGTATAACATCTAGCATCACCTATACGCACCCCAGGTTCTTCTTTAGTACGCAAGGCTTAAGGATATCATCGCTATGGCCTCTTGGTTACTTATTGAAAATAACCGGAGAACAAAATCAAGTATCACGTGATCTCTCGATCAAGAGTACTAATGCACACTCTTGGATGATGATCAAGGTGGCGTCAATACTCATTGCACCTTACGCACATCATCAGCCATTCACGTACAGATGTATGTAACCAGGTACGAAGAGATGCTATATAAAGAAGACGTACATTGATCTTGAAAATTCCTTGATTCTGTACCCCTCCGTTGCCTAACATCATGTCCAACACTGCTGTAGCCGGAAAGGTCACCGAAAAATCCCAGAATCCTGAAAAATGGCTCATTGAGGAACCCCCGACTCTCACTCCGGAAGCTCGAGCGCTTTTTGAGAAGTACAGCAAGAATCCACATCATGAAGTAATTCCTCATATCAAAGCCATCGTAAGCCAAAAGCGCGAACAGAGTATGTTGTGATGACAGCGCAGCTGACTCGAACAAACCACAGAGAGACAATGCCTTTCAGATCGTAAGCAAAGCCCCCGTCTCTCTAGTGAGCAACCAAGAAAAGTCAAACCACTCACAAGCAAAAAGTACCCCTACCCCTGTCTAGGACGCTGGGCATTCCTCGATCTCCGTCTCCGCCAATCACCTCAATACCCACAAGTACTTTCGCGAATCAAGAACGGCGACCGGTACTTGGACATCGGATGCTGCATCGGGCAGGACATCCGCAGCCTCGTCGCCGACGGTGCGCCGTCAGAGAATACATACGGATCCGACATGAAGGGCGACTTCATCGACGTCGGGTACGCTCTTTTCCGCGACCGCGCCACGCTCAAAACCACATTTATCGAAGCCGATATCTTCGATGCCGACTCGGAACTGAATTCGTTGGAGGGTACGGTGGATATTGTGCATGCGGCGTCTTTTTTCCATCTTTTCGACTGGGACGAGCAGATCAAGGCAGCGAAGTGCGTTGTGCGGCTTCTGAAGGCTCGACCTTATAGCATGGTGGTTGGACGACAGCTGGGGCATGTCGATGCGCGTCCGATGATGTACCGGTTCATCTCTGGGAAACCACTATTCAGGCATAATGTGGAATCGTTTGCAAGGTTCTGGAAGCAGGTTGGCGATGAGACCGGCACGACTTGGAAAGTAGAAGCTGGGTTTGAGCAGGGCTTGGACGACTATGGTGAAGAGAGTGAGATGGAAACGGAGGAGGTTGCGAAGGGAGAGAGATGGCTGGTATATTCTGTTTGTATGCTATAAAGTACAGTGATTTTCAGGTCAGCGTGCTTCCCCTATGTGTCGAGTTAGATGAAGGGGATTTGAACTTTGAGCAACTGGAAAACCATTGCGCAATGAACATGATTGATTCTCTTCTAAAATGATTGACTTCACCTAACTCGTAAATTTCCCCTTCTTTTACTGCTAATGCTCGTCACTATTGCTTGCCTACTAAAAACCTTGCAAGTAGTGTTATGTACGCTCATGCTATACACACTTGCACAAACATATCGTCTGTATCCTTATTGTTTCTTAGTTCTCCCTTTCTTTTTTTTACTACACACAGAACTCTGTGTAGAAGAATAGGGGAAAGAAAGGGAGATAGGAGGTTTATATACTCTATTCAAACAACCTAACTATCCTCTAATGCTGTGATAATGAGCGGCAGCATTGTCACCCTATACCAAAAGTCTAATAATAATGTATAATACTCGAACGAGCACCGCACACGCACACACTCGTGGAAGTGTGAATTGAGCTTCTTTTTTCTCTTTTTACTGCATACGCAGCTTTGCGTAGAAAAAGAAGAGGAGAGGAGGGAGAGAGGAGAGTGGGTTTATATACCCCATTCCAACAACCTAACTATCGTCTAATACAGTGATAGCAAGCAGCAACATTATTCTTAGTACTGTTATCATCGCCTTCTACTAAAGGTCTTGTTAAAAAACTAAAATATGAACTGTACGCACACTCATGTGACGGTGTACATGTCTTTCTTTTTGCTCTCTTTTTACTGCATACGCAGCCCTGTGTAGAAGAAGAAGAAGAGAAAAGGGAGAATAAAGGGGGTTTATATACTTTACTTAAGGCACCCTAACTGCTATAACAGCGCTGCTTCCTATAATTATTATTATTGTTATTATCATCATTATTACTATCGCATGTATATATAAAAAGGACGTTTATGTTCTATGCTAGCAGCACACGCGCCTCCGCGAGCACACAAACGCAAACATTATAAGTTCGTTATAGAATTTTATTTTAGGCCTCTTCCCCTCTTTATTTACTACAATTGCAGCTCTGTGTAGAAGAAAGAGAAGAAGAGGAAAAGAGAGAAGAAAGGGGGTTTATATACTTTTCTTAAGGCACTTAACAGTGCTGCTTATTATTATTGTTTTTATATATACTTAAACACGCGCTTACGCGCATCTGCATAAATTGGACTGCTTTTACCTTCTTTATTCTCTCTATTTTCTTGCCACAACTGTAGCTCACTGTAGTAAAGAAGAAGAGAATAAAGAAGAAGAAGGGGTTTATATACCTTACTTAAGGCACTCTAACGCCTCTAACTGCTCTAACTACTTAACAGTGCTACTGCTTATTATTATTACTGCCTTAATTTACTAAAAAGGGGTCTTATACTAGTTATTAGGAGATAAACACGCGCGCGCGCGCGCACGCACGCAACATGCATCTCTAGTTTCTGAGTGTTTAGTTTGTTTTTCTTTTTCTCTTGCTACAACTGTAGCTCTGTGTAGTGAAGAAGAAGAGAACAAAGGAGAAGAAGGGGTTTATATACCCTATCCTAGCTATTTATGTACGCTAGAGTGCTGCTTATCATCATTACTCTTATTTACTAAAAGGAGTCTTATACTATTTATTAAAAGATAAACACGCGCGAGCACACGCACACGCACATAGCATTTTGTCTTTTTTTATTTTTTTAGTCTTTATTCTCTCTTCTCTTGCTACAGCTGTAGCTGTGTAGTAAAAAAGAAGAAAAAGAACAAGAGAAGAAGAAGAGGTTTATATACTTTATCCTAGCTACCTTACCTAAGCTACCTTATCCTAGCTCTCCTTAACATTAAACTGCGCTAGCAGTGCTGCTTATTATCGCCTTTACATATATAAAAAGAGCTCTTATATATACTAGCAGCACGCACACATAATATCTAGCGTGCAATCCTTTTATTCCGGTCTTTTCCTCCTTCTCTTGCTACAACTGTAGCTTTGTGTGTAGTAAAGAAGAAGAGAATAGAATAGAAGAGAGGGGGCTTTATATACACCTTACATACACACACGTTAGTAATTAGTTATTAGCCATCACTCACAACATCAGCAACAACACCACACATCACCGTCGCTATAACCCCTAAAATAACATCAACATCTTTTGCACCCACACTACCCACACATTAGGTAGGACTTAAAGCCATTCTATCTATTCCAGTCTATTAAAAGAGTGTGTACAAAATTCCAATAAATTTTTCTTAATATATTCTCGCTTTCTTTCTTCTATTTTGTGCTATTTGCATCTTGCATCTTGCATTTGCAATTAGCATGGCATGCAGTTAGGAGGGTGGGTGGTTAATTGAATAGATGAGGCAAAGCGGAAAGTGGTTTTCTCGCCCTCACTTCACCACCAACCACCCGATCGCCGCGGGCAAAAGAAGAAAGAAGAACAGATGAAGAGTTTATCAGACATTGGTGACCCCCGACTCCCCCCCCCCTTCCCCCCCGATAGACACAGACACCCAACAGCCACACCAACCATTAACAGGATCCAGTATAATGAGACTTTGATACACGTGTGATATAAAAAAAAAAGGCCGTTCAGTTCAGTTCAGTTCAGTCGAAGAGAGAAGAAGAAGCAGTAATATAAAAGAGGACATCATTTTCCATGTTGATCATATCCGTACCATACATGAAGGGCATAATAGTGCCGGATTGTCTCCCGTCGATCCTTGCTTGATGCGAAACATCAAAGGAGAGGGAGGAATAAAAAAACACCATAGCCTCAGAAAGAGGACAAATCCAGATATGTGGAGAAAGTAAAAGAAGAAAAAAACGCCCGCTCCCTCAGTTCGCATACATGTGGGTATAGCGAGGGTACTATTGAGGGAAGATGCAAACATGCCTGGAAGAAAAAAGCAGAGAACAGAAAAAGAAGCAACCAAAAAACCCCAGGCACCAAGTGTATGATTCATTAACAACCAAAACATCTATTGTACCAAGAAAAAACACAGAGCACGGCCGTAAGCGCAGACCGTATATCGATCGACGATGTGGTTAGACTGATATCGGTAGAGATGGTGAGTAGTCGAACCTCGGAGTGTCGATGGTGTGTTGTGGAAGAATGCTTCCGTAAAACTTTTTACTTTTTTTCCGGGGAATGTCGATATGGTGATATGGTGGCACTGCGGGGGCGTACGCAGCCCAAACAAGGTTTGCCGGAGTCCGGCTCATCATCGCAACAATGACCGCAAGTAGACAACAATCGTGAGGTAGTGGACCAATCCAAAAAGATGGCGGAGAGGTGGTGGGAACAAGTAGTTGGACCGAATTCTTCAGCTAGTGTCCATCGCGTCGGGGTGGTCACCGTACGAGGCCAAGACATCGTAGTCGGGACCGAAGTTGCCCTCGTAGATGGTCGCACCGGCACGTCGGCGCTGATCGACCCACTGACAGCCGAAAGATCGGTTGACATCATCTGCGGTGGGTCGCTGCTCGGGGTTGGGATCCAGCATAGCCCGAACGATCTGGTCCATGGAGTATGGGCTGACGGCGTCCCTCATGAAATCAGGCGCCTTTGCGAATTCCTTCTCCTCGTCGATGCCCACAGCGAGGCCGAGCGAGCTGGAGAAGCTGTAATCGGAGTCGTCCATCATGCTCGGGTCGACGAAACCAGAGTCCTCCCGCGAGATGGGAAGACCATCCGAGTCGCGCAGCAATGTGCTGTCCTCGCTCCAAGTCAGGCTTGGAACGTCGACAAAGTTGCCCGATCGAAGCCTGTACCAATCATCACCCATCTCTGGCATGAAACAGTTGCTACATATTTCGACCATCATCAAGCCAAGAGCAAAGACGTCAGAAGGCTTGTCAGGGTTTCCGTTCATGGCTTCCAGAGCCAGGTAGTGACGATCGCCCTCCCCGTCAAAGTGCTCGGGCAGAGGCCACTCGGCGGCCATGCCAAAGTCCGCAATCTTGAGGTTACCGGAGAAGTCGATGAGGATGTTGGCAGGTTTGAGGTCGAGATGGATGAAGTTGCTTCGGTGGATGTGCTTGAGACCCTAGAATAAGATTAGCAGGAGCAATCGATCCAGGTAGAAATGACAACTTACAGAGGACAGCTCTAGGAGCATCTTCCAGGTCCTAAAGTTATCTAGACATCCAGCACGAGCATACGATTGAAGGAACTGGCGTAGATTGCCATTCTCACAGTACTCGGTCTGGATGTAGAGGTGACTCTGATCGACCCAGCTATCCTCGAATGCGACAATGTGTTCATGACCACGAAGTGCTTCAAGCGCCCTCACCTCGCGTTGCTTCTGTGCGAGGTCTTTGGATCCCATGAGGGGCTTCTTGGACTTCTTGACAACCCAGCAGCCACTTCCGGGCGATGAGGGGCTATCGGAAAGCTGCTTGATGGGGCGGCTGACCTTGAAGACTTGGGAGAATTCGCCCTCGGCGCCATCGAGCTTCTCTACTGAGCGGAAGCGACCGGCCAACGATTCGTCCACATCGTTCTCGGTGACGGAGATGATTTGGCTCTGGTTGAAGAACCCAAAGCTCCCGCGGTGACCGGTGGGGGTGGCGGGCGGGAACGATGTGCTGCCCAGGCTGCTGTTGAAGGACAGTGAATCGCGCAATGAGTCGCGACGGGAGCCGGAAATGGAGAGGCCGCTTGGATCCAAGGCGAGGAACGATTCATTAGGGGTGTGAGGGGAGCCTTTGGAAGGCAGAGACTCGGAAGCATTGGGGATGGAGATGGAGGTTTCCTCCAACGGGAATGCATTGCTGAGGGAAGGACGGGAGCGACCAAAGGTCTTGCGCCTCAAGCTGCTCTCTTTGGAACGTCGACCGTCACCGCTAGGCTTAGTAGGGGTGGGCGGACCGTCGTCTGCACTAGACTGGCTATCGGTCATAGTAGTGTGCTTGTTGCCGGTCGGCGATTCATTGCAATCACTATCTCCGTCAATGTCGACAAAGCTCCGACGACGAACCTGGGGGTTCGACATGTCGCTGAAGAAGTTGCTACCCTGATTGGACGTCTGGATGGCATTGAAGGGTGTGCTGACGGTGCCAAACACTGGCTGTTGGAGAGGCTTGAAAGACTGGCTGCGACGATTCGAAGTCGGTGTTTCGGCCAAAGCCGGAGGATAGGACTGCCGCTTGATGGGAGTACCGGGTGGTTTGTACTCGTCGATTTCCAACGAGATATCGCGATGCTTTTTAGACATGAGCCCACCAGTAGAGAGGGGGACAGGCATGACATGCTGCTTCACGTGTTTCAGGGCAGCTGGAGTCGCAAAGAGCTGATCCGTACCAGTCTCGGTCGGGCGAGATGCACCGATGGGAAGAGACTTGGCGAAGAGGTGCTTGTTGGAGGCGGGCGCGGGGGTCGGAGGGGCAGGCATTTGAGCAGGAGAATCACCTCCTACGGCAGGCGATGAGGACGTGGCAGTGAGCGAGTTGGCAAGCGGGTGCCGTGTCTGGCCACCCATGCTGCTGCGAAGACCAGCCCCATCCAAGGAAGTCCTCTGCTTGCTCTTGGAAGCAGCCAAACCGGGCATAGCAAACTCGCCGTCAAAGAGAGATTTGGGACGGGGCGAGCCAACGGCATTGCGCTGCGAAGTGGACCGCCTGACCGACATTGGCCGCTTCATTGGGGTTTGCGCGTTGTTTGCAGGCGTGGAGAACAGGTTGAACGGCTCGCTATCTTGCGCACGAGGTGAGTCATCGGCAACGGGAGCGGCGGATCGGACTGGCGTCTCAAAGATGCTGAAGTCGGCGCCGGCGGGGGGGCCGTGCAAACTCCTGCGCTTTGGATTCGGTGTCATGGTGCTCTCCGAGTCGAAGGCGGGGTTCCCATCGCGACGCTTGAGCGGGCTTGCCTGGCTGGGGGTGAAGCAGTTGGCACCCGGCGCGTTTGAGCTCGTCGTCTGCGAGCGCGAGATGCCGAACTTGATGGGCTTGTCGTCAATGTCGAAGCGCATGCTTTCGGCGGCGTCCCAGAAGTCGACGCTGGGTTTGCGCACCGGAGCGGGCGTGTAGCTTTTGTCGTCGCCGAACAGCGAACGCGACGCGAAGGGAGTCGCGTTGCCGAGGTCGGTCGAGTCGACAAGAGCGCGGCGCGGGCTCTTTTGGTTGGCGCGATTGCGCGGCGAAGACCTGAAGGGACCCGGGCGACGCAGTGTGAATTTCTTCTTGGCCGGCACGGTTTGGGAGGTGAAGGGCGACTCGTACTGGGAGGCAATGGGGCTGGCGGGTTTCTGCGTCTTGGGTGTAAAGGCGCGCGCCAGAGCGAGCGGGGAGAGTGGAGAGCCTGGCGGGTCTGCTTTTGTGGTGCGCAGCTGAAAGCGGGATGGTTTGGAGGGGGAGCGCGAGAGGGAGCGTCGGAGTTGTTGGAGCGAGTTGAAGTGCGGGTTCTCCAGGCGGTAGCCTTGGTGGGTGGGAGAAGGCAGGTGCATGGCACCGCCCTCGCGGTGCGGGGAATAAGCGAAGTCCATGTCGAACGAAGACGATGAACGCGCTGGGGGTGTGACAGGCGACGAGCTGGAGTTGTTCACTCGCGCGTCGGGGCTGCTGTCGATGGGAGGGGTGACGGGACGCTCGAGGCGGGAGGTGAGCGACCGGGAAGGTGTGCGTGTCGAACGGCCGAGCTCCAGTTTGTCGTATATAGAGTACGCAGTACTGTGAATATTGGGACGGGACCGGGTGGTGGTTTGCAGTTGGTGTTGTTGGCTGGCGGTGAATGGTGTCGAGATGGATAGATGAAGCAGGCAGCAACAGCGACAGTCTTGGGCAAAAACAGGTGTACAATCTGTTGTTGTCGACGATAACTAGGGATAGAGCAGAAGGGCGCTTCCGCTATTGGCGTTTGTTGTTTTCTTTTTCTTTTTTGTCGATGGGAAGATGCAAGACTACTTCACGGCTCACCCGTAAGTCCACCTCAACGAGCGATGATTGTGTTCGCGCGCGTCTCCATGCAAGGCCTGGGCGAGGAGGGACGGACGGCGGACGGGAAGAGCAGGGGGAAAACAGGCAAAGTGATGACGGCGGCGACGACTATGGAGGAGTGGCGGACGTGCAGAAGTCGTGTGGTGCGGTGGTTTGGTGGTGATGGTGGTGGTGGGAAGTGGCGGGCGTGGAGGCGGAATGCGCGTCGGCGTAAACACACACACGCGGGTGCGCCTGCCCCCAACTCAGTTGAGATGGAACGAGCAGGACGACGAACACAGCAGTGATGCAATGATCGCGGGAGGAAGGGCAGTAATGACGGAGGAGGCGAAAGAGCAGCAGTAGTAGGGGAACGATCAAAGGGTAGGACGCGACGCGCGATGCAGGAGGGAATTGGCGAAAGGTTGCGATCGGGCGATGAGGGAGAGTGAGGGATGATGGGGGAAGTAGCAGCAGCAGACGACGGGCGGGATGGGAAGGGGAAAGACGAGAGAGCCAGTGCGCCACGACACGCTACCAGTCGGTAGTAGTGGTAGTGAGTACTCTACAAGCAGGCAGGCTGGCAGGCAGGCAGGCAGGCAGAGGCGGAAAGCCGGCGGGCGGGCGACGCGCTTGCTGGCGCGAGCGAGGCCATGGGTGCATGGGTGCATGGGTGCATGGGTGCAGGCATGGGTGTGGGCGATGCTTTTTTTTTTTTTCGGGGCACGCAGGCGGCGATACGGGCTGTTGTTTTGATGGACAGGGGCCCGCTGATCTATCCGGGCGAGCGAGCGAGCGAACCTGCAGCAGCAGCAGCAGCAGCAGCAGCCGTTGGGCTGGGTATCGAACCGAGCCGCCCTCACCGAATCGTCTCGCAGCCTCAGGCCAGTTGGACTGAGCCAGCGCGCCTCCAGAAACGCTTGCTGTCGCCGCCGTCGTGCTGCGTGACCTGACGTCTGGCTGCCGCCTGGTTCCTCACTGTGAAAAGCAATCGAGTTGTTGCAAATTAAAAATAAAATAACCCCCAGCGCAACTCTCCATCCTGGCTCAACCTCCTTTGTTTGATGAACGCGTCAAAAGTTATTTTCTATGGTTGTTGTTGTTGTTGTTTACTGTTTACTGTTTGGTCGTGTTTGTTGTTGTTATTGTTTGTTGTTGTTGTTGTTGTTGTTGTTGTTGTTTATTGTTGTTTGTCCCAAACAGGGTTAGCGCCCTCCGACCCGCCGGTCGCTGTTCTGTTCTGTCAGACTCATCACAGGCCCCCCCGACGACAGACGACAAGAACAGAGACATGGACGAGGATCATGGACGAGGATCATGGACGAGGATGATGGATGCCTCATGACGGATCAGATTGATTGAATCAGTGCGTGCGTGCGTGCGTGCGTCCGTCGTCATCTCTCCATCCCACCCTCTCATCTCATTGCGCCCATGGCATAAGATGCCACATAGCAAACACCATATGTATATACCTCCCTAGGTATTGTCCGCAGCCACGATGCCCGTGCCAGGCGTAATAAGCCAATCTCAGACATTCATGCACAGCTCTACGCCGTCCCAAATAGGGGCTAGCCAGCTCAGCCAACGCCCTCGATGCCATGTACCGTGCATCCATCATCCATCCATCAATCAATGGATTAATCAATCAATCGGCACCGATGCATGCACGGGGCTGCTGGATGATGATCAGACCACCACCAGCGAGCCCACCAGCGAGGAGCCCACCGTGCCGGCCGGCTTACGACTGACTGACTCCACCTCCTCCCGCATAACGCCCTGTGTTATCACCCATATCGATACCTAGACCCCATCGTTGATCGTCTACGTGCCCTCTACTGCGCGCCATTGCTGCAAACAGCGAACTAACTTTATATGTGGTCGAAGCCACTGCCCAACCACCACTCTCTCCATCTCTGTGCATCCTGTTTCTGCGGAGCCCCGCCCTCTGACCATGGAGCATCACAAAGAAAAGAAAAGAAGAGAAGAGAGAAAAAAAAATCATCATCTGTCCTCCAAGCCCGCAGCGCCAACTACGCCTCCAAGCCGGAGCCCCGTCCTCTCGTCCACTCGCCGTGGCAATTTGCTCAAACGGGCCGTGTTGAGCTACGCTTCCGCCAGCTTGCTGCTTCTGCATCCTCATGTAGGTACCGATCAACTAACCCGCTAGACTGACTGACTGACTGACAATCAATCGCCTGCCTCGCTCCGGTCAATCGACACCGCTGTTCTCTCGAGCTTGCCTGCATCCATCAATGTCCCCTAGGGAACATTCCCGCCAGTTTGTCCACTTCCCTGATTTTCCCTTCCCACGCATCCGAGTAGTTTCACCCTAGCAAACAAGCTGCCCACCAAACCGCCGACCGCCTTTTGCACCGCTAATCGATTCGTGACAGCCCTGACAACCGCACCAATCCTACTCACCTCCCTCCAGTTGTCTATTTCCGGTCACGTCTCACCATACTGGCAAGTTCCCATCTCCTCGCCATCTTCGCCGTAACGCTGCGTCCGAGCTCCCAGCTCGCATCTTGCATCGTGCATCGTGCATCTGCCTGCAGCCAGCATCCCATCTTCAGCCTCACGAACCACAGCCTTGCCCACCCCGCGACCAGCATCATCCATCCAACCCACGCCCACCATCCCGAACATGGCATTCACTTGTCAAGCCCGACCGACTTTTCCATTCTGCTTCGTCCTGCTATATCCTCACCACTTACCCAACACATGTCACGCACACGACGCACACACCAGCACCCACGACAGAACCTTACGCTTGGTTGGGAAAGAACCATCCTTTCCCACCACCACTCTCTTGTTCGCAATTCGCAAGCCCATTACGTGTACCCTTTTTTTTCCTTTGTTTGGTCTTGCCGAATCAGCCTCGGTTTTCCCGCCGGTCAACACCTCCCAAGCAACAACGAACGTCGTAAGGGCAACTCATCGACTTTTTGTTTCTTGGGTTCAACTTGCTCGCCCTATACCCTTTTTTCCACCCCTTTGACCCTTGTTCCCATTTCCCGCCGTCGTAGTGCCGCTGAGGAGGCTGAGCAAGTACTTGTTCGCCCTCTTCTCTTCCTTTGTGTCCTTCCTGCTTCCTTATATGTGTTCAATGACTTGATGCTATATACGTGACCCTGGAACATGATTACCGTGCTTACTCGCTCTCTCGCCCGCAGTAACGTAGATTGACAAATAGCAGCAGGACAAGGCGAATACACCAACACATCCACCTAAGCCAACATCTTCATCGTTTTCCCTCCCCTACCTTCTTCCTCTCTTGGGCGCGGAGAAAAATGTCGTCGATGAAATATCAACAACTACCTGGAATCTAATTCTTGAAATATTATAAAAACGACAGTGTAGAATGTGTTTTATCTCTTTACCCTACCTACTTGAAATAACCCTTTCCATGCAGCAGCAATATATCCACATTTATATAATACATACAACATCAAAGTAACAAGTTATCTGCAGCGATACTTCACAGTCCAATTCATCTTCATCCTCCTTTTTGGAGTCGCATTGCATCAAGTCAGCTCCGCCTTTACCTCGGTCTACTTGCGAGCATCGGAACCAAGTGCCCGCCGGACAAAAGGTTCTTCCGGCGCAGGTCAAAGGCAGACACCACGTTTGGTGCCGCTCCAACCATTTCCCGTATCCGTACCTGCGTCGGATATCAGCACAAGGCTTTGCATCTCTTCTCCAGACATTGTCATTTCAATTATCCATGCCGCATTCGATCAGCACGCGTGCCGACCATCGCAGACTAACTTGGTCTGCTCAAATCTCCGATGATGTGTCAGCAGTATAGTGCGATGCCATTGGTTGGATCAGTTACACCGACAATTCCTAGATAACATTGATGTACAAAATTCTACAATCGCACTCGCTCCTCTTCTTCTGGTCGCCGAGCGCTCTTTCTCGGATAGTCTCTCGTTTTTTTGCAACTTCTTCAACCATGAATCTCGAAACCAAGGCGCTGGCGGCGTTTGATCGCCTTGTGCAATCAGGAGAACTGTTGTGGAAAGAGACTGCACCCCGCCATGTCCCATCCTCACCTTTCAACGTAAGTAGCACATCGAATTGAAAGTCTCCTGGTACCTTCTACTAAGACCCTGTTTGAAGTTTGAGTTCCGTGTGGCAGCCAGCTTAGCGAAGAAGCCCAGGACAGCACACCAGAAAAAAGTCGTGAATGCCTTTGCCGACGACAATCCCGACTTCAGTCTGGGTTTGATCGGGCCTAACCATAAGCTCATTTTGAACAAGTTCTGTGTGGTTCGTCCGCAGTTTGTGCTTCACACGGTCGAGTTCGTGCCTCAGCAGCGAGCTTTGGATAGCGCAGACCTAGGGTCGCTGTGGCATGTTCTCCAAAGCCTGCAATCCGAGCACATTGCCATCTTCAACTGCGGTGTTGATGCCGGAGCGTCGGTCGGACACAAGCATATGCAGATCTTGCCTCATCCTGGAGGCTCCGACTTTCAATTCTTTCCCGATACAGTTCCCGCCCAAGATGGTAAGGCGTTGATACCCTATGAAGCTTCAACAACAGACTTACCAACTCGGTTTCACATAGGCATATACTCAGTCCCGAACATACCATTCCAACATGCTGTACAGTGGTTGCCCAACGAGATCAATGAGAATATTCTCGCCAGCATCTATCACGACCTCCTGTCGCATCTAACTCTCGGACAAGAGTCAGCACACAATCTCATCTTGGTGAAAGACTGGATCATGGTTATTCCACGGAGGACTGGCTGGATTGGAGATTTGGGAGCAAATGCAGCTGCAATGATAGGGATGGTGTGGATGACCTCAGAGCAAGACTATGAAGGATGGACGAAGCAGGACCCCATGCTGTTGCTTCCTACTTTTGGGGTACCAGTGGAGGCCAGCTCGTCATAAACACCGGCTTGCCAATCTACTTGAACCTTGCCTTGACGCAAACCAAATTTGAAAATTGCATTTACCTTTTTTTGATCACGGATCGGCGCAACTTCTTTCCCGCCGATGCTGCTTTACGTCCGGCCCCCACCGCGATCGTGGAATATAATAAGCGCTAACGCTCTACAGGGGGACGCACATCGGAACATTGTATACCAACAGCTCAGAGTCTTCCAACTAACCGTATCTAACGAGAGAGATAGGCTGAACGATCAATTGCGTCAGAATTACTGGTTTACCTCATCTCTCGAAATGCGGCGTCTCGATGCCCGAACCGGGTAGATTATTAAACACCATTGATTGCCGCACATAAGTCGGACATACAAGACAGCCCATCTATCCGCGATCTGTCTACGGCGCGGCACTTTTGCATCTCAACTAGACTCGATGATAGTCCGCGTCTCTCGTATGCGTCCTGCACTGATGGCGAACATGATCAACATAAAATGGAGCTCAACCCTACTATTCCTGCTAGCAAATTCCTAATTGCTCTTCTTCTTTCAATTCTCTTTCCTCGACATATAATTCAAAACTCAGGATAATTCATAGTTCGCAATCCACAGCATAGGAACAGCAGAACGATGTCACAGCCTGTCAACGCCGCCGCCTACCTCACCACTCCCTCGTCTCCTTTGGCAGTAAAGCCCGCTCCATACACTCCAGCCAGAAGCAATGAACTCGTCATCAAAACCCACGCAATAGCACTAAACTGGTTCGATGTCGTTGTCCAGCACATGAGCAGCAACGTAACCCCATGGCTCAAGCACCCCTTTATCCCCGGCTCAGACGTCGCCGGTGAAGTTGTAGAAGTCGGCTCGTCCGTAACACGCTTCAAACCAGGCGATCGCGTCCTCGGACACGCCGCGGGAACAGACAAACGCAGCAACCGCGCATGCGAAGGCGCATTCCAGTCCTACGTGGTTCTCCAGCAAGACCTCACCAGCAAGATCCCCAATTCACTAGAATACGAGCGCGCCTGCATGGTCCCGCTCACTCTCTCCACCGCAGCATGCGGCCTCTACCTCCCTGACCTCCTCAACCTAACCCATCCGGCATCTTTCTCCCTCTCCCAAACCCCTCCACCTCAATCATCATCACCACACCCCGAACCAACCGACAAACCGTTCACAGAAAAGCCGATCCTCCTCATCTGGGGCGCCGCAACAACAGTCGGCACATCAGCCCTCCAACTCGCCCTCGCCTCAAACTACACAGTCTACACCACATCCTCGCCAGCCTCGTACCCACTCCTCCGCGCCCTCGGCGCCACAAAAACATTCGACTACGCGAGCCCCACGGCCGTCCCGGACATCATCGCCGCCATGCGCGGCAAGCCCTCCGCAGGCGCCCTCGCCATCGGCCCCGCCTCAACCCAGAAATGCATCCCCATCGTCGCCGCGTCCACGGGCCGCAAGTTCATCGCCCAAGCCAGCGTCCCTACCCCCGACTCTATGCCGCCCAAAGGCTTCGCCATGGCCAAGTTCATCGCAAAGTACCTCTGGTTCAGCGTTTCTACGAAACTATCGTGCCTGGTCAACGGCGTGGGGGTCAAGTTTATCTGGGGCAGCGATGTCGTTGGGTGCGAGCTCGGGAAGATGGTGTATGCCGGGTTTCTGGAGGGCGCGTTGGAGAGAGGCGAGTTTGTCGTAAGGCCTGAGGCTAGGGTCGTTGGGGAGGGGCTGGAAGCGTTGGATGCCGCGTTGGACGTTGTCAGACAAGGTGGGTTGAGGGCCGAGAAGATTGTCGTCAAAATTTGATTTTACGGTGCGGATGGAGCATGGGTTTTATTTACTTCCCTCCCCCCCCTTTTTCTTTTCCCTCCTAGATCCAATATTAATAGTACGCCTTCCCATCTCGTGAATTCTCCATCTTCTTTTCAATAATATATATATATATTAGCAGACTTCATTCCTATCCTACCACTTTTCTTCATCCTATAAACTCTTTCAATTCTCCTCAAAAACTTTATCTCTTTCCACCCCACCTCTACAAATCCCCCCCATCCAACCCTCCTCATAAACCCATATATACAATCCTACACACCCTCTAAGTCTCCCTCTAACACTACCTGCTAGATCCCCTCTTCTCCTTTACACTCTATTAATTAGTTAGTCTACCTACAGATTAAAATCCACACATGGAACAAAATCCACGTCTTCTTTTTCTAATCTATATAAACGTGTTTAACCCTACTTTCTCTAAATTAATCTTATCATTATCATCAATATTTCAACTTTATTATTATCATTATTATTTATTTATCTGTTTTTATGTACTTATACCACAAAGAAAACATTATATTATCTAAACTAAGAATGTAGATGTTAGGAAGCGCTAAAAAAAAATTGTGTAGTTTTGGAGTAAATTGATAATTAGATATCAGGGTTTCTGGTATTAGATAGGAATTTTGGGGGGGAGGGGGAGGGGGAGGGGAGGGGCATGTGACTTGCTTAGATAGATAGATAGATGGTATTGAAGCGAACGATGATTTTAATAAGGCTGTGTTTTGGAAATCTTTAATGCATGCACGAGGGGATGATAATATGAGGGGGGGGGGGGGGGTGGCGATTACTTGGATCTAGGATAGCACAGTACAGTACGAAAAAAAAAACATTTAATCAGCAATGCAGAGATGCATCTATGAAGTCAAAACATCAATCGATCTAAAAAATCTCCTCCAAGTCCCACGTCTAGAGAGAGAAAAAAAAAACAAAATCAATACTTTGGCTTAAAAGGCAAAGTCTGCATCTGCTTTACCGCATCTGCGCCCTCGACCCCAAAAACGCCATACAACCACTTCAAAATAACAAAAAAGCTCATGGGCTCCCCCATGTGCTTGACGCCCTCGACGAACCTAACCTCCTTGACCCCGCCCCTCATGAGCGCGAGATAGTAGTCGTCGATGGGGAAGATCTCATCGTGGGTGCCGTTGACGAGGAGCAGACGGGCGCACTCAGGCGTATCCAAGGTTCCGTCGTTGAGGAGGGAGAATTTTGCCATGGCGTCGCGCGTGAAGGCGGCGACGTCGGAGCCGTAGCCCCACTTGTAGGCGAGCGTGTCGGCGAGGTCGAAGGGGTATTCGAGGTGGTTGACGGCGGCGAGCCATTTGGGGGAAAACATGTAGTGGCAGCCGCCGCCGAGGGCGACGACGCCCGCGAGTTTGGATGCGTGCGTGTGCGCGACGCGGATGGCGTAGAAGCCGCCCGTGCTGAATGCCCAGATGGCGATTTTTGTCTTGTCGATTAACGAGTGTGTGTCTGTCCATGCGAAGAGCGAGTCGTAGAGGCGGTCTGGGGATTTGGGGTCGGATGGTTCCGCGGGACAGTCGCCTGTGCCGGGGATTTCGAGGACGAGCGTTGCGATGCCGTTTTGGCGCCAGCCTTCCATCCACACGGCGAGTTCTGTGCGGTAGCCGTCGAGCCCCGTGAAGATTATGAGGAGTGGGACGGGGGATTGGGGGGTTGCGTGTGAAGGGACGAGGTGGTAGGCTGGGATTGTGGGGCCTTCGTTGGGGAGGCGGTGGGTGTGTGGGATTTGGACTTCGTGGACGGGGTGGGGACGGAGGCTGTGGGACTGTTGTTAGCTTTTGATTTCGCTTTTGCGGAAATTTTGGGTGGTGAAGTGGTGGATGTTGTGCATACCCGAGTCCTGTAATGGCATATTCCTTCCCGATCCTCCACGCCTCTCTTTGAACATCGCTTCTGGGTGCTGGGAACCGGCTTATTCTATACACGGCGCTCGCTCTTAACCAGTATTCGGATGCTTTTTCTTTCTCGCCCTTGGCTTGCGCTTCCCGCGCTACATCCGCGAGGCGCTCTGCTTGCGGGAAGTACACTTTGGCGTATTCATCCCAGTTGTAGGGTTCTTTGAAGCCTTTCGCGACAAGTTCTTTGACGACGGGCTCGAAATCTGCTGCGGTGCTGAACATGAAGGGGTAGACGCCCATTTCAGCCTGGTAGATTGTTGATTAGAGATGGTAAGAAAAGGCATGGTAAATTCGGAGCGGGAATCTGTACAGGCTGTTTCCATTTTGTCTCCCAAAGCTGCTCGAAGCTTTCATGATGCTTTGCTTTGATTTGGAGATTGTCTTCTATGAAGAACTTCCCGCCCGGTGCTGCCATGGTGTTGGCAGTTTTGGATTTTCGAAGTTTATTCTTATACCGAGAGACTATGATCAAATCGATGGAGAGCAAGGTCGATGATTTGAATAATGCGCAATCCGAGATTCACAATGCGGGGTTGTACGGTTTATTTATTGATGCGCAGACGTCAGAGACCGGAGGAGATGCGTTGTCCGATTGCTCGGGAGTCCGATGCTGGCTCCGTGTGGGGAGCCGGTATACAAAGCATCGTCTTACACGAGGGATGTTCAACATTAGACCCTGCTAATTGGATATCAGGGCTCAAGTATGCTAAGGGATTGGAAATCGATAAGACTTACTGGCAGGTGGTATTGAAGTTGGATTGGGGAGGGGTAACATGGGATGGAGGCCGGTCGCGCGGCATGCTTTCCAACCTAAAGCTTATGTCAACCTCATGTTGACTAGCATAGCATGAACGACAGTTCATCTCGTCGCTAGACAAAATTCTCAAAACATAATAAATTCTCATCATTCCCATAACAATTCTACTCGAGGGATGGTTAGTAGAACGATTCCACGTATCCTGTATAGCATTGGTAAATGCAGAAATCAGCTCATTCACATAAGCCTAGTATTCCAAACTTCAAGATATGGGCATTGAAAAAGCGCCAACCATTAATCTACACATAGATCACTACAATGTCAAACAGAAAATAAGGCGCCATGATCATGTATTCAGGATATGTAAACTGCCCTGTGGAAATGCTCTACAGAGCCCTATTAACCCAACGCCCATCCCCTACAAACACACAGACACAAAACTCCACAACCACCCAGGAAAAAATCCCCCCTCGGTATCTATACGTCCTCTCCCCTTTGCACTTCCACCCCTCACAAGCAAAAGACTCAGCAATGGATACGTATCTATTCAGCTAGACGAAGCCAAGGACATCGCAGCGTAAATCATCGCAATAGAAGCAGCCCCCCATCACCCACCTCCTCCAAAAAGCGCAACCCATTCTCTTCTTTCAACACAGGAGTACCAGAAATCTCACCCCCCTCCCCCCTCGCTCTTCCCCTCAACACCCCCACCAGAAACACAAGACAGCGTCTCAGCAGCAGCAGCAGCAGCAGCAGCAGCAGCAGTAGCAATAACATCCCCACGCTCCCAATACTTACACCTACCCACCCTAAATTTTCCCCCTCAACGTTCTAACCTCGCATTCCAACTCCCCAATCCTCCCCACATACCCCTCCACCACGCTCTCCAGCTCCGCAACCCTAGTTCTACACACCTTTACTACCTCGTGATTCGCCTTCCTAACAACGCATCTCTCGTACCGCAGCTCCTCCTCGAGATCGTTGGCGCGGCGCTGCAGAAGCGCCGTCGCTGCCAGGCGAAGCGCCGTGTATCTGCTGCTGCTGCTGCTGCTGCCTTCTTCTTCTTCTTCTCGGGGTAGTGGGGTTTCGGCTTCGAGCGCATCCGGTGACGACGCGATGGGTGGGTTCTGCGATGGATGCGCGGTAGCGGATGTATGTTTTGACGACGCTACTGCGAGGTGGGATTGCAGAGAGTGGTTTTGCGCGCGGAGGATCGAAGTTTCGCGCGTGAGGGCGGAAAGGGCGGTGGTGTGTGTGTTTTGCAGGGTTGATATTTTTAGGCTGGATTCTTGGAGGGCGAGGGAGAGGTGTGCGATGTGGGTGCGTAAGATATTTTCAGTAGAGGGGCTATTGTAGTGTTGGTAGAGCCGGTTGATACGAGTGGTAAGGTGGAGGGGGAAGGTTTTGCAGGCGCGGGATAATGTACCCGGGATTGTGGCGAGATGAGAAAGGGCGGTTGTATGATGGAGATGTGGGATGGCAAGGATGCAGGTGGTGAAGCAAAAGAATGCCGGGGGGATGAGGAGACGGATGGTGTGGGCGAGGGCGAGCGCGGAGGATTCATACCATGATGTTGTCAGAGGGAGTTCTGGGATGTCTTTTATGGCGGCGACGGAGAGCACGATTGTGAGTGTGGCCAGGAGTCGGATGACAGTTGACCTCATGTTGGATGTCATGGTGCTGAATCGGGTATGTGAAATACGGGAGGACAAGTTGTTTTGGTGTACCCAGAGTTAGGATAGTGTATATGATCTGCAAGAGGAGAAGTTGGAATAGTATTTGTAGATATCCTTCGAGAAAATCGTGGTTGAAGCTGTTACTAGGATGGAAGGATTGAGTTGGAGCTTGACACCTTTTCAGATTTGTTGCTACAGTTCGAAATGTCTTGTTCTCGGGAATCTAGATGAAGTCGTGAGATGGGAGGGCTGTGATACTCTGAGGTGGAGTGAAATGGTAAGTACGAGACGAAGATGATCTCCGGGTGAAGTTGTGACTGTCGACGAAAAGCAGAAGATAAAACGTCTTCAATAGATCTAGTGAAACCTGAGACATGTCTGACAATGGGTGTCTTCGATCAGGCTGTCGTTTGTTATCGAGAAAGTAAGGTGTGATGTTTGTTCTCTGAGTCAAATCATAATCCAATTGTTTGATCCATATCTAAGACAGAGCTACAGTCAAATACATTGCGATACATACAAAACTTTCCAGTGGCGTCTATTTGTTCGCTTGAAGCTTCTGGGCTGTTGCGGCCGCTACCTTCATGGCCGCTGGATCTCTAATACCCGCGTTCTGGCCGCGCTCCACTCGCTTGAGCGTTAGAGCCGCGATAAGAGCCGCACCCACACCAGATCCATCTTCGGCAGGGAACAGCTCGACAGGGTCGCCTTTGCCCTTGCCCTTCTCTTCTGGCCAGTCGAGAATCTCCTTGAGGGCTTGAGCACCTCTGACCTTGAAGTGTGGGTACTTGTTGAAGACGGAGCCATCAGCGCCAACATGGCAGGTAGTCCAGCCTTTCTTTTTGCAGATTGCAGCCACTCCGCAAGCCGATAGCCGAGCGGCGCGGATGCCGATCAGCTCGGCGAGGCGGCGAATGAGTTCAAGCTCCTGTTTTGTGCAAGTGAGGGAAAGTGTTTTGAGGACCAGGTCTTGGGTCTCGGACAAGTTCTCAAATGGGTCTTCCTCGATGGCGGCTAGGAAGCCTGCGTCGAGAGAGTAGGCCTTCTTGAGCTTGGAGACATCTTGCCCCTCAAACATGTGGCATTCTGGCTGTTGGTGGAGATCGAGCAAGACCAGGCGGAAAATCTCACCCAGGTACAAGCCAGCGATCATCTTCTCGAATGCCTGCTGATCCGGGCGAGGGGATTCCTTATCGATGATGATATCGAACGGCGTGCGAGGGAGAACTTTGTGCTCGCTATCAAACGCACCGTATTCGCAGTTGATGGCCATGGGCAGGTTGGGGTCCAGGTTCATGTGAGCCAGCTTGGGGATGGAGCCGCAGTTCTCCATGTATGCGGCGTTGCAGCCAGTGCCGAAAATGCAGCCAATCTTCATGAGGGGATCGGTGTAGGCGGATGCGATCATGGTTCCCGTGGTATCATTCACGAGAGCGGTCAACTTGATCGGTACACCACGTTCTTTGAGCGCTGCCTCAAAGGGAGGGACCACGTCCTTGCCTTCGACGCCATCGATATCGAATCCCTTGGTCCAGCGCTGCAAGATGCCGTGGTCAATGTATTCCTGGGTGGCCGGGTAGGAGAAGGTGAAACCAAGAGGCAGCTGCTCGACCTGCTCTGTTCCGTGGTGGTACTCGACGAATTGCTGCAAGCAGTCCGCTACATATCCCCACAATTCATCTGCGGTGCCTGTCTTGAGCTCCTCGGGCATGCGGTATTTGGATTGTATGATGTCAAACTCGCCCTTTTCCTTGGTAAGGGTGACTTCGCAGACGCGGAGGTTGGTGCCACCCATGTCGAGGGCGAGGAAAGTGCCTGTTTCATGACCGTCTGGGAATTCCATACACCAGGTCGCGTTCATGGGCTGTTCGAGTTAGAGACTGCATAGCGGTCTGTGGTATACGCAGAAGGGGTGACTGACAATAGTTGAATTCTCCTCGCGCAAGCCCCTCTCGAGCTCCGAGACGAAGTGGTTGGTGATCTCCTTGAGCTTCTCAGCCGGCACGGTGAACAGCTCTTCGAGCCTTTCGATCTGAGAGACCAAGCTCTTGGGAAGATCGGCAGTGGATCCTACAGCAGGTGTTAACGATCCCATGCTGTGATAGAGACCAGCCTCGATGGTTCGTTGCGGATGGCGGACGGAGAGGTAATCAAGGTAAAGGCGCAAATGGAAACAGCGTACCTCTGCGGGAAGGGGGCTTCTTCGCGCCAACTCCGACCATGATGGCGATTTATGCGTATAGGATAGAGAGGGGTACTGTGCGATTGGCGTGATTTGCAACGAGACGAAAGGCAATGGACTGAAGAGGAGGTTGTTGAGCGATGAATGAAAAAACTGGAATGCGAATCAGCGGCGTGGGACAGCTAGCTATATGAGCTTGCGACGGGACCGGGGCATTTGCAAGCCAAGGGACGCGATTGGTCATGTGGGGAAAAGCAAAGGAGGGTGGTGGTGTCTGAATGAATCGAGACAAATGGGTATCCAGGCAATATGCATGGTGGTGTTCCTGCAGTTGCTCTTTGGGACAAAGTGTGGAGGGAGCTGCGCTTACGAAGGGTTATGTTATTGCTGTGTCACTATTACCCCGCCAATAGCTGCGAGGTTGAGGAAGTGGCCGGCTAGCAACGAGGACCTGCAAAGTGGGCTGGCGAACAGTGGTGTGCAGGTATCTCAATTGAAAAAGCAACAGATGGATAGATAAGTAGACCAGAAAAAAGAGTTGGGGATGAGGATGACGAAAGTCTGCACCCAACAAGAACTGATAATGATGATAGGTAGAGGGGCAGCATTGGGAAGACGCCCCCACTCATTCTTCCCTCCTTCCTTGCCGACCCTTCGCTTCCCTTCCATGCTTCCTTCCTTCCTTCCTGCCACTTGCCGCTGCCGCTGCCGCCGACGGCCTGGGACACGCGCACGGGCCCTTTAGCGAGTAATGACGCGCCTTCCCTCCGTTGCATGCATGCCCGGCTGTGCTTCCGATCTCGCCCGGAGAAACGTGTCTCCGGCGTGCACGAGCTAGTCTCCTGGCCAATCACCGTCCGGAGCCCTCAACCACAACATCCCCAACTATCATTACCACCACCGCCTTGTGTCTTACTATCGAGACCAACTGACCACCTCTTCACTAATCTCATATCGCTTTTGCCGTGAATTCTATTCGACTCTTCCATCATCGTGCACAGCTGACCAAATCTATACCGGATTCCAAACTTGTACCGTCCAACCAGTTGTTAGTCCTCAGGACATTCACTCAGTGCTGCTTTACATTTCAACGTCTGTTCTCGTTCCTGAACAAGCCTCTCCTACCAAGTATCCTCACTTTCAGCTCTATTCGCCTCTTCGACTCCCTCAAAAACAAACATGCATCGGAGCCTGGGTCCACGTCCCTCTGCATCCCCTGCGGTTCGCATCTTGAGATACCCGCTGCGTGCAACCAGCGTGCATCTATTTACCACGGTGATGTACCCCTTCTAACTGCAGCTGTATCGCCGGCAATGTTTCATGATTTGACTCCCCGGGTCTTTGTGGGGTAACAGCCCTATGGCTGTAATTCCCACGTGGAAGCAATGACTCCCCAGACGGAGTGAACCCCCAATCACGAGGGGTCCCCTACGGTACTCCGTTGGTCCAATTACCTTATTGCGCTCCTACAATAGGAAATGAGCCTATTGCGTCATAGGCTCCGATACTGTCGACGTCGTTGCCTAGCTCACGATAATGAGTCTGTTTATCTGCGATGCCGGACTTCTGTTTCTATCCCTGCCGTCTGTCTGTGCTTCACAACTTTATCCTCTCTGCACCCTCCTTCGGTTGTACAACCTCGACTACGAGAGCAAATTTTTTCAACCCGCTGAAACCCGCACCTGTGAATTCAACATCACAGCTGCCTCCAACCTCGACTCCGCCGCGGTTCAACCATATCCGTCCCGATACCTCTTCTCACTCCCTTGCTGCTTTCCACTCTGCCCCAACTTTCGTCACTTTGGAAAAACCACAATCAAGTATACCAAACCCTCTCCATTATATCCAAAGCAACTTCCATTGTCACATCGGCACAGGTACTGGTGGAAATCATGTCGGAGAAATACGCAAGCTCTGATCTTGATCTCAGCGGAGACGAGCTCCACCCCCGAGATGGTATGTCAACATCTTTGTGACCTGCCGGAGTATTTTTCAGCTAATTTCAATCCAGCAAATGAGGACAATGTTCCTAGTTCCTCCCCTGAGGACATGCCTAGGTCAGGACGCAGCCGTGGGAATACGGTGCCTTCCTTTGGCAATCAGACTAGTTGGCTTCCCTACCGTGTCTGCGGCAAGCCACGCCCCGGACATGGATTCCCTGCGAGCTTCATGGCGTCACGTAGCAGCCCCAAATCGCGTCGGTCGACTCTAAGCGACCAACCCGAGTTGGATAAGCACCTGCGCGAGTCAATGGTAACCTATGATGGATTACTCTATCTCCCCATGTCTTCAACTACACTTCACCATCTCTCGCCTTTTTGGAAAGGCCTTAAGCCAATTGCTAAACTCGATGAAATCTTCGAGCGCGTTCTGATCAACAAGGACATCAACAAGGTCCACGCCGATCACGTCGTTGCTGCTCTGGAACGCGTCGGCATGCACTGCAAGCATCTTGTCGTTCTCTCCCCAATCCACACTGCAGAACTGGGTGAAGTCTTCAACCGTGAGATCGACAACCTCGACGACCCTAGCAGCGATTGGAGCAAAATCTTCAAATGCTTCCCCAACCTCGAGTCCGTGACCTTCAAGCATCCGGATGACGAGCCCTTGGATCTCGTCGAGGATACGCTGAAGAGCTTCCAGCGCGCCATCATCACTGCTGGATATCCTTCTACCTTCAAGATCCACATCTCTGCTCCGCCGGAGGTCTTGAAGCGTTTCAGATAGCCATGTTTGCGTGAACTGTTTCCCCAGCGATACCTTCGCATATGATGTATATCGATGGAGGATTTCATGGTATTGTATTATTCCGGTTTCCTTGCTCGGAAATCTCGTTGCTTATAGCGTAAGCTGCATTTGTGGGATCTCTCCACTCAAAGGGACAAGAAAAAAAAAGCATTTCATTGGCGTCTTGGAAAAAGCAAATGGTTTACGGTGGGAATGGAAATACCCAGGGAATCAAAGTCAGGTCTGTGCTTTGTCATTTGGGACTTTTTTTTTCCTCTTGGTTTCTACATCAATGAATGAATGAACAAACGATGAATTTGAAAACGTGCGATATCGGCTTTTTTCGCGGTACACATTTCTCTATTATGCAGGGCGATGCCCGACCAAACAAAGAATAGTGTAACTACCCATTCCCCATTTCAATCCAACACATCCACAGTTCTACATTCTCAGGTTGTGTCATAGTTCTGCCATCATGCTCAACGCAAGATAAACCCCTCTCCCCCTCTCCCAAAATAAGAACATTCACATCCCAGTACCGCACTATCTCACAACACAAAAAAAAATTCTCTCTAGCTTATCCTTTTTACATACTACTACAACAGCAGCGTAGGCGCGCAATGCTACTTACTTAAATATACAACATAAACAAGCCAAAAAATTGCATTAGAACAGTCAATCAAAAAATTTTTTTTTTATGCACAGTGGCGTAGATTAGTTCAATAGCGTTAAGAACATTGTCTACAAGTAAAGAAAACAGTTGTAGTGGTGGAGGGAAGAGTAAAAGAGTAAGAGGTATTGTTAAAAACGTTGTTTGACAGTTATAAATGCGATTGATTCCTGAGATGAAAAATTTTATCTTGTCAACTACATCATCAACGTCAATGTATGAACGGGTAAGGATATGACTTTAGGTTGAAGAGCTATGCTCTATCTTCTTTGTATACCTCTATATATCTAACTAAGGCTATTTTGTTTAGGTCTGTCGCGATCTTATCACGCATTGATAATATCCAACTTGACGTAGCTGCTCATCACATTCATCGTCGCATCCCATCCCACAAAGAATGAAGTTCGGCCAATCTATTATATTGGTTAATGTCTCCATCAAAGAAAGGCGACTCATGATAATGCAGCTCTCGATCATATTGAGAATCGTCGCTGTCGTATTCCTGACCAGCCCACGGAGGACGCCAAAGGCCTCCTGCCTCGTCGCTGTCGTATCCCCCCAAAACACCCCACGGAGGGTGGGAGTAGTCTCCTGCCCCGTCGCTGTCGCCTTTGGAGATGCAACGATACGAATCCATGAGCGATCTGAAGCCACTGCTCTTTTCATACCATATCAACTTGAGCTTCTCTAGCTCCTCGGGCTCCACGTGCTCCAGCTGTTTTAAGATACCGGTTGCTGGGGCATGTACTTTTTTTAAATAAGCTCGTGCGAGCTTTAGGCAGGCTAGTTTGATGCGCATGCGGTTTATGACGCCTAGGAATGGGTTTTCGTCTCCATCGTCGTCTTCGTCTCTGTCATCATCGTCGTCGTCGTCATCATCGTCGTCTTCATCCTCGTCTTCATCCTCGTCTTCATCCTCGTCTTCATCCCCGACGCAAGCTTTACATGAACAGCGGGCCTCCGAGTCTTCATCCTCGTCATCGTCGTCGTCTTCATCATCGTCGTCTTCATCGTCGTCTGCAGTGCCGACGTGCAAGATAGACGACCGCAGATAGAGATACGTCTGCTTGACGTTTATATCCGGGGCGCAGAGTTGCGGTAGCAGAGGTATGATCTCGGGATACCAAGGCCCGATGTCTATTTTAATCATCCATTTCCAGAATGCGTCTTCAGACTGCAGTTTCGTGTAGGTATAGTGCGATGCGAACATGAAGTTGAACCGCGATTCAGATGATAGATACGGCATAATGCCATGCAATACATCGTAAGGCAGTCTCGAGAATGGATCGCGGAGCACTTTGTGTTCGAGTTGGAGAGGTGAGGTGGATGCTTCTCCTTTTGGGAATAACGACATGTCGACTGGTACGTCTAGTTTTGGCTCGCATATCACAGACTTATAACAGGTTAGCTTTCACCTCTAGATATCCTATCGGTTCGAGAGAATTTGAATGGGGACTAACCTCGTGTGCGTGTTCGCAGGTGAAGTATTCGCTGTGTCCCACAGAGCCGTAATCTAGGTCCGTGGCGCACCATTCGCAGTGACCAGACTGCGTAATCTCCCTGGAACAATTTTAGAACACATTTGCCAGATAAGCCAATGTTTCTGTGCCAGATCTCCTTGATTGACATGACCTCGAATCATTTGCAAGAAGCGTACGTACCGGAGAGCCGAGCGCATGGCCCGTTTTTCGATCTGCGTATGACTTGAATAGCCAAGGATTCGTGCAAGAAGAAACCAACAGCTTTCATGGAATGGGAATGAGTATGTGAAGTCCTCGGATTCAACGTAGCTGGAGTAATTTAGTAAGACGCAGGAGATGCATGCAAATTGTCTTACCACCGGTAGACATAATCGCGGGGATCGTTTGGGTCGGGAGCTGCCATCTTTTAGCACACAGCTCAAAGTTCAAAGGGTAAAGGGATCCAAACCTTCAAATCCGCCAGCATCGTATCTCTGCTTTTCATGACGGTGTTTGTGCTTTCGATCGTCACCTGTATCGTCGCTATTTCCATCCACCTCGCCACTAGGCACACCCGCATCGTCACTATCTTCGCTGTAAGTCTCTTCATCGTTCGTGTCATACGGACAAAAACTCCTCTATTTGTGGTCAATCAAGAATCCCATCGCGTTTATACTGACGCAGTTCACTTACTCCATTGCAGTCTCCCCTTCTCGATATAAACGTCCTACGATTAATTCATCAGCCACGATTCCCGATATTTTCGCCAGGCGTGAGAGGGCGGCCCGCTATGACCCTACAACGTGCCAACCACTTCGTATCTTTGTATTCCAGCTCATATTGCGGATCGAAATTGCCTTCATCGTCCTCCGAGAAAAAAGGCCCTGCGAATGCAGGACCTCCGCAAAGAACGCAAAAAGCATCACTACTAGCCATGCCGGGAGAGTGTGATTGGGATCAATTGGATTCAAATGTTGGTTGCGATGGGGTATGTGGGGGCTGTGGTTCTCGTTGAACGGTGGGGTCTACTATCGTAATTCAAGTCGTGCCTTCCAAGATTTTCCACGCTGCTGACGTAACAAGATGACATGGATCCACGTGACCAGTATCGCCCCAAACGTCTCTCCAGCATTTGAAGGTTGGAATATATCGTGGAGTTTTGCGCTTGATGGCAGCGCCGTTGCTCTGTGTCGCATATAGATGCAGTCGGAACAGATAAGCCGAAAGCGTTGACTATTCGTACATAACTACATATGTAGGTAGCTAAGCACTAGAGTCTATCTTGCCGGTAAGGCTTGAGGGTTGTTGAGCTGAATAGCGCTCTACCTGATTAGGCTAGGGCGCTCTGCACGTAGTAGGGTTTTCCGTGGCTCGCGGACGGCTTCGCTTTTACCATAAAGCCCTTTGCGTTGTGGTATCACATCAGATTAATTTTCAGGTCGAGGTTGCACAGAGTTCTTCCAATTTTTTCCGCGAAAGATGAACAGCTAAATTTCGAGAGGCTGTGGAGAAATGTCATGTGTGATGTAAAAACCACCAGCCGACCGCCGCCCGGGGGGGCAAGTCTGCATCAAGGCAACTGGTTGCAAGCAGGCAACACCACGGACGAGAAAGGCAAATGGGGGCACAAGGCTGTAGCGGGGAAGTGAGAAAGGCAATATATTTTACCTGGGAAGTTTCGGTAAAACAACACGTCTTACTGGATCATCTCATCAGCCCCCACCATTGCTTCTGGTAGCCGACACACAAGATGTTGATCACAGAGCAGGCGCAGCAGAATGTGTGGGCTGTGTGATGTGGGGACACTGGACGGGTGCAGCAGAATCGCTGGCTTGGGTATGCACAAATCTGCTATTTCAGTCATTAGAACTCCAGGGCATACGCAGCTGTTATACACCTCATCCCACTGAACTTGGGACAGGATCAGACAAGACCCATGACTCTTCGATCAGCGTGCGCGGTTATCGGACTGCATCCATTCATCCTTTAGTGTGATCAGACAATTGACACTCAACTATGGACTCTGATTCTCCTAGTCGAAAATGGAAAATCGACCACATGGGAAGAGTAGACCGGACAAGTTTCCTGGTGAGCTGTCAGATAGTTGTCTTGATGAAATCTACAACACTAACGATGCGCGTAGGCAATATTATTCACTTTTATGACCGTCCCTTCAGTTGCATGCTCTCTTCGAATCATCTTCCGCACCGGAACCAAGAGATTGTTTAAATGGGATGATGGCTTTGTAGTCATTGCTACAGTCTTCCTCATCACTGCAACTGCCTGCTACTATCGCTTAACCGATGCATTCTACTTAATTGAAGCAAAGACGACAACCCCGGATTTCGACCTCTCCCTTGCAGAGACTCAGAAGATTTCTGGAAACGGGCCTACCATCTTGCTCAACTTTGCTCGCTGTCTGCTCACGGCGGCGAGTTTTTCGATCAAGGCATCGTTTCTTGCCGTCTTCCGTCCGCTGGTTCGACATGTTTCCTTGCCGCTGGAATATTACTTTATCTTTTCGGTGATCTATATTCCAATATGTTTCACCTTTAGAGTTTCGCTGGCTTTCATAATCTGCCGAGGGAATCTTGCAGATCAATGTGACTACCTCCCCGTTCTATTTGCGTTTCGTTTCATTAAGAGATTTCCCAGATCAATGTCTTCGAACACAGCAGTACCTTTATCTAGGGCTACTGTGTTTCTTCGATATCAGCACGGATATCGTGGGTATGTACTGTCCATCATTACGCCTCTCTTACTCTTCTATTTTGACTAAACATCCCAGTCGTCAGCATACCCATCTTCATACTTCGCCTAGCGAACTTGGACATGTACCAAGGGCTCCGTATAGGTTTCTTTCTATGTCTATCCAGCGCAATGATTATCATCGCCGCCGTGCGAACTTCATCGAGCTTAGTCCACGTTGTCAACGGCAAGCAAGAAGCCAGCATCATCTACACCACTCTCCTAATCCAGATAGAAAGCGGCGTTGCTGTTCTAATGGGCTCGATCTCTGCTCTTCGAACTGTGTTTACAGGGGCGCAGCGAGATGATAACGGACGGGCTCAATCGATATATCGGAAAGTACTTGTGAAACTTTCTCTCTCGAAGGGTTCCGAGGTTTCAACACATGATGCGGAACACGCCGTCCGTATGAGCACTCACAAAAATAGCTTGGTGACCATGACGTCGTCGAGGTCGTGGAAAGACTTGTTTGGCCGATCCGATCGAGAATCCGGTCAAGGCACGGACAACTCTACATCGAATGCACAGCTGGATACACTTACAGAGTACCACGCATTTGTTTACGCAACTCCTCAGAACAAAACACAGTCCCCCTCGGAGTGAGTCGTCCACGGAAAAAGAGAGTGGACGTTGACAGCGCAGTGCGAACATAGTCATACTTCTCAAACAGCATTTGAACACCCAGGCAGACCAAAGCAGTTGATGCTCACAAAGACGACACGCATCAATCAACACTAATATCCAAATCTGTCAGTACTCGTTGGGAATATATTAAACAATTTAAGCTTAAAGTACGGTTGTATGAGAAACCTACTGGATTAGGCAGGTGTGGATCACTGCTGCATTTAAGCTTAAACACGGTAGCGCAATCGCTCGCGTGTCGACGGGCTTCGAAGTCTTAGGTCGAAACTGTAATGGTTACAGAACGATTACAACACATGAGCTCGAGCGAACCTGGGAACTAAATGAACGAAGAAAAGAGCCTTTTTGATTGATGGTATGGATGATTGTGGGAATGACTACCAAAGCACATACAATAGCTATAGACAATGCGCCTGGATACCTAGGTACCCTTTAGTAACCCAACCCGCAGGTATCGCGAAACAAACAGAAATTGCAGCATATCATTATGCAGTTATCATGAGAACTTCCGAAACACACGGCAAAACAGGAGAGCAGGGAACAATGCAGATAATCACTGCATTTCTTCCGTCTTTGCCCGCTTCCCGTTCGTACCGTCTGCATCCACATCAAGCTTGCGCTTCCCACTTCCGCTGGCGTCATCGGTCGCGGAAGCTGCGGGGACAAGTGCAGGGGCCTGGTCCTTCTTCTTGGTTTTGACTAACCCTGAGATATCGTTTGCGCCTGATTTCGCCTCTGCGAGCTTCGCTTTTTGCGTTGCAGCGTCTGCGCCGAGGAGACCTCCAATTAGGCCTTGGAAGAGGGATGGATCGAGGCCATCGACGGGTTGCTGGGTAGGATCGGCTTTGAGGTCATTAATCTATCCAAATCGTTAGCTTCGCATAAAAAGGTAGCAGAGGTTCAGGACGTTGGTGGGACGTACCCTCGTTTTCAGATCCTCCAGAAGACCCTTTTTGTCTACGATGACAGCTTCTTTCTCTTTCTTTTGCTCTGGCGTTAGAGAGTCAGATGTGAGGGCTGCCTCTTCGACCTTCAAGCGTTTCTCCAGTCCCTCCACTGCCAACTCGGTGTGCTTCCTCGCTTCTTTGCGCAAATCCCAATCAATCGGGGGCGGAGCGTCATCTTTTGGTGGTTCTGCTTCCTCGCCGTCCGCAAAAACCTTTGATGTAGACGCAAACTCTAAAGCCAAGGAAAGTGAGTAATGCGCCTCCGTCACGTTCTCGTGCTCGATTGGGTGCAGCTCCTCCTGCAGGGCGACGGCTGATCGAGCATCGGTAACGGCGTCGTGGAATCGCTCATTTTCGAGGGAGATCTCCACGAGGAAACCATGACAGTCTGCTAGCTTCTCTTTGATGGCGCGCGCTTGGGGATTAAGTTCCGCTTTGCCTTTGCCCTTGTCCGAATCTGCGCTCGCGTCGTGCGCTTCGAGCTGCTTTGTGTAGAGTACCCGCGAGATCTCAAAAACCTCATATGCAGCGGCAAAGTCGTCCTGCTCTTCTTCTTGATCCCCTTCTCCATCTTCTTCCTCGTCCTCTGAGTCGGTCCAGTTCTCATCGCCGGTGAGTTGGAAGAAAGGCTTGGACTCTACATTTGTACTCTCATCTGCCTCCTTCACCGCCCCATTGGAAGGCCCGCTGGTATCCTTTTTGGGCGCTTTCGGGGCTTTCGGTTTCTTCTTTTCCTCTTGTGCAACCTTACCACCTAACACGTCGCTCTTTGCGATTGCGACCTTGTATAGCGCCCGACCGTAGTAGAAAAGCAACTCGGCGTTCTCCGGAGCCATTTCGCCATTGAGTTCAGCTTGGATCTCGACGGCATCGGCATAGTGATCTGCGGAAGCAGCAAAATTCTTGAGTGAATATTGAAGCGAGGCAGCCCTGGTGATCTCCTCCAGTTTCTCTTTCGTCCGGGGTAGTTCTTCTGCGCCTGTGGCTGGGGGTTCGGGGGTATCAAGCACGATCGGGGTCTCTTCTGACATGATGGATGCGGATTTTGTTCAGAATGAACAATGCGACAGATTTTACTGGCAAGAGAGAAAGAGGGCTTCGGGCGCAAGAGTTTGTTTAGATGGCGTTGTATTGCTACGGTGATGGCGCCGAAAGGTGGAGAACGAGGTCCGTGCGCACGCGAAATCGTGACAGCGCGTCGACGCGACGAAATCAATTAAGCAATCACTCTCAGCATCACTCACTTGAAGTGACACATACGAATCGACAGAATTTTACGGCAATATGGCGACTTCAAGAAGACCGGAAAAGCCCTCCTTGATCCCCAATAGCTCGATTCCTTCTTCTTCGCCCGCATTTGCAACACCTAAACACCCTATCCACCCCCGCCGAACAGCTCCCATTCGTGCGCCGCCTGCTCTGAAACCCCCAGTCAGATCTACAGTTCTCCCCATAAACTTGCCAGTAGCCACACTTCGTCCTCTCGCATTCAGAACGTTCACAAAAAAACACAACATAACTCTTACTTCGTCCGCGCTTGCTGCACTAGCCGAATTCATTGGGAAGCACTGCGGCTCTGGATGGAGAGAAGAAGGATTGGCAGAGAAAGTGTTGGAGGAGGTGGCTAAGACATGGAAAAAGAGCACGGGTCAGGTAATCGTGGAGGGAGATGGGGACACGTTAAAGGGAATCCTGAAGAATTTAGAGGGTTCGATGAGCGGGGGGAGAGTAGTCGCTGGCTCCAGCCTGGGGAGACAGAGCAGTTTCACATTCGGGCAGGACACAGACGGTCAGGAAGGTTCAATACCAGAAGGAAGGCCAGGTCTGGACAGCAATACGAGTTTTGGCCTGTCAAACTTGGGCGTTGAAGATAAAGACGAAGAGGAAGAGTTGTTGAAAGATCCTCGAGAGTGGATCAAAGTTGTGGGGGCTTTCGATCAGCCAAAACTGGTTTACAATGTCTCGCAAAGGCATTTCGATAAATCCGCCACCAAACCCTCTCTTTTCCCAAACCCTTCACACAAGACCGACCTGTTTCGTCAACGATATCACATTGTGCATCAGCGAATTCTCCGAAATGAAACATTCCAGACCCCAACTTTCTCCGCCACACGTTCTGCAACGCTCAATCGGACAGGTTCTGTCGCCATTTCTCAAACGAACACAATCACTCCGGTCTCAAATCTGTTAGGTCGAAGTGGAAGCACCCATCTCCTGCTCGGTATGCTTACAGTATCACCCACCGGTGCGTTGTCAATATCAGATCTCACCGGGACCATAGCCCTTGACATTCAACACGCCCAACCTATACCTGCCGATGGAACATACTTCACCCCAGGTATGATAGTGCTGGTTGAAGGCAGTTACGAGGAGGACTACGCAAATCCCACTTCAGGCTCGTCTGCCGCGTTAGGGGGAAACGGGGGTATCGGTGGAACAATAGGTGGCAAGTTCATCGGTTTCTCTGTCGGACACCCCCCATGTGAACGACGATCAACCACGTTAGGTGGTACGGAAGAAACAGACAGGAATAACTTAAATGGCCCGGCATTTGGCTGGACTGATTTCCTCGGCGTAGGCTCTGAGCGCGCAACCGGGGCACGTATGAACCGTATCGCATCGAAGCTTCTCACCCCTGAGCACTCACACACAGTTGTAATAGCGTCAGAAATACACCTCGACCGACCTTCAACGTTCTCGGCGCTGCGTTCTCTACTCAAAACTTATTCTGACCCCCCAGAATCGCAACCCACTTATCCGCTGGCAATCATCCTAATGGGCAACTTCATCTCCAAAGCCAGTCTCGCGGGCGTCTCTGGTGCCGGTAGCATTGAATACAAAGAACATTTCAACGCTCTTGCTTCCATGCTTGCCGAAAAACCTTTCCAGAACCTCCTAGCACACACAACGCTTGTCTTTGTACCTGGAGATAATGATTCATGGCCCAGTGCCTTCTCGTCTGGTGCATCAACACCCTTACCGAGAAAACAAGTCCCAGAGATCTTCACGAACCGCGTATCACGGATCATTGCAACAGCGAACAGAGAAGTCTGGGGTGCAGGCGCCACAAAAAAGAAAGGGAAAGAGGGCGAGGTGGTATGGACCAGTAACCCCAGCAGACTAACATGGTTCGGAGTCAAGGGCGAGATGGTTCTCCTGCGCGACGACGTCCTGGGCCGTCTGCAAAGAACAAGCGTGAGATTCACCAACCCTGAAGAGGAAAATGACGATGCTGTGCCCGATCCGGTTTTGTTGCCCACTGGCGACACCCAAGAAGATGCTATGGATGTCGATGCTCCATCCTCGAGACCTCCCCGTCAAATCCAAGACCCCCAGATCGATCATGATACCCTAATTGCGCGTGCACTTACTCGTACATTACTCTCGCAATCACATCTATCGCCGTTTCCGCTATCCGTACGGCCGCTACACTGGGACTTCGCACATGCGCTCAATCTCTATCCCCTACCTACAAGTGTCGTATTAGCAGATAGCGAGGCACCAGCCTTTGTGGTCAAATATTGCGGGTGCACCGTTATGAACCCAGGGCCTATTGATGGGAGTGACGGGAGAGGCAGGCAGGAAGGACGAGCACGGTGGGTGGAATTCGACGTACGGGAAAATACTGGAGTTTTGAGGACGGAGGGATGATGTGGTAGTTTATGAACTCTTTTTGTGGCTCTTTTGGCATGAATGTTGGTCTTCAGACCTCACTAATGATTATTCGCATGAATCAAACTGTATGTTCGAGCAGCGCTCATGACGCTCTACCTATTGGGTCGCCACCTATGCATTATCTTTCTGTGCAAAGTTCCCGTTTCAGTTGACCTCCAAACAGATTCTTCAACCTCCGACTCAATACATGTGTCCAATTCTCACCACAATACCTCTCAATCATTTCGTCCCGATCGCACCCACACGTTCACCGCCCACTCCCAACCAGCAAGCCAGATCTTCACATCCACAGAGAGACAAGCTACGATACCAATAACACCAACCGCCAAAGCCATCGCATACTCGGGACGTCGCACAGCCCACCGGGCAAAGACAACCACAAGCTGGTACCCAAGATATGACATAGCAATCTGATATTCCATAATGCGGTACATCAGTAGAATGTACGCAGCAATTCCCTCGGCAACGACATCTGTAAGCGTCCACTGGGACGAAGAACAGAGATGGTCATTGCTAGCATTGAAATTGGGCGGCGGGGAAAGGAGGTCGGTAAGTGAAGGGCGAAATAGATTTTGACGCTCGAACTTGCGGGGGGTGGAACGAGGGGGAGTTGGACGAGTATACGCTCCATGCGGGACATCGTTGCTCGTGTGACCAGTGGTGGGTGGGCGAGCTGAGCGGATATATGACGATTCATGCTCGAATTCTTTGGCAGTGAGCTCGGAGTCATTTAGTGGGCTTGAAACGAAGTTCACGTCACCTTCATTGCCGGCACGTTCAGCTGATTCAGACTGCAGACCGTTGTCTTCTGTTTCTGGACCTTGAATATCGCGGTGGTTACGTAGTGGCGAAGGGGTACCCCACAGCGACTCCATCTCATACGGCTCCATCTCACGAACCTCCCCCTCTCTACGCACTTTCTCGCGTTTTTGCATCCGCTTCCAAAGCGCCGTGTTAGCTGATAGATCGGCATCGTACGTTCGCTTGCGCTCCTCATCATTAAGCGCGTAGAAAGCGTCCTGGATGGCGACGCGCCGAGTGAAGCATTCATCATACTCGGCTTCGGTGACAGCGTGATCGGGGTGGTCTGGGTGGTTGGGATGGATGAGGGCGTGGTAGGCGAGGCGGATCTCGGTGAGAGTGCTGGTTTGCAGAATACCGAGCGTCCTGTAGTGGTTTTGGTCCGGTGTTGGGAAGGTCATTTTGGGGGTTGCTGATTACAGCTTGGGGGTGGGCAAGTCGGGCGTTGTGTTGCCGCCCTCGCGGGTTGAATTAGGTGAAATTTTAGGCTTCTTCGACTGAGGAGAAATTAAGGTTGATTTTTAGGGCTCAGTGCACTGGTACTGGTTGCAGATTCGAAGAGGCGGGCTTAGCTGGGAGCAGAAGCGTAGGCCCGTTGATAAGGTTGTGTGTTTGTTTGTGGGCGTACAGCTAGTTGCCTGTGTAGGTAATGTGTTTGTTTGACCAGTTAGCGCCGCCGCTATCTCACCCAATTAATATTGAGAAATTCCGTGAGGGGTTTGGTGATTGGTTGTGCACTGTTTGCAAGCTGTGAATTGTTTGCTTGCGCACGTGACACTTATCGACGGAGAAACAGCAGATTTGCATGCAGCATCAAACCACACAATCAAGTCAATATTTGGCTACTGGATTGTTCCACTGGTTTATCATCCATAATTTTGGAAGTCTGTATACAAGATATGGATGCGACAAAATGTACACACAAAGTACACCCTACACTACGCTGCTAATTCAACACAGCGTTATCATTCTTCTAGAGTTTGATTCTTTGATTCTTTGATTTTTTTAATTGGAAGTTACAGTTTTTCCTACACTCAAAAGGGGGGCGACAAAAAGTAATTGATTCTTTGAATCAGCCAAAAGTGATAGAAGTACTGAACCTCATCATAGTAGCAATGGCAACGTACAGATAACGTAGATACGAGACATGGTCGAGTGTAAGAATCACATAAGGTAGCTCATATATTGCGTACTAGCTTATGTTCAATAGTGTGCTGAGTTAACCACGTCACTGCTTGCAAAACTTGATCAGGTTGTCACGATATCAGTTTTGTTATGATTATGATTATGGCATAAGGAGATGGTGGCGGGTAAATGCACATTGGCAAGCCAGCAGTGAAGCACAGCAGATTTCCATGGGATACATGAAGACAAACTCAAATCTTTCGACTTTTGAAGCGCATAGTAGAAATGAGAAAATGGAAGCGCGATGGCTCCATGTGTTGGTGGAAATGTTTGTCTTCAACTAGATCCTATATGGCTGCGCGACTCTGTCCATGCTCTATGGCCTTCAAATGGGAGCCCCTAAGAATAATCTTCGTTTCTGTAGACTCTCAGGACTGCTACAGTTTCCATCAAATAATATAGAGAAATTCTTATGTCGTTTAATGTGATAAGGCAGCGCAGTCAAAGTGTTAGTTCACATGCTCAGTGTTAGCGTAAAGTCACATCTCATAGCTACCAGCGAACTCCAAGGATTTTGAATCAGTTCGTTTGAAAGGCATTCTATGAAAGAATACGCGAAAAAGCATGAATTCTATGTTTAAGATTGATTTGAATGGCAGCTTGAAGTTGATTGAAGATATACCAGATTAATCGACTAGACCACTACCGGCCTAGCGTCGTCCAGCCGTCCAAGGCCAAGCTCCGCACTCATCCTGTTACACTACAGGTCTCAAGGATCTGTCAACAATTATAATCTAATGCAATAAGTACCCGCCACTCACCATGCTCGTATGAAATGCCACCGAATTTGCCTAGAACGCGCAACGGATGCCCGGCAACGAATCCCATGAGTTCATGCCGCTCATGCGCTCCTGCTGGCTTACCAAGGCCGCAATCTGATTTTGAGACCATGACATCTCGGTGTTTTGCTTTTCTGTTCTGTTCTGCTTTGCTTCCTTCTCGCACCCTCCTCGCCCTGTTTATTATATTCTATTCTTATCTGTGATTCCTTCGCCGGCGCGAGAGAATGCGATCAACCGTTGCTGTGCAATGATCAAACTATCCCACTTAATTCGAATCTTCGTCTTTTTAGTAATTTCAGAATGGGGCGCAAAGCATGTCGAAGCGCAAATGTTGGGGCAATTCGGGCTTGCGCGACCATCTCGAGGTGACCAAAGGCTGCGTGAGAGGCAGAACGGAAATGGCAACGGGAATAACAACAATGGCAATGGCAACAACAATAACGGGAACAACAATAACAACAACAACGGACCAAACAAGGATGGATTCAACATAATGAACGGACGGATACTGACGCCAGGACTGGGAATAGTACTTGCGGTAAGTACCTCCTCAAAGCTCTACGTCAACGTGAGATTGACAGTTCTCAGCCTCAACCATTCACGCCTATGGGCGGTGATTTCCTCCATATAGCTCTCGACGTCTCTGGTGATGGCAAGCTCCAAGTTCCACCACGAAATATTGACGATCCCTTGACCCAAGTATTCAACTTCACTCTGTTTT
The DNA here is from genome assembly GCA_948474695.1 of Periconia digitata. Classification (NCBI taxonomy): domain Eukaryota; kingdom Fungi; phylum Ascomycota; class Dothideomycetes; order Pleosporales; family Periconiaceae; genus Periconia; species Periconia digitata. The sequence goes on along the minus strand of CAOQHR010000005.1, from coordinate 2,807,266 downwards.
TGACGTCAAACACCTTGTCCAAAAATTTCACAATCTCAAACATAACCACCACGACTCCGCCCCTCGCCAACATCATGAATCAAGAGTCCGGGCAAACGGTCAAACACATCAATTTCGAGTGGCCGGATTGTTTAGTCGGTGATGGAAACGATGAGTTCAACACTACAGCTCGCGGCGATTACAACATCTCGATCCACCAGAACTTCAGACTCAATGGGTCGAGTCACTACAGTATATTCAATCTTCCGATTTCTGTCACCAACAGTATCAGTCAGTTCCCTGGGGCCAGCCAACTGCTCACCAAACCTCCCCCGGGACCTCTCAGTACGACTGGAGGAAGAATAAGTTGCGATCTCATCAACAATCCCATGATAGACTTCGCTTCTCTAGTTGCGAGTGTGAACAACCCTCCAGGTCAACCATACCAAGACATCGCGATCGAAACATCACAGAGAACAGACGGCGGTCAGGTGGGCGGCCCTGGATCCTCGAATGGAGGCGGAGGAAGTGGTGGTTCGACCGGCAATGGTGGAAATGGTGGAGGAGGACAGGGTTCAATTGGGACTGGGAACACTGGAATTAATGGCAACGGGGCTTTGGGAGCTGGCAACAAGATGTTAAAGGTACGGTGGCCCAGCATGTGGAGTATGTTTTTTGTCACGGTTGCAGTCGTAATGGCAGGTTGATGTGATTTGAACGACCCGCGACGCAAGACAACTTGGAAGTTGGAAGCTGAAGACACTTCGACATTGATGTATATGGAACAGGCTACAGGTTAGCCGAAGTGAGAAGTGGGTTAGGGAGGGCATATATACCAGGGATACATCCCAAAGATCTTGGAGGATACTCAAGTTCTAATATTAATCGTACTTTGGAATTCATGACCGTATGTTTCTTATAGCATATGTATGTGTGTTTATATACACTCAAGTGCCGACTATACATATGGATGTTTGCTTTGCATGCTTGTCTACTTCCAAAATCCGATATGCTCCTTCCAACGTCGCCCGATGTGACTGCGTGTTAGCTGACATGGCTTTTAGAAGCTGAGCTCTGCTTCTCTGCCACCCTCTCGTGCGCCTGACCGTATTCATTCTCATCCGATTCGGCCATTCGATCGCTGGGCAGAGTAATGGCACGATCGAGTGAATACGGCATACCCCTATGTCTTCCGCGGATCATCATGGCACAGATGACGAGCTTGCTGAAAGGCATAAAATGACCGCACAATGAAGTGAGATTACTAGAGTGTCCAAGCGACAAGCCCACATTACCGTACGCGGAGACCACTTCGAAAAAGATTGCGAACACATTGAACGACTGCAAACTCTGTCAGAATAAAGCTATATTGTGTGCGGGCTTGCTCTTGTGACTCACCGGGTCCTCAGCGTCCATGATTCGTTTACTTTCGGTAGCACAGATACAGAATACGCCAAGGAAAATGTACCACAGATCAAAGCTCAACTGGTTTCGTAGATGACCAAGCAAGTATGCTTTTCCTCTTTGCTCATCCGGAATATCGTCCCCGCCATATATACCCACTGGGTTTTCCTCGTAGCTGCTGCTCATCCGGATGCTAATCGCAATCGGATAAACAGATATGTACATCATAACAAGGAGACTGAACTGGACGGCGGGATTCACGTTGGCGAGATTGAAAGTAGCAGCACCCGTGTGGCGTGCTGATGCGGCCTGGAATATGGAGGCGAGTATCCTAGGGCCCAAGGGTAGAGAGGTGAGTTCCGGATTGTCAAGATCGAGTGTGATGATGAGGAGGATGTCGATGAAATTCAGTACAAAAAGAACAACAGCAAGTACCCAGGTCACCGAGCTCGGAAAAAGAAGAGTGTAGCATCGCCGTGGATGGTCCAATAGGAAACGCAGTGATTCCTTTAGTGATGACGAGGCCGGTACTAGCTTGTAAATGATCCATACAAGAAGACGCAGGAAGCAAGGGTAGAATGTGTTCCCTGCATAGGCAAGGAAAGACATTATTAGCATGGGCCAAGTCGCGTCTCGGAAAGTAATCATGCTATCGGGAGTGAGAGTAAACCCAAGATTGTCGACCATGGTTTGCGAAGAGTAGAAAGCCCTGCAGAATATTAGTGGTGTGCTTCATAGGTCTCAATACCCATTTCATACATACCACCATGTTTTATTCTGGCCTAGCGAAGCGAGGTAGTCGGTGTACTTTGGATTCGCCGTATGAATCCAGGGAAGTAAGCAAACCACACCAAAAAGGTGGAGGCCGAAGAAATACCCTGCAGATGTGAGTATCCTTCATTCGTCTCACCCGTGATAAATGCGCACCAGTTGTTATTTTCAGCAAAACCCTTAGTGCGCGGTATTCGATACCCCCCAGTTCCTCTCGGCTCAGCGATGCCAAATCGTGAGGTTCCAGCTCCCTTCCTTTGTCACGGCTGTTGCTGGTAGCTGTCTTCCCAAGAACAAATATTGACGATACGGCGTTGTCCATTGAAGCATATACACTTTGGCTACCTCTGCGAGGTTTTCGATGATGCATGGCGTTATCCGAGGCTGAGCCAGCTGGGGCGATTTTGATCGCATCTTCGTCTTCGTTGTTCACTCGGCGTTAGCTTGACCAAGTCATGGACTGAACTGCATGTGCTTACCATCCGAAAGCGATGTAACATGCTCATCTGAAGTTTTCTCATGCTCTTGCTTGATATCGGGAGAAAATCTGATGTGATTAGCTCCGTCTTGTGAGCGCTCAAGCGCAATGTGTTGCCTCTCATCGCTGCTAGTATCCATTGTTATGCCTTCCTCGAGGTCACCTGTGTCGGCGGTATTCGGGGCTTCGGATTCGAGCTTTCTTGATTGGATCGGCTTTCTTGTAGCTATCTATCGCGTTAGAACTGACATCGCTTGACTGAAAATCCCATCTTACCGATTTTCTTGAAGCGCTGCTGAAACCATCGTAGTCTAAAGATAACAACCACAATGTTGACGAAACCTAGGTTGGTGATGATGGGCACAATGTAAATAAAGACTTGTTGGTAGGTTTTTAGGTCTTTGACATCCACACTTGAGAGGTAATCGTTAGCTTAGATATATCTTGAGACAAGCATGGAAGCACTTACGTATTTAAACCGGACTCAGTCGAGGCACTGACGCCAAAGAAGTATGCATCAATGGGTTGAAGGTTGCCATATGGATAAATGATGGCCAGGGCAAGAATGCCAAAGGTGATTATGTAGGCATCTACGCATCTTTAGAAAATGGCTCAGTGATCAGTCCCGTTTGAGAACTTGCAATGCAGAGTGATGAAATTGATTGGTGGTTTCCACATGTTCGCTCCCTATAAGCAGCAAGTCGGAATCAATGTCAGGCCAACGTAGAGGTTGTTGATATTGAGTTGTTTACTGTTGAGTAGGTGAAAAACATCAATGCACAGGATTCAAGACCTATTGAATGACAAAGGGGCTGTGTAAGTCGCCGAGATTGTCTATCCCTCATTCGTCTTGACTTAAATTGGGCTGGCAAGATTTTTGTGCGCGTGGAGGCGCTTTCAGTTAGGAAAATCGCGCACGGGAAGGAGAAAAATCGCGCATTGCTAGTCTAAGTATGGCCACAAAACAGGTGAGTAGCATCAACACGCGGAAGGCGTGTAAAAAGAGATGATCTTTGAGCACGAAGAAAAGGCTTTTATGGTAAAACCTATTATTTTTGGGGACAATGAAAATTGTACAAGCAATCAGGTAGAGTTAACGCTACAATTAACATATATCGTGGACAGTAAGTGACTTAGTTTTAGACACATATAAATTTCAAATACTAAGCAGGCATTCAATAGCCCTGGCAATTCATCAAGTGGTTATTTGCCACCTCTACACAGCGATAGTACTGTCCCTAGATACCGTATGTTGGTTGAACGCCGAATTACGTCGGGCGCTACAAGACAGCTTCTTTGCCTCCTACCACTCCCTAATCTCACCACCAGGACCAATAAATCCTGGAGACACCCACGCCTTTGCTTCCTTGCTCTCCCTCCTAACCCACTCCTCGTCGATCTCAATTCCCAGTCCTGGGCCATTCATCAGCTCCAGATATCCCCCAACCTTGACATTCCAAACCTCTGGATTCTTAACATAACTTGTGAGATCCTCGCTGCCAGCATTATAGTGAATTCCCAAACTCATCTCTTGGATCGCGAAATTCGCAGACGTGGCATCAACCTGTATACACGCGGCCAGCGCAATTGGACCAAGCGGACAGTGCGGCGCGAGCGCAACATCATATGTCTCCGCCATCGCGGCGATGCGCTTGAGTTCAGAAATGCCACCGCAGTGTGCGATATCGACCTGCAAGATATCTACACAACCGGCTTCCAGAAACGGACGAACATCCCAACGGCTGTGCAGGCGTTCTCCCAGGGCAATGGGGATTGATGTATGCTGGGAAAGCTCCTTGATACCAACTATATGCTCAGAGAGAAGCGGCTCTTCGATGAAGAGTGGGTGATGGGGTTCGAGGGCTGCGGCTAGTTGCTTCGCCATGGGCTTGTGTACGCGACCGTGAAAATCCATTCCTGCGTCCATACCTAATTCTTTTACAGTTTGCAGTCGTGCGACAGAGGATTCGAGAGCGGCTGGTGAGTCAAGCCAGCCGAGGTCTTCGGTAGCGTTCATCTTGACTGCTGTAAAACCTTGCTTCTTTCGGGCTTCGCTAGCAGTATAGTCAGTCGGTGAGTTTATTGAAGAACGCACGACATGTTTGGATACGAAATCATGTCGGTCGAGAAAACTTACGCTTGCTCTTTTACATCAGATGGTCTGTCACCGCCTATCCATGCGTAAACTTTCAATTTGTCTCGTAGCTTCCCGCCCAAAAGCTGGTGGATCGGTACCCCGAGCTTCTTGGCTTTGAGGTCCCATAAGGCGATGTCAAGGCCTGCCAATGCACTCATGAAGACGGGTCCTCCGCGGTAAAAGCTTGTGCGCCAGCACATCTGCCAGATGTGTTCGATCTCGCTGCGTTCTTGAATCAGCATATACCACGGGCTTCAGGAATATCAGATGCGAACTGACTCTGCTTCATATCCTATATATCTCTCGATCCAGGCATCCAAGCACCCTTCCACTGCTTGAGTGTGCCCTTCCAGAGAAGCTTCCCCCCAGCCTACGTTGCCATCTTCGTCTGTGATCTTTACGAATAGCCAGCGCGGAGGTACTCTGAAGTATTCTATGCTCGCAATTTTCCCCATAGTTCCTATGGTGCTGAATAACAAGACAGGGGACCTAAGATTGGTTGCGCCACGTCCAATAATAGTTCAGATCCCAAGAGCAGGGAGTTCGTAAGCGGCAATCAGGGTGACTCGTAATTGATATTTTGTGTTAATATTGGAGTGGGTTGATTTACGCTCAACTTCGGTACATCCACGCGATGTCGGGGAAGCTGTAGTAACAGCGCGGGGTGACGATGAGGGACAGCGAGCTCCACTTTCAACGGCTCTAGCCTCGGGTTGCGGGTTAAAACAACACCGAAGGTTAGCTATTACGTGCTTTATAATTCACAGTCGATCCGCTTTCCAGTCAAAGCAAAAGTTTCCGAGTCTTTGATGTTTGTTGTTGACACAGACGCTCGACATCCGAACTGCACCACCGTACAGTAGAGAACCCCGCAGCGCACAAGCCACCGAACACCATGACTTCATCACCACCCACTGGCGTCTTCGTTCCAGTCCCGACATTCTTCAAACCGGCATCCGCCTCTTCGTCTCTCCAAGCAGCTATCGACGTCGAAACACAAGTCGCACACTCCATTCATCTTGCTAAAAATGGCGTGCGCGGCCTCGTGCTCTTGGGCTCGACCGGTGAGGCAATTCACATGTCACGACAAGAGCGGTTCGACCAAGTCTCTGGTGTACGCAAAGGACTGAACGATGCCGGGTTTCAAGATTACCCAATCATGGCCGGTGTTCTTATCAACAGTGTAGATGAAGTTTTGGAATGGTTGGAAGACTTCAAGAAAGCGGGCGCACAATGGGGATTAGTGCTTGCGCCGGGATACTTCGGGGCAGCAGCGAGTCAAGAAAACATCATAGAATGGTATAGACTCGTAGCTGACCGGTCACCAATCCCTATTCTCATGTAAGCACTTCTTAATTTCGGATTCGCGACAGGGAATTGGGTAACATAACTTGTTCTGACATCTAATCGCAGCTACAATTACCCTGGCGTCACAAACAACGTCATGCTGACCCCGGACACATACCGCACCCTCGCACAACATCCCAACATCGTCGGCTGCAAAATGTCCCACGGCAACGTTTCGTATCACGTCCAGGTATCGCTAGACCCAGAGATTGATCATAAGAAGTTTAAAGTATACAGCGGCTTTGGGCAACAGCTTGGACCAATTGTTCTCTTCGACGCTGCGGGTGTGATTGATGGCCTGGCAGCGATATACCCGAAAACGGTATCACTACTGTTCAAACTGGCAGAGAAACGGCCATTAGACGATGCCACCCTGCAGAAGATAAAGGAGCTGCAGTACACTGTGAGCGCCGCTGAAGAGTACGTGGTAGCGGGTGGTATCATCGGGATCAAAGAGGCTGTTCATCGCGTTCTAGGACTAGGCACACTGGAAGGCGGGCGCCTACCTCTGAAGGGCAAATTGCCAGACGGAGCTTGGGAGAAGTGGGGCAAGGTGTTGGGCAGGATTCAAAAGACGGAGGATTCGATAGATGCCTCGGAATTCAATTAGCTGGGAAGATATAGAGAGAGAAAATAACCAGAATATCATCATCGATGATCGCCGCATTCGGCAGGTAAAGATACTTTTCACGTGCACGAGTAAGAATAAAAAGCGAGATTATACCATTCGACTAGTCGACGTATGCCAACCGGGCGCTAAGCATTGTCCCCCCACCTTCTCTGCGTAATCGAGGAGCCATAGGTTTCCAATTTTAGCCTCAGCTATCCAGAAAAACACAGGTAAAATGTTTATATCTAGAAGCCCATTTACACTAAGTTTTCTGATGTCCCTCAAGTGAAAGAGCGTGACGTGGCATGAACTACATTGTAATTATCTAAGCCCTGAGCAAAAGAGGGGTCACTGACTGCACTGTATCATCTATAAGATCTGACTGCGACGCTGCTTCCTCGGCAAGTCAAACACGCATCTCACCCTGCTACGGCACCATCCACTGACTCTTACATCATTCCGAGCTTCTGGGAACTGTCGTGGTCAACAGAAAACTTCGCAATTGAAAGTCGAAATGGTAGCCCTCGACGACACAACCGAAGAGACTCGCTTCGATAGCTTCATCGTTCTTCGAACCAGCTACAAGACCATCGGCTCCCACGAAATCGATGTTGGAATCCTAATACCCAAGAACCTCAATCTCGAGAAGCACCCCCTGGTTGTAAAGTTCCACGGAGGCGGTCTGGTAAGTCCCCGTCAAATCCTGCACTAGCTGTCTAACACGGGATATCGGCACGCATTCAAATGAATGGCAAAACGTATACGTGTGATTGACACCTCCCAGGTCAATGGCGACTGTCTCTACGCGCCCTGGATCTCCGCCTTCTGGGTACCATTCCTCCACCGCAACTCCGCCATAACCGTGCTCCCCAACTACCGTCTAACCCCAGAAGCCAGCGGTACCGAAATCTTGGAAGACCTCTCTGATTTTTGGGACTGGCTACTCAAAAATCGAAAGTTGGACACTTATCTGGCTTCGAAAGATGTCCAACTTGAAATCGATTATACGAAGCTCTTCGTCACCGGTGATTCTGCCGGCGGATACATGGCACTACAGTCCGCAGTCCAGCGGCCTGAAGGCGAGATCAAGGTGGTTCTTGCGCAGTATCCCATGACTAACGTAAGCCGCCGTACACCTGATGATCGACCATTTGGCGTAGCGCCGCCGCCCAAGACGTGGTTGGACACATATATCCAAAGCATGAAACCAGGTGATATCCGCTCCTCGAGTGATCCAACCACAGATCAGAGTCGAAAGCCGCTATCTAGCGCTTTGAATGCGTATCAGCGGTTCGAGGAGTTCTTCGGAACTGGGAAGTCACTTTGGCCGGTTACGGCGATTGGCGATGCGAAGAGTTGGCCCCCTACTACTATCTTTCATGGGCGTCAGGACTCGGCTGTGGCGTTTGAGGATACTGAAGTGTTTGTGGAGAAGGTGATGAAGATGTTCAAGGATACAGAGATTAGGCTTGTGGCTAGGGACGGAGATCATGGGTTCGACATGGAGACGAAAGAGGACGAAGAGGAGTGGCTCAAGCGAGAATTACAGTGGGTTGAGAGCAAGTGGCTGGTTTGACAAAAGCAGGCATGTATTTGGCTGAGGCAAGCACGTAACGGATACATAGCTATTTACTTCCCGTCCTCAAAACTTAGGCAAAACTATAAGCTATTGAAACATAATGTAGTGTGAGCAGCTTCCATCGGACCATACTAAGCGTAGTGGTGAATCATCGCATTTCCAATGCGGCACAGATACTTAGTATTAAAAACACAGACCATACTAGGCCGCCTAAGCTTCTCCGCAACTACTTGTGCCGATACTCCAGCACCATTCAAAATCCCAGTACACAGCGCGTTCAGTGTAGTTTTCATGAGTGCACTGTTGTCTCCCGCTGCAAAAACATCTTTCTCGCTCCTCTAAGGCGAAGGGCGGGTTTGTTATTAGGTCACCCGTGGGTGTTTTATCTAGACCCAGCTGCTCGGCAAAAATCACGTTCGCTTTTGTCCGGGGAGCGTGGCTAAGGAAGCCTTCTGAAATCTTGGTACCTTCCCAAAGTGAATACGAACTGCTCCTCTAGAAGCACACTTCAGGGGCTTCTTAATCCTACGGTTTTGCATGCTGCAAGCGATATAGCCATTGATGGCTTATTTGGATTGTTCTGCTAGAGCTATGTCGTCGTTTATGTAAATAACTACCTTTTAAGAGAGCTGGGTTGCATGGCGCGTAGCATGCACGTTGAAGAGGACATTAGCGAGCATTTTAACGGCGAGAATGACGCTTTATCTGCAACCGTGATCTTCGAATCCTTTGCAGGAGAAGCAGTGATAGCCATGAAGCTGTTGACATCCCTAGACACTACAGCGCGTATAGGACTACACTTACATCCCGACGGCACAACACAGTATATCTATTAATAGCGAGGTAGATATCCTCGACACCCGTGGCAAGAGGCAGTTTTCGTACCTTGCCTAATCTCTCTCTTTTCATCGTTTACCTCGAAGCCACCCTCAATTTCCTTTGTTTCGGTAATGGTCGCCTCCACAAAAGTCGCAGTGTTCTTTCAACCTATAAGCTGCAGAGACAAAATGTGCATAATTACCGTAGGCTTAATAGCTTTAAGGACTGAGAGGACATCTTTTTCTAAACCAATACTTCCTTTGATATACGGTGCTTACATTAGTTCGAATATCAAATGAGGTCACATGTCATGCCTTGTTTGTCTCAGAAGTTGTTTAATAATATGGTGGCCCAGAGCTCCGTAGCCGCCAAGCACAAGGATTGGATTTATCCTGTCTAATGAAGAGTGTAGAAGTCGAAGGAGAAGATGATGAAAAAGTTTTCATCTTCTATATGTGGTATCTACAAGGGAGATTGTTCTTGTGTATCACGTCTGTGCTGTGTTAGACTGCCCGTAGGTGGCACAGTAAATCATTCGGGTTAGCGGTAATAAGCAACTCCGGACTTTTGAGACTCAGTTAAACTGCGCTTTTGCGGCACATTCGATTATTCGGGTTAGCTATATCATAAAACTCGAAGGTAATGCATAATAACAAGATTCCACTACCCGCTAATGTAGAATCCCCCATACAACATCTAGCATTGTGGGGCTCGGCGCAGTGGCTTTAAAAATATGCACATGTGCCTAATTAGACACTGCGTGAATACTAATCACGTCGGTCATTATAAACCGATATTCCTGGGCGGCACAGTCAGTGGGATAATCACCCGTGATGTAGTCGAACTCCTATCTTAGACAAATGCATGGGAAACGGAACCACGGCACGCTAGATGTATTTTCCATAGCCACCTTTTTTTTGGTATATATTCAGCAGAATTTGCACATTACATACAACAGATCACCTCTCTTTCAACTCTTATCACTTGCCTGAGGATCTCTACAGCGGGCATTTCCCCAACGTTCATTCTTTTACATTCGTTTCTCGATCAAAGTCTTTATCTTTCTTTCACTCGCTTCACCTGCTTTTACATTCGTTTCTCTTGCAAAGCGTTTCGATCATCATGCTTCTCTCCTTCCCCAAAGTCGCCTTGCTCGTGGCCTCTTTGGCAGCCTTCGGTCAAGCGGCGGAGGGTACGCGTGAATCCAAAGAGTGCCAATTCTACAAAGGGAAAGATGGTGAAGATCCCCCCTTTGCCGCTTCTACCATGGTAGGGTTGGGTGGACCAGGTGGCATGGGGGATTGGGACTGTGCTTCCAGGTGGCACGAAGGAGACACCATTATCGGAGTCGAAGGTTGGGCAACGGAATTCGCCGTCGAGGGCATAAAGTTCCACTATGCAAGTGGTGAAGAGACACCCTGGTACGGGAGGAAATACGAAAATGACAACGGCCATGCTAGCATGAAGATGAGGAAAGACAAGACAACCTGGGGGGCTGGCGAGGCAGTCGGTACGTTATCCCCTTTTGCTATGCTCATTTACTAGCTTTTCAGTCTTTTGAGATGCTAAATCATGGGTACACAGATATCAAGATCAACGGCAACAGGAAGCAAATGAAGGACAAAGAACAATCCAACGGCATTGGAAAGATCGAATTCTTCGTAAACGGCCAGTCTATCTGGGCCGTTTGGGCCACTGGAAAGGGAGCCATTCAATCAGATGCTCTTGAAGTCCCAAATGGTGCAGGAATCCTTCTTGGAGTTAAAGCCCGCGGCGTAGACTGGGTCGAAAGCTTGGATTTCAAGTTCCTTAAGTCGAAGGTAGTCAGCACGACTCTGGTCGACATGAAGCTTGATGAAGATCTAAAAGATTGGAACGCCAGGAACCAGGGCTTGGAAAGAATTGATTTGAAAGACACTTTCTTCCTCAACCCGAACAAGCCGGGTGGGTCGAACGTCACCTACAAATTCTCTAACAAGGAGTCACGCACGAAATCACACTCGGTAGCGGACATGAAATCGCACAGTATTACTGCGGGTGTAACATTTACGGTTAATGCTGAGTTTGGAGTACCGCTTATTACCAAAGCGAGCGTTCAAACCGCGTGGAACTTTGGATATACATTCGAGATGCAGAAAACCACCACCAACTCGGAGTCAACCGCGACGGACCTCAGTTACGATATAGCTTCTCCTGGCGCGAGCAACTTCCTTGAACCTGGAAAAGCTGTCCATTGTTCGGCCTGGGCAATTAGCGGAACTTATGAGAGTGATTACACTGGCACTCTCGTAACAAAGCTAGAAGACGGCACTAAATTTTCCTACCTCACTAAAGGCCATGCTAGTAGTGTATCTTATGGAACCTCTGTGGCACAGTGCCCGGAGGTGGACATCAAGGATATCCCTTCCACCGCTGAAGTTGGCGAGACTGAATCTGCCAAAAGCAAAAGAGCTGTAGCTTTCCAAGGCTAAATTCAGTCAGCACCAGATTTTGTAAAGCGAATGGCTGTTTACCAGCAAGACCCTCTTTGTTGTACCGTTCAGTCGAGTTGTATTTAGACTTTTTTGTTTTATCTTTAGTTAGTCGAGATGTGTTGCGTTGTTAGAAATGGATCACTTGTGTATGCGCAACAATTTATCTAGTGGATAACTTATTTTACATGCGAACTGTCCATACAAGTAAACTGTCTACCTCTTATATAAGTATACATAGATAAGAAATCACTTCAACAAATATTGTAACAACGGACAAAATGGGGGGGTACATAAGAAGCTGCGTAAAAGCATTAGTCGAGAAAGCGGAAGGTTAGTTAGGGCAAGGCCGCAAGGGGAGCAGTGATCATGTTTATATGTTCAATTGGACTAGTCATTGTGAGACAATCAGTAGAACACGAGAAGAACCCACCTTTTTTGAACAATGTGTTATATCCTGCTCGTAGCTTGCGCAAGGGAGACATCTTATCTCACAATCACGTTACCCGTTTTCCGACTCGGATCACAACGACCAATAAATTCAAATGCGACTACTACAACAACTATAAAGAATGGCTTATGAAAAGGTTCAGGCAGTAAGGAGAAGTGGAAGTGGGATTAGAATCTATGCTTTTGTTCCTCATCCTTTGACTCTTCAGTACGGCATAGACCGGAGACGTATAGGTTTCTGAGAGACAAGACACCAAAAATTTCCAAGAGGTGATTAACTGGCCCCAGCTTATCGAATCTCAACTTCGCGTAAAACAGGTAGTTCCCAATTTGTTCCTCTGCGTCTGTTTTCAGCCTTGTCTCCGTCTCTGAATCCACAAATAACGACAATTCCCTCCTCCCTCTGGGTATTTCGAATTTTTGGTATGCATGATCTGTCACAGCATTATTATTAGTATTCTTATGCTTCCCGTCTTTGGAAATCTTTCATTTACCTTCGTCTACGGTGGATTTCCTATGTCTGCTTAAATCGCCACTTTCAGGATCGTAAACTATGACTCGATCCCAACTCCCTGTCCGAGAGGGTTTCTTGAAAGTTGGGTCTTTGAGATCTGCGGCTGTTACCCCAGCGTAGCTCTTGCTAAAAATCATTCTAATGAGCCTTGTTGTATCCAGTAATTCTTGCAGAGGGCAAAAACAGCGATGAAAGATTGGGAATATCTGCCAAGCTAGAGAACTAGTGAAGAAATTGAAAGCATTGATGGGCAAACTTAACGTATCCAAGGGGAAGTGACAGCATATATGATCCTGACAGAAGATCAGCCGTCAGATTCGCGGCCCCATGACCATTCACCGGTCAGGCTGAGCCACTCGTATCCCGCACATGCAGGTTGATTATTCGAGGACACCATCATCTTCACAAGTGGCACCAGGCGGCTTTGTGTCAGTCCCTTATCCAATAGCGATACGTCTGATATTATTGCGCAGAAGAGGCGTTCGTCCCTCTGAAATTACGTGCGCGTGTGCCCACATGGGAACGAACGTGTGGCAACAAGGCTGAAGCTGATTCTGCTTCAGAGTAAATCCGGCAGCATAAGTGTCAAGCGATGCCCCATACTCAGCGACGTGAAACATTCTGGTTTGACGCCCGGAGTAGCTTTCAAATGAATGGTCCAAATCATCTAGTATTGTCGCAGTAGCGCCGGCTCCAGTCCTTTTCCTTTTTCCAAGAATGAAAACATTGCAAATTATCAGCTCGTATTGGGAAACATCTGACTGGCTGAGGCAGTCGCTTCCATTTTCCAACCAGGGCATATCTATATGCATGTCATCACCCAGCAAGCCCGTAGAATACCGAGATGGAAGGAGTTCATGCGTATTCCTCCCGCTCCGGCTGATCTTACGATCCGACCTCAATGGCTTATTCGCTGGTTACCCTGACGTGGCGCAATTCATGAAAAAGCCGACATTCGATAGCAACATCTTTTTGCCTCCGACAAGGCCTTGTTGGGGGGTCGTAGAGGCTCTGTGAGCTGCCTTGTCCATCAGGCTGAGAATCCAGAGAACCATGTTGCGGGCTGCAGCGAACGCCCTACATATATAACATGACCTATGAACTACCCAACTTTCTTCATATGTATCCCGAAACCAAATATAAATTGTAACTGAGCTGTTCATATACTTCCAGCTATGTTACAACCTCTGCTTGCGATACATAACGGTAGCAGCTCTGGACATGGAAGTGCAGACGTCTCATCATCCGACATCCAAAGCGCCCCAAATCACATAATCAATCGTGTTGGAACATCTGCAACGATCGAGAATGGACCCGAGATCTCTACCGAAGACGCTTGGGACCAGCAGAATCTTCTCAGTCTGGGTAAGTTGATATTGCACTCCAAAGATGGAACATCGATTGATTGATCCAGATGGCGGCGGGATACGAGGATATTGGAGTCTTTTGGTGCTGGAGAAATTGATGGAAAATGTCGCATATCAAGAAACAAAACAGGGTTCGGGTGAAACTGAGCCTGCTAAGGAATGCGGTAGTTTCGCACCTCATGCGTTTCCTGAGGGCGCTACCCACGAAAAGCTCACTAAAGACGAGCTGGAGAGCGAGAATGCTCATAATGGCGATAGCGTACCGGCTAGCCACTTCAGAGGCAGCCGTAAATTTCTGCCGTGTCATTACTTTGATTATATTTGTGGGACCAGCACTGGATCGTAAGTCAAACACTTCATGATTGAATGTATTGCTGAAAATCCTACAGACTCATTGCAATTATGCTTGGTAGATTTAGAATGAGTGTTCTCGATTGCCTGGGTGAATACGAAAGGATGGGGAATCGGGTGTTTGGCAAACCACGACCATTGTCAAGAAGAGACATAGTAGGGGGACAATGGTGTCGATACAGTACGGAAGATATGAAAAGTGTGCTGAAGGACGTAATTGCTCGACGTAGTGAAAGGGCTCAACGCATCAACGACACGCAACTACCTTCTAATCCAACTATGTGTAAAGTGTAGGTGAAATTCACGTCGTATAATGCTCCTGGCCACTAAAAGCGTCGATAGATTCGTTACCAGCCTGCGGAATGATAAAAATAACCAGAGCGAGCTCAAGCCGTACTTGTTTCGATCATATGATCATGAAAGGAAACAAGAACTGCCTCTACATCCAAACGGTCGCGTAACTACAGATCAACCACCGATGTCTTCAAATAGAAAAAATTACGGCCAAGCTGATACCCTGAAGATTTGGCAGGTGGCAATGGCAGCAATAGCAGCTCCTTCGTACTTCAAGCCGGTCAAAATTTCGAGGAGTACGATCGAGAAAAAGATAGACACATACTTCTCCGACGGTGGCTTTTCCCATCGCAGTAATCCAACAGACGAAGGCATCAAAGAAATCGAGGAGTTGCATAGTAAAGCAAATGTTGGACTGGTCGTCAGCGTTGGAAGTTCTAAAGGCACCGGAAAGCCCACACGAATCTTTGCCAAGCGACAAATTCGACGAGCTTTCGAGGAGTCCACAGATACGGAGAAAGTACACGATGAAGTGGCAAAATCAATGCCTAAGAATTACTGGCGGCTCAATGACAGTGTCTCGGGTATGCATGTTGAATTCGACGAGTGGGAACCTCGTGGCCGCACACATGGAAAGGAGCCTGGAGAGGAGACGCTGAAAACAATAAAGAATCACTTCAACAAATGGGCCAACGATGGAAACAATGAAAGATATCTGAGAAGCTGCGCGAAAGCACTGGTCGAGAGGCGGAAAGCCAGGGCAAAGGACGCGTCCAAGTGGGAAGCCTATGCAACCGGTGCGGTATTCTTATGCACGTTCAGCGCGTGCCCCAACACTAAATACGCCTCCAAATATGAACTAGAAAATCATCTACGGAGCGATCACTTTGTTGACGATGACGAGGATATCACGAGATATGTCAAGTCAATGACTAGAAGGTGGCAATATCAAACACGTCCAAGAAATGATGGTTGAGTAGTCCTTTGAAGTAGACACTTTCGGAATTTTAGAGCATATCCTTTCGCCTGGGTTGGTATTGTAACGCACAACCAAAGCAGGCTGTACGGTCATGATGTACAGAGCGAAAGGAGAAAAGCAGATACCTTTCATTCGAACATCTAGCATGGAAGTCAAATAGTCAAATAGTCTCTGTATTCTCTGTATTTTTTTATGGTTTTATACGGTCTACAAAAGTAATAGAATGATATATACTGGTTCTGGAAACAATTTACTTGCCAGATCTTACAATGTGGCTTGAATCCCTCGGAAGGGAATCTGAACATAATGATACTGAGTGTGTTGATGAGATAGAAATACTACAGATCTTGAATGTTAGCATGCACAGTTTTTGCCACTAAGACTTCATCTAATGGTCTACAGCTGCTCAAGGCTGAGAATCTAATTTCTGTGAAAATCGGCTAATGTGCAATACCACCCCCAAAATCCCCATCCCTGTTGCCACACTCAGCTTCAGCCCCACGTAACAATTCCGGTGAGGACTGCAACTTCTGACTCCTTTATATCTTTTGCTGTAGACTGGTAAAGACCCTGATGTACAAGGTCCCACTCAAGGCGTATTTTGCTGAAGCTTCATCGTCCTTGCGCCAGCCGCTCCACTGCCATGGGTCACGTCTTAGCAAAGCTGAGGCACATCCGACGTCCAATCAATGTGTGTAACATAATCGTCCCGCCGCTGGCACCGAGCGATTTGTCTCTCATGCTAACATGCTAGAAGGTCATGGTTACCACCATGTTAGATACCGCGATCAGCATTGCAACGCTTCCATATTATCGCGCTTATCAATTCAACACTTCAAAACCACTACTGATGATCGCGAACCTCGCTACACAGTCAACAGAATCGATGGACCTCCTCCGCTTGATTGCGTTTTGGAGAGAGAGAAAACTCGCGGAACTACAATATGTGTCCATCGCTGTGAGCTACTCTCGTCTATCATACGCCCACCAAAAGTCGCTAAATCTTACATATAGTGCACTGTCCTTGCCGCCGCGGTCATAGGCGCATTTTCTTGGGACACAGTCCAACACACATATTGGCTTACACATGGATTCTGGCACTCTTCTCTCGTTCTGTCGACACTTGGGATTCTTCTCTCCGCATCGCAGGCTGCTGCGTTGCAATCTCTAGGACCTGCTTCCATCCCAAAGAGAATTCATGCTTTGGAACCGGACAGAGCAAAGGTCACCATCGCTAGATACTCCCCACTGCTAATATCAGATACCCCGACTGGATTCGTACCACGGAAAAAGATGCTATTCACGTGGCAGGGGCCTATAATGTTGATGAGCTACTCCGCTTGTTTGTTTCTAGCTGGTCTTACTGTCCTCGTTTGCAGTCCGCTCATTATGAGAGAAGGCCGGGGTCCAGGATATAACGTAAGCTCACCCTGTCTTGACTGAGAGTGTTCAGATTTTGATTCAATGTAGATTGCCATAATGTACCTGACAGTCGCCGCCGCAGCCGGTCCGATCTTTCTGTTCTGTTCTTTCTGGGCTTATCATTATGTGGACATCGACTCTCTACCGGTCGAAAGTGAAGCAGACAATGAGACTGCGAATTCTCCATTCCCTCTGAAGCATAACATGAGAGTGTAGGGGGGGCTAGTTCTAAAGCGTTGGGATACTGATTTTCAATCCAGGTCTCTCGTACTCTTTTGAAACACCAAGTTTTTTACTTCAGTGCTCACTCAGCACGTAAAAAACTCAGTAGTCTCTCGTACTCCGAGATACTATAACTACGTAGTTATTGATTGATTTGAGTTCCGTTATGAAATTTGGCATGGGCTTCATCTTCATCAGTCAAGTCCGAGGGAACATTTCACTCCAGAAAATTAGATCTGTTTGCTTGAATATATACACATGTTGTGGTGACCCCAGAGGTGTGCTTGACTTCGCTCTTCCTGACGAGTCTTCAGTCTTGCCCATAGCCTCTTCCTCACCGTCTTTCTTTCGGAGGTGCAAATACGGCTGCATATTTTAAAACAGCCACCGTCGCATATCTCTTATTTCTCACTCATAATCTGCAGAACAACCGAATTTTTAACCTTGCACTCCCGTTCCTCTCGGGTGCCGCAACCAAGCGAAGCGCGAATCACATCGCGCTGATCTACACCGCCACTGCCCCGCATGTCTGCGATGATTCTCGCGGCATCCTCGCACGATATCTCCAGACCCGAGCTAGGAGGGGGTGCGGGTATGGCTGGTGGTGGAGGTGACGGAGCGCAGAAGCAAGTCAATGAATTTGGACAATCGAGCTCACGAGATTGCATATGACTTTGCCTTTCGGGAGAGATAACAGGGGGTTGATTTGGAGTCGTGGGAGACAGTTTGCAGTTCTGCCGGTTTGTCGAGGAAGGTGGCGATGGCGGTTCTCTTATATATGTCGCATGTAGAGATGATTCTGTTGGTACATGAGGGGGATAAGACCCACCAAAGCTCGCTAGAGGAGGGTGTGGAAGGCCGAATTGTCTTTCACATGGTTGAGATTGCTGATGTTGCGTAGTGATCGGCCTTAGGGAATTTGATGCTCCGTCCCTCCCAGTCCATTCTCCCTCTCTATACCCTTCACTTGCATGCCTTGGAGGCACATTCGCAAATGCAGATCCACCCCACTCAGTCTCTTCTTCCCCAAAAGATCGCAAATACCCGTCCACCTCTCTCTTCATGACCCCGTACCTCGCTAATAACGTTCTTAAGCGCTCATTTTCTAGAGCGACCCGCCTTGCTGCGTACTGAACCTCCTGCGTGGCGGAGACACCCTCACGCTCGTATGCTAGCACTCGTGCTTGGAGATCTTGGAGAAGTTGAGATTTTCGGGCACGGCTGCGACGCTGATTTTCGCGTATGCGGTGTTTGTCGGTTGGACAAGGGACAGACGGGGATTGAGAGTTGTGAGAGGGGTGTATGGTAGAGTGCCAATGTTGTGTCATGTTTCTCTTCCTCTGCTTCTTCCTTGAGTTGTCTTTCAAGATGGTTCGGTCCGGAAGATGAGAGTGTATCGGATAATACGATGGGTCGATTTGACAGGACCTCTTCTAGGCACGTGTACACTAGTATCGCATGCCAGTTTACGGTGTGTGGAGTATGTTCAGCGGAGTTACGTGGTAACGCTAAAATGGTAGAATCTTTCATCAAGCCTGACTTGATATAGCTTAGTGGATTATGAGAGCAGAGAATATAAGTACACCTTGGCGATGATTGCATGGGAGTGATTGGTGATGGCGCTCGTCTCTCACAGGATGAGAAGGAAAAAATATCTTGGCACTAAAACTCTCCGCAGTGACGCACAGTCGGACGATGATTGGCTCGCTAGAGCACATCCCTGCATGATCTAAGGCACTAAAATCCATATAAACTGCGGCTGGGGATTTGATATCTCATTCACAATCAGATGTATTGATATTCAACAGCATTTGAAATACATCCCAGTTCTAATCGCCTATTGTTGCAAACCGGATTACTCGGATCTTCAGAGTCTCGATAATCAACCACACGTCTCTCAATACCATGGTCACATTACCAACACCCGATCAAAACCCCCCCGATTCGAAATCGATGCCATCGTCAAAACATCAATTGGACCCGGAAAATGTTCATGATAGTCAACAGTCTTCGGAAGACAGCAATTCGGTGATAAAAGGCCTAGGATGGCTTGATCGCTTCCTCGCGGTTTGGATTCTCCTCGCCATGATTATCGGTATCCTCCTCGGCAACTTCGTCCCCTCGACCGGTCCAGCTCTGCAAAAGGGGAAATTCGTAGGCGTGTCTGTGCCGATTGCGTTGGGTCTACTCGTCATGATGTATCCTATCCTTTGCAAAGTGCGCTACGAGAGTCTGCATGTTTTGTTCCGCGAGAAGAAACTTTGGGTGCAGATTGGATTCAGTGTAATTGTGAATTGGATTATTGCGCCGCTTCTTATGGTACGTTCCAGTCTTTTCAACACTGTCCAGTATGTCTCACATGGAGCTAATGCGGTTTCAGCTCGGTCTTGCGTGGGCATTTCTACCCGACAAGAGCGAATTGCGGATTGGATTGATCTTAGTCGGGCTGGCTCGTTGCATTGCCATGGTGAGATGACAAAACCCATTCCGCGATGATCATCACTTATAATTGAATAGGTCTTGATCTGGACCAATCTCGCCGGGGGCGATGAGGAGTATTGCGCCATCCTCGTAGCCGTTAACTCTATTCTACAAATAGTTCTTTACGCGCCGCTCGCCGTGCTTTTTATAAAAGTCATTAGCCGTGAGACGGGTGCCGTTGCCGTCTCCTACTCCACTGTCGCCATAAGCGTCGCCGTCTTCCTCGGCATCCCGCTCGGTGCGGCCATCGTAACGCGTCTCACGCTCCGTAAACTAGTCAACGCAGAGTGGTACGATAAAGTATTCCTTAAATGGATTGCGCCGTGGTCGCTAATCGGACTGTTGTACACTATTCTTGTACTTTTCGCGTCGCAAGGGCGTCAAGTTGTGCACCAGATTGTCTCCGTGGTGCGTGTCGCAGCTCCACTTATTGTATATTTTTTGGTCATTTTCTTTGCGACACTGGTAGTGTGTAGGAAACTGGGGTACGGGTATGGACTTGGGGCGACGCAGAGTTTCACGGCAGCGAGTAACAACTTCGAACTAGCTATTGCCGTTGCTGTTGCTACATATGGTGCTGATAGCGATCAGGCTCTTGCAGCAACAGTTGGGCCTTTGATCGAGGTCCCTGTGCTGGTGGGGTTGGTCTATCTCGTTAAATGGATGGGCAAAAGATGGGCATGGAAGGAAGTGTAAGTTGATACGATATTAAGCGTATCCAAGAATCACACAAACGCTGAAATATTTCGATTGTTTGCGAACATGAAAGGATGCCTACTAATCTTAAGTGCTTTATATGGTACAACCTAATTAGACTCCCGTCCTATAAACACATGATCAAAAAATAATGTGACGAACGGTGCTTGTTCCTACGTTTCAGTACGAGAAGTAAGAGTCAATATTCAATCCATAATCAAATCTATCACTTTCAAATAGGAGAGAATCGAAAGGTAGCACATACTGGTGCATGCCATGACATAAATCGCCCTGAAAAACTGCTCTGTCACCCGAATAATCACATTGACACAAATCTACAAGATCATTCCCTTTCCCAAAGGACACTATTTGGGAGCTTTGGTCTTCTTTGCGTTGGCCGTAGTCCTGGCGGCTCCCTTCCTGGTTGTTGAGGCCTTCTTGGAGAGAGTGGTAGGCTTTCCGCTTGACTTAGACGCTGCTGATTTGGATGCTGAAGCTTTTTCTGGAGAGTGTGGTAGCCTTTTTCGGGGAGGAAGAGGCGTGGGGAGTGATAATAGCACCCGATACGGAGCATACATAAGACGGACTTCTTATTCTGGTCAATGAATCTGGGCTGCAATTTTAGGCGAAGTCGAGAATCGAGGTAAATATTGGATGTTGTAATGGCGCGAAGGTTTGCACCTCTCTCAATATGATGTTTCTAGCGATTCTCTGAAGACTGGAAGCGTGCTACAAGTCATGAATCTCACCATCCTGGCAGGCTTGGCTTGGCGTTGTTGGGCAATGAACTTGTGCTGCGCCAGAGACATACCGACAACTTTGATGGACCCCGATAGAAATACGCCTACCCTACTTCACCTCGCACAATCCTATGCCTATAGCCGTCATTGCGTCTTCTCTAGGCCGACGTGGACCTAATGGGTATCCTTATCAGTGTCAATTTACTTGGGAGCTCGAAAGTCCACCAGCGCATCAGCCAGAACATTTCACATTGGATAGCTTCCCAGGAGCTTGAACATAGTATTTGAGATGAACTTGAATATATCCGATATACATTTCCAGTCAGAAGTGCTATAGTCAGACGTCCAAGAGTCGATCAAGCAAAAGGTATCAAAGTGTGCCGTAGAGCTACGTTCCAGACTAACGAGATCTGCAGACTATTTGCATTTTCTTGTGTTGAACTCACAGCGCAAAACTGAACTGAGCCACACTTTTTTAGCAGGTGGGTTAATCTAGTGCTCGCATTGGTCCGTTTAATCGGCGATGTACGGTCTGCGCCGCACGCGTACTTAAATGATGTTAGAGAGGCAACTCCGACATAATCTTACTGAAAAACACTACACAATCATGCCTTCTGAATGAACGGAAGTGTTCGTGAATTTTATTTCAAACTAATTAATGTAAAGTCAATTGAGAGCATCTTTTTTGATTTTCATGATTATTTTTTCAGTCTGCCTTTAGGGGTGTGATACATCAACTTATGTTTATCCGAAGTGCAGGCGAGTCCACAAAATTGAAGAATGGCAAATCCTGCGTACTTAAGCTGCTTGTAGCACGCTGCTTCTGCCCTGCGTGTGCTAGCATGACTTAGCGATTCTTGATTCATTGTGATCATGCTGTACACACCACTGTATTCTAAGGATCACTAGGAAAAAGCGGAAAATCTTGGTGGCCTATAGATAGTTGCGATGCGGACGACATCAGAACTTTCGTGCGCGTGAGAAGTACAGCGCGTTATGTGAACTTACAGTTCTGGTATTCCGAGATTTGTAGCTCTCCTGGGTATCTCTATCGATGACTAGTACACATTGAAGTTAGTTAAACTGATTTACATCCGACTATTTGTTGGATAAAGCCGTACACTATCCCTCGACGGTGTGCAAGCAATACAGTTAAGAGTCCCATTTTCTCACTCAAAGAGGTTGCTTTACTAATGCTAATTTGTTTCGCCAGTAGTGCATTCATAATGAAGATTCACCCAACTAATTCTGTAGACCGACATTTGGCGTCGGGTGACTCGGGTCAGACTTCTGCCGTGTCAAATACCAGCATCTATGCTCCTCCCGGAAAACACCTATCTGTCTTGAATACATACCTTTTCTGGTGGGCTTCAAACGGAAAGAAGTGTAGGTTCAATGAATCAGAAGCCTCGGGGACAGGAGGGTAATGTGTCCGTGGTTTCTCCAATCGCAAACATTGACTCACCATCACAGCCTATAAGAACCTTTTGCATACGAACGGAGACGTGTCTCGATACCTAGAGAAGAGGATAAGCTGATTTTCACGAGAGGGAGTTTAAAGTCCAGTTGGTAGACAATCGTGCATGGTAAGCAGCTCTGAAGCCAAAACCTACAGAAATCACAAGTTAACCAGTTCTGCTCGAGAATCATAGAGTGCAGTAACGAGATGCAAAGTGTGATATTCAGAGCAGAGGGAGAGAGCGCGCAATCCACTCTCTCCCTTGCACGCGTACAGTGGCTTGGCCCAAAAGCGCCTTCGTCTGTACACAAAGCGAACAAGCAAGGAGGAATTACTCGAGCCTAAATACCGCAGCTCCCGTATGACCCGAAGGCTGTCAATACCTGCGACATCACCTCGCTACCCCTCTTTTTCCCTCTCCCGCTCGGCGCGTACGCGCACACGGTCCTTGCAGCTCCAAGCCTCACCGAGTTCCACCCTTCTCATCCTTCTTGTTAGAAATAGATCTCGAGGAGGACGTAGGAGCGCCGTGGAAAGGTGGAGTGTATGGGAGTCTACATCTACGCCGCCAATGCTGCTTGGCTGGGGGGAAAGACTAGTGGTTAAGGGCGGTGCTAGAGTTGGAGACACTGTCATTGGGAACGAAAAAGTTGTCGTTCACATTTCCAGCGCACTACGCACTACACATAGTATAAAAGTTAAGGGCATGTGGATATAGTGTCTAAAGATATCAGGTCTCAGTGTCATGGAATGAAGGAAAGAAATCAAGACGGGATCTCTGAAAAACCAAAAACTAGCCAAGAAAGAAAGGATGAAAAAATCAGAGAAGGACGCTGGACAACAACATACGCCGCAACAAAGCCCGAACCAAATCCCCGAACCAGCTTCTCTAATGGAAGGAAAAAAAAAGGTCAAGGCTTTTTCTAGTTGCGGTGGAGAAAATCCCGGGCCAGTAGGCGAGTGTAACGATGTCGACTGTGCCGCAGATATACATAGAAGTTTCTTTTTTGCTCCGGACGAGTGAGACGGGGCAATTCTACAACGAATGCAGACGGTACCTTGATGGTAACGGGGCTTTAGGACAGGGGAAGCATGCTATTGGGGTTTCTAGAAATGTTGTATGTCTGTTGTTGGCATTTTGGCCATGTTTCTGGTTGGAGGCGGCGACATGGCTCGTGATTTGGAGGCAGTGCTGCAATCATTACCCAGAGTTCATGCGAGCGCTGCCTCGAGCTCACCGGCTCGGTAATGTTTGGAAGGGTCAGGCGGTGTACTTGCTCGCTAGAAGTTTTGCTTTAGGGGCAGGTCGATAATATCCAGTAAGGCGCACATTGGTGAGAAACATACCGGTCAGAAGTTCTCGATAGACTGTGTATATCGCATCTCCTCACTTCCAATAGCTGTCGCAAATCTAGAGTTCTGAATGATCCACCCTTCCGGGAAGGCTGACTATAGCATTGACTGGTTGCATAGCGGGCGATGCGTGCTGATTGCCACAGTGCTTCCCCTACGATTAGAGTAATTGATCCTGAGAGGGATTGAAACAAATCTGGTGCGTTGCTCATGAGCGGAAATGACCAGTGGTGGCTGCCTCGATCCTCGTTGATACCTCAGGCACACCTCCACCTCACCAGCCTCATATTAGGTCATCTTCGATGGCGTGTGGAGTTGGTTTTGAGGCTGGTAGATGATCAGCCAATCATCACTCGTTCCCCAATCGGGCTTAGCTGTACCCGCCCCGTAGGGCTGAGTCCTGGAGCAACAACAAAGAATCAATTCTAGCATCAACCAAAATGCAAATGTACGGCGCGTGACCCATCGAGTAAAGGCTGTGCAAGTGAGGAGTCCCCCGACAAATCGATCCATCACCGATTATGTCTTCGAAATCCAAGAGTAGGATCGGTCGCATTCGGCAAAACCCAAGAACATCAATCAAGTCTTGACGTGCGCGAAAGAGCGAATAGGCAATGAGGTGGTGTGCTCGAATACGAGGATAATACCGCCTTGGGTGGCTTATAACGTTATCTATGATGCTCGGCCGGGTCTTGTGATGGCTCACCGGAGACGCGATGAGGCCATCGAATGACTGGGGGCCTTGGGTCGTTAGGATGCGGCCGTGCTAACCGGGCGTGGCGACTTGGGTGTATGTCGATCTTCGACATACGAGGAGTTGCATTCTTTTCACCCGTCAGAGTAGCCAGTGACGAACACACTTATTCCCGCCATTTGGGGAAATGTACTGTACATTGATGAAACCTAGATACAATTTACTCTTCTTCCGTGAATCGAATCCATCGCTTGGTGTTGTATCTTGACGACTGTGCCGTGTTTCGCTGCGCCGATTCCCTCGTCGTGCTGACATTAAGGCGTATGCTACTCGTGTGGTCCTTGTCTCTTCCACGCGATGACAATGAAGATGTCAAGTTCATAGATGCAGCACAGCCCCCTTGGAAGCTGGTGCACGTCCTTACTCATGAATGCAATGCTAGGCTCCAAGCAGCCAAGACCATGTAGACTACGGTATACGGCAGCAAGGGTACACCTATCGCTGAAGCTTAGTTGTAGCTTCCCCGCTCCCATCGTTACGTAGTCTGCCCATCCCTGTCCCAACCACATGCATATAAAGAAGTGACCACACCCTGATTTCTCCGGCCCATCTAGGCTTGACATCGTCAGCATCATCTTTCTTCATTCCAACTTAGTAATATCGGCACGATACCCACAGATACGAACATCTACTCTTCTCTACAATCTGCAACATCGCTATAAGATAATCGCATTCCACAGCAGCAAACCATCACTCTCTCTTCGCACCTAACAACAACATCAACCTCATCGCCATCATGTCCTCTCAAACAACAACAGCTCCCACTACCAGCTCAGTCACAAATGGCAGCAACGGCAAAGCACCAGTCAATGGCCATCGTCTCGATGAGCCCTTGGTGAAGGTCCAACCACCACGACGCGAGGACCTCCAACCATCATACGCCCGCGTTATCAAAGCCGACGACCAAGACGACAGCACCGTAGGATGGTACCCCAAGGCTAGACACTCCATCGGTCAATGTATGGGCGCTCTTGGAGCGATCCCGTGCTGCATTCTCTGCCCCAACCCGTTCAAGACGGTGCACCAGGGCAATGTGGGCTTGGTGACCAAGTTTGGACGATTCGAGAGGGCCGTAGATCCCGGTCTAGTCCAGATCAACCCTCTCTCCGAGAACCTGATCCAAGTCGATGTCAAGATCCAGATTGTTGGTAAGTTTATACTCTTCAAACGTCTTGAGAGTTATGCGAGGATGGTTTAACTGATATATGCTACTCTGCAGAGGTCCCCAAACAAGTCTGCATGACAAAAGACAACGTCTCCCTCCAACTCACCTCCGTAATCTACTACCGCATCACCTCCCCCCACAAAGCCGCCTTCGGCATCTCCAACATCCGCCAAGCGCTCATCGAGCGCACGCAAACCACGCTCCGCCACGTCATTGGTGCGCGCGTCCTGCAAGACGTAATTGAGCGCCGCGAGGAAATCGCACAGTCCATCCGTGAGATCATCGAGGAAATTGCCGCGGGCTGGGGTGTCGAAGTCGAGTCCATGCTTGTCAAGGACATCATCTTCAGCCAGGACCTCCAGGACTCGCTGAGCATGGCCGCACAGAGCAAGAGGACCGGTGAAGCCAAAGTTATTGCTGCTCGCGCTGAAGTTGAGAGCGCCAAGGTACGTTTTTTTAACACTCATCACATTGATACTCAAGTATAGATGCTAACGATTGTACCAGCTCATGCGCCAAGCAGCAGATATCCTCAGCTCCGCACCCGCCATGCAGATCCGCTACCTCGAAGCCATGCAAGCCATGGCCAAATCAGCAAACTCAAAAGTCATTTTTCTCCCGGCAACGAATCAAACTGTTCAAAGCCAGCTCGCGACCGCGGATGCGTATGGTGAAGGTCCTAGCAAGTACAGGGCGAACAGCAACAACAACAACAACAGTGGCGGCGCAGCGGCCGAATATGGGCAGGGCAATGATGGTTTCCAGAGCGCCATCAACTCTCATATCATCGAGAATATGTAGAATACACTAAGTGTGTGTTTGTGTTTGGCGGAGACAGAACGTGTACTCCGCATTTGTAACATCTTATTCTTGTATAACGCGATGCTATTCTTTTCAGGTTGGACGGATGGATCTTTGTACGCGATACCCCCCAAATTTTTTCTATTTTCCTATTTTAGTAAAGGTTGCGTCTTTTTTTGTCATCTTATATCCAGATTGCCTGCGTCTTTGCGACTTGTGAGAATCTTTTTGGGGGCATCTTCAGCACTTCACTCACTCTCGCTATCTATAGCATCTACCCAGAGCACTAGAAAAAAACCAATTGAAAAAAAAAAGTTGTAAAACCCATATATTCAAGCAGAAGACCTAAACAATGATTGTGATACAGACATAAGATACATTGATGCACTGGTCTCGGGTGCTGCTGCTGGTGCTGCTGCTGTTGAGTTGGGTGTTACTCCTCAGATCTGAACCTTCCTAATCGGGAAGATTCCGAACCCGATTAACGAATTCCATCGATCACTGCAGCGCATTGCGCATCAGGGCTTCCACGGGCACTTCAGAGCACTTCAGGGCACGCCAGGGCACGCCAGGGCACCCACCTTATGCCAACGCCATTCACCACCTCCCTCTACCACACCACCAGATAACTGCGCAGAGCGTAAAAAAATCCTAACCTTGACTTACGACTTAGTAACGAAGTCAATTATCTCGACGTCATCTATACACAGCTTGAACTTCTAGTTGGGAAGATGGAATGGCTCGATCGACGTACGTCTTTGTGATATTTACTCGCGAGTCACATATTCTATTCCACCAGCTCGAACAACCATTACAAATACCGAGCGAATCAACTTGAATGGACTTTTACCATCGTTCGTAGTCATTAGAACTACTTCTTGATTAAACCACGCCTGCTACGTAGCACTGAATGTTACTCTGAGATCCTGTCAAACAACTTCTCAATCTGGTTTTTTTAGGGTGTTAAGAGCATCTAGACATATAGTAAAGCCTTGAATGAGTGTTAATAGCTGATCCTACGGTAGGCTGAACCATGTAATGTAGCTATAAATGTAGATTATATAGGGGCATAGTAGGTGGGGGAGGGGTCGGGGGTGCACTTTCCCACTGGATCGCGACTGCCACATTTAACTTCACCGCCTGATATAACTAACCCGCCAGATTGTGATCCAACCTCGCCTACCCCTCATCCTGTCTCTTCCTCCATTCTTCTTCTTCTGCTGAGTCTGCAACAGCTGGGCGCGCCCTCACTCTCTCGCGTCATCTCTTGCGCCGTCTCTTACCTACATTCCTCTCTCACACGCCATGAAAAAGGTCTAAGACATCAACTCATCTAATGTGGAGCTCGACAACGGGGCTCCAATACTCCATAAAAAGCCTCGTGGTCAGCCTTCCATTGACTGCATGCTGGCGGACGCCGAGCGCAGCCGCCTATCCAGCAAAAAGACCTACAAACAGCCGGAGTTTCAAGCCAACGCGCCGGGTACCGAATACAAACAATCGGTTTGGGTAAGACGCTTTGATGAATGTTTTCAGGGAGTCTGTGACTCCGTCATCCAAAGGACAAGCCGTTTTCTGGTCAGGATCAGGATCTGGTGCGTTTCATAGTTTTTATTATATTTGCATCAGGAGATGTCATTTCGCTTCAACTTTGAAGAGATTCTCTTGTTCCTTGCTAATTGAGATCTAGAGAAGCTTTGTCCCTGCGATTCCAGAAAGCCAGCCATCAGTTTTAGACGTAGTTTAAGACGTATACAAATGCCTCGATTAGCATAGTGTATTCTGCTAGCCTGAAGACCATTTCAGGATTACAACCTATGATTCCTTTAAGTTCAAGTATTCCACTATACAAGCCGTAAAGGAAGGACGTCTAGTTCAGGGTTCATAGCGCAGGCGTGCGTGGCTTGGGCTTGCAACTTCATCACGCCTCGTTTGCGTCTTCATACAACACTACATTAATCATGGCGCCTTAAATTTTAACATCGTCATGTTAAAGTGCTTTCAAATCGTTCTCACCTCCTCCTTAGGTTGCTGAAGCGGACATGATTCGCAGAGCCAAAGATACACTGGACTGGAAACACATGCAGTATAAACACATCGAACTCTATCTTGCAGAAAACGTCACGCTACAATTCCACGAGCTTCGCGCGGCTGTGACGCTCGAATTCTTCAGGGGCGGAAAGTCAACCCTGGATGACGATCAAACCCGATACATGCGTCCTTTAGGCGCGGTTGGATCTATCCACGTACACCCCATCGCCCTGCTGCTTGTGCATGTCTTGCGAAACAGGAAGTTTTTCATGGAAACTACAATCGAGGAGGTTTCCTAACAGTGATTCGTTGCGAACTGCAAATTGGACAGCATTCTGTACTACTTGAGGTTTTCCCGCAAGAATGCAAGAATAAAAAACCAAGTATAAGATTATCCCAATTAGCAAAGGAAGAATGAGATATTATAATTACTAAGCTGTAAATAAACACGCGCAGGCTTGGATTATAGCTTGGGGAAAGATAATAAGTTATTAGGCATACCTAGGTACCTATGTCTTCTTCTCTAATTGCCTATTTAACGGTAAACAAGGTTTCATCAGGTCTTGTTGCGTCTGAGATGGAAAAGGTATATTAATTGTTAAGAACTATTCAAGATGTTTTCATGACATGATGATGGATCGTTACTCATTTCGTTTCGAGTCGTTGGTATTGGTAAAGAAAAAGAGAAAAAGGAAAAAAAAAGAAAGAAAAAAAAAAGGGAATAAGAGGGGGGACCAACAAGTTGAACCCAAGAAAGGGAGAGAGCTAAAATAAGAAAAAAAAAAGAGAAATAAAGGATTAGAGACCACCTATAAAGAAGAAAGAAAGAAAGAAGGCAAGAAACAGTCAGGGACAGCTCGAGACAAGAATAAATAAAAAAAAAGCAGCCCACCCCGCCTAAACAGACGACAAGAAAGCACAAAAAGAAACTACCTAAACAGCCCCGCCAAAACGCTCTCCAACTGGTCAGCAAGCGGATCATCCTCCTTCCTCCTCCCCTGCTCGTCGAAGCGCGGAGGGAGCTCAATGGTACCCTCCGACGTGGCCGAATCAGCCGACTCATCTCTGCGCGAACGACCCCCGCGCTCGTCTTCCCTCCTGCGATGCCGACTCCGACGGTCTGAATCTCTCTCATGCGCGTCCCTGTGGCGACGAGGTTCATCATCGCTTGATGCCCTCTCGCTGTGCGAGCGCGAGGTGTCGCGGTCCGGCGATTTCTCCTGAGGGTTGAGGTCGAATTTGACGGACTTAACGTCAGACACGGCGACGGGGGCGACGGGGGAAGGGGGCTTGCGATGGTTTGTGGCAGGGGACGAAGGGAGACTGTACTGGAGTTCGTTGTTGATGGGGGATTCGTGGTTGGCAGGACGAAAGGCGAAGTCTTGGTGGATGGGGGAGCTCGCGTGGGGGATGTAGCCGTTGCGAATGGGCTCCGAGGTCTTGTGTCTTAGACGATCTGCAGCGGGCACAGCGTTAACCAGGCTATCATTCATATCTTGGGAGGCAGGCGGAAGCCTCTCACCGCGACGCGCTTGCATGTGCTCGAGAAGGGGTTCATATTGCTGAGCACTCACATTATCATCCTGGCGCCGGTACCGGGGGTCCTGGTGTGCGTACGGGTTGCCGGGTTCGGGAGTGTAGCCCGTGGGGGGCAGGCCACCATCGATGTGCTGTTGCGGGTATGTGCTGTGTTGGGGCGGCGCGGGATAGTCTGCGGGGTTGTATGGTGGATATTGAGGATCTGCGGACTGGTGGGGCGGAGGTGGGAAGTAATTGGTCTGGGGGAAGTAACGAGGATCCTGACCGTCGACTGTCGTAGGGGGTGGACTATAGCTGCCCGTAGAATAGGCCGAGTCTTCCTCACGTCCTGGCAACAGAGTTAGCACCCTACTCGCCAGTAGGGACAACATGGCACTTACGCTGTCGCTCCTTTTCAGCCTTCTTGCGATCGCGACGCTTAGCCGCTTCGTGAGCTGCCAAACCAGCTACACCAGCGACCGCAGCCGTCTCAGCAGCTTTCCTAGTCCTACTCTTGCTTCGGCTGCGGCTGCGGCTTGACCGAGAGCGTTGCCGCCTTCGCCGCCCACCGCTCGACGAGGACGATGAGCTGCGACGCCTGTGCCTATAATCGGCTGGGTCGTCGTAATCGCGCGTGCGACGAACGGGCGCGGGATCAGAGTAGATTGGGCTACCACCGTACTCTACTAAACCTCCGTCACTTGCTGTGCTATGTCGCCTATCAGAGCGTACTGACTTGGATCTTGACTTTGACCTTGACCTTGACCTTGATCTAGACAATTCCTTGGCCTCCTTCTTGGCCTTCTGCCTCTCGTACAGGCCAGTGACAGCTGCGCCAGCAACGCCAGCAGCAGCAATCGGAACACCAGTGCGAATACGGCTGCGACTCCTCTCCCCTTTGCGCTCGCGAGATTTGTTCCGATGGTGCTCAACGATGCCGGCAACAGCAGCCGTGGCAAGACCAGCTTGGGCGGCTCGACGATTACGATGTTCAGGATCCAGGGCGCTTTCGCTGGCTGGTCGACTAGCGGATCGACCTCTAGAACCCGTTGAGCGAGCTCGAGATCTAGATACAGAAGATTTCCGCCTTCGAGATCTGCTGCGACGGTCTTCAATGACAGTGGTCTTTTCCACCTTATTGTTCTTGCGACCAGCGGCATAGGCCAGGGCTCCAATGCCCGCGACGGCAGCCAGGGTACCGATTTTCTTGACACGCGACGATGATCTGCTCCTGTGGCGGGATTTACTCCTATGGTGTCGCCTTCCCCTCGAGTCGCGCTCGTAAGAGCTTGATCTGGATCGGTTGCGCACCCGGTTGATGACTTCAGCGCCCACTGCGCCCAAAGCGCCGTAACCGACAGCTTGACGGACGGCATGACCGGGATCTTCTCCCTGTCTCTTGCGATGATGTCTCAGAACCTGGGCAGCCCCAACGCCGGCAATGACGCCTCCCGCGATATGACGTTTGCTACCGGGACTTGAATCGCGACCCCAGGTGTCCTTCTCCTTGTGGACGTAGACCAATTCATCGTCACTGTATGCATCGCGTTCACGACCATATTCGCGCTCATCGTAGTATCGATCATGGTGTCGGCGACCTCGATCGATTTCCTTGACCTTGCGCTCGTAGTAGTAATCCTCTTCGCGACGAGGCTCCCTGCGCTCCACCAGCTCGTAAGCGGGCTCCTCACGGCGTACTATGATTTGCTGTGCGGCGGGTTCCTGGACGATAATGGGCTGGGGTGCCTCATTGCGAATAACAATAGGCTGTGGTGGAGGCTGCTCGGGGCGGAAGAACTCTGTGGACCTAGAGTACCTCTCTAGTTCCCCATAAGGTTCCCGTGGCGGCTCAAGATCGTACTGGCGTTCGACGCGATACTCCCTCACGTTCGGAGGGGAAGGCGAGCGCTCTACTTCGCGTTCGATGCGGTACTCGCGAACTTCATGGCGAACGGGTGAGGGCGAGCGCTCGACTTCGCGCTCGGTGTAGCGATATTCCCGGACCTCACGGTCGCGGCTGTCGTCATGGTCGAGATGGTGGTACTCGTGGGTCTCGCGACGCTCATGAACGGGATCTCGAGAGCGATGAACGAGGCGCATCTCGGACTCATATGTATCTTCTTCCAGGGAGCGATCGGGAATCTTGTAGCGCTTGACGGTGGTGTAGCTACGGCCGCCATGTGAAGAGGTCTCCCACTCGCGCTCGCGCTCGCGCTCTGCCCGGTAAACGGTTGACATGACGGTCGCAAAGGAGGGGGGAATGCGGATGGAGTGGAAAGTAGAAACAGGCGGGGTATCTTGTATTTCTTGGAATGTATTCAGATGTTGGTAGGCCAAGAAATCAAGCAGGTTGGCAAAATGGCAGTGGTGAAGCGATGACGCTGAGGACGCGCCGGCGAAAGTCGAAGTGTGAGTGGGCGGCGGATGGAGGGGGCGGGGGGGCTGAAGCGAGGGCCAACGCTGGTGATGGAGTTCGGTGGTGGTTGGGAGGATTCGACAGTGCGTGCTTATGTGCGTGCGTCGTTCGCAGCAGTTCCGGGGGGGCGGACGGTGGTAGAAATGGGCGAGGAGGTGAGAGAGAAAGGGTAGAAGAGGGAGGGGGGAACGGACAGGGAGGGTGGTATTAAGAGCAAGCAAACCAACAAGCAGACGGCAATATGAGGGAACGAGGGATCGATCAGATCAGATCAGGCGCAGAGGCGGTTGACGGAAGGCCTGGCCTTGCCTGCTTGTTTGCTTGTTTGCTTGCTTGCTGCCCGGTTTAGCGTGGTGTGTGTGCATGGCCTGGGGGTGCGGTCGCGTGGATGATGTCACCGCCGCCAGCCTTCCCCGTTGCTTCACTCTATGCACCTTCAAAGTGAAGAAACACAAGCAACAACCCAGAATCACCGGCTTCATATGTGTGCGCCCTCAGGGTCGACCTCAGCAACACCAAAAGCTACTGCCTGGCGCTGAAAAATATCATCGAGTATGCAGCTGTCCGTCCCCCCGCTACGGTCCACGGCATCACCTTTGCGCCCCCAAAACCCGGCCACGAGCCAGAACCTGCTTCCCGTCAACCCGGCCACCTGCATAAGAACACCCTTTGCGCACTCGACATGACACGAACAGACTCCTACTTATCATCCGCTCACCTCTCGCCTTTCCATCAAGGCCCAGTGTCTCTTTTAAGTCAACACGCATCTTTGCATAGCCCCTTCGACCGTGAGACGATGAGAGACAGGGTTCGGAAAAAAAGACCAAGCTGACCTCACTTACAAAACTGCTGCCTGTCCTCACTCATCTCATCTCATCGGCCTTGTACTGATTGATCTCTCCGAGTCTGCTGCTGTGCTCTAGCGTCCACGTTGCGACAGTCACAGGGTCCCGTGTCTAGGTCAACCATGTTCTCCCTTCTGCACCTCGACCCCGTCAATGTCATGCTCGCCCAACGTATGACGGTAAGCTTCTCATAATGGGCCATTCTGTCACCGGAACGTGGCTTCTACTTTTCCAGAGCGTGTCGGATCTTTCCGCCTCTTCTTCTTCTTCTTATTTCAATCTCGTAACCTTTGTTCGTTTTTGGTGCTGTCAGGGATTCGACTTCAGGGTATCCCCTTGCATACTGCCCATTCCGTCATTGCAAACACTTCAGCCTGTCGAGCAACTTGATCGTATGAATACGCAGCCACTCTCGACTGTTGTCGAACCGAATACGCGCCGGTGAGTCGAGTAGCCCGTTGACTTTGACCGCGTACTACGTTTGGGCATCTATCCGTGGAGCCTCCATATACAACATCGAAGCACATAGCAACCGTGACTCACCGGCTGCTAAGCCCAGCTTAAACAGCCTTATATCTTCGCCATCTTCGTATTGAACATGCCACTGCAATCATTTTTCCATCGGGTCTCGATCGGCTTTGGGCACTATTCCAAGAGAAACAGCCCTCTCTCTGTTTGAATAGTATAGCAACGACTTGATTTGACGCGGGCGATGAAGCAGCACCGACGGACGTCGCTGCTCATAATATCAATCACGTGATCAACAACCTTTGAAGACATCAAGATCCGTCTTCAAAACACACTCCACTAAACCACATAAGTACATGTACTACCCTTAAAAACATCCCCATCAACAACTTGCCACATCCACTCGCAGCTAAATAGATGAATCACATACATGCCTCTCCTGAGAACGTAAAAGTTAAATACTTACATGTAATACATAAGCGCCAACCACGCTTAATGCAAAAACACTAGAAATATGCTTAAAACAAGTAGTTCAATATTACAAGTAGCATTAGCATTTAATAAAAAACTAAAAAGAAAAAAATTACAAAGCTGTGAATTAGCATATTTTATTCAGATATATAATGCATGCTTTGTTGAAAGCTGAAGTCGCGTAGCGCGCAGAGAAGGGGTTTGCAACTTGTGACTGCTGTTAGTTGGCACCTTTCTTCAACTTTTTTTTTCTTTTTCTTTCTTTTAGTTGAAGTCTTGACAACGGCTTGTACCTCTTTCTTCTTTTTTTGTTTTCTTTTGGCTTTTCTTCTAGTTACGTCTGTTTGTTAAGTTTCAGTGGATCGTCGTGCTGTAATAGAAGAGTTCAGTTATATACATATGCTGTGTTCAACTGCTACATACACCCAAAAAAAGGCGGGGGTAGAGAGCCTTAATATTGTCTGCATAAATACGCGTAATTGCACAATCTCCACATTCAACTTCCTGCTACCAAACGCTTCGAGAGAAAAAAAAAATTCAAGATCGTGGTCAAATCACCAACTCCTTGTATATACGAATGTCTTCCCCTTTCCTCCGCTTCTTTAGCCGCAGCAACATCACACACACACAATCTCACACCTTATCAAGAATAACAACCTGATCCGCCGAATCCTCCGGACGATGATGCTCGCGGATCAAAAACTCGGTCCTCCAGTACCGTCCATAAAACAGCCTCTTCATCTCAGCGGCCGGGATCTTACTTTTGGACGCAACGAGCCGAGCCTCACCGCCCGCGGTTCCCTCGGCCACCAATTTGATGGCGCCTTTGGCATTCCACACGTGGTACGTGCTGCCTTCTTTCAATCTCCAAGTGCCCGGGTCGGGCTCGAGATCCGTTTCCTCGCGATACCGCGTGACGGCGGTTCCGAGGCATTTGGTGGTGGGCCGCCATGCTTTTGCTTGCTGTTGGCAGAGCGTGTTGGGGAGGACGAGGCATTCGTGTGTCATGTATGCAAAGGTGACGGATTCTACCGAGTCGACTAGGATTTTGGTCCACAGGCGTTCGTCTGTACAGGGGATCCTGAGCCCGCGGAGGAAATCGCGTTCCTGTGGCCATGCAACAAGGAGGAATTTCTGATCGCGACTCAGACCCGTTGGTCTGATAATCTCGAGGATACCGCAGACGGCGTCCATGAAAGATTTTCCGGCGTCTGGGGATTCGTGGTTGAGGTCCGTTAGCCAGCCTGTGAAGTTGTCCCCGTTCATTGCATCCACGATTTTGTAGATTCGGTTCCACTCTTCCCAGCAGGCACTGCCCAGATTTGTTCGGCAGTAGATGGGTACCAAATCTGCCAAGAGTTTCTGCAGCGAGACCCGACGAGCTACACCAGTGCAACAGCTCACTTGCACGCCCATATAACAGCCCAAGAAGTTCACGATATCGACACCCCGTTGTTCGAGTTGATACTGCTTTAGGAGTCTTGCAGGAATTTTGGTCCATGTTTGGTTTCCTTGGAACAGTACGTTCTCAGATCCAGCCTGAAAACCCAGCTGCCGTTGATTTGGCTCCCAACGTTGTGGTTCCACACCCAGATATTGCAATCTGCACCTGCTTCTCCAGTCCTGCCATGGAAACGCGCATGGTGTGGGATTCTTTGTTATTGGGGTCCCAATCGTGATTCTAGTTCTCATATCAACACTTGTCGTTGGGAGTGGTTTAGGTCCGGGGCCATCTTCCCAATGGAAGTCGCTGTCACGGCCTGGTCGAGGATATAACACGCCACCTCCTATAGCGATGGCTCGCATATCTGGCGCACTGGGGTCTGGTGAAATGAAATGACCAGGCCCCCAAGTAGAAATTATGTCCTTGACGGCGCCAGCTAAATGGTACTTGGTGTCGGCGGCCGCCTTCTTGTTGTCCTCACTTAATGGCTGCACGGGGTCATCTTCCACGACTTCCCTCTTCTCGTTTTCCTTCTCTTCTATCCGTACTAACGCATCTTCGTGTCGTCCCGTTAACATTTCCGGCCGGCCTTCAAACGAGCCGAACGTGAGAAGGGGCCCCCCAGTCAACTCTCCAAAGCAAGTAAGCTGTGAAAGGTCGACCTTGATTATAGGGAAATCGATCCAATCCTTAGAGTAGCTGCCGAGTAATGTCATGCTCGTCTGTGGTCTATTGATAAAGGGTAGCTCCAATGGTCCAACGTGGTCCTGACAGAAAGATACTAGACCGAGACATAGAAATTGCGCTGTTATACAACACATATGAATAATGCCCTCAATACTGGGACACGAAATTGCTCTAAGCAGTCTCCAACAGCGCATAGACTCAAGAATTCGAAACATGATGGGATTGATTTGTGTGGGATACTTCGAGTGGATTTCATCCACAGTCGGGGATTGGTCGATAACCTCGCAAAACGAGATAGTGTGAGCGATACTGATCCAGTCAAGCTCTATCTCAGACGCAGACTCCTTTCGAACGATCGTGAAGTAATCCTGACACAGACCAGCTTTTTGAAGTACTTCGGCTGCGAGGCGTAAAGATTTCAGCACTCGTTTGAGCCGAGTGAGCGTCGCAGAAGACTCATTGTGTTTCGAGTTTTCCGCATACGATATGTACGACACGGAGTAATCATGCTCAAAGATGACCTCCCCGTTCCAATCTTCGGGTGATCGAGATACTGGTGAAACACCGGCCAAGCCACAGAGGTGATGAATCATCATCTCAACCTCTTGCCGCGTATACGTACGATGTGTGTTAAGAGAAGCGACGCTAGCGGGACCATCAGCCAGCGAATTCGATGGAAGCAAGCCTTCCGCGAGAGTATTGTATATCCAAGGAACATCATGAGCCTCTTCGAGCAGTAGATTTGCGATTTCAGATCGGCTGTATCCCACATCATCTAGCTCGCGCAACCAAAGGTACTCCTCGCTAGTTGCACGCTCAAAATCGTTCTGCAGAAGTTTTTCCAGCGCACCATGCATACGATATTCGAGTGCTTGTCTTATCGTTGTCGATGGATGAACAAAGCAATAGAAGCCATTCTTGAAGTGCTGGAAGGGGGACCCGTTGGTGAGAAAACGATGGATAGAAGCAGTATTGTGACGGTCCTCGTTTTCACCATCAATATCATCCTCGCTACTGCTGAAATCTCTCATGTCGTCTTCGACTGCTGGTTCCGAAGGATGATCCGACAAGACTTGTTGAACACCCTCCTCTTCCGCTACCTCGACTGAACCGATATCACAAACGGTCTCGTAGACGATCCTGGTAACATCGTGTCGCTTATCCCGCTTTCGAAGATGTCTGACTGCCCAAATTTCATCTCTGGTTTTGGCCAGGGGTCGCAATTCCCCAAAATACTTCTTTAGAAGTGCATTGTGATTTCGAGAAAATGTGTCGTGGTCGGAATGGGATACTGCTTCAGTATATAGCTTCCACATGTAAATGTCTTCGAGGAATGCATCTGCAAGATGTTAGCGGCTTTACCATAAGCATCGCCACTGGGCCCCAATGATGATACAGAGGAATCCGTTGAAGCTTCCGAGAAGATGGAGGATAGGTCGGTCATGTCGGGATCAGTGTCTTGCTGGGGTAAAGGTTTACCTGAAAGGTTATGAGTTGCGTAAGAAAGATCGCTATAAGTTCTATCAGGGTGATCGATCGGAGCATGGTTATGAATTTCGGAAGAAATATCATTGTATAATCTGGCAGGGGAGTCCCTCGCTGGAGCGTTGGTCGCCACTCTTCTCAATCGTGTAACGATACCCTCGTAGGGCTTCTTCGAGGAGCTATTCCCGGCCAATGTCTCTAATCTCGCTCGTTTTATCGCCAATTGCTGAAAATAGTCATATTGCGATTGGTGTATAAGCAGTGCATTGCGCTTATCGCGAGAGATTTGCTCAAATTGCAGCCGCATATTCCTCAATTCTGTTGCAGAGAGTTCCATCGCTTTCCTCTCAAGGATTCTTGATATATAACAGATACTGTCAATTTGGTACTGGAACAGGTCAAACAATGTTTTGTTTAAATAGTATGGTAGAGGCTGATGTCGCCTGCGGAGCCAATTCAAGGCGTCGTACAAAAATTGGAAAATGTGCGCATAGAGATCTGCTGTGTCACTTCTCATCTCCGCATTGTCGACAAATGTGAGATTAGTTTGGCAGCTAGTGATATGATCACTGATATTGTAAAGGGCCCGAGCTATGTCTCCGGCTATCTCCTGGTGGTTGTCGCTGTCATGTAAAATTGTCACGATGCTACCTGCACAAATTCTCAATGGGATGCAGAAAAAGATCACCGGATCGACGTACGAGCGAAAATAGAGACCCATTTATCTCCTCGGGGCAGCATTTTCATCAACTTTTCATGTGATTCAAGCGTGCCAGCAAATCGACGGAAGTAGGAGTTCACTTTGTTTCGTTCGCCATTTCCTCGCTCTTCTTGCCATCTTCTAGCTGCATCCCTCACAGCTTTAGCAGCTGGCGGTATGGACGAAAACTCGGTTTCATGGTGCATCTGATCTTGCTGGGGGGGTTCCATTTGGGACCTTGGCAATAGCCGCTGCAGCGCCCTTGCTTTTATAGAGAGTTCATCCAATTTGCTTCCAAATTATCAGTTCAGTGTCGACCCTACTAAAGGAGGCGAGCATACCTGAGCTCTGGCAAATACCCCAAACCTTTTCCCGAACGCCTCGATGATCCCCGCGCCGCCTTTCCACCAGGCTCCTCCTCTTCAACATCATGCGTCCTCACAATTTTTTTGTCGGAATCAAAACTATACCTCCTCACAAGCCGCGTATTGGAAGAACCGCCAGTCTGCATGATATCGCAATCGTGTATGAGCGACGCAGCAAAACCCCGCAAGGCGGCGCCTGCTTATGAACCCCCCAACGCATACGCATAGCCACGACACGCTAGCCCGATCCTGGACCTGCACTGTACAGCCTGGATACGACGTGCCAATAGCCTCGCGGGGACGATCGAATTGCAGGCATGAACTGCAGACATGGGGGGAGGGGAGAAGGCAATGAGAAACGAAGTTGTTGGATCGAGGGGTTTGCGTTCTTCGTCCCCTCCTCCCTCGCCTCCTTCCTTGGTGGTGGTGGTATGGGACTTAACCGCAGCTGCAGTCGCGGCTTTGGGAGGTAGGTAGGTGCGATTGACCGACAGATGAACAATTATTAGACTACCTAGAAATGTGGATTGCATGTTGGATGCATGCGTCTTTGGATACGTGGAGCCGTGGTTAGACGCAAATCAAACGTAGATCACGTTCTAATGTGTTTTCTGCACTTTATATCTGGCATGCTTGAATCGCACGCTAGATGATGCATTGCAGACATAGATGTATATCCGCCTCTCGAACCCCATCGGCCTCGCAACACAACCTCTCCAGATCACACGTACAAAAGACGCTCAGCCCCATCAAGTGAGTACGTAAACTCTCGACTTATCTACTCTACTTCTACCTACTTGGAAACATCGACGTTATCCACATCCATCTAACCCGGAAAAAAAAAGAGGAGACTTGGTACATGCTATCGCTACTCATATGCTGATAAAACCAAAAAAAAGGGAGAGGGAGGGAGATATACCACCAAGAGAGGAGAGGGGGGGGGGGAAGAAAAAGAGTAAAGAGGAAGAAGAGAATCTGCACCTACACCAAGCCAATACAAGAAAGAAAGTAGAAAAACAAAAGTGCCTCCAGCCATCAAAAGGTCCCAGAATAGCGTAAATCCCGTGTACATCATCAGAAAAGGGGAAGAAGAAAAAGATCCAGCAGACAGAAACACCGAGCCCCCATCACACCTCGCTAGCAATAACACTTCCACTCCCCACACTCCCACTCATGTCCCAGTAATTCC
This sequence comes from Periconia digitata, assembly GCA_948474695.1. Classification (NCBI taxonomy): domain Eukaryota; kingdom Fungi; phylum Ascomycota; class Dothideomycetes; order Pleosporales; family Periconiaceae; genus Periconia; species Periconia digitata. Next base: position 2,767,004 of record CAOQHR010000005.1, on the reverse strand, counting down.
TCCCTCCAGTCCCGGTTCTTGCTGCGCTCCCACCACCACTTCTCTTACTCTTCCGTGTGCTTTGACTAGCGCAACTCGAACTACTCCTTAACACCTGCCCGCGGCGATTGCTAGGTGGCGAGTAATGAGTCTTGAACACAGGAGGTGGGGAAACGTCGTGCCGCTGTTTGTGGGTGGCGGTGGAGCTAGTTGGGAGACTGTTTTCTTTGACGCGGCTGTTGTTGACAAGGGGGTGGTGCTGGCGGATGATCGCTGCTCTGCGGGCGGATGAGTACTCGTTGAGAGCGGACGAGGCGTCCATTCCAGTCTGCTGATGTGATGGACCGCGCCGTGACTGCGACGCCGCTGGCGACGATGATGATGAGGTGCTGGGCCGACGTGAGGAGAAACGCTTGACGAGGAATTGGAAGATCATTTTCACATCGAGTTCCTGCTCCCAGTATTCCTGGTCACGTGCCGCTTCCTCAGCTAGATTCACGGGTGCAGGGGGTTTCGGGTTGCGGAAAGACGATAAGGGATCGATAAGCTCGGGTTCTTCTTCTATGCCCCAGAGCGAGGCTTCGCTATATGTAGCTGATGATTGGTGAGCGGGGAAGGTAGGCGCGAAATGAGCCGAGGGTGGAGAGGTGATCGATGGGTTGGAGGTGGCGAGGGGGGTGGGATTGCGGTCGGAAGAGATTGATGATGTCGATTGTGTTGTGGAAAGGCCGGCGTAGGCAGGGGTTTCTTGGGTGAGTCTATACGTGGAGAAAGCGCCTGGATGTTCGGAGAGTTGGTGGACGATGATGCCAAGCTCGCGGGCAACGCGTTCCAAGAGTTTGTGTTGCCACGCATCTTGGGGAATTGACTGTTCATCGAATGCTCGTAACGTAGCGTCTATTGACGGGCGTATCTCAGAAGGGTCCAGGGGCGAAGACATTGCTTCTTCTGGTAAGCATTCGCCGAAGATAACAGCGAGTGTTTCTTCGTCAATCCCCATCAGGTCCCTAATCACCCTTCTAGTCAAGCGCTGCCAAAACGACAAACCTTCTGCACTTTCGTCCGAAGTATCGCTGTGAGCGTCTGAGCGGGATCTTGCAGCTTGCGATATGGATCTCGCGACTTCTCCATTGGCGCTATCCGCGCGACTTCCGCTGACCATACTCATCCTCCGTCTTCTTCTAGTCTCTCTTTCTATCTCCTCAATCAGGGCTTTACTTTGATCCATCCGCCATTTCTCTATTCTCTGACGTCGTTCCTGTTCTTGACTCAGCTCTTCCGTCTCTTCCAGCGCATCAAAGCGCCGTTGCACACTAGACCTTCTTCTGGCTTGTCGTCTTCGCGGCGCGGACCTCTCGAATTGCCACATGTGTTCCTGTACGTTCGCGTTGGGCTGGAAAGTGCCAAGTCCATCGTGAGTGGGTAATACGGTGTCGCCGCTTTGCTGCAATTTGCCCGCAGCCGGCCCAGTGTGCTCTGACGGCTCGTGGAAGGCATAAAGGCCATCATCTAGACTGTCCAAGTCCTCGCCCTCTTCTGTACCATTCCATGTTCCGACGTCGTCATCCTGTTCCGATCGTGCGGCTGTATCAAGAGATCCAAAGTCACTGAAGCGCGATAAGCCAGTGGTGCGAGGCGTTCGCTCGGTGGAGGTGGTATGCGTGCGCGCGGTTGTAGATGGAGCTGCTGGCGAAAAGAGAATCCATTCCTCGGATTCCTCTAGAGGGCGTTTGAGTTGCGGCGACGAGGCCTGGCCAGTTTCTGTAGGTGGTGGTTCATGGTAGGAAAGCTGTCTTGAAGACTGGGGCCGGTGTTGTTGTCGGAATGCCATGATGCAGAATAGGTGGTGGAAATTGTGTTTCTAGCGCGATAATTGATTACGCGCAAGGGAGCCCTCTTAGGAGCGGGAAAAGTAGGTAGGAAGAGCAGCGGCGATATGTGACGGGCGGTTGGGCGTGGGCTGTAAGGATGAGATATGGGAGCGGGAAACCAAAACAGGGTGAGTTGGCTTTTACAGGGAAAGTGGGTAGGCTGGCGGAAGCTCGTGTCGAGGCTGGCGATGGTGTGGATCAGGGCGGTAAAGGACGAACCCTCCGCTACAGGGACACGGGGTAGAATGATTATGATAAAGTAGCTATGGGGTGGATGGACGATGTCATTTGGCGCTAGGCGACAATCAGACGCGCCGTTTCAGACGAGGCAGGATCGGGGGTCATGCGGGAAACAAACAAGTCCAGTTTGTTGTTCCTGACACCAATCCACGATCATCGGGGCCGAGCTACTGATCAAGCGTGCGACGATGCAAAGACGGAAGCAAAACGAAGAGCAGGAGAGGAAAAGAAGAGAGGAGGAGGACGAAGAAAGGGGTGGAGGACAAGTCGCTGTTGAGCAGCCACGCAGCCTCACCGGGGCTTATTGGAGTCGGCTCAACACTAAGCAACTGTGTGTCTGATAGGCAGAAGATGTCTAACATGCACATATGTGCCGCTCACCTCATCGACAGTCCGAGACAAAAAAAGACATTGATGATCGTTACACGTAGCTACCCGGTTATGCTTGGTCGTCGTCAGAGTGATAAGCCCGGATCGGCACTACCTACATATGTACTGACATACATATTGAGCTATGTATAATCCTCTCATCTCATCTCATCTGGCATGCAACCCCAGCACAGCAGTTTCGCCATCCACCCCATCAATGATGCTAAGCACCAAGATGACTCAACCACCGCCCAAGAAATCTCTTCCAGTCTCTGAATAATGAAGAAAGTCAACGACCTCAGAATATAAGCTCCTCACGGGCCACCCGAGTTCACCCACCCCTACATAGCAAATTGAGTTTGGAAACCACACGCGATCTGCACGCCTCTCTCCCTTCCCTCCCTCTCGCTACCTCGTTCCAAAACAAGCCTTCTGTCAACCACCGCAATTCCGCCGAAAAAACAGAAACTTGCAGATGTCATTTCATGTCAAATGGTCCCACATATTCCACCATCATCACGCTCCCACTTGCCAATCTCTTATCGCTATCCTATCGATAACAAGAGTACCGCCGAAAGCGGGGCACTGGTGACGATTGGTGCGAGCACCGCTCTTCCCGCTACTTATGTAATCGTCTCCCCGCACTAAGCCGTTTTGGCTGCAGGTGTAAGAAACCTGGTGTTGACGTTCAGGGCCATGTGTTTATGATGCTATGGAAAACAACGGGAAGCGGCGTCTTGCTGTGCATATATCAAGTGCAAGATTAGTCATATGATTGCTCAAAACCCGATTTCAGAGAGCCAACACTGGAATGTATGTTCAACCTTGGAGCATTTGACCAATGGAATGTTAAGAGGCTACTGCTCATGTGACCCGTCCGTCCAGACATAATGTGTGTCGTCGTCAAACAAGCACAAAAAGCAAGAAAGATTGAGAACAGAGCTGCAAAGACTTGGTACAGCCCCCCGAGCTCGCGGTAAAACATTTACCAGACAGAAGATAATGCTCACCGGTTACAAACGTAATAGCTCCAAGAGAAGTACTGGTCGGCTACTCTTAGCTTGAACGGGAGCGTTGGAAAAGGAGACAATTGGATACATCAAGTGATCGATCAATGCCATGGAAAGGCATCAATCTACATCTACGCATGGACTTATAAACATGTAAGGGCAGGTGATTTGCACATTTATCCCTTCGAACCCCTCTGACAGGTCCAACGCGAGAAGATCACATCAGCTCAACATGTAAATTTCCAGCAAAGTGATTGAACCTCAGCGGCTGTTCTTCAAGCCGTCCACTATTTTCGACGCGTCCACGAACCGAAGCTCTTCCATCGTTTGATCCCACAGTCGCTCACTGAATGCCTTGCCCTCTGCCGTATACGTCATCTCGGGATACCTGCACACGAATAATCAGCACCCAACACCCATCGCCAACTTGCCTTGCATCAAAATATCAAGAAAACGAGAAAAGTATATCAAAGGCCAGCAAAAGGGGAATACCCACGGTTTCACCCCCCAATCGCTGAGGAACAGCCCGTGACTCTCCGCCCCTCGAGCAACAACAGCATCCACGTAATTACTAGCCCCTACTTCCGCCGACCGCGCAAGCAGAAACGACGCCAAGCGCATCAGAAATCCGATTATCAACGGCATGTCCCCGAAGAACCCGGTGCCTTTGGTCAAACCGGGGTTCACCACATTCACCAGCACTTCTTCGGGATCGACGTACTCGGCCAGTTGGATAGCGAAGAATGCGAGTAACAGTTTCGAAGCCGCGTACCACGAAAACTGCTCGTAGGCCCCCGGATTGTCGAATTGCTGCAGCACGGCCGCACTCTGTACATCGACTTTTGCCGTGTATGTACTATCGGAGCCGACGAGAGTCAGGACCGGCGGTCTAGTAGTGGCTTTGTTCTTGGATTTGAGGATAGGCAGGAGTAATATTGACAACAACGCTGTAGAAAGGTAGTTGACCTGCACCGTCGTTTCGTGGCCTGTAGCTGCCACCGCGGCGAACCTTTGCACGGTCAGTCCGGCATTCAGTATCGTGATGTCGATGCGCGGCAGCGATGCGCAGCGCTCCACAAACGCCCGGATCGAGGCGTACGATGCCATATCGACGACCCAGACGGAGATCGTCGCGTTTGGGAATTCTTCGCGCAAGGTAGCGGCTGCGGCGTCGCCTTTGGCTTCGGAGCGTACACCCATCACTAAATGTGCGAGCCCGAGCTGCAAGAGCTGCCGCGAAGCTTCGAAGCCGAGCCCGACATTGCTGCCTGTTATGATTGCGACTTGAGCTGTGAGGCGGATGGTATCGGGGAGGGGTTTTGGCTTTGTTAGTTGTCGCGACACCGATGCTAGGAATGTGGACTCTGAGCGGGCTCGTTTTTGGAGGTCTGGAGACATGGGTTAGGTGGGGGATAAACCTGTAGATGGTGGTGTCGAATATCGAATGTGATGCCGATTATTGCTACTAAGAAAATGATATGCACAAGGAGCCCGAATTAATCGGGGAAAGTCCTTCAATTCTATGTCTAATATATCACAGGTTTTTATGCATGATTCCCGCAGAGCTATTATACCGAGCGAATAGCACGCCAATACACACAAAATATATAAAGAGTCTCCATAATACCGCTATCTCCGCCTTTCCTTCAAATTTTGACGAATGAAGTGTCTCAATTACTTTGCGTAATGTTCGCGTGCGGCACAGTCAATACATGACGGGGAATGGACTTTATAACTCTTAAATACGACATGTCTTACCCAAAAAGATCTTGGCACGGGTATCGGGTCGCAGCGATTGGATGACGCCGATTCCAGGTATTTCTCAAATGGATTCTCTCATCCCGTTTTTGGTCCGCTACTTCTGCAGTAGTGAAGTCGTGCCTAGACCGGTCTGCGATTATTAAACGTTAATCGGTTCAGTGGTTGCTTTTACGAACAGCCTCGAACGCGGTATTATGTAGCACGTTTTTATATTCTTCAAAATGAACCCAACGCAAAGTGTTGATATAGGTTTTTGATAAGGAGATCATCGTTTATCGTCAAGTCCTTGAACGCAGTACAAGATTGCCACTCAATGTCAGCACCAAGTATTCTACTCCGCTAATAAGCCCAGTAGCTATTCCAGTATCACGATATATACATGATTAGAATATGATCTCGCTTTCTTGGGGAATCTTTGGTCGTGCGGTAAATAGATTAATAGAATCAAACATTCTCATCGTCCCCGCTCTCACGCAAAGCAGAAGTTGTTCTGCTAGTTGCAAGAAAGCTAAGAAATATACAGTTGGAGCTATCGGTCCAGTATACGATGCAATATAGAAAACTACGAAAGAAATACCCATTCTTGGCCTGGAGACGGTTCAATCACTTTCCCACAGAAACCTACACCCCCAAGAAAGAAATTAATTAGACTAGTTCCAAACATCTAGAAAAAATCTTCTAGAACATACGTCTTTCCTGCATGCAATCCTAAGCGCTCTAGCCAAACTACCACTGAAAAGTACCTTCTTCCGCACCGAGAAAACGTCTACGGTGGGATTCAGACTGACACCATCATTGTAAACACCATGACATCTGACGAGGATTAAGGTTTCCCTTGAGATACTCAACTCTATTGATCAGAGTGTTTGCTATATCTATTCATTCCCACCTAGTGTGCGCCTTACGTCGGTGTAGTTGTTGGTATTAAGGTAGGCACGCTAGTCGTAACGGTCCCGAGCCGCCCCACGTGCTCCCACAGCGTTGGGGCCACTCTAACTCAACCGTGGATATACTCTATCCGATGTTTGAGTCCTTTATACCTCGGCTGTCGTGGAGGTGACTTGGAATTTATTGGGATTCTGATTAGCTTGCGGTAAGTTGATGTTGTTTGTTATTAGCACAATGTCGCGAGGGGTACGACAGATGAGTAGATCCCTATGTAGGTACCTATGTAGGTACTCATTTGTCTTTTGGGGTGGAGATTTATGTGACTTACAGAACTATATAATTTGGAATAAATGGTTTTTGATAACGGGTGTAAAGGCTTCGTTTAGACATGATTTAGTTTCTGGTGTAGTGTTGCTAGGTTCCGAGAACACAGAGGGTAATAGGGTAGACGAACAATATATAACCCTCCTAATACTGCACGCGGTCGTAGAACTCAGGATTTACCATTTTCCAATAACTCCCGTTAAAATCTCCATCTTCTAACCTTTGTATCAAGAGAAAAGTAACCGTTCTGGGTTAGGAATGACGACTTGGATTCTTGTCTTTACGCAGCCCGTACCAAAAGAAAGGAAAATAGAGAAGAACAGAGAATAAGCAAACTAAAACAGATGCATAGCATGTACACGTATACATAAACACTCCATGGAAAACGAATGACCAGATTCTTGCTAGCAGTCCGTGAAATGAAATATATCCAAAAGGGCCCAAAATGATCGCTCTCGTGACGTCTATATAAGAAAACATTTGAATCGTTGAATGGACGTGTGTACAATAATGACAACCAACTTCGGCGTTCGTGAACAAAAACGTAAATCAGGCAAACTCATGCTCCGGCCCCACGAACCGCCGTACATCTTCGCCGCTCATCTCCTCGCCCTGCCCTACATCCGGCCATCGTTTTCTCCGCGAGCTTCCCGCAACTCGCTTATCCCCAATCCACTTCTTGAGCACACACTCGTCGTTGCCCTGGCAGATGTGCTGACGACCCAGATTCTTGAAGCGCGGTCCCAAGGGCCCGTTGACGTAATGATATTGACCCAAGAAACGGTACTGGCGGGGATCGCTGAGCGGGTAAAATTTGTCGCCCCAATGGCCCCAGAAATAGAACCACATTCTTGGTGCATCGGGCGTGAGGTTAGAACTTTGCAGGTGGTCTCTACGATAATCGTATGTGTACGAGTAGTAGTTGAGAGTTGGATCCCAGAGAGGGCCGCGGTCGGTAACGTCGTGGAGAATGCCACCGGGTAAGATGTAGGGGTGAACTCCAGGCGTCGCATACATTGCATGGGAACCTGTAGCAGAGAAACCCACAGGCTGAAATTGGTTAGTTTCAGCCAGAAAAACAAACGTTGGGGGATTCACTTACTCTCTTACCGGATTTCTCCACCGCATCCCATGTATATGCTTCACCGAAACTGTGTTCACTGAAGAAAATTGCCTTGGGTACCCCGTGTTGGAAGCGAACTGTCGTATGTTCCCAGTCGCCAACATGATTGCCGAAAACGACATTGAAGACAGAGTTGCCTTTGTTGAAACTGTAAAAGAAGAACCAAAACGCGTCCACAACACCATCATCTTTGGGCACGACAATAAGCACGGCAGGCGCATCGCTTTTACCACCCACCACCTTTCGACCTCGCAGATTTACCCGGCGTCTATGGAGTTCAGAATTCCATTGCTCATCTTCTTCCACTAGTTCCTCGCCCTCCGGCGTCTTGGTAGGCACAGCAAAACCTGATGTAGCTGATTCAGTCGCTCGAATGCCCCCTCGATCCTTGGTATCGCCGACTCCAGAGTGGAACCAAGTCGATTTCTCGGCTTCCGTGTCTTCCTCAAAATGACCGCCTGCCTCGTCCCCTTCGCCCGGATCTTTCTCGTCCGGATCATCTGGCACATTGGGTATATTGCTTTCACCGGCTAGCCATTCTGGTGGAGGTTTGTCTTCTGGGTTGTCGTCACTCGTGAGATAGACGAAACGACCCCAGTTATTTAAGCGATTAAGGTTACGGAGAGTAGGATGATCATCGATAGCTTGGAGGGGGGTATAGTTGAGATGAGGGGTCGTGTGATAGAGGTGATCACCCATGTCACCCGGCCAGAATTCTTCGCCGGAGTAGAGATGGATAAGGGGCGCATGGTCCAAAACATATTGAGGTATTTCGCTATCCCCAAACTCCGTTTCTGACCAATCTTCTGGTAGCGCATACGCGTCTTTTGCGAATCCCTCGAGGTCTATTTTGTCCTCCTTATCGCTCTCTGTCACCTGAACCGTGCTATGTCTGGAACCCTCCTTGCTGACCCAATGCGCCTGGTCTAAATGCGCCAGCCCGCAAAGCCCAAACCAATTGCAGACGTTCTTATCGAGCCACGACCGGGACGATCCAACAAAAGATGCATTCTCTGCGCGCTCCGACGGCGGGGTGATCTTATTGAACAGTACATGTTGGTAGAGCTGGGAAAACGTGAAGAGGCTGAAGAAGGTCCCACCAGCAGCGATGGCTGGCTTACGGCCTTTCATTTGATCGTCAGATATCGCGGAAAGATTATCCTCACAAGCCACCGGTATTGTTGTATCTGGCTTTTCTTGCTCACGCAAAGGGTGTGATGTCGATATTTGAACGATGGGACGAGGAGATTTGTCAGATGCGTCCGGCGCTACGTAAGGGATCTCGTTGGGCGAGTTGGACGGAGAAGTTACAGCGACGGGAGGAAAGGTTGGAAGCACAGCATAAGTGGACGAGGTAGTCCAAGATGTATGGGCAAAAGAGCCCTGGAGAGGCACCTGGCCACCTCCATGTTGGGCGTGAGGCACGATAGGCACTAGGTAGGTTAGTGTTGAAGCCAATTGAATGCAAAAGGAAGAGTATGATGTACTGGTGACAATGCTGGACCCGGAGAAGCCGATTACGGTCACAGAGACATGAGGAAACGTCCGCACCGGCAGCGATCAGGGTGTGGTAGGAAGCACGCGGAATGAATAAGCGGTGCCAGATGTACCAGAGTGGAGCAGACGTGGGGAATTCCCAGCTCCCCCGGAACTAACGGGAGCGAGATTAGAAATAGGTGGGAATCGAAAGCGGAAGAAGCGGACACGACGAGTGATGACTTCAGAATGTGGGCTGGCCCAACCAGGGTTGAGAACGTATGGTGGGTGGAAGGGAGAATAGGTAGTTGGATGGATGTGGATGTCCCTGCTGCGTTGTCGCCGCTTTCGCAGGATGACGCTGACAGATCAGATACGTAGATAGTAGACAACTCCACACAGACGAATGGGTGGTTGGATGCGATCAATGAATGCGACGAAGAATGTGGGCTTCTCGAACTCCGAGATTGGGATTTTGAATGATCAAAGCATTGAAATGAAGCTTCCGATGCACAAAGAGCAAAGAGAGGCAGAGAGTTCCAAAGTTTTCAACACGAGCTGGCGCGCATGCAGGTCAGAAGACTTGCAGTTGCTCGACCGACCATGGGTGCGATGGATGATTTGCTTGGCACACGTCGCCGCCACGCCACACGCTAAACCTTAATTGCTCGCCAGCCGGTCGCGCTGCGGCACCATCCGTTTCATCCTTCCCTTCTCCACCAGCCACTATCACCGACTGCCACATTGATACTTTCAATGTTACCTCATGATCCATGATCAAATGGGCTGTCTAGATTAGGCCCAGTCACCATGACTCCAACATGACCTTACCAAATGCCAATGGCGGTGAGCCATCGAATAGCTACCAACTCATAGAAACCCCACATTGAAGAAGCAGCTCTGCAATATCTTCATTCCCCTCCCTTTTAGCAATATCAACAACTGTTTTACCTTCTTCATCACGAATATCAAGGCTTGCTCCGTATTTCAAAAGCTGTACAACACCTTCCTCGTTACACTTACGCGTGTCCCTCCTTCGACGAACTGCAATATGCATAGGCGATTCTTTCCTTCTCTCGCTCCGAAAATTCACATCAGCGCCTCTTCTCAGCAACAACCTCAGAGCACCGATTGTGAAAGGTGATGAGCACGAAGCATGGAGTAAAGAATTCAAAGTCGCGAAGTAAACTGTACTATCTTCGACCCTCGCAGCATAAGCATCCAAAAGAGCACCAAGAGACTTTTCCTGGCGGAGAGAATCACCATCAAGAGTCGATAATCTTGCATTTGTAGACGGTGGCGGCCAGTCTTGCTGTTCCAAGCACGGTTCATTGGTAGTGGCAAACTGTATACCATCCCTCAGCGTTTCTGCAGTGTAGTTGCCGTTCTCGATCAAAACTCCAACCACATCTGGGTATACTGCCGTAGTGTAGAGGTACAAAGCATTATCTCGGTGGATTTGTGGCCACTCTGCACGCCACAAGAACAGATCCTGGAGTATGTCGTCACGGCCGTGGTACGCTGCAACTGTGAGCAGAGACCAGCGAGACCACTCTCCAGTCACCTCATCATACTTGCTGTGCTCAGCGCCTGCATCGAACAGTCTCTTGACCATTTCGCGTCTTCCAAGTGCAATCGCCATTGTTATTGGTGTGTCCCTATCACGAACGTAGCTCCCTTCGTCTAGCACGTTGAGGTCGCATCCACGAGACAAGAGCGCTTCGAGAGACGCGGGTCGGTTACACCATACCGCCAGATGGAGGGGTGTGCCGAAGTTTTCATATGTGTGTGTGATTGTGTCGCTGACGTTGATGTCGAATCCAAGACTGATAAGGTTGTGGATGTCTTGCAGATTCCCGCTTATAACGGCTCGGTGGAGTGCAAATTCCCCGCCGTTCGCATAATGATTTTCAAAGAATGAAACAGGTGGTTCATACATCGTTTTTTGTTGAAGGCTCTTCCTGGATTTTCTCATTATAGTCTTTTACTCGGGTGCGGTTATATACATGTACAGGAGACAGCGGGCGCGTAGGCTGCCACACTGTCACGTGATTCAAATGCCCTTCTGCGCGGCGCTCACAGACCTTAAGCTGAACAGGAAAACGCCACGGGGGTATTTCAGTCTATAAGTAATGGTTTCTGTATCTCATTGTAAGGCTATGCTGTTGTCAGTGAGAGGAAAAGCAGATCAGGAGCTGGTTTAATTGTACACATTGTGGGTCCTTCAGGGCTTAACTCCATCCAATCGTTACTTTTATATTCTGCACAAGACAGCGCTACATACGAATTCTCTGGATTGAATTCGATATTAGATTTCGAATAAGGTCCAGAGGGCTGTCAACTTGACCTCTATATTAGTCGTCAGCCTTCGAAGGCCTTCGTGCACGCATAACCCTCCAAGAGTTCATCCGCAGTGCCTTTTTGCTGTACGAATGCCATACAGCGTCATATTAGAGGCGTCACCGCGTTGGATGGCCTCGATAATCGCAGAATTGAAGTTTGTAACGAAAGCTGAAGCGTATCCTTGAATATCTGAATTGCATGTCTATAGTGAATATTTTTTCACTGGTGATTTTGACACGCATTTCCTGGTATGCGTTGTCTAGAAATTTGTAATCTTTGTTGGCATATCCCAGTACTGTCTGTTAGTACATGATTTAAATGTGTCTCTATTCTCTAGGACTTCTGCTTCAACATGATCGATGCTTTGCTTAAGTGTGACATGACAGTCGTGACTTCACACATCTGGCCTCATATCTACCGACACACACTCTCAGCTTAATTTCCCGCCCAATCTCTGCGGACCATGCCCCGTTCAGGAATATGGGATATGCATAGCTTTATCAAGTTAATGAAGCAGCGAGGTATATTGTTGGTTCTGCGCATACTAGACTAGACTAGACTAACCCCTCGGCCTAGACTCTACGAGACCCACAACAGATGACTCTCACCGAGTTCCTCGCAAAGCTCTACAAAACGATGACCTAAGCCACCGGCCATCTATGAACCGAATTAAAGCTCTGAATGCAAGCAGGTGTAGTCGCTTTGCGCTGCAACATCTTCGTGCAAGACGAATCCGATATTCCACCTTTCGCTTGCCGGCCATGCATTTTGCCTCGGACAACTGGGCTGGGGCGCATCCCACCATCGCAGCCTCGTTGACGGAACATGCCAACGGTTACAGCCAGCCATACAGCGATTCCGAACTCGACAAGACTGTGGAAAAACGATTCGGCGAGATTTTCGAGCGTGATGTGGCCGTCTTCTATGTCGCGACCGGAACTGCTGCAAACTCTCTCGCACTGAGCCTCGTAGGCAAGCCGGGCGGTATTGCCCTTGCGCACCGCGATGCGCATCTTGTTGCAGATGAGTGCGGGGCTCCCGAGTATCTTTCCGGAGGCCAGCTACGCCTTGCGACTGTTGATGGCCCGGAGGGGAAAATCGATGCCAAACTGCTGAGGAAGAAGGTCGAAAGCATGGCGGGTGAAAATGTACACGCTGGCCGAACGAATGCTATCTCAATTACGCAGTCTACAGAAGCAGGAACAATCTACTCGCTCGATGAGATTGATGCCATTGCGTCTGTCGCCCGCGATTACAACCTCCCGCTGCACATGGATGGGGCTCGATTTGCGAATGCTCTTGTATCGCTGGGTTGCACACCAGCAGAAATGACATGGAAACGTGGAGTCGACATGCTGTCCTTTGGAGCCACCAAGAACGGATGTTGGTGCGCAGAAGCCGTCGTTTTATTCGACAAAACGAAGCTCCATGCTGAGAACTTCCCATATATCCGGAAACGCGCCGCGCAACTGTTTTCTAAATCCCGTTTTATCTCAGCGCAGTTTGAGGCGTATTTGCGCGATGGACTATGGCTCGAACTGGCTCGACACGCGAACGGAATGGCTGCGAAACTTGCAGAGTCGATTATCGCCTCTAAATCGGCCAGGCTAGTAGGAAGTCCTCGAGCCAACGAGGTATTTGTGGTACTGTCTACCTCCTTCATATCTATGGCGAAGGAAAAGGGGGCTGTTTTTTACAACCCGTGGCCCGTACCTAAAGATCTCGAAATCACAGATGACGAGCAGCTCTGTCGATTTGTGACCAGTTTCTCAACAACAGAGGAAGATATCAAGCAGCTAACTGAGCTACTTCAATGAACACGGACAAAAAGCCAGATTGCTGCTTACAAAAGATTTCATCATCTTTCTCTTTTCTGCATGCGGGCACACATAGATTTCAAGACACGCAAGAATACATAGATGTTTGGTTGATCTAGAATACATGTCTCATTCAACATGTGTATCACACTTGTTTATTGTTGCTGCCTGATTTGTTTGCCAAGCAGGCGTAAACAAGACGTCTCAACCCCGCCCCTGCACAGTACACACCTCCACTATTTACTTGAGTTGTGGCGTGCATAAACACCATCCATCAAGACACTATTTCTCCCAATCTAGCAGGCTTGATACCAATCTGTTTCAAGTTAAACTTCTGGCAAACTGCGACTGCACAGGGCATTTGTTGGCAATTGAACAAGTCTTAAGCAGGACTTTTAAAGGCACATCAATCCCGCAACATTGACAGGGACGACAATCGCAATCCTACCGAAAAAAAAATCAAATCAAAACATACTTATCCAGATGGAGCAATTCTACCTCAAGAATGTCGCGAGATACCACACCCTCGTTGAACGCATAGACCCAACGCCAAAGCCGAGAATACCAGCAGGAACAGCCAGTCCAAATATGGTTGTCAGCGCAAGGATCAGGCCTCTTTCCCAAGATGAGGACTTCCCATCCGCCATCTATCCTCGGTCTGTTCAGCAAAATGTTGTTGACATACACGACCTTTATAACCACCCGAAAGGCAATCCCATACTCAAGGTAAGTAGGCAAGCTCTTTGTGACAATGGTTTTTGCTAACAAACTTTCTGTAGTCTTTTGACTATCAAGTAGATCAACTTTTCAATCCGGAGTCGACTACAGACGAGATCTACGAGAGACTTGTGGCTGATCTAGTTCCCTTTGCTTGGAACGGTGGAATCGGTACTCTATTTGCATATGGACAGACTGGGTCAGGCAAAACGTTCACAGTCAGCCGACTGGAGCAACTCGTCGCTGAAACGCTAATGAATGGGACTCTGGAAGGCGACAGAGAGATACACATGACAATCATCGATCTGGCCGGAAACGCAGCTTTCGATCTTCTCTCAAAACGCCAGCCAGTCTCCCTCCTCGAAGATTCCTTTGGATTCACGCAGATGGTCGGAGCAAAAGAGTACCAAGTACGCAACAAGGAAGAAATGAAGATTCTAGTTGAGCAAGCAACGTCCTTCAGACGAACAGCCTCAACCTTCAAAAACGACGCTTCATCAAGATCTCACGCCATCTGTCGCATCCGCATCAAAGATCCGGCCACCGGAACAGATGGGTTACTCTACTTGATCGACCTCGCTGGATCAGAAGGCGCTCGCGACGTCGCATCGCACGGCGCAGATCGCATGCGCGAGACGCGCGAAATCAACAACAGTCTCTCTGTCCTCAAAGATTGCATTCGCGGAAAGGCAGAAGCGGATGCTCTGCAGTCCTCCGCTAGACGGAAGCCGGGCGCTAAAATGCCACATATCCCGTTCCGACGCAGCGCTTTGACGAAGGTTTTGAAGCATGTGTTCGATCCGGTCGGTGCTCAGAAGTGCAAGACGGTTGTTATAGCTTGCGTGAATCCAAGTCTAGCGGATGTGGGGCCGAGTAAGAATACATTGCGCTTCGCGGAGTTGCTACGTGTTTTGATCCCGGTCAGTGGGAAGATGGTTTCTGATCCAATGGTCCCGGTTACTTGGACGAACGCAGAATTGAGGGAATGGATTATGCAGAATGTAAGCTTGGTTGTTAATTCCAACACGATTTCGGAGAAAGCTAACAGATGACTTTAGTTTGACACCCCTCCTATACTACCTCACATTGTAGCTTCCCGCGAATCAGGTGCTCAATTCTTCAATCTAACGGGTACAGAGATTGAGTATAGATGCCAAAAGTGCCCTGGTGTGAGAATCGAGCACGCAAAAGCCTTCCGTTCAAAAATATGGGGGATGCAAGCTGAAGCACAGAACATGGGTTGGCCAAATCCCAAGGGAGTGTTGTCCCAAACTGATGATAGAGTGGGCGAGAACAGCGATGCAGTTGAGAACTTCGTTAGATAAACTAAAGTTGAATGTTGTTGGCTCAAAGCGAAAAAAAAAAACTCATTAGCAGCATCACCTCAGTTGCGAGGCGTATGTACCTAAAGCATTGGATATTCAATTGTTGATCTCACAATTCCAAGTCAATCTGTTTTTCCACGATCTTAGAGTATCCTATACACCACACCAAAAACAAGCACCCATCACTTGAAATACGCAAACACCCTGACCTCAACACTCTGTCACAAAGCCGCATTCTCAGGAGCTGCTGGACAAGCAAACGCATTATGAGGAACGCCTATAACACTTGTCAGCTTTTCACATAATAAACCTATCGACACCATACCAGCTCGATCCCCCGCCTCAGAATCCGACTGCATAGACACAACAGCTTCATCTTCCCTCAATGCACTCCAACAGTACCATTGATGACCTTGACCATGATACACTCTCGTGTTCTCATTGATATAGCTTGCAGTCACAATGTCGTTGCTGATAGTCTGCGTATCGTAATCGACGTCTCGAGGCTAGGTACTGAGGGTTGCGTCTACGCACCTGATGCTGTTAATGTAGTCCAGCATCTTCGCAAACTGGATATCGCTACACTTACTGCGTGCTCCAAAATCTCGATGCGATCCGCGTCTGGGAAGAGAGATTGTGCGATGCCAACACATTTGGGGTACAAGATTTTTGCAACCCGCTCGGTATCATGATAATTAAGGATGGATAGTGGATTAGTTATAAGCATCTTTGCAGAGCCATACTCGGTAAACATCTTTGCCTCCGACATTTCGATCTCGCGGGCGTCCTTGATGCGCACTGTCTTTGTGGAGGATTTGGTGTTTGTTCGTGGGATAGTGTCATCGTATGCATAGTATATGTAATAGGGCTTTTCATTGTCGAATTTTGCGTCTTTGGCGAGATAGTCGATTTGCGCAACAACTGATGCCGTGTTGTGAGTGTTAGGACGAGTTCCTTCTGCTTGACAAAGTCGCAAACTAGCATTTGATAATAATGACAGATCCAGGAATATACTTTGCTTATCTTTAGATAAAACCAAAAAATTTACTATCCGATACACTCATCAAGTCTAGAACGTAGAGTCTTATGGTATGACATCGCAAGTTACTGTTTTGAGATGGGGATAGGATTCTGTGGCTTGCTTTGGGAGGAACTGATTGAGCAAACTGCAGCATGCATACCTAGGTATTCCTTTGGATTATGCTACTCAGGCCAATCCATCGCAATGGTACTCGACATGATCCTTTATATTGGCTCTCTGCATGCAGCCAGTTAAAAGTCTACAGCTTCACTTTCGTGTAGTTGAGGGACGCGTCAACCATTCTAATATTATACTGCATGCAATCATGCGTAAGATATCACAAGCTCTAATTCGTGAATTTCCTGTTCTCGTTTACAGTACCATTCAAATCTATAGATTTGAACGGCAATGTGCGTTCATTATTTTCGACTATCTGCACGTGACTGCACAATGAATCAGAAGTTTTACGGGGTATTGATGTGTCGTGAATCTATCTACTTGTATCAGATTTGAAATCAACGCTGATAAACCAGGCATTGTTTTCTCGGTGGTGGAGGATAAATGACAGCCTTTTCCCCGGCGTAGTCCATAAAAGAGCGATAAACAAGAACTTTCTGTTGTTAAACAAACCTCACACACATCATCTCCGACCTCCGTATGTTAGATACCAATCTGGGATATATTCACACAACTAACCTTTTCTTTATGATTTATGACAACAATCATATCATCATGCAACCCCCACTCGAGAAGTCCCAGCCATGGAAGGTACTTCCCAGGCCTGCCCCTTCTGCCACTGGGAAATCAGCCGTCGTCAACTCTTCGGGCGTTCACATCGGAGATGAATCAAAGTTGAACTGAGGAAGCTATCGGTGTCTAGCAATAACGGGAAGGATATCGTTGTGAAATTTCGGTATGCAGCTTTCCACCTTTCATTCCTTTGGGTGTCGAAGTAGGAGACTAGAAACAACAGCATTTATAACACATTGCGGAGGGATTTGTTTCAGGATACACATTCATTTAGAGCCGATATAACACGTACTCGAACATTTGGTACCTCCGTAGCGCTACGTGAGGGCATGATCGCTTGGCCCACTTTATGGGAACTCTTGCGGTGAGACCTGTCACCTAGCGTCACGAAATACAAAAGAAAAAACAGGGAATTACTCAAAAACTCAGGCCAAGACACGCAAGAGTCATTTTCTGCGGAATGATGGACTAGTTTCCATTAATACTCGGCCATAGATGCTCCATCACCGGGGTCGACTGATCAAAGTACCCCAGGGCATCTTGACAAGAATCTTGTACATGCGATTAGATTTATTCAAACTTCTCATGGTTGGATAGAATGCGCCTTGCATTGATAATCAAATCCATGCTGTACGTACACAGGACACCACTAAGAAACACAGATCCACAAGGTCATCGACCTGCAGCTTTCGTGGAACACTTCCTAGGCTCATTGTTACCAACTTGCGAAAATTCAATAAAGCACTGCATGTCACATATATGAGCTTGCTATGCCACCTTCCTGAAACGCTGTATGAGCGGGTCGTACGATGGGGTTTGGAATACTACACGACGAATCAACTCGTAGGCAACTGTGACGGACACAGCAATAAAGACGCGAAGAACAGAATCAAAGCATTGCTTACGTTATTTAGTTAAGAGGGGGTCTGGGCCACATGTGCATCCGGTTATGTTACAGCTTGCGTCATCGAACGTGATCGTAGCACCGTTCCGCATTTGGCTATGTTTGGCTGGCTAGTATTTGAAAAAAGTGTTGTATATATATTATGAGCATAGCGGTACCATAGCTAAGAAATTGAGACCTTCATCTGAGAAGCAATCATCGCTCAAGACAGTTTTCCTGCAAATTTCTTTGCTCAACAACAACGCAATCGCACGCAAGCTAAAATCATAATATCTCAGGCCACACCATCCACATTTTCAGAGCCATGGACAGCTTCTTGGACGATGTTGCTCAAGACGAAGATGGGTTCCTCAAAACGGTCATCCCTATGTTGAGGAGGCCTCACCTAGCGCTGAAACATTTCTTTAAACACATCCGACACTACGCAAAGAGAGACAGGGATTTACTAATGGAGCGTTTGAAGCTTTATGACATTGACGATTCTTGGACACCAGCTTCCGGTACAACCCCAAATTTTGTTCAGGTCTATGATATTCCACTTTCGACAGGAAAACCTGGTAAACCCTATCTCAATCATGGGGTTGAAGAAATCCCAGTACAGACAGAGCACACCATTCGCATTTACTTCGAAGTTGAATCCGAGCGTCCATATCGTCTTGATCAGCCTTTGTCGACTTCCATAACATCACAGTGGGGCCGACTCTTGGGGCCGACCCAACAGACATACTGGGAGATTGAATCCTACCACTTTTCACTCAAACCTATGCTATCCGGTTTCACTTACGGTATTTATATAGACTCTTTAGCAATAACTGCTAGAACCATTCGAAAAACTTTCAGATGCAGGTTTCACTCAACAGGTGATGATCGAGTCCTATGTAAGCTTATTCCGCAATACCAGAGGCAAATTTTGCTAAGATTCAGGGCATATCAAGACCAATATTATGGAACCAGATATACATATATTATTCGGTCTAGAACGCCTAATACGATATGATATTGAAACGCCTAGCGAAAGAGATGCTTGCGAACCTTGGAATAAGTTCTGCGACAGACTGCGAGCCCTGATGGAAAACCATTCGAGTATTTTCACGCAACTCGATTCCCTAAAAGGCCGTAAACAATTTCTCTTATTACTGTATAGCCAAGTCCTGGTAGAAGATTACTGCCGACAAGTATACCTCCTCCAAGAGTACGCCAGGAGAAAAGAAGCCTTGTCAGACCCCAGAAGGACCAAATTGACAACCTCCATGCTGAAGGAAATTTCAAGAGATTCATGTCTCTATGAAGAGGTCCATGAGATGCTTGATAAGTTGTCTGGGGCTGTTGATACTTTGGTCGAAGCCTTGAAACTACAAGTCATGGATACAGCAGATTCCTGTGAATTACAGAGTCTCGCCGTCGATCTAAAGTCAACCTGTACGGACCTAAGAAGAATCACAGATACTTTTTTGGTTACTCTCGAGCGCCGCCTCAGATTGTTCGAACTCTTACGAGGAATGCACGAAGCCCAGAAGGTCCGGTATCTGGGTATCTTAGCAAGTATCTTCTTGCCACTCTCGCTTGCCAGCGGCCTACTCAGCATGCAGACTCGATTCGCAGACCTTGGTTACTTGATTTACGACTTTTTTGGCGTTCTTGTGTTGATCGGCTCAATTGTTATAATTCTTCTGCTCATGTTAAAGTTTTATGTACGGGGTAAAGAGCTATGGATGCAATTCAATCGAGATTTTGACTTCAGATGGTTTCTTGGGTCAGCAGGATTCGTAATGCGCGTATTTGTTATCGTTGCAACATGGGCAGTCCTACTTTCCTCATTCTCCATCGGTATGCTCAAAAACACTGAACTAGGCCTGAAGATCCTAGGATATGGTGTTGCCACGGTTGTAGGGATCGGTCCCGCTTTCTTGCTTCTTCACTTTTTGATCTCACTTCTCTGTAGGTATAGTTTGCAAGCAGGAGCTTGGGTGATTCTCCATGTAGCGAAATAGTCATTACAATAGAGGAACCAAAAAACAGGCGATCGCATTTCTCTTATTGTTTATAGAACCCTACGATTAGGAAATCAACATGAATTCCTCAGTTCCAAACCTAGCACGTCCCTAACATCGAAAACATTCAAATAAGCAAATAGCCGAGAAATGTTGTGTTCTAGAATTATCCTACAATTCTTGGTTCTCGGTGAAATCCAGCAATGATGCCT
The DNA here is from genome assembly GCA_948474695.1 of Periconia digitata. Classification (NCBI taxonomy): domain Eukaryota; kingdom Fungi; phylum Ascomycota; class Dothideomycetes; order Pleosporales; family Periconiaceae; genus Periconia; species Periconia digitata. The sequence goes on along the minus strand of CAOQHR010000005.1, from coordinate 2,746,883 downwards.
TAGCTAGAATATACAAGGAGCAAGACATAATGTCGCGTCTCCGAGGAACCTCATCGTAATACACACATTTCCCAAAAAGCCTAGCACATACATACACCCAGATCGCTGCCAACAACGTGGAATTCACCAGCAAGATAATCCCCCAACTTCCCCGATCCGAATCTCGGTTCGGCGCGATGACTCGCCACCCAGCCGACGCGAGCCTGCACCGCCATCACCAACGTCATCACCACACGACAAGCACTTCCGCACATGTTTCCCGTCCCTTCGCATGATCGGCCCCCATCGATCTTCCCTCTCTGAGATTTAGGCGGCCACAGCCCTTGCTGAAGGGCCTAATCCTTCTACACCCCATCCAATCGGGAGTAAGCACCACAAAATCTTGATTCGTGCGCTGGATGTGGATTATGGCTGTACGACGCCACTGCGGTTTCTGGGATGCCTTTTTTTGCCTGTGATGGGTCTTTGTGGGAGAGCCGGGAGATGCTGGTTGGGTGGTTTCAGAGTTGCGTTCGAGTTGTGTCATTCAGCTCTTTTTTGCTGTTGCGGGCGATGGATCGCTGATGGATTCTCTTGGGAGGTCGGATGCTGCTCTTCCTTCCAAGTGGTGGTTATTTTTGTAGAGTAGGAATCTTCAACGGGTATATAAAACTGGTTCTGCTGATTTCTTCTACATATCCCAAAATAAACTGGAGAATATCAAAACACAAACACTCCGAGAAAATTGTCGTTTGTGACTTGTCACTATTGTAAAAGTCTTGACGATGCAACAACCACAACAACAATATACTTTCTACAACCCTTACGACGAGCATAATAACATGTATAACCACAACTACCACCAGCCTCAATTCGCCACCCCAAATAACGAATACTACCATACAACACCACCGTATGACCAACCATACACGAACACCTACAACCAAGATTACTACTACAACAACAACACATCTCCACCCTCCTCAACCACTTCATCAACCCCAACCACCTCAACTCTCCGCCGCAAATCCGCCATTCGGCGCCCGCGGAACACGTCGCTCACACAACCCGCCCCTCCACTCATCGTCGTGAGCCAAGACAAAGACATGTACGCATCACAACCACCATCGCCGCCTGTCGCCGCGGCTCCAAAGCAGCGGTATTATGCACAGAAGCACGATGGTGAGGCGTTTCCTGCGTTAGGGGAAGACGACGAAGACGATGAGGTGGAGCGAAGGGATAGTGCGGAGTCGAGTACCAGGAAGCGGCTGAGGAGGATCAGTTTGAAGGTCGCTGGGTTGGGGAAGTGAAGGGGCAATCGAGGATGGCTTGGATAGTTTGAGGTCTGGTTTAGTAGGGGAGGAAAGATGTAAGATGAGCATCAGTCACGAAGCATTTCCATTTGTTCGATATGATGGATCTTGAGAGGTTGTTGGCAAGGGTGCTGAAACGAATGAATTTCAAATGAGTTATGTCTTGTACAACAATGAATCAATTATCATGTATGTGTTAAACCGTTTCTTTCAATGCTTGTCACGTTTCAGTGAATGAAAGTTATTCTCCCTTCTTTTTCTTGGGTGGTATTTGCACGAGTCCACGCTGTTCCTTGGTTCTCCACTGCACAGCCTTTGCGATGTTGTATAGCACCTGGAGAGTGGGCATCGCCACCCCAGCCTTTTGGCCCTCCCGGAGCGGCTCGCCTAACAAGTTCTCAAACTCGATGAAGTTTCCCTGATCACAGAGAAGTAAGCGTCAGCTAAAGAGCATTGAAGATTGTATGTAAAGAGAGAAAATAACTTTACCTTTCGGACATCAGCAAGCATACTCGGGCTGAGGTACAGTTGCAGCTCATCCACCTCAATCATGAAATCCACTACGTCATCTCCTAGCTGCACGCCCGCACTCTTCTTTGCCGCCTCCACAATCTCCAACATAGCCGGCCGGACCAAGCCAGCGAGGGCACCATCAGCTAAGCGGATGCGGCCCGTGTCCAGACCAGTGATGGCGCAGATAGGGTTCAGGCAGGCATTGTAGACTAGCTTGCGCCATCGATCATGCAGCACGTTGGGCGAGAAAACACAGTCCGTCTTTCCACCTTTGGCATAAATTTCGACAAATTCGCGTGCTAGGTCTTCTGTAGCGGCGGTCGTGTCCAAGTTGGAATTGGCGAATGCGCCGATGAGAAGGCGGTCACGGTCGTCTTGGACAATTTTGCCAGGAGAGGGCTCTGCGCTACCGATAAGACTGACGCCGCTTAGTACGACGGTTTTGGGGTGGGATTGCAGAAATGGCTTTTCTATATTGAGTCCATTTTGAATAAGGACGAGGGTAGTGTGAGTGTTGGTGGATGGGAGAGCTGGCTTCACCAGATCGACGATGGTAGGTGGTATATCCGGAATGTTTTTCGTTGATAGGAGAATGTAGTCATAGGGTTCGAGGTTTTCCTCGACGAGATTTGGGACCGTGTTGCGGACTGATTGCAGTGTCAGCGCACAATCGCCTCGTTGGTGATCACTCAAGTAGACGACATACCTACGCTTGGCTTCCATCCTTTCAGTATGCCATGATCGCAACTTTCAATGTCGAATCCGTTGTCGTTCACCACGTTGTAATTCGAACGCAAAACCAGAGTCACACTGGCTAAGCCGCCTGCTTGCAGATTGAGCGCTGCTATCGTCCCAACGGAACCACCACCAATGACAAGTACACTCTTCTTCTTAATGTTAGACATTGCGATAGATGCCCAGTTCAAAGCAGGTGACTCACTCGGTCGAAGGATGAAGGTGTTGAAGTTACAAGTGGGGTTAGTGGGGCATTTGGATTGGGAACTCCGACTCCGGGTGACGGATCCAGTTGTCGGATAATTCACAAATAATCTCGATGATGCGCGACATGATTGGAACGAAGATGAGGCCTTCAATCGAGCTCCATTTGATGCATATGTAGGTTACAGTCCATAATGTCGTGACCGGCATCTATTTTATCCTTTCCCCAGAATCATGCCCGCTGCTCCGCCATGCTTATTCGTATTGTATGAGTCGATTGGGAAAGCCGTCCCATCCCTAGCCACCATTGAAGACGACGCCGAGGGCCCAGCAAAAAAGAGAGAACAAGGGAACATGCTTAGAACACAAGAGCGGCACCCTTGGTCTTCTTGTCACCACCGAGCTCGAAGTGCTTGCAACGCTTGAGGGCAAGCTGTGCCTTGGTCTGCGCATTGTCAGAAGTTGTTCGTACATTGCAAGGTGGTGCTTCATACCTTGCACTGAGTGCATTCTAATCGGAGCACGACCTTCTTGGTGGTTTTCGCCCTCTGCCGTCATGTTAGCACATTCAAAGGGCGCGACGGAAGAGAGCCGTACCTTGTGGAAAACGGGCTTGGTCTGACCACCATAACCACTCTGCTTGCGGTCATAACGACGCTTTCCCTGGGCGAACAGCGAAGCTTTTCCGGCCTTGTACTGTGTGACCTTGTGCTGAGTGTCTGCCGGGTCTTAGTATCCTGTCAATCCCAAAGCACCGTATATCACTAACGCTTCTTGCAGTCCTTGCCCTTGCAGTAGGTTCGGCGGGTCTTGGGTACGTTGACCTGAAAGGCGAGTGTCAGCTATAATGCCATTCATTTGGTCATGGAGCGTCTCGAAAATCGCAAACGACGAGCTGCAGGTATGAACGAGCTGTACGGAGGCGGTGTCGTGTCGGCCGATCATGGCGACGATTAAACAGTCGGTAATTCGAAGTAGTGACGAGGGAAGGTGTATGGCAACTCCAAACGTAACCCATCCAATTCTTCTCGATTTTCGGCATACAAAACATCGGTGTTTTCACCACAATGTAATCGCAGGCAACATGTCTCTGCCATCATCCCATACACTCTGGAGATCCCCTCGCTGCTGTCCAAAATTGTCCGTCTGCGTCATGTCGCTTGGCTGATCCTGTGTGCGTCGAAGTTCGTGGTAGATAGAGGTCGGGAGGGCCGGCTCGTTCAAGTTACAGCTCGTCGCAATCGTCTCGATCGTATAATGCAAGAAACAAAATGTGCAGAACTCACCATTTTGACTGATTTCGCGCTGTGGGTTAGTGGGCGAAGGGTAGTGGGTGTTGATGATGGTTGAAGTCGTGCGCGCCCATCGAAATTCACTAGTTCCATGTGTGCGCTCGGCTCTGTATTAGGTAAGCAACCCCCACTGCGCCAATCACATCGTCACATCTCGGTCTTCCACTACAAATGACGACCGTAGAAATATCGCAGACAATATGAAAGATAGAATTCCGTAGCGTTATGGTATCATCCGATTAAGACAGGAAAAAACCTTCCAGAAACCAAAAACTGATTCCCAAGAAAATCAACAGAAAGTGCAGCAATCAATAGATCGGACGCCCCTCATCCAACTGTTTCCTCTCCTTGGTCTCTTTGGCCTCCAAAGGACTCTCCTGTAACCCACCCAGACTGTGACGTCCACCATCGCGCTTGCCACTACTATAACCGCCTTCAATCATCCGAACTGGTCCTGTCCATTCCCACATTCGCGTTATATCGCCACTTTGTCCTTCGCGTACTGCAGCTCGGACATTGGCGTTGTTCTCTACCTTCTTCTGCACCCTTCCCCACAACTTGATTCTTCGAGCTGCAGAGAACTCAGTCCTCAAGACGTCATCTCGAAGTTGATTCATACTCAAACCACGATCCTGATATGAACCGGGATCTTGGCGCGCCATTGCAGCTTGATTGGCAAGGTGGTCGAAAACATCGCTTGCAAGCTGCTTCGCGCGGGCCTCCATGGCTCGATTCGTAGTGAACGAATACTTTCCATAAGATGCAGATGTAATCGCCAATATGATCATTGCAACTGTGAAAATATGTCGTTCCAGCGTTTCTCGGAGGGATCGCTTGATGCTGCAGCCGAGGGGGAGCTCTGCGAGGGAGGTTGAAGAGAGTCGCTGTGCTGGTCCAGTTTCTCTGCATCAACAATAAGAGATCTGGTTAGTAAATTTCAGTCAGACAAGGTATGATGATAATGGAACACGGGAGTACAACTCACCCTTCGGCGACTATTTCCGCTCGTTGTGTAGTTTCGCCAATGGCTTTGGCAAACAGTTCATCGAACGCTTCGTCTGACATATCATGCTTTTTGAGCGCGACAATCTCTTCCTTCAACTCTTCGACGCTGATATCAGGGCTTTTCGGAATCTTGCCTTTGGCGTCTGGAGTTTGGCATTCATATTGCGCTTTTCGCTCCCGAAGAGTCTTGACTGTGCGGTCAGCGACCTGGTTGACCTTTCTCGTCATCTGGGTATCTGGTTCACAAGTCGGCGGAAGAGGAATTAGGCCACCGAGTGACAGAGGGTGATCTTTCTCCACAAAACCTCCTTCGCACTTGACTTTCAGGTCTTTGTAACATTCGGCATGTGGTGGGCATGGCTCGCACGCCAACAGATTTTCGGCCAACACCTCTGGAATCTCGATGCCAGCAAGCGATGTCGAAAAATCTTTGCCAACACCACAGAAACCAACCTCGAACTTCTCTTGACGCCACAGTCCACCAAACAAGACAGCAGCAGAGAAGAAGAGCGTAGAAACAAATGCTTTGGCCGTGCCGGCAGCCTTGGTGCGTCGTTTTCGTCGTTGTGGAGGCAGAAGAGCGGTTTCTCCGTTCTTCTTTTGCTCTCGTTCGATCTCCAGTTGCTCTTCGGGTGAGAATTCCTCGCCAGTATCACCACTATCATAGGGCTGGACGGCATCCGCATCATCTTCTGTCTCAGAACGTCGATAAGGCACCTCAAATGTCTTGCGCGTCGGCACCACTATGCCCCGTTCTGCCTGCTCAGACTTGGGTTGTAATGTCCTACGACGACTGACTTCGCTTTTGCGTCTTTCCTTGTGCTCAAACCCCAGTGTTTTCCTTCGTCGGTCGCGTGACTCTGGGACCGAGGGAGAGCTGCCACTTTGGAAGGGATTATCCTGGGTAAATGGACTTGCTACATCGTTGCGATGCCATGCCTCAGGATCGGGAGTTGGCTCCTTGGTGGGTGGCACGCTACTTTTGCGAGAGCGGCGGAAAGCAGGCTGTTGCCCATCGTCGATTTCTACCTCCCGAGCATGTTTCGTGGGGACAGTACGAGAAGGAGTTTTCGCACGGCGCGCCGGTGTAGCCCTTTCCGCAGCCTCTTCTGTCGTAGCTCGGGCAGTCCGTCGAGTTGTACGTTTGACGGTCTCAGGCGCAATAAGCGTCTCGTCTTCTGTAGCCATCTCCTGTGAATCGGTCGTGCTGGCAGTGCTGGAGGGTACATCCTCGATGCCCCGCGTAGACCGCTTGGTTCGCGCATAGTCCCGTTGTAGCTTGGACGCTTGGGGAAGGACCTGTTCGACAAAGAGGCTGACCAAGGCAGGCTTTTTGGCAGACGCTGGGTATCTTACACCGTGCTTCAGCAGGATGCTACGCAGCTCGGGTACGAGGATTTTGCTGGGATCGACGTTGGGGTCGAAGTACCAGTACTCGCCACGCGCATCAGCCATCTTGGCGCAGAATGATCAGTAGGTCGACTTGAAAAGCTGTGAGGTGCGCCAAAAAAACGTGGGCCAAAGTACATATGTAGCCGGGGTTGACGTGGAGGGTGAAGGAATGAACAAGCGACAGGTTTGTTATGTGATGTCAGTCGCGCAGGCAACAAGGGCGCACGGACTTTTTCAGGCCCCCGCCAAAAAAACCCTGAACTACCTGAAAGGCTATCTGATGGATCGTCATCAGCACGGCTTTCTATGGTTGACATTGCGTACATATGTAACGTCGTAGCTACCTACTGAATACGTACATGGAAAGTAAAATAATCTTCTCTTGTCTCCTGCTTATTCTCAGACGTACATCCTCTTTTCTTTCAATCTTCTGTTAGGTCAATCACGTCGGTACCAATTCCCTTGCTTGGAGCCTCAATCCGCACCTCGGCCTTGCTTGAACTCGGCACTGAGGCCTGGCTTCTTGATCCAAAATACGTCTGCCTTGGATGATTGTTTTCCTTCTCCCATTGATCATCGTCATCATCAGTTTCTGACAAAGTCAAAAGCTCCAGCTTTCCCGGTGGCTTGTTGGGCTGATCAAAAGCCTTGAAAGCGTTGAATTTCGAGGGTGCCGATGCGGGTGCGTCCCCGTTTACGTGTGTGATTGGACACGTTTTCACCGTTGCAGATGACTGCGTGTGTTTGGAGACAGAATTAACTTTCCCTCGAATGGTGGAGTCCGGTGTCGATGGGGTTTGCGGTTTTACTCGTTTCCGGATCTCTCCAGGGCTGTTGGGCTGTTTCCGCTTTCCAGCAGTTTTTCCGTTTCGCACCACCTTTTGTGTCCTTTCGAAAAGTTGCGGAAGCACCCTGTGCATTAAAGCGCGAGGTACATACTCGAACTTGACTAGGTATGTAGGGTTGTATACCTGCTTTTTGAACTCCCTGTTCTTGGGTTGCACTTTTTCCCATTCGCCTGCGAAAACACTGACGGGCAACCGCGAGAGACCAAAAGGCGAGAATTTGACCTCTATAAAGCTCGATTCATCCTGGGCATTGTCAGGTTTGTTCCGTTTTCTCACGATCTTGATCCCATGAGGGTTGTTAATGCCGTCAAGCTCGGTCGCTTTCAAGAGCCACCGTGTCAGGAAGATGGGAGCTACATGATCCATGTATAGTTTTCCAAACTGGTTGAAGTATCCCGAACTAAGATCGAAAAGCTTCAGTTCGTCGAACTCGTGACGTGGGCGTCCTTGAACAAACGATAGCTTGCCTAGGTCCATATCATTGGAGACTCGGGGCTGCCAATAGTTTCGCAGAACTTCGTAGCGTGGAAAGTCGAGGGGAACAATCACTGATCTCCCCTTCGGATATTGGGCCAACTCTTGCTCCAACTGTACCCGCCATGCTTTGCAATCCGATTGATTCCTACACTGAACCAGGCTTCGAGCGAGACCACCCCGTATTATCTGTTTGGCCAGCTCGCGACCGCATCCAATCAAGCCCTCACCATAATCGCCGCCGGCTACAACGGCATAAAGCACAAGAGCCTCGCGGTCAAATCCGAGCTCGCGGTGAAGATCATCAATGCGCAAAGTTTCGGCTGTGTGCCATTCTTTCCCTTTCAAGCCGCGGTGATAGCGCAACATCAGGCTGCAGCCAAACATAAGAGCATCTGAGTCCTCAGACCACACGGCGTCAACAAATCCTTTCATTTGCAACATTGCACACTCCGCTTCCGCTTCGCCAGGAGCTTGATAAAAGGGGATGCTCAATGCTTTCAGCGTCACGAAGGTCCCTGTTGAGTTCGTGTCCCATTGGTATACCCCTACCATTGAAGCCACGCGACTTTTTGGGGGCGCGATGTTCTCCGTCGAAGATGAACAGCATTTCTATTGGGAGTGCCAGCAGCGTAGTGATATGGCAGTACATGGTCTTCGCGATGGGACGTGATGACTCGCGACCTCGAAACACACATCAGCGGAACGTATTGCGTTATAGAAGTCATCTCTCACTCATGTTACGAATGTCCCTCTGCTGCTCTTGAGTCAGGTTTTTGAAAATCCAACCCGCCACATCAACGGCTATCCTAAAAGGTCGGCCATAAGTATCGTGATGGTCCATAGCCAATTTGGCCATCTCTTCGACACGGATATGTTTTGCAAGGTCCGGCCAGATGCTGGTACTTGATCAGCATGCGTGCGTATGTCAAGTGATTATTTGTCCCTACCTGATGAGCCCCATGGCGAGCGACGCAATAGAGTACTCTCCCAGATAAGAAATACCTATGGCATCGAATGAATACCAGTAAGTGTGAAACGCGAAGTAAATGACGATATGAGAGTGTACAGACTGAACAGTCGGGGTACTTGGATTCAATGCATGAACGAAGGAAGAAAATGCCAAGAACCTACGCGGTCGCGTATGCGCGTAGTCACGTTTCCAAAGTTACACCAATTGGCACAATCAATGTTGAACATCTATCTGAAGATCAATTGATTGCATGCAATGTCCCCAACGCTGCAGCAAACCGTCTATATACAAAATTTGAACGATACGGGTATTTGCTCCTACAAACTGACAGTCACGCATTTCCTGTCGTCCATGTCGTCGATTAATACATAATACAACTCGAGTGTCCCTAATGTCCTAATATTAGATCTAGAGCCACTTCGGCTACAAAATCTGGACGTTCCCAACGTCCACCACTTTCTCCGTTGCGTCTATCTCATCACAAAACCAAATCACGGCATCTCCTGGGGTGCAGCCGGAGGTGGAGGCTTAGGTGTATCGCCATTGCTCAATTCATGTCGCACTTGCCGGTCGTTAGGAGGAAGCTCATATGCGGCGGCCTGCGCGTCGGGTTGAGCATAATATCCGTATCGGTCGGCGTTCTTTTCGGAGGGCATCTCGCTATGGTCCTTTCCCACTTCGGCCGGGGACTGGCTCTGGCGTTTTCTCCGGAACAAAATGAATCCGACAATGGCCCCGATGAGGGCTAAACCGCCGACAACACCTCCCACGATTCCACCGATCTGAGCGCCTGGCATACCGGCCGAAGATGATGACGGTGACGGTGACGGCGGCTCGTTCGACTGCGACGGTGTGCTCGTTGGGGTACTGCTGGTCGAGGCCGGTGTCGAGGAAGCTGTTGATGTTGGTGGGACGCAGGCGTTGGTCGCAATGGTCGAAGCAAAAGATAGTCGAGTGGGTAAGGTACGAACGCCCGCCGCCGTGCATCCTACTGCGTCCATGTTTCCTCGGTAGTAACCGTTGGTTCCGGGCTCACAGCACCATCCGCCTTTTTCTAACGTTCCATTGCCTCCGAATAACGTCCATGATTGATCCGGGCACTAATGTTACGCTGTCAGCTTTTGTGATCGTTGATCCACATCATACGAAAGTCGAGTGGGGGATGAGGGGAAGTTACCTGTGGAGTCGATGAGGACTCTGATCTGCAATCTTCGCCTTCCTTGCAGCAGTAGTTACCTCCGTAGTCGCCCTCTCCAGCACACTTTAAGCCATTAGGACAGCAACGCAGTTGTTCGCCAGTACCACAGTTGACAGGCGCGTCCTTAGGGCAGGTAGTATCATCAACTCGGAGTGCCCATCCTCCTTCGTAGCCACACTCAGTCGCGGACTTGACTGGCACGAGTAGGCCAATGAGGCCTACCAGAAGTAGGGGAGGTAATCTGAACATCGATGAGGGTCGACGTTGGAACAAAAAGTGTAACAGTTGCTGTGGCAGTTATACTATGTCTGGTACCTGCGTAAGAGGTGATCGCAAACGGCGCTCTCTGTCAATCACGTTCTAACAGGTGAAGAAGAGTAGGATGGCAGGCGCGCGAAGTGAAGGAGAAAAGGGTAAAAGAAAAGGGTAAAAGAAAAGGGAAGGTTTCATGTTGACCCATAATCAAGAACCCACATTCGATTTTCGGGCAAATGGCGAAGTACAGTAGTATGCATGGGGGCTGATTGGGCTTAGGCGCAGTAGGCCTAACGCAAATCCCCGTAAAGAAAATTCCCCTAACGACTAAGTACCTAAGTTTGAACCCTCGTGTCATTCCAGCCAAGAAGTATGATGGGTCGCCAGTGGTCGCTTGCATAGCTGAACTTTTAGTGCCTTTCTGAGCCTTGGTTGTGCAACACAAGTGGGTGGCCTGAATCTATTTCAGGCCACCCGTCCTATGTTCTCCATCTGTCCTAGTGGGCGTGCACCGGGTGTGAGGCCTTTCATTTCAATTGGGTGTAAGACTCTCCTTTCTGAGTCGTCAAGTAATAATCTGACCGTTGATCTTTTTCAGAAAACCAACAACTGCGACTGATGATCGGAGTACACAATATACAAGCGTATGCCCTATCTGGGAACGACTACTATACCGGGCATGGAATCCATAGATCGTACGTTGTAGGATTTAAACTCCAACGAATAACCGTCTCACCCGATGCACCCCATATCCCGAGCTGAAACACCTTCTGTCTTTTTAGTGTATCTACTCACGTGCTATACAGTAGACGCTCAGTGATGACATCTGGTTTGAATGTGAGACATCTGGATTACCTTAATACCGCAACCTTGCACCACATGTAACAATGCGATGATTTTCTCCCGGTCTCCACAAACATACACTGCACTGTCTCGTGGAACCAATGACATTCATGGCGGAAATGAGATGAGTAGCGATTCGGGCCGTCCTATCATACACAATAACATACAACAACAACATCCACCCCCTTCCAACACTTCAAGTCGATGGTTCATCAGCGTTGAATTTCATCTCGGGATACTCGGGTAGTGACCACTTGGTCCCTCCAGCACTATCCATAATATCCGGCATCATCTTGTCGATCCCCAGCTTGTATATAGCTCTCATAACACTACTCAATACCCACACACCGAGCCGACTCGATGGAAACAAAAATCCCATGTTTTCCGTGGGTAGATGCTGCAGCGCCGTAACGGGCGGCTTCGCCAGCTTCTGGTAGTTTTCCAGTGCAGCGTCGACGTTTGTACCGTTCCGTGCGAGTTCGCCGGCAAGAACATAGGCACCAATCAGTGCGCTTGTCTAAAACAAAGTCAGTAAAAGGTATGTATAATGTTTCATTGTTCCTCGAGATTTTCGGGCATTATCTCCGGTGTTTTATCGAGATATATTGTACTGAGGATGTACGCACCGTCCCTAGTCTGCAGCAGTGAAAGCGGAATTAGCGTACGGAGTTGGCAAACAAACAATATACTGCAAACATTGCCTAATGTCCTTGAAGCAGGATTGTAATGTTTCGATAGGGAAGGAATGGACGTACCCAGTAAAAGGTGAAGGGCAATAACCCGAATCACCCAAAAGTACAACACGCCCTTTGTACAACTTTTCCATCCTCACCTGACCCTGCTCATGCGCATAAAAATCAGTGCAATTTCTGATTCCTTCTGCGAATCGCTCTTTCTGCCATTCCAAACCGTCCAGATTGCGTATCCAGATCTCTTTTTGCTTCTCGATGGATTGATCGTAAGACCCGCGCAAACCTTCAAAATCTTTCTTAGTGAAGATATACACACCCGTCACTGGACGACCACTGGGTCGCGTGATGAACAAGCGCTGCTGCGCGGAATGACCTCGAGCCACACTGTTCTCGTTGGGTAGACGTGGGACGTCGAAATAGCCAGTGTGAAGACCCATAGATCTGAACGATGCGTCGCTAATTTCCTTTCCGAACGCAAGACGCCTTGTGCGAGAAGCTTGTCCATCGGCTGCAACAACAAGATCGTAACGTTTCCTTTGGCCATCCGAGAAAGTGACTTCAGCGTGGGAGGCGGATTGCTCAAGCGTTTCGATGCTCTTGTCGAATTCGTAGGTCAATGATCCCCTCGTGGATTGGGACTGTTCTTTCTCCACTTCTGCTCTTTGCGAAAGGCTGTCATCATACAACACCTTGACCATATCCCCCCTCATGATCTCATATTCGCTTGTCAGGCCGAAGCCTCTCTTGTCGACTGGATTCACGCCGAATTGCGCGATCATATTGTCGTTCTTATCCAGGAATTCGAACCCGGTTTCAGCCACGCAATGTTGTCGCATGGTCTTCAATAAATTCATCTTCTTCAATATGGGAATACCTTGCGCTTTGATGTCAATCTGCTGACCGGCGGTTCGAAGTGAAGGGTTTCGTTCTACCACGGTGATATGATGGGCACTTGTGATAGATGAACGTTGGAGAAGAGAGGCAAGAGCGGGACCAGCAAGGCCTGCTCCGACTACGAGGATGTTGAGCGACATCGAAGGACGCTTTTTCTACGTCAAAGCAGGATTTGGGACTGTATACAAGAGAGGTAGGTGTGAGACATTGGAGAGGCGCGAAGCTGTTGATGAACAGTAGTATTTATACTAAATACGGGCTCTCTATCTTAATATCATCAAAGGGGACTTTCAGCCAAAAAGAGTATCAAAATCACAATCACAGCATGTGCTTTTTGCACAACGGGTATAACGGTGAATTCGGCATCGGATAAAATGATCATCTCCGACTTTTGATTTGCGGCCGAACAGCTCTTCCGGAACCATTTCCGATATGTAGCATCATCTGAAGCATTCCATACCAAGTGATAAAGAATGTCGCTGAATAACTGATGGAACTGGATGTGTACTAGCTCAAAGAGCGCCGTCATCTCCTCTTCATCTCCAAACATCAGCGGTCGAGAGTTAGTAAGCAACGCATGGGAAATTTTCGGCGACTCACAAGTGTCCAATATATCGACGCACCACTTAATCGTTTCAACTTCTCACATAGTATTCCATGTAATCTTTACAAGAGTAAACCCCGAGAACCCGAGGGCTAGACAATTGATCGACTACACGAACAAACATAATCGGGTTTATACTTCTGGTGTAGGTAAACTGTATGGAGTAGCTCTGCTTCGCTTCACCGAAAGCCTTAGGCGAGTGAGAAACCTGGGAACATTATTCGTTAGAAAACACTGTGGCTATGTCAGACAGCCATGCCATCTAAGGTGGCAGCGGCTTAGCCTGTCTGCACCTTTAAGAGCCCCACCTCCCGCTATATCACTATTCTTCCACACCCTCATAACAATGAGACTTCTTCATTTTAATCAGGATGGAAAGCTCATCTCAACAGACTTCAGCGGTAAGGCAGCAATTCCGCCTTATGCCATCTTGTCGCACAGATGGGGAGACTCAGAGGTTCTTTTTGCAGATATTGCAAACGGAGGCTATAAGAAGAAAAAAGGAGGGTACCAGAAAATTGAGTTCTGCGCTAAGCAGGCAACTGAGGATCAGCTACAGTACTTCTGGATTGACACCTGTTGTATTGACAAATGGAATATCAACGAGCTCTCTAGGTTGATTAATTCTATGTTTAACTGGTACGAGAATGCGAAAAAATGCTATGTATTCCTGCTGGACGTTTCTGTACCTACAACAGCAGCGGTAACCCAACAAAGCGATTGGGAAGCATCGTTCTGGAAGAGTGAGTGGTTCTGCTGGGGCTGGACACTCTAGGAATTGATTGCGCCAGAGTCAGTTGAGTTTTTCTCCTAAGAAGGGCAACGTATTGGCGATAAGCGATCCCTTGAGCAGCTGGTCCACGAAATTAGCAACGTCTCGATTAAGGCGCTGCAAGGGTGTTCTCTAGAGAAATTTACTATACTAGAGCGAATGGAGTGGGCGAAAAACCGCACAACAACGGAAGAAGAAGACATTGTATACTGTCTTCTTGGTATTCTTGATGTCTCTATGCCTGTATCCTATGGCGAGGGACGCGACAAAGCCTATACACGGCTTGAAGCTGAAATGAGCAGCAGCGCGCTATTCCTTATCCCGTTTTCCTAAAACGAAAACTTTGTTGGCCGAGAGTCGCAGCTAGCTGAGCTAGAAACGAGACTTTTTAAGAGCAGGCAAGCCTCTATCGTGGCGATAGCAGGACCTTGAGGATCTGGGAAGTCGCAGTTAGCGCTCGAGCTTGCGTATCGAACCAGACAAACGAACAAGGGCCGCTCTATTTATTGGATTGATGCGAGTAGCGTAGACGGAGTCTATCAATCATACTTAAACATCGCACGAAGGCTCAAGCTTCCTGGTTGGAACGATGGAAAGACAGATATCAAACACATTGTGAAGCAACATCTAGGTAGGAGCGACATAGGGGAGTTGTTACTCATTTTCGACAATGCGGACAGCGTTGACGTACAATCTGATAGAACTTCTATGGAACATGAGTTCAGCTTGACGAACTATTTACCACAATCTGAACTATGTTCTATCCTCTTAACGACGACGAACGGCGATGCTGCTAGAACATTATTATCTTAAAACGTCATAGAGCTATAGAAAATGGAAGAAGATACGGCTCAAGACATGCTGGAACGATACTTGGACAGTCCATGGTTGGGAGACGAACAACTGCAAGCTAAGCTCTTGCTCTAAGAGGTGTTACATCTTCCGCTAGCGATTGTCCTTGCAGCAGCCTATATTAATATCAGAGGCATTACGCTGCAAGAGTACCGCACGCGACTAACTAAACAGCGTTAAACGGACTCTGAAAGTAGTAGCAAATTAGGAGGGGATAGGCTTTAAGAATACGACAAGGACAGTTCTGTAGCTACGACGTTTTATCTCTCCATAGAGCAGATCCGCCATGATCTCCCGTTGGCAGCTGAATACCTGTTCCTTGCCGCGTGCGTTGATTGAAAAGACATATTGTTTGAATTCCTCGAAGCACCTTTACGTTTGGAGAGAGATGATGCAATACAAGTCCTTACTAGTTATAAGCTTGTTACGAGGCGACTAGTAGAATCCGCGCTTGACCTCCACCGCTTAGTACATAGCGCTCTCTGAGGATGGCTATGGAAGCATCGAATGTTAGACGAATGGACTGGAATAGCTGTCACGAGGCTATCAAAGGTGTTTCCAAACAACAGTCATGGAAACAGAAGTAAATGGAGACGAATGATGCCCCATGTAAAGTACGTTTGGTTGCATACTCGTCCTGAACAAGAAGGCATAGAACAGATGGGGCTAGCATGGAAATGTGCTGAGGCACTACTAAGTGACGGACAATACGAAGAGGCTGAAAAGCAATTTCTTTAAGTTACTGAGATGCGGAAGAGAGTACTTGGAGATGAGCATCTTGAGACGCTAAACAGCGTAGCTGGTGGAAGGAGGCCAAAGAGCTGTTTTTACAGGTTATACGGATCAGAAAGAGAGTACTTGGAGACGAGCATCTCTCTACGCTGAACAGCATAGCTAATGTAGCCTCTATATATAGGAATCAAGGCTGGTTAAAGAAGGCTGAAGAGTTGTTTCTACAAGTTATAGAGACAAGAGAAAGGGCACTTGGAGATGAGCATCATGAGACGCTAAATAGCATGGCCAACCTAGCGTCTACGTATAAGAGTCAGGGCCAGTTAAAGAAGGCTGAACAATTGTTTCTACAGGCTATAGAGACGAGAGAGAGGGTACTTGGGGATGAGCATCCCGAGACCTTGAACAGCAGAGCCAACCTAGCTTCGACGTATAGGAAGCAGCGTCGGTGGAAGGAGGCTGAAAAGCTATTACTGCAAGTTACAGAGACGAGAGAGCGCGTGCTAGGGGCTAAACACCCCTCTACACTAACCAGCATGAACAAACTAGCGTTCAAAGGACTCTACAGACCGTGATACCATCTCGCAAAACATCCACAGCAGGTCGACTAGCCACACTACTCGGTATAATGGCTAGCCCGGAGCTGCCCTGATGAAGTCTACAGTTTGCCTATTACGGCTAGCCGGTTGAGTCTTGGCGTGACGCAAACCTGTGGCCCAAGCTTCATAATTTGTTGCTGCCTCCTACAACGCGCGGGGTTAAGTAGCACACCACGCTCACAAATAACATCCTCTGCCACGTCACTTCCCAATACCATACTTTCTTCCCACTGGGAAAATATCCGCGCCTTCTTCAAGATAGGTCGAAAACACAAAGCCCACCGCCAGCAGCTCGAGCAGAGCAAGCCGTGGCGCAAATCGGAAAAAGGTCGAAAAGGTGACAAGTCGAGTAAAGGCAAAGGCAGAGGCAGAGTCGGACGCAACAAGATGGGCCAGGACGAGTCGCGCATGGTAGATGATGACACCCCACCAAAGACATTGGACAGTCGTTCCCTCGAATCTCTCGCAAAGTATATCAAAGATGGGCGGGCGAAGCGCATCGTGGTCATGGTAAGCTCTTGAACCCTTATTAATTGAGTAATGTTGCTAATTCGCGGATACAGACTGGAGCCGGAATCAGCACATCAGCAGGTATTCCTGACTTCAGATCTCCAGATACTGGCCTCTACGCCAATCTCCAGCGCCTAAATCTGCCCTACGCCGAGGCCGTCTTCGATATCGACTACTTTCGCAAGAACCCGGACCCTTTCTATGCTCTCGCGCAGGAACTCTACCCTGGAAGCTACCGACCGACCATCACACATTCCTTCATAAAACTCCTGCACGATAAAGGGCTGCTGTTGAAACTCTTCACTCAGAACATCGATTGTTTGGAGCGAGAAGCAGGGGTGCCAGATGATAAAATCATCGAAGCCCACGGTAGCTTCGCGAAGCAGAGTTGCATCGAATGCAAATATCCGTATCCCAAAGACCAGATGCAGCAGGCAATCAAAGACAAATCTGTCCCCAGGTGCTTAAATTCCGAGTGCAACGGCCTAGTCAAGCCTGAGATTGTATTCTTTGGAGAGCAGCTGCCCGAGTCATTCTTCCGAAACCGGTTCCTCCCAGAGGATTCTGACCTATGCATAGTCATGGGAACTAGTCTCTCTGTGCAGCCTTTCGCGTCACTGCCGCAAGCTTGCGGTGAATCGACCCCAAGACTACTCATCAACTCGGAACAAGTGGGTTCGTTGGGTTCTCGAGCCGATGATGTACTTCTCCTGGAGGACTGCGATGCCGGTGTAAGGAAGCTCGCAGAGGCATGCGGTTGGTTGGAAGAGCTAGAAAACACGTGGTCAGAGACGGCACCTGGTCAGCCGCGAATCGAGAAAAAGAAGGTCGAGGAACCCAAGAAGACTCGTGACGAAAAACTGGCGGAAGAGGTCGACAAGTTGACTGAAGAGGTGGAAAAGAGCTTGAAGCTCCACCAAGAGCAACACGAGTGGCTGGCAAATCATGTCGACAACAAATTTGCACGCATTCAGGAGAACGAAGAAACCACACCTTCGGTCAATGCCTTACACACAGGCAGTGGTAGCACATCCAAGTCCAGTTCAGGGGGTCTGCAGCACGTATTTCCATGGATCGAGAAGAAGCCGACGCTGTAAGAGCCATTCTCAAGAGAACGCGATGAGCCCTTAATCGCGCGTATTACTCCTGAAAATCAGCCTTGGCCACAAATTATAATACCGACCTTTCGTCTTACGCTTATGTGTCCCTCCTGATGTCGCTTCCCCGTTCTGCAGCTTACCCCAGAAGCTATCCAGAAACAACTTTTGTACGCTATTTGGGACATGATTGATTGTTTGAAGCAAATCATTTGGCCAGCGACGTGGAGAGGACTTTGGCTTCTTGGCCTTTCAGACAACGAGTCTGGAGGTACGAAGAATGGTCATTGATAGGATGGTCGTCAATAGTGCTTGGGTTTTAAGCCTTGTCGATGAAAGATTTGGAACTTGTTTGGGCGTCCTTTCGGCCGGCGTGGGGATGCTCAGGAATTTTTGCATGCGATATTTCGAAATCGCAATACCTGATATTCGGCGGGTCCACGGATTGTTCTCGATGCGACGAGCAGTAGACGTGGACGAAATTCGGTGCACATGAATTATACAGTTTTCTGCGGACACCCGCAATGATGATACCCCCTGGCTAGTTTTCTGTGACCTTCCTATTGCATTCCGTGCTTCACAACAAGAAAAAAAGAGAACACCAACACACCGCCACGGGTGATTCAGCCACCCCACGAACTAAACCACCAGCATAAGCATAAGCCCCTCCCTAATCCTAAAACACTCAAGACCCCTCAGCTAGAACCCCCACCAAACCAACACCACCACCAACGAACCTCCACCGCTCCACTCCACAACCTCCTTTTCCTCCCCAGTCCAGTCCCGTGCCTTCCTCGCAACATTTTCCTTGGTCCTTTTTCGTTCTCTCCCAATTAACCAACCTCCCCCCCCCCCTGTCCTCGATCCAAAAACCTAAACAGGAGAAAGAAAAAAGAGAAAGGAAAAACAAAACTTTGAAATACTCGAACCATGGCACCCGCCGGCGATCTCCTCTCGGACCCTGAAATCGCGCAAGCGTACGAGGACGTGCGGTCCGACAAGTCGCCGCTCACGTGGCTGGTGCTCAAGTACGCCTCCGCAACATCAGATTCCCTGACGCTGGCGAAGACGGGCGAAGGTGAAATCAGCCAAGTGTGCGAGGAGCTGGCCGACGACGAAGCCGCGTATGCCTACGTGAGGATGAAGCTGGGCAATGACGAGTATTCGGAACGCACGAAATTTGTGTTTGTGGTTTGGGCTGGTCAGTCTCTATTTTCTAAGATCCTTTTCTTTTTTCCAAGTCTTTCTGCTTCTTGGTTCTTCATCTTTTCTTTATCGTGTTTCTTTTTTCTTTTCGAGGGGTTGGTTTTGGGGGTTTTCGTGGGGATTGTTGGGTTAACTGTGGTCTCACGGTGTCGAGTTATACCCTTCAGCATCTTTCTTTGGAGAGCAGAAGGGGAGGTATCAGCACTCGATCAACCCCCGCCCCAAACCAAAGGATGCCCTCTCAACCAACCCTACCCTCACACATATATAACCCAACACAAACCCAAACTCTTCTTCACTCCCCCTGCCACCACCTCTCCAACCTCAACCTCAAACTCAACCAACCAACCAACCAAAACCCCAATACAGGCCCCCAAACAAAAATCATGCGCAAAGCCAAGATGAGTTTCCAAAGCGGCCAAGTCAAGCAAGTAATCCGCACCTACGCCGTCGAAATCCAAACCAGCGATAAACGCGAACTCGACGCCGACGCCGTGACGATGAAGCTTCGCAAGGCCATGGGTGCGAATTGTAAGTCTATCTTCTTCTTCCTCCTTTCAGCTTTTTACCCCCCTTTGAAATTGCAAAGTATCTGCTGGATGAGTTTTTTTTTGTGGCTAATTTGTGTGAATCTTTTTTCTAATTTTTTTTTTTAGATGATAGACAAGGTTCGAGCTACTAGAAGTTCTGGACATGAGAGACAAGAGAGAGAGAAACGAATACACAACTTGTTTTCGGAAGACAAAAATAAACCTTATTTCCACAAAACGCCCCTGCATGCCCTGCTGGCCCTGTTGTGCTGTGCCGTCTCTGAAAGACTATTATAGAGAGAACAGAAGGACTAAAGAAGACAGAATATATATATATATAGCAAAAATCATTTCATAAATACATTCACACCTGTTATTAATTTATTTTGGGTTGGAGTTTAGGTGATCCTACACACAGCGATGGGTTACAGCGATAAAAAGACCAAAAAACGAGCGATTACCAAAAGGACTTTACACCTGTTATACTATCATGTTTTAGTTAATTAGAACTTGTTAAAGAGACTTAATATTGAATATCATCTCCCATTTTTTATCTATTCTATCTCTTAACCCTTTCTTTCTTTTACTTTTTACTGTTTATACAAGGCTCTCTTCCTCCTCTTCCTCTTCCTCTTCCTCTTTCCTATAGATGCAAGTTGTAAAAGGAGGGAACGATTTCACACACACACACACACACACACACAATAGGGGGAGAACTAGAAAAAGAGGATTGAGAAGTCAAAAAAAAAAGATATTGAATTTTGGTCTTGCATGTCTTCCCCTCACCCCAATAAACCACAAGAAAAGCCTTGACCGCTCCAATGTCCCCTCATTTTTCCCCAAACACAGACACACACATACTCCCACCCTCTCTCAGTTTTCCGCACCATCCCCATGTTCCCCTTGTTCACGGGGCGCTCCGCGCTTTTCTCCTCCCTCCGAGATTCGACATAGAAGAGAAGAAGAGAGGGAACGGAAGACTTGAGGAGAGACGAGAGGGTGCAGAATCCCCATAATTTGCCCCCCCTAGGCGGATTCTCCGACCGAATGCTGCTCTCCCAACTTCCAAGCGCTCTAGTTACCACCAAGTCTCTCCTGCGTAGCCATCAAACTTCCGATAAACGTCGTAATCAACCTCGACTGCACAGCCACAATGTCCTCGGGAACCAGCCAGATCGTAGCGCCCATCTTTCTAGCAATGGAAATGGCGAGCTTAGCGTTCTGGTAGCACTCGTCGTCGTTGCGGCCGGGGGCGACGAGATCGTAGTCGACGTACGAGCTCTTCATGCCCGAGAGCACATCGAGTAGGAAGATGGCGTTGGCGAGTGATGAGTCCTTGAACGAGCGGATCTGCGTGCCCTGGCCGGTGCCCCGCTTCGCCATATCGTTGGCCCACCGGATCATGTCTGGGTCCGAGATCTCGCGCTTGCCGAGCCGTTGCGCCAGGCCCTTGAGCGTGCTGACGATATCTCTGCGCATCAGTTGCCACACGAGGCCCAAGGTAAGCGTTCGCTGGCCATCAGTGATGTCGGCGCCTTGGATACCAGGCAGAGAGAACGAGTTGTGTTTGCCGAGTTCAACGGCGTAGTTTGTGTTTTCGAGCGCCTTGAAGCGCATCAGTTCTTGTCCTTCTCGAGGCTTGTTCACGTGGCGCCAGTTGACGCTGCCGGGAATAACTTTGTCGTACGCTTGGAGCAGGACGCCTCCGTCTTTCAAGTCTTCGAAGAAAGACTGTACGACTGGTTGCACGTCCAGAGAGTTGAGCCAGAGAGTAAAGACACGAGCTTCACGTTCGCCCTCTGCATCGAAATCCTCGATGTCTGCCTTCTCTTCTTCCGTGATGGGGTCGAGACCTGGGTGGGTATTGAAAAGATTGGCAACGAATGCCAGATTCAACTTGGGGTTCCCAGCTACGAGAGATGTGGGTGTTAGGAATTTACGGCACCCGAGAGCATCGGCATTTTGAAGAACTTGCTCAGCTCGCTGGTGAAGATCGCTGGTTTGTAGGGGTGCGCGGGAGCACTGCTCGGGTTTAAGCTGATTGAGGAGGACTGTGTAGTTCTCGCCGTCCTTGACGTCGGTCGAGAAGTTGGTGACCCTTTTGTTGTATTAGCGCAACTCAATGCATGAGCACATCTGACACTCACTTGCGGTTCCACTTGGCGTTCTTGAGGTGGTAGTTGAACCATCTCAGGAGAATCTGCTCCGGAGGCAAGCGAAGGAATTGCTCCAATGTCTCGTCATCTTCCAAAAGTCTGTACAGCTCGGGATGAAGCTTGATATCGATTTTTCCGAGAAGACCGCGACGGATGATCTGCCAGATCAAGCCTAGAATAAGATGCTCTCTAACCTCGATGATGTCTCCGCTGCCAATGTTCACCACGGAGCACCCGATACCTTTAGCAGATTCAATTACGATGTTGTTGTTCTCCGACATGTGGAAAGCATTGAGCGACTTGATCTTTTTCCCGACCTTGTTCAATACACGCTCGTCAATAGTATCCGGCACGCTATCATTGATCAGCTTGCACAGAACCAAACCGTCCTTGCACTCGTCGAACATCTCAAAAGTATCGGTAGGGAAAGGCAGACGATCGCCAATGTCAGGGTCGCCAGCGAGCACGGCATTGATGTGGCGAGTAAACTCGGTTCGCTCGTCCTCGTTGATGGTGTGTGTCACGTTGGCGGAAGAGCCTTGGACTTGGATCCGGCCACCTCCACCAGTGCTTGTCTTGTGGGCATGGCCGGGCGCAGGAGGCGCATTGCCTGGGCCGGTGCCAGCTCGCGCGCGTACAGGACCGGTGTTCATACGCTGTTGGGCGGGTGAGGATTGGCGGAGTTTGGCAATGAGATCAACATAATCGTCGAGTTCGACCCTCCTGGAGCTATCCAGCTCGACCTCCTTCAGCGCCTGGCGCACCACATCGTAAGGCTGGTGTTCGGACTGCTGCGTCGACTTGATGACGGTGGCCTCGTCGAGATAGCCCTTGTCGTCTACATCGAGCTTGCGAAAGGCATCCTGCAGGCCAAAGATTTCGCCCTGTTCGAATTGAGGATATTTCCTAGAAGCAGTCACACCAGATTAGCAACTCTGCTTTGTTCGACATATCGCATCCATGTATGTTTGTGGTGGAGGTCCCCTTTCGAGGATGTCCAGCGAGCGAGGGGTAAGCCAGCGGGAAGCGCGGGCAAGGAGTGACTGACCTCTGCAGTTTGATGACGTTCATAGCCGGAAGAGATATACAATGGTAGGTATCTGGGTGAGGATAGAAGAACAAGAGTGATGTGCCCCCGAGCGAGACTTATTTCTTTGGGGTGGTAGCCTGGGCTCAGCCTCGATTGTTTGCGCGTTGGGCTCGACGGAGGGTTGTTGTATTACCTCACCCGATGACGCCGTGGGGCCAAAAGTGCCAAGGCAAGGCTCGAGGGGCGCACGAGAACAGGGCAGCAACGTTGCTTAGTTAGTATGCATACATGCATGCGTGCATGCATGCACACAGTACCGTACAGTAGAGTACAGTACCAGAAACAACTCCAACACTTTTCCTTTTGGCTCCATTTCGCCAACGTGGAAGCCTACTAGCCATCTCTTACAAATGCGTACGCGTCTTTCCCATACTTACGTACCATTCATTACTCGACGCTTCGGACAACAATTAGGCATCACTTTTTCTCAGTTCAAATCCGTTCCCCCCCATTCACTCCGATTATCACCTCATCATTCACGTACACCAGACAATACCACCAGCGTTCAAAGTAGAAAAAACCACTGCTTTTGATTTCTCATTATCATTTCCGAGCCATAATCTCGCCCTACTCCGTCTTCCAGAATAAACACAATCCTCCGCTCAAATCATCAACCAAGACACTATTTGCCTGGTTGGGCCGGTGGGCGCCAAATACTTTGTCTTCCCCCCCATCCGGACCCGCCCAGCTAAGAACAGATACTTAATAGTAAGAAAGGTAAAAAGGAGAAGAAAAATGGAAAATGGAACAAGGTTTTGATGTGAGCTTGCTTGCACGCGCAAACACCCCCACCCTATAAAGAAGCATTCTAATCGCCGCCTTGATCCCCCGCATTTGCGCTTCGTTTGATCGTACTGCTGCGTCAAACGCTCCCAAATGAGGTACAGATCATGGCCAAGGCGCCGAAACAAGTCATGACGACGATGATGATGATGAGGATGACGATGGTGAATGAGGCAACAAGATTTTTAGGCCACCACTTCGCTGCAAATGTTCGTTTCAAATGCCCACCATGTGTCGTTCATCGTGAGAATCCTGGACCACGGCCGCGCTGCCACTGTGTCTGTGTGATTCGTGTGTGTAGGTGTCGCTGATATATATATTTGGGCTATCCATCTCGTGCTGCAATACCTGGCTTTTGGGTTTGCGTTTTTTTTAGGAGTGGTTCGTGGCAGGGCGGCCCCCAACATCGTCGGGTCCAAGGTTTTAGGCCGTCACAAGGAAAACAAGTTGTGTAGAAAGTACAGAATCGTCACCTGCAACACTGAGCAATAGCACCAACGTTGGCATCTACTGCACAGGTGCATATGCCTCATGCAAGCAGGGAGTCGTATATCATGAGAGCAAGAAGAAGAAACAGGATCCAAGGTATGGAGGCTCGAAACGCACGGTTTCTAGTTGAGAGAAATGGTCGTTAAAATCGTCAAGGCTTCGTTATGGGGAAGCTCGAGAAGGGACACAGGAAATACAAAGAAAATAGAACACAAGGAAATATCCGTGATGGATCAAAGTCGGGGTCGTTAGTGCAGACACGGTCCAGACCACGAGTGCCGTGTGTCCGAGAGCTCGTTGAACGTCTGTTGTGCGTGACTTGAAGACGGTGCTTCTAAACCATCCAGATCAGCAGCAGCATCAGAAGCATCTACCTCCTGCGCTGCGCCATTGTAGTGCGCGAGCGCTGAAGTCCGCCGTTGGGATCCTGCGCATAAGGTGGGACAGTTCCACTATCCATGGTCTTGCGTCTCTTAAGACCATCGATATCATCGCCTTGAACGCTTCCGGGGCGCCCATAGGGATCTTGGTCATCGTCCTCGCGTCCACGCTTTCCGGGTGTGGGAACACCGTTGGGGGTGGCGTAGGCCTGACTT
Organism: Periconia digitata; assembly: GCA_948474695.1. NCBI lineage: Eukaryota > Fungi > Ascomycota > Dothideomycetes > Pleosporales > Periconiaceae > Periconia > Periconia digitata. The sequence goes on along the minus strand of CAOQHR010000005.1, from coordinate 2,722,257 downwards.
GGGTATTGTGGTACCGTTCCCGAGGGCTGGTATCCATCTGAAGGCCCATTGCCGTTGGTGGTACGGTTGTCACTCATGACGCTGTAGAGGTTGCTGGAAGGACCCTGGCGCTGAGGCGTTGGGTATCCGGATGTCCACTGTGTCTGGCTGGTGTTGGTCGTACGCGGAGTGGCACGCCCCGAACCATTCTGATGAGGAGAGCCAGTCATTTCCGGGGAAAGGTGGGGATGTTCCGCCATGGGTGCGGGGGCTGAGTTTGATCCGTACGCGTAAGGAGCACGGCCACCGTTGTATGCATTATTGCTGTGGGTGTATTCGTGATCATTGTCGTTGTCGTCTCCAGTCGGCCCGTGATTGACCTGCTCGTCGGTCTGAGACAACATGCCTTCGGCGGGCTTCACATCACCGTGGTCTCCCGCGCGGGCAGGTGGCGCCATCTCGGATTTGGGGTAACCCATCATTTGCTGCGACTGGGTGTTGTATTGGGTGGGCTGCGAGGGTGGTGCCGAATACATAGGCCGCGAGCTGTCGTAGCTCTGAGCCGTCTGATAGCCCATACCAGGCTGCACAGAGCCAGGCGGTGTGCTAGCGGGTGTTGTAGGGACAGATCGGTTATTGCTCAAACCAGTATCAATGGACAGCGGCTGGCTGCCAGCAACATTCTGCACATTGGCTCCACTCCACTCGTAAGAACTGCCCTGGTTGCCCATACCCATGATGCTCGACGCACTTGTGGGAGGGGTGGGGAAGGTGTGTGCGCGGTCAATGCCCGGTCTGCCTGACGAGGGATGCGGTTGGATTGCATGTGGCGGTTGCGACATGGCTGCTCCAACTGGGTTGCTCATCGAGTGATGGTGGACAAGTGATGGAGCCTGCGTAGTAGCTGTGGGTCCAGCGAGATATCGGTTGCTTTGCATGGAATCGGGTCTCCGGTTGCGGTCCACGGCGGCCATGGCAGCGCCACCTACACTCGACCTAGTCTGATTGGAGGGGTGATATAGGAGAGCTCCGATGTCATGCACGAAAAGCGGGTAGAGCGACTCGGTGATCTTCTCCTTGTTGGCGAATTCTAGGGCACGGTCGAATGGGATCCAGACGCCCTTCAAGTGCATGGGGCCAATCTTGACCACATGCCTGGTCTTCTCACTCTTGAGGATACCATCTCGACGTCCACGGGTCATGCCTGCGACGTTGAGTAACTTTGTGCCGTTGATGAAGTGATTATCTTCACGACGCGCTACACAAACACCTTTGGCTTCGACTTGGAAGCAAAGGCTACCTTCGTCTTCCCACAAGGTTGCTGTTACCCGGGGCTTCATCCCCGGAGGTGCAACTTGTCCAGTGTGATCAAAGGTGTGCGATTGGTAGCCCTGTGCGCTGGCCATACCCGACGGTGGTGCAGCAGAAGTCATAGCTACTGTTCGTTAGCCTCAAATCTTAGAAACGGGAATATGAACGTTGGACTCACCTGGAAGCTGAAGGGATTGAGGGACCATGGCATTGCTCATCGAGGAGGACACGGGCAACTGGGAGGGAACGCCATTGGGGTAGCCGTATTGCGGATAAGCGGCCGGAGCCGAGGCATATTGCGAACCTGGGGGCAACAGCGGAGGTTGAGAAGGATATGAGTAGTGTGATAGGCTTCCTGGGGCAGCCGTAGCTGGAGCGTGTGCAGTAGCGGCAGACATTTGTGGTTGATGTACGTCAGCGTACGATTGCATCTGGTTCATGCTGTTGCTGTTGTAGCCGTCGGGAGAGTAACCGTAGCCTTGCTGGGTACCGTACGGAGATGTTTGCTGTGAACTGACATGCACTGCCTGACCGTCGCGGTTTAAAGACTGGGGATGCTGTTCGGGCGAGGGAGTCTTGAACCCCGTCGCTTGTCCGTTCACGGATGCGGAATAGGACGTGTTTGAGCTCGTGCTTCCGTGGTCGACGGATGAAGAGCTGAAGGATCCGCCCCGAGGCGACGAGGAAGCGGAAGTGGTCGCGTGCGGATGTATCTGTGGAAGAGCCGGTAGTCGTTCGCTAGACACGGATGGTTTTGGCGCGTAATTGGAATTGTACCAGGTATCGACTGGGCCTCGGGCGTGAACCGACGAAATCGATGGCAAAGCCAGCTTTACGGTATTGAATCAGCGGCGAATGGGCGCGCTGCAACAGATTGTGAAAGCTCCCACAAGAACTCGAGACGGTTACAAGATAACCGAGCAAGAGGTGTTGATGAGCGTAGACAAGCAGGCGAGCTCTACAACGACGATAGGTCGCAGAAGGAGCGCAGGTAACCGGAGAGGTGATAGTTGAGTGGTGATATAGCCCGACAGAAGGCGTGGCGGGGCCGTGTGTCTAGACTGCACGTCAGTTTTGTTTGCTCGGGCACGAAAGAATCCTTCCCGGCAGATGCAGGTTGGACCAACGACAAGCGGTCAAACACGTGGGCAAACACGACCAATGCGGCAAGTGCACCAACACAAGATCACGGACAGGAAACCGATGTGTGCGGGTTGAATGGGAGCAGGGCTGCATACGGCAACGAATGAAGAGAATTGAACGGGGAGTGGGGCGACTGACCGAGAAATTCGTGAAGCGGGCAGAGAGCGGACGGAGGAATGCTCAGTACACGCGTGGGAGCCGCGAAATGGAACAAAACGCTGCAAACAATGCTGAAGATAACAAAAAGCACGTCGTTAGGTCGTCGCAGTCGTAAAGCCGGGGGGGCAAGTAAACGGACTACAGTGGGGGGAGGCGCGAGACGTATATGTAGGAGTGAGTATGGATGCGGGGAGGCTTGATTCGTTTCGTTTCAAGAGCGAGAAACAATTATTCGGCACGGCAACGAAGCGTGTGTCGGCAACAGCAGGGACGGCAATTTTATTTCAAAAGCCGGGAGCATCTGCTGGAGCTGCTTCTTTGTGTGCGTCGAGGAGACGGGGGAATTGCAGCGAGTGCAATTGTTGCGTCGTGAGATGGAGGTGGTGGAGGGGAATCGTTAGCGGTCGTTATGTCGTCGTCGTGGTCTCGCTAGCTAGCTCTAGCTGCGGGCCGAGCTTCTGGATGGCTGGACAGACGTCGAGTTGGGTGCCGTACAGAACAGTACAGTACAGTGCAGTGCAGTGCAGTGCAGCGGGGAAGAAGGCCAGACGTCAGCCGTCAGTCAGACGGTCGGAGAAGAACGAGCGAGACAGGATCGCTGGTGGGCGAGGCGAGGACTGGGCGGGAGGGAACAAGAGGAGGAGTCAGCAACAATGGCATTGATAGCGGGCAGCAGACGAACGGGTCGACGTCGGTGCGGGAGTGGAGCAACAAGAAGAAAAAGAAACAAGGGAGGAAGTGGTAAGGAAGAAGAGGTGGATGAGGAGGCGGACGAGGAGGCTTTTTTGCAGTTTGCGTGCAGTTGCAGTGCAGTGCAGGACAGGATGAGTACAGTACGGGACAGTACAAGCAAGCAAGCAAGCAAGCAGAGGCTGGCTGGCTTGGGTTGGCGGGCGGGGGAGAGCGGAGGTTTAGAGGCGGAGGTGGTTGGGATTGCAGGCTAGCGCCGAGCCGTCAACCAAAAAAGATAGGCGAGGCATTCGCTGGCTGGGGCGAGGCGAGGCCCGTTCATTACCCTACGCTGCCCGTCCACCACTCACAGCCCGCCACTGCTCAGTCGCTGCGCTGCCTGCAAAGTGCCCACCAAACCCACCACCACCCGCGCCCTCTGCCATCCACGGCACCACCGCGACCAGCCGGAGCTTGCAGAGGCCGACCATGACGACGATGATGGTGATGACGACGGCGGGAGCGGTGGTTGCGGTCGTGTGTGGTAGTGGTAGTGGCGAGCAAGTCATGATGGTGAAAATACACACTGACTTGCGGAACCAGGAATCAACGGCAGCAAAGGAAAAAGGGAAGACTCACTCTCTCACGCTTGCGGATATGGATGGGCGGAACAACGGTTGCGTGTGCGTGTACAATTGATGGGTAGTGGGTGAGTGGATGGTTGGATAGATGGATGGGTGCAATGCTGGCAACGAGTGGACGCGACTAAATTCGGCGGCTAGCAGAGAGCTTGGTTGGGATGGCGGGGATCCTCCAAGTCTTCCCTCTCAGTCTTTTTTTTTCTCCTCTGTTCTCGCGCGCTTGCTTCCGTTTCTCGGTGTGTGTGCGTGTGCGCGTAATGGCTGTCGGTTGATAGCTTATGACTCGGTACACACTTGAAGCCGTGGAACCAGCAAAAGAAGACAAAGTCAACCACGAACAACAGCAAGACGAAGAAGAAGAAGGAATATGGTGCCTGGTTGCGTGCAGGTTGACAGACAGTCAGTCGAGCAGACAGACGGACAGATCAAGCAGCAGGGCAATGCAATGTAATGTGGAGAAGGAGAAACAAGGACGGGCGGGACGTTCTCGTCTTTGATGCCGGGCGGGTTGGCTGCAGCGCAGGATTCTCTGCAGGCAAAGTGGCAGGGCCCTCGCTCCAGCAGACCAGACAGGCCGCCGCGCAGGCTAAGAAGGCTGACCGAGACAGGCGAGGGTGCGCACAGCTCGCAGCAGAGTCCGGGCAGACAGCCGCCAGGGGAGGGGGGGCTTGCCATGGCTGCATTTTCGTTTTGCGGCCGGCGCAGAACCCACCAGAGGGCCGAGTCCATGCGCGAACGCCGCCGCCGCTCGCTCTTCCAAACAGCCCGGGTACAGTAGAGCACGTCTTAGTGCTGTCCGTCCGCCTAGGGGGCAGCAGGGCAGGGGTGCGGGCTATGTGTATGATATCGACTGTCTGTGTGTTAGCACTATCGGCCAGTATCAGGATGCATGGATCAGGATGCATGCCCGTGGCCTAGCTTAACCAACCACTCGCTCGCTCCATCGTTGCATCAATCAATCAATCAATCGACCAGCCAGGCCGCTTTCCGTCTCTGTCCTCTGTCTCGTTTTGCGGAAACGAGCTTCGGTGATGATGGAAAAGTTGGCGAGGAAGAGAGACCTAGCAAGCAGGAGTTGTCATTCTCCACACAGTCCAGGTGGTAGTGGTAGCCGTGGTGGTGGTGGTGGGAGTCGTACCAGATGGTAACAGACAACGACCATGATGGCCTTGCAAGGCCATGCACTAGCATCTCTTCAGCCTACTACCGACTAATGCTCTCTTCCCACTTGGCCTCGTACAGAACAGCACAGTACCAGACCCATACCTCGACACCCTTACACGCACTTGGTCACTAACCAGCAGGCTAACAATTCCCCTACCCAACTGCTTGCCAACCTGCGTGGACGGGACGGCGCGAGTTTGCAGAACCGCCGCGCTGATGCGATGCGCTGCTGCTGCTCTGCACTGCGCTGCTCTGCAATGGCCATTCACCGATCCAAGGGTCGGGGGGGACCTGCGAACCGCCCTGCCTGGCCTGGTATTATTATGAACAATTATGCCATATGCAATATGAGACACCTCCATGAGGACAGAAACACCCAAGGAGCGAACCCGATCCGCAAACATCATGACCTGTGTATGTAGGCAGGTACAGACTTGCATGTACATTTGCCCGTGTACATGATGAATACGTGTAGAATTGCAATTGCGGTTACCCAGTTACCAGTTGATGCACATATCCGCCCGCTTGCAACTCTTCCTCATGTATGTATGTATGTATGTACGTACATGTACATGTGCATGTAAGGACGTTGAAATGCACCGTGGACCGTGGCTCCTCCATGTTCCCACCCCCACACCAGAAAAACCAAAACCAAAAAGATTCCACACCACACCGCACTTGATTTCCAACTTCCTCCCCTCCCTCCCCGCCGACGTGCGACGCCCACCCCACGAACCACGGCCTTTCCGATTTGAAATGAAGAAGAAAAAGCCATTCGCATTGAGCCGTCATGTCACTCGCGCTTCTCGGCCTTCGCTTCGTCTGGGGCAAGGGCAGTATTGTGCCAATTGGGAACAATCAATAAAACAAAGAAAAAACCGATGCAAAAGAGCCCCCCACCAGACAATGCGATTCAGCAATCAAACGACGGGAACCTGAGCAGGGGGGAGCATGAACATTGGCGTGGAATGACGGGACAGGCGCATGGCTTGGGCATATGGGCATGGATTGGATGGATGGATGGACGGCATGGAATAGGATCAATCATCATGGATGGCTGGAGCCAACTTGGGTTGGTGGGCCGGCCTGCGCACTTCTCACTTGGACCGAGTGGTGAGTCCCGTCAATTGCAAAAGGGAAACAAAACGTACGTGCACCCAGAAGAAACGAAAGAAGAGAGAGTGAGGAAAAAAGAAGGCAGAACCCGTTGTCGCAGCCGAGCAGCACGGACTATCGCTATCGTTACCCGCCCCCCCCCCCCCCCCCCCAATCCATCATCAATCAATCATTCAATCAATCACGTCCCCGACATGCCATCTTGCTGACCGAAGGGGACGGACTCCCGGACAAGATGAATCGACGAATGAATGGAATGGACTGGTTTGATTGCTTGCTCGATTGATTGAGTTGTTGGCATCGAAACCAACCAACTGGCTGGCTGAGCTGGCTGACTGACTGACTGACTGATGGTAGACGGCCGACTGACTGATGGACGTGGGCTGGGCCCGATCTGCCAAAAATGTCTCCATCTCGTTCTCGAGCGCCAGACATGTGCGCGCGACGGCGTGGAGCTTGTTGTTCTCTAGCCATGGTCAACCAAGTACCCATTCCCGCGCCGCCAACCTTATGCTAGGCTAATGCCATGCTAACGCTGGTCGAATGCCATGCAAGCTGAGCTAAGCGAGAAGCAGCCCGGCACACACCAGCCACCTGACGACGACGACATCCACCACCATCACCACCACCACTGCTTTCGCCGCCGTCGACGCTTGCAACCGTCGTCCAACTCCACAGTCCGCACAGCAGATCAGATGCGAGCCCGTTGCAAGCCCGTAACCCGTGCCTAACCTTACTCGCGACTGTCATCCACTCGTTTCATGTTTAGCTCTCCGTTTGTCCACAAAACTCCAATGCAAGATCCGATGCCGCCGCTATACGCCTGCACTTGAACTTGGCCTGCCCGTGGCTGTAGCCGCTCCAATCCGCCATCTCCTCAACATGCTCAGGTAAACGCCCAGTGACATGGTTGGCCCGCATCTCGTCATTATTTATTTCACCCTCTCATTCAATGGCCTGGCAAATGTCGGGACTCGACCATAGGCAAAAGGACACGCACGGGGCAAAGGAGACGCGTGCGCCTTGGGCGTTTTAGCGGGCGTCTGCTCTTCATTCCTTTTCCCGTGGCTGTTTAGCATCCACCCCTTCGCAATTGTGCGGTCGCTGTTGTCGATGGCGCTTTTTTGTCGGCTGGGGTGCCGATAGGGAGAAACCACGGCTGAATTCATTCGGCCACTCAGCGGGGCCGGAGATATTCAACGCCAGCGCCAGCAGGACATGATGCGGTAATCCCATTCCGATGCAGAGACACTCAGTCAGACTGCGCGCTGTTGCTGATGATGCGCACTTTCAAGACCCTTTTTGTTGTCTTGTTGACCGCCGGCTTGCTCTGCTACTGCACTGTACCTGCCCCATGGATCGCACTACGCCTCTACTCCGCATAGATCATGTAACATGGAGTTTGGAGCCTGCGCAAGGGCCCGTTTGCTCGTTGAGCAGCCGGCATGTGCGATAGCTAAACGCGGTCGGTCGGCAGTGTGGAGACTACACACTAGAGACTACAGACACAGCAAAAGTAGCTAGCCTACGATCCAAGGCGACCCCTGCCTCTTGCCAAACGTTTTGCGCACAAGCAAGCCAGAATGAGAAGCATTACCAGTCTGTTGAGCGTTTGGTTTGGTGGGCCGTCAGACGCGATGATTTGCACCGGCGGTTCTGCAAGTCAAGATCAACACCAGGCAAGCCCTTGGATGAGTACTGAGTGCCAATGTCCGAGTACTGAATGTACATTTGTCTGGTTACCGTACCGTACACAGACGGTCAGTTTGTCAGTAGTACAACAATACAGCACAACACAGCACATGATGATTCACGACGACCAGCCTTTGCCCGGGACAGCCACGTTCCCGCTCTGAAACGTGCTGCACACAGCCGTCATGATCGTGGCCCGGAATGTGTCGCGCGTCTTTCCTTTTTCACAACGGGGACTGGTGCTTCGGGCTTGAGAGGGGAGGCTGTATGAGGAGGGCATACCAAAACGAGCCATGGCCATCTCAGGCTAAATGCCCGCTGTCCGCGATACGCAGATAAACATGTGCACAGTTCAGTATGGATGGTCCGACGACAGATGCCAGGATACTTGCTTCCCCCAAAAGCGAATCATCCAGATGGCGCAGGGAGCTCCCCCGTTATCGCCGCCTCGATTGCAGATGCATGCGGTTGGATGGCTGCGTCTACGATCCGACTACGTGGAGGGACGTGTTTTACGTTTTGCCAGGCAGCCAGTCCCATAGTCCCAACGACATTTTAGTAATACCACCGCTCTTCCAGCATGTTAGGTAGATCAACTTGATGTATGGCGTCGATAGCGCCCCCCCAGGTCAGAGCGCAAAGTGTGCGTCCATCCCACGGGTGCACAGCTGACGGACTCGCACGTTGTTGTTTGGACGGGAGCTGCGAGGCGAGGCCTTATCCTCCAGCTTTGGTGGTGCTACGTGGAGACTTGACAGAGTACGAAATCGAACGGGCGAGCATGACAGGCCGAGAGGTCAGGGAGGCCACGACGACGACTGTGCAAATGTTGGGACCTTCTACCTCCACTGCCCACGTTGGCCACTCACATGCACCCGTTGTTCTCCGCCCTCCCTGGAAGTGTGTGTGCTGTTCAAAAGTTGCCGTCGAGAGAGTTTCCTGGACTTTTGGATGTGTCCCGCCGCCGCTTCTGATTGCTCCACAGGCTCTTGCGGTGTGAGCAGCGATGTGCTGGCAGCCGCTAACCCTCATCGGCTTGGTTCGTCAAAGTCACGCCTCTTTTGCAATACCCTCACTTCTTCACCCCTGCGCCTTGGCCTGCCACAGCGTACAACAACAACTTCACTCAACTTCACTCTCTCACACACACACCACTCTTTCTCCCAATCGGACTCAACTCAATATCGTCCCGCTATTCCGGTGAGAGGGGGGGCCAGGAGGGGTCGTGTAGAGGTGTGGTGTGTGGGTGCGCAAGACATACAAGTCATCCATCCTTTTGAGCACACCAGTCTCGAATCTCGTCATCTGCCGGGCCACCTATACACAAAAAGCCAGATCGATCTCTCGTCTATGTTTGCTGTCGACATGGAGCTCCATGTTCAATCTTGAGCTTCTCCCGTTGCCGTACATGCATCCCTCTATCGTGACAAAGGCCAAAAGCCACAATATTGTGCGACAAATACCATTTCGCTTGTTGACCATGGCAGGCTACACCCTGATAAACGTTGATCAATCTCATCGACATTGGCTGCTTTGCCAACATCACCTGACTTTTACTTTGCAATCGCGGCCCTGTCTACCGCCCTCGTCTGTTCATGCACCTGTCATGCGAACTGTGACAGCCTCAGATGCAACAAACGCTTCTGCCAGCCACATCAATTTTTGGCGGGATGCCCGAAAAGTCTTGAATGTGCAGGATATACACAGCAGTGGAAGTGCATTGCAGAGCATACAGGTACAAGCCCTTCATACAAGCCTTATCCAGAGCACTCTGTGTGAGGTGGCTGGTTCGTTGCCTCAGGCGCTCCGATCTCTCGCACGCAACGGTTCATACATGCCCTGCCATGTATTGGCTTGGTTAGCCGCCGCGCAGCCTCCCTCCCTCGCGTTCTGGGCGCGTGGTGAGACAAGGGAAAACTGCTCGTGCACCATACCTGCTCCTAGTCCGATGATTACATAGGCGTACGACCATTGCCGGCATCAGATGGCTGCGTACGAGGGATGAGTGGATGATAACGACCAACAACTGTTGACACCCACGCACACACAGAGCAGACAAGCTTCGTATCCATTGCACAGCGAGCACGGAATACTAGAAGACTGACCTTGTGCAACCTCTTAATGCGGTGGCGTCAAGCGACCCGCTCCCGTCCCACTATGTGCGTGCGTGCGCTACCATCAACAACAGAAGATGGTCGAATGTCGGACGCAAGTAGCAACTTCTGATCTCAATTACAAAAAAAGGTCACCCAGCGTCGTACGCTACCGCGCCCACTCGCGTGCGCCAGAGGGGCCCCCCAGCAGATCATCATGTATGTGCTATGTAGGTGTGCGAAGGCGAAAAATAAACGTGCAGCGCATCCGGCGCGATGTGGGTGACTGCGGATCGTGTGGGATGCCGCCGCCCGTTTCTACATGATACTTGCTGACCACCCTCGTGGCAAGAAGAGGAAAGTCGATGGATGATGACAACAATCGCTTCTCTCTGCCCATATCCGTTGATCCTGCTAGGGTGAGAGGATGGGCTCGGGCTCGGGTTCTCGACTGCTCTCTTCGATGGTGATCACCTACCTCGTTTGGAGTCGCTTCGTGAGTTGTTTACTTGCGGAGTCCTCGCACAATCGGGAAAGGGAAACGATTCGCAGGCTGCTGTATAGTTACCTACGAGGCCACGGAGTCCCTCACACAAACGGGAAGTAAAGGCCACCCTCCCTGCCCCGCCCAGTCCAATACGAGCGACAATCCGAAAGCAGATCCCGTAGAAACCCATGACTCGGGCGCAAAGTTGTCTAGACTGGATAATATCAGGCCAGGTTTCCGTTTCGTGTTTGTGCGCCGAACCACAGTGTGGGGAAATCGATTTTCAAAGCGTCTCGTTTCGTGTCGCTCTCCGTCCTCCAACAACCATAGCGGGCAAAATAGGGCACACCCATACACACCCACCCTTTCTGCAATCTGGAATCGGAATCCGTAGGGTGGTGAGCACTGAGACGAGAGGTCACAAAGATGCCGGACCGAGACGCGAAAAGAAGAGAAGATGAACCGAAAGCTAATCCGTCCGTCTTGTCTTGTCTTGTTGTTCGTTTTTGCTTTTTACCGTCGACTTCGAGGCTTCGAGGCCCATTGCGGCACGGCACGGACGGTTCGAGAGCCGTGGATGCAATAACAGATGGTGGACTGTACAGTCAGCGGCACAGGGCACGATTTCTCGGAAAGGACATGGTCTTTGACAAGGAAATCGCTTATATGAATTATAACACCGTTTGACCATTTTGCGAAGGATGGGAAACGTGGGCTTCTTCGTTGTCTGGCTGTCCACTGTCTGACGGTCGGCCAGCGTTCCTTGCAGATGATGTGTGAAAGGGAAGGGCGAAGTGGTGGTCCATGCCCATCCTCATTGCCAGGCGGCCAGCAAAAGAGGCTTAGGGAAGACAACCAACAAGGGGCCCCGATTGGGCATGTTCTAGCTGCAGCACTCCCGCTGTGCATATGCGTGTGATGATGGAGCGGGTTCCCTAGCGCCCTTGTTCGTTCAAGGATCTTCGGTTGCGGGCAGCGGCGGGGGGAAGAGGTGCACAATCAAGCTTGGGCACCTAGAGACGCTCTATTGTCTGCTCTACTGATTCAATCTTGCGCTCTTCTAGAGCCCGCGGAGGGAAACTCTCGACGGGCTATGAACGAGGGAACAAAAAGGGACCAGCACTCCCGCTGTGCATATGCGTGTGATGATGGAACGGGTTCCCTAGCGCCCATTTCCTCCACCATCATCAACCCTTACCCGCTCGCTCAAAGTATATTAGCGTACACACTCACCTCGCCAAGGCCGCGTACCCGTCTCACCCCATCCATGGTCTCGCCCATTCTCACGCCTCACCAGAGATTCCACCATATGGAATGCTATCCTCCAAGCTATCCTCATCGTGGCCGTGTGCCCGTTTTGCAACAATAGTCACGTTGCACCCCATCTCTTCCGCGCTTTTAGTCGAGAGCCACACGTGCAACGCAACAGCGACACCATGACGACGCTTTGATCAATCATTCCATTGATAAGCATTCTCCAGACTTCGACATCACCCATCAGCGAGGGTGGAGGGGGGGCCAGGTGAATGGTAGGTAGGCAACCAAGTTGGATTGCGAATTAGATGGCCGGCCCTCCCTCCCTCTTCACCTCGCGATCCAATCAGCATAAGCCACGTCGAGAAGGCAAAGGCCAGCAAAAGGCCAAGCCATCGTTATAAACACAACTGAGGAAGAGCGTTATCGGGGAGCGCGGGGAGAAGAGGGGTGTGCGCCTCGTGACGTGAGCTCTGCTTCTGTTGCTCGTGGCTGTCGTTTGTGTGTCGAAATCGCAGCTACGTAAGCATACACAAACGTAAGTAAGCGAGATGCATAACTCTCCCCCTCTCTAAACGGCAACAAACCAGAGGGAAAAAAAGTGCTGTGCTATGCGATTGGCAGCGGGGAAACTCGATGCAGAATTGCTGTTTCTGGGTCGAGATTACGACACTGGAGAACCGTCTTCTCCCGTTTACCGTGTCTCGTCGGTCATCATCACATTGGATTGAATCCTAATTTCAATTTCCCAACTACACAAAGTAAAGAAAAAAAACCAACACGCAGACAAGCAAACCCATACATCAATCAACTTGCAGTCCTTGCATGAACCAAACAAACTACACTCTATGTCTTTCCCCCCCCCAACTCCCGCCACTAACGAACCCACCCTTAAGATTTCTACCACATTGTCAATTTGTAGACATTTTGACCAAGCATGAACAGCGCCTCATACCCGCTGCCCTTCCTTCCCTTCTCAATCGCAGTAAACTCCCCCAAATCTCTGGAGAATGAAATGACGTGATTTTGGAAAACCCATTTCGGCAGACCATGAAAAGCGGCATGTAATATGCAGCTCTACGGCGGTCGGGGGCGGCGTTGCAATGTGTTGGCTGTTGGTTATTGATTATTGTTGTTGGTTGTTGTTGGTCGTCGTCGTTTTATTTATTTTATTTATTTTGAATTGAAGTGTAGGTAATCCTTGGGAACACACAGCAATAAGTTGCGACAATAAACAGACTAAAAAAATCAACTAGTAACTAAAAAATCAAACGATGATAATTATAGGAATATACAAGATAAAGAGAAGAGAGAAAAGGGTGTGCGTAGGAACAAGATGATAACAGATATATAGAGTGGAAAGTTTTTATACTGCATAAATAAGAAAGGCTATATAGATTTTATATATATCTAAGATAACATCAGAATAGAAGAGAAGTACCTTGTTATAACTTATTTTTTAATAATCTTCTCTTTACTTCACGCTCTATATAATCCATCCATCTATCTAGAAAAAGAAAAAATAAAAGAAAAGAAAAGAGTATGTGTTAACTAGGCCTTGCACTTCTCCTCTTCCTCCTAACATTCTTAATTCTAGCATCTTGTATGTAAGAAAAAGGGATAATTAAAATTACATTTTAGGTAAATTTAACAAAATGGGAGACTGTAAAACTCTGATATCATTGCTCCCTTCCCTTGTTCTCCTCCTACGCCTTCTTCTACGTATATCAAAGCCCTGTTATGCATCATCAAGTCTAGACGTGCATGTAAAGGGTGCCGTGGGTCTATATGATTTTCTATATTTGGAGATTGAGGAAACGAAGCTTGTGTGTGTGTGTGTGTGTGTGCATATACATATGTAATTCTACAAGTCCAGATTCGGCATTACAACAAACATTAAAGAAAAGCTGGGAATTGAGTGTCTCTGGGACTGCCTGTGTCCCTGGAGTATTCAATGCTGGTTGTGACTCTGATACCTGCTACTTTTTCTCTTTTTTTTTTCGTTTTTTGGAAGTTGTATGATGTGTTAAATGTGTTTAGATGAATAGATAGGCGTGTCTTAGAGGCCCATTTAACATATATTAACTACGGCAGAGAAATGCTTTGTGAAAGGAAAAGGGGGGAAAGAACGTGCTGGTGTCTTAATGATGACAAGATATATCCAGCCATGTATGCAGAATTACAGTCCTTTTATTAATCGCTCGTTATTTTGGTATTTTCCTCGTTGTAACCCATCGCTGTGTGTAGGATTACCTAAACTCCAACTCAAAAACCAAAAAAAAAATGCGGAATTACAACTCAGAATCAGCTTAGAATAAATGTAGAATTACGATTAGGAATAGGGGTATCTAAACAAGAAAAAATATTACTACTTTAGATACGTTCCCCACTTGCGAGACCAGTCCCGCGGGAAAGAAAAAGAAGGTTGAAAGGAGAGAAGCGGAGGAGGAACAGACGTGCCGTCAAACCAAGTATAGCTTCTCAACTTTGACGTCCGGATCCTCAAGCACAACACCATCCATAACCCCATACACAAAACAATCCCCAACCAACCGATGACACAGCTTCTTCTCCTTGGATGCTTTATCTGGTTTTATAGCAGGACCAGAGCTGTGACCTCGGATCAACGAATACCAATCCTTCTCGCGGAACGCACGACGACGTTCAAACCGCCGTCTAAGCAGGAAAGGTACACGGCTATTCTTAACGACATACACCTCGTCTCCGATCCTCGTAGTCCGCGGCCCGATCCCCATGAATCCGCTTTGTGTGATGAAGAAGCGACGTGATGCGGTTGTGGTCTTGAGCGCGTAGTGGATGGATGAGATGCCTTCGGAGAGATCCCGTTCAGAGAGGAAGGCGCGGCGATCGATGGTGTCGCGGGTGATGCAGCGCGACCACATGTGCCAGGCGCGGAACGAGTTCTCGTCATCTGGGGTAGCGCGACGACGGTTGGGCTGGCCTGTCCTGTTCTCGTCCATGCTTGTGTCGACGTGGAATGAGTTCTCGTCGTAGGGAGCGGGGAGATGATGGCTGTCTATGTTGGAATTGTCGTAGACTTGGTCGCCGATGAGGGTGCGCCAAAAGGCGTCTTCGTAGGTGTCCCAAGTTACGGGGTAGCGTCCACGCTTTTGCTCTTGTGCCCGCGACAATAAGCGCCACTCACGGAGTACGGCGTGGGTGTCGCTGACCTGCGTATGTCGACTGACATTCCCCACAACGACAACGGGGTCGAGGTAGACGCCTTCAATTTCGAGAATGGGATCTTTTCGGTGAGTACGCACAGGGCCAGTCAGGCCTCCATCCGCATTATATAGATTGAGTGAAGCGACTCTGGATACCTCCTGGGAAAGGCATGGTAGCGACCAATCCATGACCCATGAAGGCATTTCGGCTATACTTTTACGGTTAAGTATAGCTTCGAGGTCGCCAGCAAGAACCGTGAGTGATTGCGCTCTGTGAATGTTGTTTATAGTCGTTCGAAGGAAAACTGCGCTCGCGCTGATACTGTAATCGGGCGTCATAGGCGGCCGACCTTGCCAGTTCGTCGTCATTCCAAGCAGTGCATAGACCTTGTCGCGTTTGTCAGTTGCCTCCAGCGGTCGAAATTTCCAGAGTAATGAAAGCAAGGTGGAGTCCTGTGCCGAGCTTTGATGATCATTGCGCGTCTCGTTAAACTGGAGAACTGCGGTACTGAACTTGTTCAGAACTCCGTGACCTTGGAAAGTCCCGGAGAGATCCAAGCAGAGTGAATGCTGGTCTTGTGCCCAACGAGTCGCAGCCTTTGCCAACATGGTCCAAGGAGCTGAAAGTATGCCGTATTGTACAGTTGCTTTACGAGCCAAGACAGTTTCCTGAACCACCCAGATCCTTCGCCACTGCTCAAGAAATGGTAAGCATCCGGTCGCATAGGCATGGGGGTTCAGCGACTCATTGCGGAAAAACGAGAAGCACTTACCCAAGGTGAACTGATCAACCTCTGCAAACCACTTAAAATTCTTGATGCCTTCGAATTTTGCATGTCCATGAGATATAAAAAGGGATGGCGCGTATCCGTCGGTCGACTGTCAAATAGTTTGAACATGGAATCGCTGGTACCCTCTGCAATACTTGAAATGAGACAAAAGGCCCCAAACACATCGTTCTGCCAGCTTTCCTCTTCCTGGTCCAAGAGATACGCTTGAAGAAGTTCTTGGTCCCGACTGTTTCCCTTCCAGGCTATCTGAATTGGACTACTCGTCATTATGGCATGCGAGCTGGTGTTTCGATCTAGGAAGCGAGAGCCCACATCATCCTGAGGGCTTTGTTCTCCAAGCCATATCACAGTCTCAGAGCTGTTTCTGTAGATCTCGCCCATAAGTCCAACTTGATGCGTGCGCTCTGTCGTATCAGTCTGGTTTATGCATAAAGCGTCCGCCCAGACAAGAATTGCTTTACCATGCGACCAGCGCAACCGGCGGAGTATAGTGAAGAGATTTTCGCTTATCGAATAGTTTACTCCATTGCACCGTACGAGAACTTGCCTGGCAACATCAACGCTGCCCCAGGTGTAGGAGATGGTGATGTAGTCAGTACCATCTCCAATTGTGCTCTCGATGAGGTTCACACTGATAGTGTCGTCCCACTGCCCTGGCTGCAGCTCCAGAAGTCTGATTTTTCGTCCCCTAGGGTTCAACGGCACGTAAATGCTGTTAGTAGACATACGCAGGTAGTCCAGTCATGAGGACATAGACAGGCGAGAAAATAACATCTTAAAGGGAGCTGACCAGACTGATGCTGCACAGCCCCGAGCCCGTTCGTCAGGCTGCACAGCCACATCCGCAAGTGGGGGCCGATATCAGCGTCAGAGAAGAAGAATGTACACACACGACGGGCATGTCACAAGCGATCAAGAGAGGTAGCGAAAAAAAAATAAGATGCATGGAGATGATGCAAGTGTCCAAGATATGTACTCTGCACTTTCCCAGTTCAATTCACTTGAGCGGCCTCAAGAAATCCGTGCTTTCCAGGGCCTCACGAACATCGTCCACTGCGCTGGATTTATCGAATCGGTCCGAAGCTGAATGTTGCAAAGAGGTCTGCGAGAGATGCACCAGTCCTTCACGAGGCGGGGTGAATTGTCTCAGACGTACCCCACTCTCGGCAAAGATCTCAGCAGTCTTTGTATCCACGAGATATCCTTGATTGTAAACGACCTCGCTGATGCCGACCTGGGTGATTTTGACGCTGCAAGTAAGGCAAGGACACGTATTGCAGTAGAGCGTGGCATTTTCTCCGATGCGGTCACGGCCAGCCTCGAGAAGAGCATTTTCCTCGGCATGGAGACATAGACATGCAGAAAGGTCCGATCCGCCCTTCGCAGCGCCGTTGCAGCGTGCGCACCCTCCTCCATTGCAATTAGTCATACCCCTGGGGGTGCCATTGTAGCCGGTGCTGATAACCCTCTTCTCCCGCACGACGACGCATCCGACGCGCCTCTTCATACAGTTGCTTCTATGTGCAGCGAGATCTGCAAGCTGCATGAAATATTGGTCCCAGCTAGGACGCAGGCGGGCTTCGTTGGGCAGATCGAGGGCATTCAAGGCTGTATACAGAGGTGGAAGTAGAGTAGCCGAGTTGAGCAGCTTCAACTGGGCTCGTTCAAAGATGACTTGAAGACCAGTATTTGGGGCAAACAGGTGGTCATCGTTTCTCAGGACAAACTCTTCGAGAGTGGGAGGGGTGAGCTTGCTAGCGGCGCACCGGTTCGTGAAGCGTTTCCATCGAATGCTCACGGGGGCATCGACACTGACGAGCAAGAAGAACGGACGACGCAGCAGGGCATCGAGCACCTTGTCATCCCAGATATCGGTTGTGACGAAACGTTCCCTCCAGCGCAGCGTCACAAACTCGAGCAGTTCATCGACATTGGCAAAAGTATGACGAGCATCGGTGGGGACCTGGTCGAGAGAGGGGACAGGGGTGTTGGAGGCTGATTTTGCGACGGCGGGAGTCGAAGAGGGACGAGAGAGGTAAATCCTCGTAAATTGGTGTTGCTCGGTCAGATAGGATGCAATGGTGGTCTTGCCAGCGCAGATGCCTGATGTAACTGGTTATTATAGCTGCCAGAGGTGAGCGTCGGGGAAGGTGGTGTTGCCTCCGCACAGCCCGATGATCATGGCGTTGATATGTGTATATCCCACAGGGAATGAAATTAGCTTCAGTATCGTGGTGTCTCTTCACAGTAACGAGTGCGGCAATTCAGTACATGCAAGTATCAAAGTCAGGAACGCGTCGACGTGGTTGTGGCGCGTCTCTCTTTTGGGACGTCTTGGCAAAATGGCGGGGTGGCGGGGCAATGCATCGCAACGAGGCCATCATGTCGTAAGTAGTGTATGCGTGCATGGAGTACTCCTCCAGGTACATGACCTTGAGCAGCTGAGACATATACACCACGCGCCTTTGTTCCCGTGACCACGTCCGGCCCATACATATTTACAAAAATAGCTACCTACTTGCATTCATATGTACATGTGCTGCTCATATCAAGCGTCCCATGTTTGATTACATGAACACTTCACTCCGGCTATACACCCATACATGATCCTTTGTTGCCTTGCATCTTCTCTTCACCCTCCTCCTTCACCACCACCACTCACCAGCAGCGCCGCCCTATATTAGCCAAAGCTTGTTTCGCCGTTTCTATCGTCACCTTCCAGTGTAATCGCGCCAACCATGGCGACTACAGACACCACCACCCCCCTTCGATTCGCGCCCTGGCAAAGCGATGTTGATGTCCAGTTCTATGCTGCTCTAGCTCACATCAAGATCAACCACGACCGGCTAAACGACTCGGCTCGCAAAGTCCTGGGCTTGTACGAAGTCCGTCCTGGAGATCACTCGGCTCGCTCTATGCGCATCCAGATCCACCCAAACGCTCTAACTTCCGACGAGTACGCAGAAACCCTTCTCCAGCGTTGTAATCGCTGTGTCGCTGACACCTGCTCTCAGTACTCCACCTAACTTCTGTCGCGCCGAGGGCATCATCAAGAATTGCAATACTATTGAAGACTTCAAAAACCTAGACCGACCAGCAATTCTCGAACGATGTGGTCAGACGGTACACCATAAGCCCCAACTCCGCCTACTTGCCCTGCCAAGCTGACATGGCATAGATATGGGAAGCCATTCATGACGGATCCATATACGAGTGCCCATCTCTTCTCTCTGCCTTCACCCTCATTACTTTCGCCAACCTCAAAAAATACAAGTTCTCATACCACTTTGGTTTTCCAGCTATCCAATCGGATCCCGTGTGGAGACAAATAGGCGCTGTCGGCCGGTTAAATTCTCATGAGACGACCCAACTTGTTGATGCGGTCCAGACGTGGAAATACAGCTCCGATACGCGCCAGCGAGGATTCTTCCTAGCCAAACGGGTTCGTGGAGGAAGTTCAGACGGCGAAGACCAGCCTGAAACGCCTACCACACATGGCCACGACATTGGCTACCGGTGGGTTATTGGAAGACTCGAATCGTACGAGAAAGGCTTCTTCGACGGCGTTAACAAAGAGGATTGCTTCGTTTCGTTTGCCGACCCGTCTACGTACGAGGAGAATCCGGGCTGGCCTTTGCGAAACTTACTGATTTTGATACGACATCGTTGGCGACTGAACGACGTGCAAATCTTGTGTTATCGCGACACCCACGTCCAGCGTGACAATGCAAATTCCCTTATTTTTCGACTCCAATCTGATCATGTTCCCGAGGAGTCTACATCATCTATAGACGATGGGCCACGCCCAAAAGCCCCAAAAATGCCCAAGGTCACAGGTTGGGAGCGCAACGATGCTGGAAAACTCACTTCTCGTAGCGTTGACCTTTCTGAGTACATGGATGAACGCAAGCTTGCCGACCAAGCTGTTGATCTCAACCTCAAACTCATCAAGTGGCGAATTGCTCCGAACATAGATCTGGATGTCATTAAAAATTGCAAATGCCTGCTTCTGGGAGCCGGTACCCTCGGCTCTTATGTCTCACGAACCTTAATGGGCTGGGGTGTAAGGAAGATCACATTCATCGACAATGCAAACGTCAGCTTCTCAAATCCTGTTCGACAGCCATTATTCAATTTTCAAGACTGCTTGCAAGGAGGTGCGAAGAAGGCCCAACGCGCAGCCGAAGTCCTCGAAGAGATCTATCCTGGTGTTGACTCAAATGGCCACGTGATGGAGGTTCCCATGTTGGGTCACCCGATTGCCGACGAACAGAAGACGAAAGACCACTTTGAGAAGCTGAAAAAGTTGATAGACGAGCACGATGCTATATTTTTACTCATGGATACCCGTGAAAGCAGATGGTTGCCTACCGTCATGGGGAAAGCAACTGGCAAGATAGTTCTCAACGCAGCCCTAGGCTTCGATACCTACGTCGTAATGCGGCACGGTCTCAAAGTGAACTCGGAAACCGGCGAAGAAGAGCTGGGCTGCTACTTTTGCAACGACGTGGTCGCACCTGCAGATGTAAGTTTCCGCATTCTACCTCAATCCACCCCACCTTGCAACACTGAATTGACATTGACACCCCAACGACAGTCTCTCAGCAACGCAACTCTAGACCAACAATGTACCGTCACTCGCCCCGGCGTAGCACCCCTAGCCTCCAGTCTCCTCGTCGAACTCCTTGTCAGCATTCTCCAACACCCCTCTAAAGCTCGCGCCCCCGTCGACCCTGCAAATAACCCCAATACCGTCCCTCCACAATCTCCATCATCCTCACACCCTTCGCTTCCTGCACCTTTTGTGCACCCTCTAGGAAGCGTTCCACATACTATCCGTGGCTACTTGAACAACTTTAGCAATCTCCAAGTCAAGGGCCAACCGTATGACTGCTGCTCCGCGTGTAGCGACAAGGTTATAAAAGCATATGAAGCGGATGGGTGGGGCTTCGTGAAGAAGGCGCTTAACGAACGGGGATGGGTCGAAGAGATGTCTGGATTGGCGGAGGTGCAGAGGAGGGCGGACGAGATGGCTGAGGATGTGGATTGGGATGATGAGGATGGTGAGATGGACGAAGGAGAAGGAGAGTTGCTTTGATTCACTATTCGTTGCATCAATTTTCTTCACCTCGCCCTCTTTCTGCTGTCTCTTTTTGTGTAAATTTCTGGAGATCAGGTCTTCTAATTCCTTTTCTGCTTGTCAAAGTAGTTTGCGATATCACATTTGTCCCTCTCTCAAGTTGCGCTTGATCATCATCATCATCATCATCTCACAATTGAACGGAAACAAACTAACTGTATATGCATGTATAATTTCCCTGCTACCACAGAAACCCAGCTGGCCAACACCCTCTTCTGAATTGTCTGAAGAATGAATGACGTGCATATGCAGCTATACGCTAACATCTCATGCCCAACGGATAATCGTTTACCCCACTCCACCCCCCCCCGCGCACTCTTCTCCAGCCTCTAAACCATACTGTATTCGATTACTGAACGTCCACCTCACTTGACCAACAACACAGGTAATCTCGAAAAGTTGATTTGTCATCAACCGTACATCTAGTTACACTGAGCTATCTGCCGCCCAAGGCTTTACACGAAAATTGGGTCGATTGCAATTGTAGTAGTGGCGGCTTGACATGCGTAGGGCGTGCGTGCTTGAAGCGACATTTGACGTTTCTTCCGCAATTAGTCCTGTCTCTGAAGGGGTAATTGCGGGGACGCTGTCTAGTCTAGCAATGTGATCTATCTGGGGATATAAAAGTGTGCGCAAGGTACATACTGGAGTTGTGAGCTTCTTCTTGTAACTGTTTTATGTTGTGCGTATATTTTACTCTTATGTATGTTTGACACATCACTACAGCTACATATCTGTTTTTTTTCTCTCTCTCTTCACTGCATTAAATGTATCCATCCTCTACTCGAGGCCCACGCATAAGCTTATCTTGCCATCACAGCACATCTCCAACACATCCGACGCATGCAAACAATTGCTCGAATTCCTAACTCGCATAAGAACCACACCGACTAACGAAACCACGCACACCCAGTTATCCCCTCAGGCTTTGTGCATACCATATTTAGTCTGCTTATACACATCGACTACATTCACTGCACGTCATCCCTCTCGCACCCAACCCGCATCAACAGTATTCTTTGCCTCCATCTACGGAAGAACAAGAAGAAATGTCGGCCCTCTCCAAACAAGATTCCAAGTTTGCTTCCCTCGGGCTTTCTAAATCCGAGCTGGGAGAGAAAGAGGTAGGAGGAGAGGGATATGTGAATGCGTATATGCGTGGTCTCGATTCTGTGGCAGTTGGGAATCCGGTGTTGGTGCTTTTGCATGGGTATCCCCAGAGTAGTTATATGTAAGTTCTCTTCCTTCTCGAATCCCTATATCTTCTGGGGGTGGGGATGAATTGTTGTCTCGTGGAAGAGAGGGAGGGCGAAGAAGTTAATCTGGAGTTCGCAAGAGTATTTCGGATGCGCAATTTGCTACTTAACCTTTCTTCTTTTCTTCATCTAAGTTTGAAGCTGGAATTCATGCTGTACTTTCCTTTGCTTTCCTTGCCTTTTTGTCCTATGTTTTTTTGATGTGTACACCCCTGCAATTGCTCCCATCCCGTTCCCAAGAATCCCGCTCCCCCAAAAAAGGATACAATCACCCATCTTGTCTCCCGACCCCAACTCCCCTAAACAGTCTGCCACCGCTCTCCCACTCTAACCCATCAATAGGTGGCGAAACCTGATCCCTTACCTCCCCCCAACGTCTCCCCTCTACGTTCCCGACCTCCCCGGCTACGGCGCCAGCACGGCACCCACCGGCCAGCACGACAAGCTCTCTGTCGGCAAGATCATCATCTCGGCGCTCAAAGCCGCGGTATCTCAGGCGAAGGGAACGAAAGAGGGAGATGATCTGCATATTGTACTTATTGGACATGATCGCGGGGCGAGGGTTGCGCATCGGTTGGCTGTTAGCGAGGGGGAGTTGGAGGGAGTGAAAGTTAGAGGGGTGGTTATGGTTGATATTGTGAGTTCCTTTCTCCCCCTCTTCCATATTTGCTGTTTGAATGTTGGTTGTGTGTGTTTTCTGGCGTAATTCGAGGTCGAGAGAAAAAGTCACTTTTCATCCTGCCATGCCCGTCATACACACATCTCCCTCCCTCCAATTATTTTAGCACTTTCCGTAAAATCTCCCCTTCAACCCCTCTAACAAAGCCCAAAGGTCCCAACAACAACCCAATGGCGCACCTCCGGCACCTCCCCACGCGAACTAACAACCTACTGGCACTGGCCCTTCCTCGCGAACCCATCCACCGCAACACCCCTGATAACCGCCTACACCGGCTCGCGCTGGTGCAAAACCATGATCGCCTCCTGGGCCGGAACATCCGCCGCCGGCCTCTCGAATCTCCACTCTTCTTCCGCCCTCGACATCTACGCCGAGTTCATGGACGACCCGGCCGTCATCGAAGCTTCGTGTAAGGACTACGAAGCCGGCGCTACCACGGACGTGGAGATGCAGAAGGTGGATCAGGAGAGTGGGAAGAAGATTGGCGTTGGTGTGTTGTTGGTGTGGAGTGAGGCGAATTTGGGGAAGAGGTATGATGTTTTTGGAGAGTGGAGGGATTGGGTGGCGGATGGGGTTGAGGTTGAGGGGCTGGCTTTGGGAGATGGGATTGGGCATTTTGGGGCTGAGGAGGCGCCGAGGGAGACGGGCGAGGCGGTTGTGAAGTGGTTGAAGAAGGTGGTTGGATAGGAAATGGGAGGCTATTTGGGAGGGTAGGTGCGTAGAAGGGAGTGTTGTAAGGCTGCTCCATTGATTAGTAGTGGTTTGGTAGGCGGGTGATTGGAGATGAATGGATTTCGAGATTTCTATTCCCTAGTCTTTGGGTATTATTTACTGACGAACCGCCCCGAACTGCCAATGCAAAGCTTTTTATCCTACCCTTTTTGAGATCCCTCGAGTACCTAAATCAGTATAGAAGAGTAACGCCATCGCTATGCATGCTAGAATGAACAACCAGTCAACCGCCACTACTGCTCCCGGGCCAATATCATCTTTTCACGCTCAGCTTGACGTCTAACCTCGCCCTTCTTCGAGTGTCGGCGCTCATTCTCTTCCTTCCTCTTGATAGCCTTGAGCTCCTCAGTCTTGATCTCACCAGCCTTCTTGATCACCTTGGGCACGTGCCTGTGGCGCGCAATGCGTCTGATCTCAGGCATGTGCTTGTACCGCTCCTTGAGCGCGTCGTTATAGTCTAGTTTCTGACGGAGCGCGGCAGTTTTGACACCTTGCCTGGACGAAGCCTTTGCTCGCCATAACCGGACGTTGCCATCGTCGCTACCGCTCAAGACGTAGTTATTGTCGGCCGACCAAGCTACGGAGAAGACTCTCTGCATGCGCTTGGTGTGATATATGTCTTCTGAGTGACCCTTCTGGCGATCCCATAGACGAACGGTTCGGTCATAGGAACCAGATACTAGCTTCTCTCCGGTCGGGCTGAACTCGACGCTCATGACGGCGGCAACATGCCCTTTGTATACATTGAGGGCGCGTTTCATGTTTCGCATGTCGAATCTAGCAAGTATTAGTAAAGATTTGTAGGGCATGTGAAAATATGTCTTCACTTACCCATAGATGTTGTGGTCTTCGTTGCCGATAGCAAAGTTGAAGGGCTCCATAGGATTCCAAGCAATTGAGTTGGAAGCCAAATGCAACACTGTTCGATGAAGAGGCGAGTTGGTCCGCAAGTCGTAGAGAATAACGGCGCGGTCTGTAGCGGCAGAGGCTATAATGGACGTTTCTGACTGATTCCATGCCAAAGCACTGATAGTGTCGATCGCTGACGGCCATTGCAGAGTCTGCGTAGGTGCACCAGAAGTCCTTGATATATCGTAGATGGACACTTTATCCGAGGCTACTGCGAAAGAGGGTAGATTTCGGTGATGCGACAATGAAGTGAATGCGCCGCCATGCCATGTAGCCACGGGCGGACTTTTTGATGTGGTATTGTATGGGTCGAATAGGTTAACTTTTTGGTCGCTTCCGCAAGTCAACAATTTTCTGTCTCTCGTCCAGCACATGTCCTTGACAATATTTTGATGCGCCTGGCTCTGCCACTTTTCCTCTCGGCTCGTCATGTTCCACATCTTGACGATGCCGTCGCCACTGCCAGATGCAAAATGTTCGAGGCTCCCCGGGTCTTTGGCGAAGCTGTAGACACCGTCGACATGGCCCGGTGCAAAGTCGCCCAGGAAGGGCTTCGCAAACATGCGCTCGAGTTTAGTGGCATTGAGCGCTCTCGTGTACTCGCGGGCCCGTTCGAAGGGATGCTGGTTGGGATCGAGGTTGCGCGTGAGTTTGGCAACATTTGCTCCAGGTGCCTGCGCGGAAGCGCCAGATCGTGAAAGCGCCTTGATCTTCATGATGGAGAGAACAGTACGAAACCAAGGTAGGGAAATCGTATGAATTCACAGCTCTACCCTCACATCAGACAGCTGCCGGGAAAATAATTTATTTTCGGCGGGTCGAGCCTTTCGTTTTTCGCGGGCGCGGGCGGCAATAGGGCCTACGCAACCCAGCGGTTCACAGAAATTCTTTGCCAAGACCAGCGGGACCGGCGAAATATTTTAGCGAGGACGGCGCACACGAACCGAGCACATTTTGGGTCCGCGAGCTCCCATTCAACCTCACAACGAACCGACGACCCATAATCCACCACCCGCCCCGAAAGAACAGCGAAGATGAAGTTGTACGTACACATCCATTCATCTATCCCCCACGAGCGACACAGTGTTGGAGAGGCATGGCGATTGGCAACGATGAGCGCGCAATCCGACGTCTCTCCAGTCGCTACCCTACTACATATTAAACGGAATCCAAGAAAGTGAAAAAAGGCTAACATTTTTGCCCACAGCCTCAAGGTCGGACGCGTTGTCGTACGTTTACACCCTTCTACATCCCCCGAAGACGAATCCAGCATATCCTTCGCAAAGAGAAAAACCCCCCATCCGATAAAGACTTACAATTCGTTTCCAGATCATCACCAGGGGCCGCTATGCGGGCAAGAAGTGCGTGATCATCTCGCCGCTTGACAACGGCACCAAGTCGCACCCCTTCCCCCACGCCCTCGTCGCCGGCATCGAGCGCTACCCCTCCAAGGTCACCCGCCGCATGTCGAAAACCAAGCAGGCCAAGAAGAGCAAGGTCAAGCCCTTCATCAAGCAGGTCAACTGTACGTCCATTCTCCGTTCCCCGGCCCCAATCGGTTTCAGTTCTATGGGACATGGTTTTCTTTTCGCGAGGACCAAATGTAGTGGAATGAGTTCGGAAGGCTAATTCGATATCTTGGATGAACAGACACCCACCTGATGCCCACGCGCTACACGATCGAGCTCGAGACCCTCAAGGGCGTCGTGTCCAACGACACATTCAAGGAGGTTTCGCAGAGGGAGGATGCCAAGAAGCAGGTCAAGAAGGCGTTTGAGGAGCGATACCAGTCGGGCAAGAACAGGTGGTTCTTCACCCCGTTACAGTTCTAGACGCTTTTTCCTTTCCCTTAACTTTCTGAGTTCGGTTTGGGGGGGAAAAATCCCTGGGGCGTACACTACGAAATCAAAGAAATGAAATGGTGTCCATCGGTTTGACAAGCGAGGTGGTCCTGCAATCATGTCATAGCATGTCAACGTCATGAATGAGCATGTCCGTGGGATTTGTTATGTTTGTCCAATCACTCGACCGGGTGGTGGTGGGATAGCATTTCCCATGACAGTCGGCCTGCCACCCGGGCGTGTACTTTTCTCGAAATTCAGAGCATACCAAAAAAACATTTCAGGCTTCTGGGTCGGTTTCTGCAACGAGTCACGATCACAAAATATGGATTCATTCCCCATCATCAATCTCAATGCACCGTCACCATGTCACCGTGTGTGTGCCCTTGCTAATCGTACAGTCCCACACAGGCGAAAGCGGAAAAGCATCGTGAACAGCAAGAAGAGAAGTTTTGTCGTGATTAATATCAATCTATCCCCAGAAGAACCTCCCCCGAATCGCCATGGTACCATAGATATTGGACACCGCAACACGCCTTCCAGGACTTGGACGAGAATCCATAATGTGCATGAGCCACAGGCTCTCGAAAACAACAGGTATCTAGAACACGGAAAGAGTACATGAAGAGAATCTCACCCCTCGCCCACCCACTAACTCACTTCAACTGCCTCTACACCATCCCGTCATGGGTGCTCTAATTCACCTTCTTGTTGACCTCCTTCTTGCCCTTGCCAAGGTAGGACCGAGCAATTTGGTAGCCGTCCTGGCCAATCTTGAGCTCGGTACTGACGAGGGCCTTGATGTTCTTGACAACGCCGTCGTCGCCATTAGTCTTGCTGTACTCGTCCTTGAAGGTGGAGAACAAGTAGTCCTTGCCCTGGCCCACCAGCTGCAGCGGCACGTGTACGTAGTTGATGACGGTCTCCTTGAGCTTGCTCGTGTCTTCCTTGACAATGGGGAAGCGCGAGTCGACCTTGCTCAGGCCCGTGTCGCCGAGCTCATCGGCGCGCGTCAAGTAAGGCGAGACGTACGAGTAGGGCGTCTGTAGGTAAGGGTGCAGAGGAGCAATGAAGCGAACGTAAGTTTGGTGGGCGAGCGAGAGCGATTTCTGGCCGTATGGGTGGGATTTGTAGGCGCTGTAGGTGTCGTTCAAGACCGGGTAGGTGGAGAGATGCTAGGTGAATGTGTCAGCTGGTTTGCGTTTGCCGTCTTGAGGGAAGTGTGGACTGATGGCTCGACGTGGTTGGCCCGTCGGTGAAGCTTTGGTGGAATGAAAAGCCGGTGATAGCACCCAATGGCGTGCTTGAACGAAGAATTGTATGCAATACGTACCGAGAGGACCTTGGAGTGTGGCTTGTCGCCGTTGGTCAAGGGAGCGTCGTCATGGCTGTCGCCATTGGTGTGTTCGGCGTGAGGCATATTGTTCTGAAGGCTGGAGGGAAACCTATCCCACGCTGTGCAACTGTTTGTTCAAGACTGATATTGGCAGAGAGATATATGCTGGTGGCAAAGGTCAGAAGGTTCAGAAGGGTCCGAAGGCAGCTGAGAGTGGAATATAAGAGAGGTGGAGGACGGGGCGGGCGAATGCAGAGAGGATTATTTATGGGAGGCACACAGGTGGGCAGACAGGCGGTAGTTGAAGGAAAAATGACGACGGACGGCGTGATTGGGGCTGCTGAAAACGGCGGGCGCGGTCTTGGGGGGGAAATGGCGCCAGAAACTGCTCAGCAGCGGAGGGCGGAGTGGGCATAGCAGAAAAAGCGCAGCCAGCAGCAACAAGCAGCAGCAAGGAATGATGCGAAATGGCATGTGAAAGGGTTCGTGCATCTGCGCCCACTTTTTTATCGATAAGGCGACGACAGGGCTCCACGATGCTGCTGCTATGTCTTCTTGCGTGTAGAATTGGAGATCGCGTATACACACCTTTTTTGTCTTCTCTTCCGAGGTATATCTCCTTGTTGTTTCGGAGAAGGGGACCAGAAACCAGAGGGCGAGAGAGAAGAGAAACAAAGAGGGGGGTGGAGGCCGGTTCAAGTTATAGAAGCACCTAAACTCTGCTTCTCTGCAGCCAGCAGCTGGGTTACGGACTAGCTATGTGGACAAGGCACAGCGCTATGTATGTATGTATGATTGATTGGAGTGAATGAATGAATGAAAATGGCTGATTGCTTGATTGGAAACACAGATGCATCCATGCATCCATTCATTCATCCATCCACCCAGCAAGCAATCAATCAATCTCTACCGGCAGACAGACATGTGAAAGCGTGCACGGGCCCTCCCACCTTTTTCTGTCAAGCAAACGTCACGGCTCGCTCTCTTTTCAAGCCTCAAGATAAGGGCCAGGCAGCACCGCAACGACAATCACTGGGATCCGACTATTTGTTGACCTGCATCGTTCCCTACGCCGCGCGCGCTTGTTTTGTATTATCTTACCTGGAGAACCAATCCGCGCCGGCCGGTCGTGACATCGCTCACGCCTCTAGTTCTACGGGAAGCAAGCCAAGGTAACGCCCCAGGCCATGTCAGTCTATACAGACACTACCATCCCGTGTCTATTCCGTGTCCAGCCATTGGCATCGAATTCTCTGGTCGTCAACCGGAAACATCTGAAATGCCTGATGATGCCTTCCAAATCATCAGCAAGAGACGCAGGCAGAGCAAACATGGCATCATCAGAGCAAGCGACGCCATTGTTGGCTGACCTGCTGTTATGCGCGATCCCCTTGAACGTGCGCTTTACATTGCATTCCACCAGGCCTGCGCAGTGGGACCGGGAGACTGGTCCAACCATTCATCTCCATGTCATAGATAGGGGATGGAACAGATGAATCAAAAAATGAGGGGTTGTGCATGGGCGTACTCTTCCTCAACGGTGAGTCTGGATGAGGTGCTGGACCCTATCCCATCCCGACGCCTTATCGTCGATATTGTCGTCGTCTTTGTCTTCGTCTTCGTCTCGGTGTCCGAATCTTGCTCTACATGCGCGTACAACGGGGAGCCATAATAAACGGGGCATTGATTCGCGCTGTGCAGCGCAGGTGAATCAAGACCGTGGCATGTTGAGATGTGTCGCACAGAAACGGTCGCGCATACATACATACAGACGCATGTGAAAAAGAAGATGGACGGAACACACCCCCACTCCAGGCGAAGTCTGCTTAGTCACCCTATAGATGCATTCGTTCATCCATCACAGTATGCAGTCGGCTCCGCTCCCTTCGATAACCAGGCAACAAGAATAAATATCAGATGCTGCCGAACCGTCCTCGTTCGCCTCGGTATGGCGAACCCGACATGGCCCCACAATCACCGAAAGCACGACTGCTCGCCTCGCATCCATCAATCCTAACGACTGTCAGTGCCACCACCGTGGGGCGCCTGTGGTGTGAATACGCCGGCTACTTTCACGTGCAAGTTCATGCACTCCTTGTGGCTGACCCGCCGCCATCGATGCGACGCGAGCTCAACAGACCGGGGTATGGGGGCTGATAAGCGTGGCCGACGGGAGGGATCGGCTGCATTGTTGAGGTTAGTTGGACGACATGTTCTTTTCTTGTCCAACTCGGTGACTGCATCTTTACATAGTAAAACAGACAAACAGGCAACAGTACCCTGACAGTCATTACATATGTGCATACGTATACGCAGGTATGCATCTAGGCAAACAATGAGGCCTTCCGCCAAGCTGCTTCTTCTGCTTCCACCACCATCAGAACCAATCCCAGCTCATAGTTAGCACATGCCACTCCCTCTGACAATGTAACGGCAGAAAATCCATTGGGAAAAGGGAAACTGGAAACCGAGGAACACGAAATGAGTCCAGATCGCCCCACCCGGACAACGCAAGTTCCCATCTATGGAACGTGCCAGGCATTGGTCAATTGGAACCCCGGGGATAACAAAAAAAAAATACTTCATGTGCGAGGCTTCCAGTATTGCACCTTCATCCAACCCCTCGCGTATATAAATTGACGGTAGCCCGGTGTTCTTTCGTTGCGTGGTACTGTATTGAATCGACTAACACGTTTCGAGCTCAATGGAGAGCAATCAATGTAACAAGCCAGCAACCAGAACTTCATTGCATATAGCTAACCCCCACGGCACTTTGCTTATCGATATTTCTCTCCCGAAAAACGCAATACTTTGCCCGTATGCATGTACATGTAATCTTGTATACCGACACACTCTAGTGATGTAACTGCGAGAAAACACAAATCACCCACAGTGATAAGAGAGAAAGAAAAACCACGCAAACGATAACTCTGATGCAATGTCTACTTCATTAACATCTCTAGACACTCTTGGATCTTTTTTTTATATCGTTATTATCGTGAAACAGATTATGGATTGTGTAGGGATGGATCGAGCAGTATCCAGCAAGATGATACTTTTTTTAACGTTGCCTGCCCTCTTCTTACACTTAATCCAATCCTATGTACAAACTAATAACACAAAAAAAATCGGATTGCATAACACTCCTGTGGATCATATCATATCCACTCTAATCTACCCTCTTCTGTCGGGTTGGAGGGGAGTTTGGGGTTCTCTTTTGTTTCTGATGTATGTGACTGAGCAGTTGTTACCTCCCATCAATCAATTCATCTGATCGTTGATGAATGTCTAGATAGTGCATAAGAATGGATACATGGATGAATGACTATCTCATTATCATATATCCCTCCTCTCCTCTTACTACGGTACAAATCAAGTGCATACACACATATACGAATACCATAAGAATTGATAAAAGAACACTACCATCTCTTTACTTCTCTGCTCTCATCGCGAGAGGATGCACACAACTCGTACGAAAACACAAATCAAAACTAAGCCTGGTGACTCCCCAGTGGAGTTTCAGTGGAGTTGAGTCAAATCAAGGCAAGGCAAGGCAGGATCGAGGAAAGCAAAGCACGTATACACACATCACCACTACAAACACTATTCTATTCACAGGGCGGAGACGGGCTGGCCAAGGAGGAAGAAGGGGGGGTTCTCTATTCTGGCAAACTATGCTGAGAAAGTGTGTTGTTGCATTGGGGTTTTGCGCGCGATGTGGAAGTGGGGGAGGAGAGGGGATGGACATGGGAATTGGAGCTGGAATGAGGTGTAGGAGCACGGCACATAGAACAGATGCGAGGAACCTACCTCATTTCCACAAGAGAACAAGGGGACGAAGGAAAGGGGATAGAACAGGCAGAGAAAGAGAACGAGAAAAAGAGGAAGGAGGGAGGGAGGGAGGGAGGACTGCTGCGCATACCTAGGCCGCTGATGTCTTACCGGAGCGTATGTTAACCCCCCATTCGGGGTCAAGCTTGGACAATGCAAAGCATGATAGTCTGAACACCACCGCGAACAAAGATTTGCAATTAACGTTTGAAATTTCTCTCTCTCTGGAGCTATAGGTGGTTTGAGTAAACTTACATCAACTGAGCACTAAAACAGACCCCCACTGCAAAAACTCCTAGCCAACAATTTAGAGTCCAGGTGAGTTCTTCGCGAGAGCCCACAGACTATCCAGCTTGCTTCGTGAGAGGAACTCCCGCGCCTCGCCATCGGTTTCACATCGTTTAGAGCCCCATTTCCGGAAATTTCGCTGCTTGACCTCGCCTTCGAAAACCAGTTTACAACTGTTGTAAGACAAGTCCTTCAGCTGACCCTGGGCATCTACTGACTTCATCCATTGTGGATCGTTCACTTGCTTCTCGGCCTGTGTATCCGTAGGAAGCGCATTTTCCGACCATTTGATGCGCTGAAGCATCAGCTTTTTGTACTTGTTGACTGAATGGATGCCGCCTTCGATGATTATCAAGTTCATTGTTGGGTTGAATAGAGTGATGCCGGTGAGTGCCAGTTGCTTGGAATTCAGATCAACCTTCGATCGATGTTTGCCAAACGCCAACGTATCAACCTTGAAGACACACATGTAGAGTCCCTTCTGGGCGTCTTTCTGCTGTTGTTCCTCGAGTTTTGCAAGTCGCTGTTCTTTGGTCAATTTACGTTCTTCGTTTGCCGTCAGATGCTGATCGTGGCGCTCCTTGATCTGGGACTCGACCAACTGCTCCACAGCTGTTGGATCTGCGATAGCTTGCTCGCCCATGACACGCATCATGTTGCCGCGCTTCACCTTGGGTGGTGGTGGTGGCTTCAGGCCCAAACGGATCTTGGCCTGTTCTTCCTTCAGATCCTCCCTGCGACGCATCCGTCGTAATTTGGCTTGTTCCTTGGATGTCAGGTACATTGGTTTGGCTACATGGAGCAGCTGATCCTGGGGTGCTTTGAGGTAAGGAGGATGTTGAACATAGAGTGTGATGACAGTATCGTCCCCATCCAGCTTAACCTTGTCTGGGCTGTCCAGACAGTCGTACGTCTTGTCTTCTAGCAGACCTTCGTCCCACCATTCTATGTCAGGAGGAGGCTGGACTAGATAACCTCGCTCGCTATTCTCGTCAAGGCCTGCGCGGCGAGCTTGAATGGCCAACGTTTTCTTGATGTGTTCTAGACGCTGCTGAGCGCGTAGTTTGGAACCTTGCTCGAGGTATTTTCCAGTTCGGCTGAATTGAAGCGTGCGCGGGTTTTTGGATCGCGCGGTACCTGCGTTTTTGGGATCGAAATAGGGATTGTTGGGTAGCTCTTCCTTTTTGGGCTCTGGCTGAGGTTCTGGTTGAGAGGGTTTCGGATCGATCGTGGTAGGACGGGAACCTTCAGTGGAAGTGAAAGTGGAAATAAAGGGGCCGCCATTAGCATTTTTTGCCACGGCAGTCATGTCAGCCAATCTGGCCTTGAGGGCCTGCAGCCTCGACGAGGCCGACGGAGCGGGGGCTGGCGGGGTAGGAGAGGCGACCGGAGCCGGTGAGGGAGAGGCTCCATTCGCGGGTCTCTGCGACATGATCTGGGCAGCTTTTGCTCTGGCAGCAATTTCGGCGGCCTTCGCTTTGGCGGAGATTTCAGCAGCCTTTGCGCGAGCCATGGCTACAGGATCAGGTCGGGAGCGTTTGTTAGGGTCGCCATGGTCGCCAGGATAAGGGCGTTTCTCGACCATGATGCAGGTGAGGTTGCTTGCGGATAGAGCTGCGGAAGCTGTTGTCAGGTCTGAGTCTGCGCGGAAGAGTTGGCGGCTGCCCTTATGACACTGCCTGATCAGGTATCAGCTGCTCTGCGGTATCCGTGACGCAGTCTTGATGCCGATCGAATCCACGCAGCGACGAAAGCGATGGTGGTGTGAAGGAGGAAGGACAGAGGATGTGGGGAAGTGAAGATGTAAGGAAGTAAAGAGAGTGACGCGACAGTAGCTGCTACCTGAACGCCTGCTGCCCCAAAAACTGGCCCACAGCCTAGTGCGACTTGGCGCATCGGCAAAACCCCGGGCGAACTTTTTCCATGCCGAAAAATTGTCCCCGCAAGGCTACAAGCTTCTTTTGTATCGCCGTTGCGCAGGCCGATTCAAAACTTTTTCTTCATACACATTGCAGGCGCGGGTGAAGCGCGTGCTGAGCTACCATCATGAATACCTCTCAGCCCGTTTCCTCCGCCATTGATGGCGTGCAATTTGGTTTCCTCACCAAAGAGGATATTCGAACAATCTCGGTGAAGCGCATCACGAATCCAACTACCTTCGACAGTTTGCTGCACCCTGTACCCGGTGGTCTACACGATGCTGCTATGGGTGCTTTCCTCGACAATGCGTAAGCCAGCCCAGAATCTTTGTATAGATTGTGTAGGTGGGCACCAAGAGCTAACATTAAGCAGTTGCTCTACTTGCGGATTAACTACCGACAACGGTTGCCCGGGTCACTGCGGTCACATCGAATTACCCGTTCCTGTCTACCACCTGAGCTTTCTCGATCAGCTCTACCGACTCCTCCGCGGCAAGTGCGTCTATTGCCATCACTTCCGTGTCGCGCGCAAGAACACCCACGAAATAGCCTCTAAGCTACGCCTGATACGCTGCGGTCTGATCAAAGAGGCAAACGCTATGCGTGAGCATGTCCACGAACACAAGGGAAAAACGAACAAAGGTGAAGAGTCATCGGACGAGGAGAACGATGACGATGATATTATCAGCGAGCGGAACAGTTACGTCAAAAGATGTATGAAGCGCGCTGGAATCTCGAAGGGCGACGCCCATGCCATGAGACACAAGACTGAGGCTGTTGCCGAAGCCCGCCGTGAACTGATCAAGGAGTTTTATGCTTCCATCGTCGCAGGCAAGAAGTGCCGCAATTGTGCAGGCGTCAACCCAACTTATCGGAAAGATCGTGGCATCAAGATTTTCCGCAAGAACTTGAGCACAAAAGAAAAGGCAGCAATGGCTGCTGCAGAGAAACGTTACGAAAACCCACTTGATGTCTTGAGGAGGAGAGATGCGAAGGCAAAGAAGCAGCCCGTTCACGCCGACGAGGGCGTCGCTGATCTGGACCCTGCTTCGGAAGAAGAATCGGACATAGATATGATGGACGCCGACGGATCACTGGTGGTGTCCGAGTCAATGACCGCCTCAAGAAACAAAATACAAGCAACAGCGGAGGCACAAGAGAGTATACAGGAGTATCTGAACCCGGCAGAAATTCGTGCGGCCATGATTTTGCTATTTGAGAAGGAGGAAGAAATTCTACGCATGCTCTACAGTCCGTATGCACGGTCCAAATCGTCTCTGAGCGACGTGACCGCGGACATGTTCTTCATACACAATGTCGTAGTCGCGCCTAATCGGTACAGGATGGAAGACAAGACTGGCGATTCTATTGCCGAGAATCCTAGGAATGGCCTCTTCAAGAATATTCTCAGAGAGTGCGAGTCGATGCGACAGATTACAGAGGAAATGCAGGGTAAAGAGAATGCGGCAGGGTACCGGCGCCGTGATTTTGGGGATCTTCAAACCATCTGGGTCAATCTTCAGGGTGCAGTCAACTCGCTGATTGACAGGGACGCCAACCCCGTGCAAGGTGCTGCTGGAAAATCCAACGCGGACGGTATCAAGCAACATCTAGAGAAGAAGGAAGGTCTCTTCCGTAAAAACATGATGGGCAAGCGTGTCAATTTTGCCGCTCGAAGTGTCATCTCTCCCGACCCCAATATCGAAACAAACCAGATTGGTGTACCGCCTGTATTCGCCAAGAAGTTGACATACCCTGAGCCTGTCACGAATCACAACTTCTACGACCTTAAGGAAGCCGTGCTCAATGGTCCTGATAAATGGCCAGGAGCCGTGGCGATCGAGAATGAGTTTGGCCAGGTGGTGTCTTTGAGGAAGAAAAACTATGAGGAACGTCAGGCACTGGCTAATCAGCTTTTGGCCCCTTCTAATACATCTGTGAATGGCTCTAAGAACAAGAAGGTGCACAGGCATCTCAACAACGGCGATGTAGTCATTATGAATCGTCAACCAACGCTGCACAAGCCGTCTATGATGGCGCATCGCGCACGTGTCTTGCCTGGAGAGAAAACGATCCGTATGCACTACGCCAACTGCAACACTTACAATGCCGATTTTGACGGTGACGAGATGAATATGCATTTCCCACAAAACGAATTGGCTCGGGCTGAGGCAATGCTGATCGCCAACACCGATAACCAATATTTGTCCGCAACGGCTGGAAAACCATTAAGAGGTCTCATTCAGGATCACATCTCTATGGCTGTATGGCTCACCAACAAGGATATGTTCTTTACACGCGAGGAGTATCAACAACTGCTTTACTGTTCTTTGCGACCCGAGGATGGACACACAACGTCCGGCACCCTACTTACTGTCGACCCTGCTATCTTGAAACCTCAACCTCTCTGGACTGGAAAACAAGTCATCACTACTGTCCTTAAAAATATCAAGCCCCAGGAATATGTCGAGTTGACTATGTCCTCTAAATCACAAACCAACAGCAAGCTTTGGGGTCCTGATTCAGAGGAAGGAAACGTTATTGTTCAACACGGTGAACTCCTTTGTGGTATTCTCGATAAAAGTCAGATCGGTCCTGCGGGTGGTGGTTTGGTGAACGGCATCTATGAGGTGTACGGACCTAAATCGGCTGGTCAGGTATTGAGTGTTCTTGGTCGCCTGCTGACGAGACTACTCAACGTGCGCGCATTCTCATGTGGCGTCGAAGATCTTATTCTTACCCGTGAAGGTGACGAAGCACGGCTGGCGGAATTGAAGAAGGCAGAGACAGTCGGTTTCCAGGTCGCCTCTAAATACGTTACCCTAAAGCCTGATGACATAACACCTACCAACCCCGAACTGCGAAGGCGACTGGAACAAGTTGTTCGTGACGATTCGAAACAGCATGCTCTAGATATGCTGACCAACGCTGCCAACTCAGAGGTTTCTTCTAACGTCACCAAGGCCTGTCTCCCGGACAAACTCATCAAGCTGTTCCCAAAGAATCAAATGCAGACCATGACAGGTTCCGGTGCCAAGGGTAGTTTGGTCAACGCCAACCAGATTTCATGTAATCTTGGACAACAGGTTCTCGAAGGTCGTCGTGTCCCGGTTATGGTCAGTGGAAAGACTCTTCCGTGCTTCAAGCCATTTGAGACCAGTGTTCGCGCTGGTGGATATGTGGTCAATCGTTTCTTGACTGGTATTCGTCCACAAGAATATTACTTTCATACTATGGCTGGTCGTGAAGGTCTCATTGATACGGCGGTCAAGACATCTCGATCCGGATACCTTCAGCGCTGTATCATCAAGGGTATGGAGGGTCTGCACGTTGAATACGATACATCGGTTCGAGATTCGGACGGAAGTATGATCCAGTTCCTCTACGGAGAGGATGGACTGGACACAACCAAACAGAAGTACTTGAATGATTTCAAGTTCCAAGCTGAAAACTTCGTCTCCCTGGGCCAGTCTCTAAATGCAGTCGACAGCTACCAGCACGTCGTCAGCAAAGAAGCGACCGAGTACAACAAAACAGCTTGGAAGAAATGCCGAAAGACTCGCAATCGTGCAGCTATGGACCCGGCTATTGCAGTATATGAACCCAGCCGTTACAGCGGCAGTACCTCGGAGAAGTTCCTTGCTTCAAAACGCAATGTGAGTATTAAATCTTCCCAAAGTACAGTCTTGATTTCTAACATGATGTAGTATTGTGAAACAAATCCAGACAAGCTCCTCAAGAACAAGAAGCACGATGCTCAGGGTGAGGTTCTGAAGAAGAACTTCGAAGCTATGCTTGATATGAAGTACTTGCGATCACTGGTAGAGCCTGGAGAAGCTGTCGGCGTGGTGGCTGGACAATCTATTGGCGAGCCCTCCACACAAATGACGCTCAACACTTTCCATTTGGCAGGTCACGCTGCCAAGAACGTCACGTTGGGTATCCCTCGTCTCCGTGAGATTGTCATGACTGCTAGTGCAAAGATCTCCACTCCGGCCATGACATTGTATCCTCACCCGGAACTATCAGCTGCGGATACCGAGAAGTTTGCTAAGAGTATCAGTCGCCTCCCATTGTCTTCCGTCCTTGATAAGGTTACTGTCACAGAAACAGTGGGCGCTGGCACACAATACTCGCAAGCAAGGAGATACAGGATTCGGTTAGACTTCTATCCCGTCGAGGAATACACAGAAGAGTATGCTATCAAAGTCCGGGATGTTGCAGACTCCATCGAGAAGAAATTCTGCCCACGCCTACAGAAGATGGTCAAAGCGGATCTGAAGAAGAAAGGGGAGAGCAAATCCTTGTCTACAGCACGAGCAGCAGGTCTACCTACTGTTGGCGAGTCATCCGGCACCATTGAACAGCAAACCGTTCGACAAGATGATGCCGATGACGAGGGCGGAATCGACGATGCTGAAAGTGACGACGGAGGTGATGATGATGGCGACGCGACCAATGTCAAGTCACGAAACAGGCGCGAAGACAGCGTTGAGTTTGATGCTCCCGAGGATGATGAGAAAGCCATAACCGACGAGATCGACCGCGAAGCAAGCGACGACGAAACGTATGGTGGTAGCCCCAAGCCATCGCGCAACACCTCCCCTGAGGCGGACTCCGAATCTGAAGATGAAATTCTGGTCCCCAAGGAGGAATCATCTGAAATCCGGCACGAACGTATCATTCAACAGTGCAAGGACATCAGCGTCTTCAAATTTGACGACAAAGCGGGGGCCTACTGTGAGATAACTATGGAATTTTCTGCCTCGGCTGCCAAACTGCTTATGCTTCACCATGTGGAAGCTGCCGCAGAGTTCGCTACCATCCACGTGATCCCCGGTATCACCTCAGCCCTCGTCTCCAAAGAGAAGGGTAAAGATCCGATTACAGGCGCCGATGTCGAGGTTCCCATCATCATGACCGAAGGCTCCAATTTGGTTGCCATGCGCGAATTCCCCGACATCATTGACACGTCGCGGATCTTCACAAACGACATCGTTTCTATGCTTCATCTTTACGGTGTGGAGGCCTGCCGTGCGTCCATTGTCCGCGAAATGCACGCCGTTTTCTCGGGTCACGGAATTTCGGTCGACAACCGTCACCTCAATCTCATTGCTGACACCATGACTAAGGCCGGTGGTTTCCTTCCTTTCAACCGCATCGGTATGAAGAGCAACCCTTCGCCCTTCATGAAGATGAGTTTCGAGACCACCGTCGGCTTCCTCAAGGACGCCGTGCTGGAGCGCGACATGGACGATTTGAGTAACCCCTCCGCTAGAATCGTCGCTGGCAGACTCGGAAAGGCTGGTACTGGCGCTTTCGATGTCCTGGCGCCCGTGCAAATATGGGATCCACTAAAGGATGAAGAGGATGTTGTGGATGGGGTAGAGGGCGGTGATGACGTCGAGATGGTGGATGCATAGTACGCGAGCGCTCTTGCGGGTTCTTGTTTTTCTTCTACATGAAACGGGTGTTAGGTGGGTGATAGGGCGTTCTGCTTCTGTACTTGTCCGTTGACGTTGTTTCCTTTCTGATGGAAAACATCAGTTGTGCATGTCGGCATGTGTGTATGTAGTTATGTAGGCCTTTTAGGTACAATTTGTACACCTAAAATATAATCAGACGTCTTTTTCTTCATCTTTCCTGCGATATGTCAGTGTTGATGAGGGCCTGCTGCTTCCTAAAGACTTGCAGCATTGTCTTTCCAACCTCAAGATAGACGCATCTCCCAGGAGAAAATCACATCGTATTAGCTGGTCAAGAAAAGAAAAGAAAAACGAAAAACGAAAAAGAAAAGGAAAGCGAAAAAAGAACGAAAAAAGGAGATGGTATTCAAAGCCGTACTGTGACGTGAAAACTGCTGTCACTTGACCAATGAAGTCGATATCTCCAAGTATACTAGGAGTGATCAATCAAGTGTCTATGACAAAATGGAGTTTGCCTCGTTCCAAATGACGAGCCACTACTCAGGATGTAAGTCAGAAGGCGTGATGGTAAACTTATATCAGGATGAAGGTGTGGCGTGGTGGAAATGGATACTGTAGAGGGGAAGCACGAGCTGACGTAAACAGAATCCTACTTGCCTATCATGGTAGCTACACCTAAATTATTCCACTATGTTCACACCGCCATATAGATGAACATGCACGCGATTGAATCATCTCCGCACAACCTGAACAACGTCTGACACCAACACCATGTTTCGCACAGTAGCATGCAGACTACTTACTCGCAATACCTTGCCACGTAGCGCACGGGGTTCCTATTTATCTTGTGGTCCATTTTCCCACCCAGTCAAGCCTGCCGTCTTTCCCCTTTTACATAATCGAAGTGGACGCAGCATGTCGACTCAAACCTCAAATTCACCAGATAAGCGGTACACCACCTCATTTGCCTTGTTCGAAGCCCTCTGGGAAGCCGGTATAACAACCTGTTTCGTCAATGTGGGATCAGACCACCCTTCTATTATCGAGGCCATCATCAAAGGAAAGCGAGAGCGCCCAAATGCATGGCCACGGATGATCACGTGTCCCTCTGAAGTCACGGCAATCTCTATGGCAGACGGTTACGCAAGGGTGACTGGAAAACCGCAAGCCGTTGTTGTCCATGTAGACGTGGGCACTCAAGCGCTGGGACAAGGCGTGCATAATGCAAGTGTTGGCCGTGCTCCTGTGTTCATTTTTGCTGGAATGTGTCCATATACAGAGTCGGGTGAGATGAAGGGTTCACGGACGGAATATATGCACTGGTTGCAGGAACCGCATGATCAAAAGGCTATTGTGCGGCAGTATTGCAGATACACCGGTGAAGTTCGTACAGGACTCAACGTCAAGCAGTCTATTGGCCGCGCTTTGCAATTTGCCATGAGCGCACCCAAGGGACCAGTATACCTTACTGCCGCACGGGAGGTGCTAGCAGAAGAAGTGGAACCATATTCATTAAATCAAGATGAATGGATTCCCATCGGACCCGGCGCACTTCCTCAGAACGCAGTATCCGAGATAACAGCGAAACTTGTTGAATCCAAGAAGCCACTAATCATCACAGGTTACTCCGGAAGAGACAGACGTACTCCAGAGCTTCTTGTGGAGCTCGCAGATCTAATCCCGGGCATTCGTGTTCACGATACCGGCGGTAGTGACGTGTGTTTTCCATCCTCGCATCCAGCGTCTGAAGGATTCCGGCTCAGTTTCGACGACTGCACAAAGGATGCAGATACAATTCTGCTTCTGGATTGCGACGTCCCATGGATTCCATCACGCAACCCCCCTCCCAGAACCGCAAAAATCTACCAAATTGACATTGACCCACTGAACCAACAGATTCCGGTATCTTTCTTTCCAGCTCATGGGCGATGGAGGGCGGATAGTTTCACCGCGCTCAGCCAGCTCGTGGACCACATCAAGAACGATCACGCGCTCACTTCGACTCTCAAAGACGAAAAATATACCACACGCGCCAGACTCCAAGCCCAAAAACATCGTTCTCGTCTCGCAAATATCCAGTCTCAAGCTGGTCAGCTATCGCCCACGGACTCGCTCAACCCAAATAATATTGGCCACCTACTCCGAGAGACTCTCCCCTCTTCTACGGATTTCGTCGTCGAAGCCGTAACGGCATCGCAAACCCTTCACGATCAGATCCAACCCTCTCGTCCTGGCAGCTGGATCAATTGCGGCGGCACAGGCATCGGGTGGAGCAATGGTGCAGCCGTAGGCGTTAAAATGGCTTTGAGCGACTCAATCAAAGACGAGGGATCTGACGAGAAACTCGTTTGTCACGTCGTCGGAGATGGGAGTTTTATGTGTGCGGCACCTTCCAGCGCGCTATGGGTTGCTAGCAAATATAATGTTCCATTGCTCACTGTTGTGTTGAACAACGGCGGTAGGTTTTATCTAACATTTGATTTCTGCTTCCCCGCTTTCGCGAATGAAGTTGGCTGCTTTTGGTTGAATTCATCATCATGTTAACTTTGAACTATGTAGGCTGGAAA
This sequence comes from Periconia digitata, assembly GCA_948474695.1. Lineage (NCBI taxonomy): Eukaryota > Fungi > Ascomycota > Dothideomycetes > Pleosporales > Periconiaceae > Periconia > Periconia digitata. The sequence goes on along the minus strand of CAOQHR010000005.1, from coordinate 2,680,646 downwards.
GCTCCCCGTAACTCGACCCAACTCGTTTATCCAGATGGTCTGAATCAAAATGCTTCGGATGAGGAGATCAATACTTCCTTCTCCCCGACCCCGAACTACGCCTTACTAGCCGAAGCAGCAGCAGGAGCGAATCTCCCCTCCGACGTTGATAATGCTAGTGTCGATGGGAATTGGATGAAAGGCGTGAGAGTCAGCACAGTCGAGCAATTCCGGCAAGCGCTTCACGATGCAACCGAAAGAGTGCTGCGGCAACGCAAAGGCATGTTGATAGAAGTTCTGATGTGAAAGTTGCCTCAACAACCCTTCCCAATAATTTTCCTGTTTCGAAAGATATTAGGAAGGGGGTGTATGTGTACATGCGTTTAGCGCCTCCAACAAGTCACAAAGTTTCCTAAATGCAGATACTAAAACTGCCACAAAGACATACATTCATACAAGGAAAAAAAAAGCCCCCTTCACTTTCCTCCTTTCCCAAAAATCGAGAATGTCTCACACGTAAGCACCAACCACCGCACCCCTCCACCGCTGACAAACCAAACTCCGGAAAAACACACTTATTATAGCACAAAATCCCACCGCACTTCTTCCCAATTCACCCCCTAACCCCCTTCCCCCCAGGAGTAAGAGGGAAAAACAGTCATATGACGATGCATCTCAGCTCTACATATGTATACTCAAATGCAGGTTCAAATTCACCATGCAAAAGTTCACATGACACCGTTAGATGCAAAGTAAACACGGACTACACTAACGGTCACAGAACAGAAAAGGTCCGTTCATCCCCATGTTCTGAATACGGAAGGTGTCATGTCTATATTTTGCCGGATGGGGAAGGGTCCGAGACATGCATACATAAAGATATATACTAATGTATAGATGCGGCACTGTTGTTTTCCTGGGCAGAAGAAGACTTCATTTTAGGTTGAAGGGTAAGGGTGATTGTGCTTGTGCTCGTGCTCGTGATACGTACGAGAGATGGTGAGTTGCCGGACTTGTTGGCGAAGCAACGTTGTGGAGGGCCGGGTTCTCTTTACATGCACGACGACGGGATAAGCGAATAAAAGGAGATGAAAGGCGAGAACTGCACGTTCAGGGTATCGAAAATCTCATGGGGGAGGAAGTAGTAGCATGGGGGAACAGGAGCCGATGAAGATGGAAGCATGTGGCCGATTACTCCCTGAGATACGCATATCGCGGATGGCGAGACACAAGACAAGGAGAATTCGAAACTCTACTGATTCCGAATGCTTAGAAATTTATATCAATAGGAAAGCCTCGCTACAGGCAGCACCCCATACACTTTACCAAAGCTCATTCCACGAGCTCGCCGCTGACCTTGACACCCTTGACCTTCATATCCTCCCACATACAGTTCATACTCCCCAGCCACTTCTCCAAGATCCATGAGTAATTGAGAGAGTGTCTCAGCAGAGGCTTATAATCTGCATCTCTAGGCCACACCTCGGATCGACTTAATTGCTTATCTAAAGGGCCTGTTGGCCCACTGACAAAAGTCTTGCCACTTCCTTTCTCACTCTTGCCTTCAAGCTGTTCTATCACGGACGTAGTTCTTGATTCAAGCTGACGATCCCCCCAACGACCCTTGAAGTATAGAAACCCAGTAGGAACGTGTGATTTGGATGACGGTAGGGAAGATACCATGGTGGGGAAAGGCATGAAAGTTGACAAGAAAGGCGTGAAGATATAGTAGTATGACGTGAGAAGGGGGTCGTACACGGGACCTGCAGTGTCGGTTTCGTCCACGAGCCGGAAACGGAAGGGAACGGATAAGTTGGGTATGGTGTATTCGTGCGGGCCTGGAAGAGGATACAGAGCGTGTGAGCCGTTGGCACAGTAGACAAGCGGCTATGAAAATCCGCAGGTTAGTTACGTGTGAAAAACAATTACTGAACCATGAGTGAAGCAGAATTAGAGGAAATACTGCTTACACGTTTTCCCGACTTATCTTTCTGTACGGCGTCGAAAATGTATGCTTCGCCCGTCGTGTGTTGAGAGAACCACATACACTTTGGTTCGCCATCTTGGAATCTTATCATGTTGTGCTGCTAGTCACCGACGTGATCACCTAGAAATTTTCGATTAGACCTTTTCCAATGAGACTCAACCCTTTCACATTCAAAATCACGGCCAGCAGTGGAATGCATAGGTTCATAGCAACTCACCCAGCTGTCTTTCAAGTATAGTACCTCCGTAGTTGAAAGCCCAGAAATAGAAATAAAAAACGTCTACGACACCTTCACCTTTATCCACAAGGATGATCACGCCAGTCTTCTGCTTGCCAGTTCCGCCATCTTTCTCGACTGTGCACCCTTTCAGCCAATCGAGGTTTGTGGAAATGTCGATATCGGAAGTGAGGTAGACATCTTCACCACCTCGATATCCCACTGAATTCAGATTATCAAGATTGTACAATGTGAGCGGCTCAGTCGGGACGGCGATGTACTGGGATGCGATATACAGGCGAGTGTGTAGGAGGGTTGCAGCCATCGAAGCGGGACGATATGGGTCGTTGGAAGAGAGTAATACGAGTGGTGCTGGAGAGTTGGTCAGTCAAATGTATCCTTGAGGATAAGCATCCACTGGTCTGATACCATGCTCGGTAGCAAAGCGTGGTACGCCATAGGGAATTCTTCGAGATGAAAATACTTTCGACATGTTTTCTTGCAAGGTGGTTCAGGTTTGAGGAGTGAAGTAATAGGGAGGTATAAGTGCAGTGATGGTGAGGAGGCTGCCAGTATGACGTTGAGGGCTAGAGCTTCTACTACGACATGACGTTCGATTTGGGATAGACGATGGTGGCTTCCCAGTGTGAGAAACGACGTGGACCACTCGCTACTTCTCAGTTCATCTTCAGCCGATGGCTTCCGTTCCAACCCGACAAGAGCTCAGCAAATGCTTTGAACTACCACTGACTACTCTAACTTGCTCATCATTGCTTGAGAGTGCTACCTCAAAAAGATATCTTACAGGACATCCTGGCATCTCACATCTAGGTTTAGTGACTGATGGCCTAGAGAGCTTGCTTCATTTCCCCGCAATAGTTGAACACCAACACGATACCCGACATTGAAAATCCAAGACACAATACTCCAACACGTTGCTTTTGCTTATATCCCTAAATCTCAGGCCAGGCGTTGAAGCCCATTCAACTATGGTGCCCAACCAACAGGCCTTTGATGTCGCCACGCACCTCATCGATGGGCCAATAACTACCTGCACTGCATCACGCACCGGCAGCGATGATGTGATTCTCAACGAATATACCCCTTGAAGTCCTGATAAAGCAATACGTTGAGGGTCTCGCGGCACTGAGACCGAGGCAAACCGCCAGATGGATCGCACCTCGTGATACCCACCAACTCAAGCTAACATGAATATAGACCGCCGCGGTGGCGATGGAGTCATGCACTATATGCACGAACAAAATGCGGTGTGCAACAGATTATACCACAGCCGAGCCAACGTAGGGTAATCTGCACTGCGTCTGCCCGAAACCTAAGCCCGACGTTCACCGCGAAGACTACGTGGAATTGGGGGCTGATATCTCTGGCTCTGGAGCTGAAGCTGAAGATCGGCTGTCTGGTCGGTGACGGAGCGCAGATTGAGGTATACCCTGATCGGAGATGTTTTTCCTGCATTGCATTGCATCGCCCACGTACTCGGGGAATTGCATGTCGCCCAATGCAATCATCATGTATGTTCAGGACAGATGATTCGACTCTAGACCAACGACAGTACTCGAGATGCCGATAATGCATCTTTCGCTGAGACATCCCTAACTATGAGTTCCGACATCGAAGACTCGTGGAAGAGGGTTGTAAAACCAGACAAACCAGCACCAATCCTTTACGCCCCATACCTACATAACCCACGCCTGCAGCCACATGCAAACCTTTCATGCTCAAAACTACCCCGCCTGTGCCGCCCGTGCAAACCTTGGACAAGGAAAAAAAGGCATCGAAGCATGTCATTGACACGGACATGGTCCCTTTCCGGAGAAAAACATGTGGTATCATGCCCGGCAACGCGGTTCAAGTCGTCGGCCCTTTATGAAAACAAAATACCCAGTTCGTGCAAGTCGGTTCGAAGTGAGATGTCGCAAACTGTTGGATCAAATCGTTTTTTTTTTGTTTCCCTCCGCGTAATAAACAAGAGTTGATTCTGGTTAGCAGTACGCTTTTGAGCGGCCATCCGCAAAAAAGCCACACGTCGGGAGTTGAAACGAAAATCACCAATCACAGCCGCCCTTGGAGTGAAACACGAACAACACAAACCAACCGATTGTTATTTAGCGACAGCATACCGTGAGCTGCTAGTCTACCGTGTCCGCGCTTAAGATTTGAAAACATTATCGAGTATAACAACAAGGCTTACACTCATACACGATTTGCTCAGGCGGAATTAGTCTCACTGGTATCGCGACTTCGAACTCAACAGCGATGGGTGAGACGACTTGATTGGACGAGTTGTAGTGATGCATGGTCAGGCCCGCCTATACAACAGGAACATGAAACCCACAATCGAATCGCCGACCTGTTTACCAAGAACGCATAACGGTGAGTGTCTCAATTATACTTGCGCTATTCATTGCTTATACCTGTGTAAAGAATAGCTCGGTATAGTGTAATACAACAAGGCGCACTGCTTACTGCGGAACTCTGCAAGGGATTTAGCTGGACACGGTGACATACTCAAACCGATTCCTTGGTCTAACTCTACCATACTCGGTGCTACTGCGCTTTGTGCGGCTCTTACTACACTCGTCCTATCTATCGTACGAGTACTGAATCGGGTATGTTGCTCGCTCGCTCGTGCAGGCAGACTATCGAGACAACGCTGTTGAAAATCGGGGCACGATGAATATCAACTTTCTGGAAACACCCAATGTCCAATGACCAAAAGACACAAGAACAACTAAAAAAAACATGTCCATGTCTGCCGATAGCATTACAGAAGCTCATAATAACCCCCTGTTTTTTTTTGTTTTCCGTTACCTTCTCAGGTAAATCATAACAGCCGCAGTCCATCCCAGTACCGCAGATACACCATTGATTGTTCCCCCATATCTTACCCATGAACTCACTGGGGCTTCTGTATATTGGGCGCTTTAGACCCTCCTCCTTTGGAGCGAAGAGATTGGGAATGATTAGAAAGAACATACCTCGATGAACGACCAGTTTCGCTCCAACGAGCTGCCCAGGAGGCAGCGAGCATAAAATCGATAACTCTAGTTGATTTATTAAGTTCCAGTTGGTGAGACAGTGAGAAAAAAGAAAGAAAATAATACAACATGACTGAAGAGTTGAAAGCAGACAAGTATATAAACAAAAAGGAAGAGTCTAGACGAAGGCGTATTAAAGAAATACACCTTAAGCATCCTTCTCTCTATCAAACATTTCCAGCATACAATATTTGTATATATGAACACTGAATATTATCTGTCAATTTCCCCAGTTGATTAAAGCATAAAAAAGAACAAGAATTCGTAGGACCAAAATCCCGTTTCACTCAAAAAGATAAAATAAAAATCGTAAAAATCAAAGTCTGTCCTTAAACATAAGAAATAACATAAGAAAAAACATACCGTCAGCATCTCTCGCGTGAATCGTGTACTCGCCACACGCCAAGTCGCCCGTTTGCAGTTCAACCGTTATCGTCGCCATTATTCCTTGCCCACCCTCTTTTCTCTTTCTCTCTCTCAGGATCGCGGGGATGCAGAAATTCAACAAAGAAAAGAGGTTGATTTTAATATATTTTTTCTTTTGTTTATTAGGCTTTAGTTGGTTCAGCGCGCATGTACGCAGAGAGAGAGTTAGGTAAGATAGGTGAATGGGAAGCGGGGCAAGCAAGGGAAGAGAGACAGATCAGCCACGCAAATCAAGACGACTTCTTTCTTAGGTAAGCAAGGCTGCGTATGTAAGTACATAGCTATGTACATACCTCCTTACATGTAGTAAAAGACAAATGCAAGGCTGTGCAAGACACAATAAATAGAAACAAAACTGTCCCATCCATAACATGAGCAGTGAAAACCGACGAAACGTAAGATTATACGTTGGCGAGTATATATAGCGCCCCCCCCCCCTTTTCTTTTATTCCTCTTTTCTTTCTGTGTTTTTAGCTCTCTGCTAGAAAAGAAAAAAAAACAGATGGGTTTTTTTCCTTTCTACTAGCTTTGAGGACTTGATGGGTTGGGGCGGTTGGATTTATATATATGTAATGATTAAAGTGTTTGCCACCGCGTCTGAACGCGCGATGGGGTGTTTGTAGCTTTTTGAGTTGAGGTGGTGTATACAGTTAGTCCGTTCGTGTATGTACATGATTTGACTATAAAGAAGGGAAAGCGGTTTCAAAAAGCGACAAATAATAGAGTATAGAAAACACCAAGTCATTGTGGACGATGAGAGAGAGAGTAATATATCATGATTGAGGGGGTATATAAGTATGTTTAGAGATAAGATGAGAACAACTAGGGAGAAAAAGATGCAAATTCTCGTCAAGTTTCCCCGCGTAAAGCGTCCCAGATGTCCAAACTTCATTTTCTTTGTTAAACCATGAGACCTCTCTTATTTGGAGAATCTGCCATGCAACGCCCGCCAGGGGCATTTGACACGTCCCGTTCGAATCTCACCCTCTTTCCCGCGGGAAGAACAACGACAGCGACTCAACAGACCTTAAACGCCGGAATCGCCTCGCCGTAAAAGAAAAACGAGTTAGCTAAAACACCAACGAAGAGGACCCCCAGATCGGGAAATCTAAAGATGATGGACGGAGTTCCTAGTCAAGCATAGTGGCGGGATGGCTAGCTGGGGCGTTGTTATTCCCAAGAATCCAAACGCTCCACTATTCACGATAGATGAATCCGTAGAGCCAAGACGGGCATGGAAGAAAAGCGCAGACCGACAATGGCGGCGGCGACGACAATTGCCGTTTCGTCTTCCTTATTCTTTCTTCCCATCTCGCAATTGGGGACGGACATGAGCGACCATGATTCAAGAGCTAGACCAGCGTAACAGCAGAGATCCGCACGCGGCCCGCGGGATCGGATCCTTCGCCGATGCCTCGCTTCACTCTTTGCTTTGGGCTTCGCGTGCGGGTTTGGCAGCAGAGACGACTGAGATTGGAGTCTGGGCCGCATCCCCGTGCATATGGTGGAGTAACGTGCAAGTCTCTAGATGCCTCGAGCGCATTCCTGCTGATTGTTACGGATTGCCTTTGTTGGCGGCGTAGCGAAAGTATGGGCCAGGGCAGGCAGCCATGTTGTGCTCACGTGTGGGCGGCGCAGGCGTGTGTATGCGCAACGACGTCGCCGTCGCCGGACTTCGGACGTCGATGGAGCAGAAGAACAGGGAATTTGCGAAGAAGGGAAAAAGAAGACGCCCGCGCGCTGATTCTTGTACCGGGAATCGGGTAATAACACCTTCCCCAAACGGGCCAGTATCCGAACGCGGGTTAGAACCACGAGCGAACGCCCACGCCAATTTCAACCTCAGAGCTGTGCGGAACGGGGCGTCTGATGAAAATATACGAGATGCGGAATGGGGATGGAGTCAGATCGACTCTGATCAGTCTCGAGCGCTGTGTGTTGCTATTTCTCTCCCGCCTCTTTTCGTTCTGCTTGTCACTCGGCCAATCTGTGTCGTACGTGAGAATAGGATGTTTGCCTTTTTCTGGATGAGGTTGGAACATCGTACATGCGCGCGCATTGCATAGTCGCCCAAGTCCAGATGGAGGCTCGACTAACTGGGATGCGCCCAATGCTTTCGCATAATTCCCGTGTGTCCCAGCCACTTGGTATCGAGCCGTCGCCCTCTTTCTCGTCCAGCCCAGTCTTTGCTACACTAACTGTGTGCGACGTCACAACCGTTGCAGCAAGTCGACGAGGGTGTATGGCACGCTGACCGTTGGAATCTCCGGACATGTCGATCTACTGCCATGATATGCTTGGGCTAGTGGAATCTCGTAGCCATGTGGGGTCGAACGCCGCTGCTACATCCTTGGACACTGCTGGAAACGGCAGCCTGCTCGCGACACCTGTTGCACGAGTACACACGGCTTCACCTCTTGTGCATCTAGCACAATCCCAGGGGAAAGTCCTCTACGCTCTACCGTGTGCATAGCCGTCACCTTTGCTCTGCTTGCTCCATGTAAACTAAGACGTCAAGCTTCTCTCGCCGAACTGTACTCGCTTTAGCTTTGGATGACCCTCTTCCATTCTTTGCGGCGATGGAGCTCCAGAATCTGTTGGGTAAGGTCGGTCAGAGTATCTTCCACCTTGCGGTACTGCCCCAAGCCAAGGACCGACGCAGCCAGACGTGTGTCAACAAACTCCAGTGGCGCCTCTCCAGGCGTGGTCCGGCGCGGTGGCGAGCCCTCGGATCTGACTCGGCTTCCGAGCTCGGGAAACCTATGGATGAGGAAATCTGCAATTGCTGCACTCGATGGCATTGTCCCTGCGGATATCACAAATCGCTTGTTACCGGCCTGCGGCACAAACGCGGATTCCACGCAGGCATAAACCAGATCCTTTGGAGTCCTGATGTTAGCATTCACCATCGAGAATGTAGACTGTGACATGTTCGACTTACTCTGACATCTGCGAAGTAGTCTATTCCGTAGGGAGGTGAAGTCATGCGTTCGCTCGAGTCATTGCTGCAAATGTTCCATATCCTCCGGTTTGCTTCTTGCAAGTCGGAGGAATTCTCCAGGGGCCGTATTGATGGACCGTAGACGCTAGGTGCGGTGAGATAGACGAGATCAAACCTGGCTCGGTTGTCCCTCATCCACGTTGACAAAGCATCGTAGACAATGTTATCGCTGGCTTGACTGGTCGCGAGAACATACTCCGAGTCAATGCTTGCTGCCCGAGAGTGGTTCGGAGTGCCGGCAAAGGGACTTCTTGCCACCTGGGGATCAACCAGCCAGCGAGCAAAGGGCGATAGTGAAGTTGCAAAAACTACCCTCTGGGCTTGAGGGGCGGATTGGCTGACAAGCTTGAGAAAGTTGGTCAAGGACTCGGATTCCAAGTTGATGAATCGAGCAAGGCAGTCGGCTTCGTCCGAAGGATCCGCAGTCACCGTGTGGATGACTGTATCGAAAGGGTCCCGATCGTCCCTCAGAGACTGTTGGAAGGCATTCGGTCGAGTGAGTTGATGGTGAGGTACGACAGTGAAATCCAGGTCTGGATAGGTCGTTGGGGGATACTGCTGACGTAGACTCTGCACATCTCCAGTGGATCCGACTACGGCCCGGACGGATACATTGTAAGATAGTAGTTGGCGGAGGATATGCGACCCTATAAGGCTGTGTGCGCCGGTCACGAGGATTCTTCGTCTTGCCATGATCCGAAAGCCCGAGGGAGGAGTGGTGTTTGCCGACAGCAGCGGGCAGATGTTGAGAGATGTGGTGTAAGTGAGATGGGATGACAGGTGAAGGAAGGAGGGGTTAAGATTCGGTGCAAGTATATGTAAGGCAAGTACACAGCTGCATGTGTGTACCAGAAGTCACGTTTCCAGGCACGAGATATATAACTCCAGGTGTAGCCAGGTAAAGTAGGCTAAACGAAGTTCCACGATAGGAAGATGGTCTGCAGACTTTTTTTTCATTTGCACAGGGAGCTGCACAAGCCTGGGCGCGGGTCGTGAGGTGCAGGCCGTACCATAGTGTTGTCATCACTGGGTATCAGAATGTTGCGCTCCGCGAGCATCGCACGCAGTGACCCTAAAATAAGACAGGCAAATGGACCCAACGCACAGCTAGGTCATACCAAGCATGTACATTGTACGGTACGGCAGATATTAGGGCTCTGCACGTGCACATGGACCCCCGTCCGGTCCCTCATTCTCTCCACAGACCGCCTATTGTGCCAAACCACTTTGCGAGGCCAAAGTCAGTCAGGTTCGTATATTCGATGGAGTAATGCCGCCATGGTGGAGGCATGCAGGGCGCTACAACACTTGCTAAGTGGGCCCTCGTCATTGGGTTTGGTTGGCTTACAGTGCTCAGCGCATGAAGATGGTTAGACCTGCCGCTGGCTGGAGGGTAGACAAAATGCATCATGGCATTGATCCATTCCACGCGAGGGCACAGGAGGGTCCGTTGGTGGTGAACGCCTGGGTCCGAATCCCCCCATCCATTGGCAGGAAAATGCCGAGCAGAGCGTGGCGAGCGCCACAGCGTAAACTTTGAAGACGATGCGCCAGAGATGGCTCCTTGGTGCTCTGCTTCCACGTGGTAAGAGCAGACCCTTGCTGTTCCGGAAGATAGGAACGACGTGCATGGTAGAGGAGGGGGATAGGTTCCTATACTTACATACGCACGCAGCAGGTAGGGGTCATGTCAGGGTGTATGTAAGTATGTACGTATGTAGGCATGTATATATGTATGTATGTATGTGTTATGTATGTAGGCTGGTGGATGCAGGCAGATGCAAGCAAACAAGCAAGGAATGATGATGATGACGATGATGCTGATGACGACTATAGCATATGCTGTCATGCGATGCGGTGTGGATAGGCCATACAATATGGATCGAAGGATGAAAATGGCTGCGTTAGATGCGCGGGCAGATGGTGGGCACTGCACCAAAGGATTTGGAGCCTCAGCAGGCAGCAAGAGAGATGCCCACAAGTTGGCCATCAAGATGAGGCAAGTATCCGTAAACTAGCCAGCTGCTGATGTGGGTTGGTAATGCTGGGAGGAAAGGGGAGACGAGCGAGCGAGGTATTACCTACCTACGGACTTTGACAACCAACGACCCCAGCGAGGTATCTGTAACGCAAGCGGCGAGGGCTTTCGGGCTTCCCAGTGACCAGTCCCTCGTCCAATCCAAAGCTGATCTGATGTCGGACTCAGCATTGGGCCGAGCAGTACGTCGAAGCAATCAATCGATCAACCGCTCCCGCGTCGAGCGACGGGGGCACGAGAGGTGAAGTCTCGGCCTCCACACGGGCGGCTGCATCGCGGGTTGTCGCCATGGTACGGTGTGTGTGTCTCTCCATCTATCATGCTTGCTTGTGCATCTATTGATTCTGCTGGTGGGTGGATGGTTTGCATGCTGCTGCTGCTGGGTGGCGGGAGGATGAAGCGACGGCATACAGGCGTGTGTGCTGCCGCACATGGACATAGATGGACAGCAGCAACTATACCGGTAGTATAGGCTTGGCTTCCAACTTAACACCATCTTAGTGACCCTTGCGGCACACTACTGAGGCGAGGGAATGGGGATAAGCTCCGTTTCATTTAGAAGCGATTCGTCTGTCGGGGGCCGAAACATGGTGCTGGTTGGAAGTGTTGAACACCAAGCTTGATCACATCTCGACTAGCCAGCAGTCGACTGTGACCGAGCCCCGGGCTTTGCTGACTTGCGTTCGGGACGAGATCTGCCAGGCCTGGTCGCGCACATGGGAGGTGTGGAGAATTTCGGCAACCTTTTCTGGGTGCGAGGTCGTGTTTGACTCGTCTGTCGGCCTGACGGGCGCAGTGATTGGTGTTGGGAGGCTTTACGAGCGGGCGCTCTTGACCAAGTGCTTATTTGGTCTTGACGAAACCCAACCCGGACCGGCACCAACAAGGGAACGCGAGCGAGTGTTGAGAATAGAAACATGGCTGCTGGCGCCGTTTAGGTGGAGGCTGTTTTCTGAGGGGACAAAGTCAAAAGGGGAAGCGAGAAACATGCCGCGCGGGTAGCGCCTAGTGTATACGGTGATGATGGTGGTGGTGGTGCTCGTGGTGGTGGTGGTGCAGCATTGGCGAGAACCAAGCTCAGATGCCTCAGCGCTGGGGAGGGCGAGCAGAATACACAGGATGGACAGTCGACAGACTGAGCAAAAAAAGGCGGAGAACAGCACTTGAAGGCCGAAATCCGTTTGTGCGCACACGCTGCATCCATCCATAGACAGAGGACGATGGTAAGAGACCTTGACCATGTTGTAGCGTACGTAGCGTACGTAGTGTAGTGTAGCCCTGAGCGCGGGAACCACCATCCGCCAGCCAGCCAGCTAGTGTGGTGTTGGAACCCAGCTGAAAAGGAAGAAAAAAAAAATTGAGAGAAAAGACTCCAAAAGCTTCTAGAAGGGGGATCAAACCTGTCAGAAGTGCAGGGAGCCATGCAGGGCTCGACCTGACACTCTGCCAGTCTCTCTCTTCTCTGCCTCTCCTTCTGTCTGCCTGTGTGCTCGAATCATCAGTTGACTGCAAAGTAGTGGGCACCTGAATCCGCTGCAGGGCATTATCGGCCGGCTGCTTCTCCCTATAGTACCGCACCATCATCGCATACATACATGCCCAGTTACCTCATGCCTGCTTCCTAGCAGTGTGTCGAGTTGCTGTCTCCCATGTACGCTAAGTGTGCATCGTCGTCTTTAGTATCTCCGACGCTAATCACTTCAGCCCCTTCCATACACGAAACACAATACGACAAGGGCATACACGGCACGCGAACGAATCGTCACCTCGTGGTAGAACAGGGGGGCAATACCTTGTCACGACTCATCATCACTTTACAACAGCGCTAGCTACTCTGGAGCCCCTCCTTGCTCTGCTTACACTGTCTGCATCCTTTTGGCTGCATCCCAATTCTTACCTCTTGTAATCCGCCAAGCCCCCGGGGGCCAGCACGGTTGGTGCTGCTGCTCCGGACTGTGAGAAGGGGCTAATTGTCCTGTTGTCTTTCCTGTTCCCTCTGTCTACTTTTGCCATGCTGAATTCCATTCACTGACTTGTTACACCCCATGTTCGATGCTTTCCATCTACGTCCATTGTCTCAGATGCACATCTTATAGGCCCAAGGTTGTATGCTATAATGCTATATACATCTACATCGGGAGACGTACGAGCAAGCGGACGAGGCACAGTGCTTATTCCCATCTTGCTCCCACCTGTTTGTCCACACCCTTTGTCGTGGACAGTCACATAAACACACACACACACACACACCCCCGAAGAAGCCAATGATAGTGTTCAATTGTTGATTCGTCATTCGAGTGAATTTCCCCGTAGTGTCTTCTCTATTCAGCAGAACAGGGCGCCCTGCCAGTTCGTTCTTCTCAGTATAACTGTGGACAATGCCGTGGTAGCTCCGAGTAGAGACGTTGGGGCAGGGATCATCAAGGACCCGCTCCCCCTCCTAATTTAACTTGGATTCCACCATCCTCCGCCGTGGCCCACGCGACCTACTCTAGCAACGACGCCTGGTTCGTGTAGAGCACATCAACCACATTACTCATCTTCTCGATTGTGTCGAGAGCCGCGTCATACGATTGATCCCTCTCGGACTCGTCGAAGACGATCAAACAACCAGCTCCCTGGTCCAGAACTCCGATGATGACCTTATCCAGAATCATCTGTGACAGCTTCCGCTCTACTTGAACCGTGTCAAGGCCCACCATCTTGGCAATGTGCTCAATCTCTACCCTGCTGAACGGCTCAATGACCTTGATCAGGTTTTGCTCCAGCATATTATCGTACAATCGCCGAAGGTGACTTGTGATGAATCGGTCGCTTCCCAGTTCCCGTCGGTAGTCCTCCAGCGCCGTCTCATACTCTTCCAGGCTGCGGTTGGTATGGGCACGCGCTACAGCCTTCATGGCATCTAAGCTCTTGCCTGCGTATTTGATGGCGTGTTTCGACGCCATGAGCGACGTCACGTCATCGCCTAGGTTGAGCATGATTTTGCAAAGAAGCATGTATTGGAGTGCGGACGTGGCTTTTTGTGCCTCATCCTGCGAGTGATATCCCTCCATGGCCTCGATAAAGTAGGAAAAGGATGTGTTGAAGTCACCATCCTCGGCGTGAAGCATACCGCTCTGCATGTCGAGGCCAGCCTGCAGCAGCGGGGGCGTGTAGACCGAAGCAGCTGAAGTTCGGGCCGACGTTAGGGCGGCTCTCCCCTTGGGTATGTTGCCTAAAGCATGATAGACCTTTGACTCCAACAGCTGCACCTCGACTAGCACCAGCTTGTCATCCAATCGCTTGAGCTCCTTGAGCAGGCTGTTGATGAGGGTGAGAGCGTCGTAGTAGGATTGTTTTTGCATGTGGAGGGAGACAAGGCGGGTCTCCAGGTTCTGGCGCAGGAAGCCTCTTCGCTCCGATACGGCCCACTCTATGCATGACTTGGTGACGGCGATTTGGACATCGGTGGTGTTGGGGATGGTGGTGAAGAGGTCGAGCAACTGCCGCACTACAGTTGGGTTAGCGGGAACATGAACATGCGCGTACGTACGCACATGGCGTGTGGGCAGGATGTGGCCGGGATGCATGCATACATGCATAGATGCAAGTACCTGTGCCCGACTCTTGCTGTTGCTCACTTACCTAACTTTGCCGTCTTTGCTTTCGCAAAAGACGAAAGCACCGATCGTGTTTGCCTCACAAGTTCGGCGAGGGCATCCACGCGACGTTGGTCGCGAAACAGCTCTCCCAGACTGATCAAGGCACTCTCGTAGTTCTTGATGGCGGCCTCATTGGACCCGGGGTTTGTTGACAAGACCTCCTTGAAGACCTGCTCAGCCTTCTTCGGGTCCGTCTTCGCAATCTTTTGCGCCTCGACTATTTGCTTGCTGGTCTCGGGGACAGCCATGGCGGTCGGGTGGATGTGTATGGACGTGGGTACTAGGCGTAGGCGTGCACGTGCGGGACAGTGGGTACTGTCGTCCTCGTCGTCGAGTCAGATGTATGCAAGCAAGAGCAGGAGATCGAGGTAGAAGGGGTGTTGATGCGGGCGATGGAAGGGCTGGGTTGGCTACGGTGAAGCTATGAATCGACCGCTTGCCATCAGCCTGAGCTCTCCCAACATCGGTCATGGATGGTGGCGGCGGGCTGCGGATTTACGTTTCGCCGCCCGCCGAGGGTTCTGGTTGCCCCCGCTACTATGTACAGCATCACCAACCTCACTCCCGCTATATGCGTAGAATTCTGTTATGCTCACGCAAATCAGAATGGTCCGCAACTACATTGGCCGTTGTCATGAATTTATTCTCTTGAAATGGCGTTGACTGGAGTCCGCTGTGCCGAATAGCGGTGCTGTGCGTAGCAATCGATGGGGAGATGATATTTTGGTTGCTGGGGAAACGATCAGGTGCGCTGGCAATGGTCCGCACCAATGATATCATTGCGCTCGGGACTCCAAACATTGATACATCAACACCTCACTGACCGCCTCACAATTATACGTACTCACTTCCCCCACAAACACATCCTCCGCTCTCCACTCCATGGTCCCTTGAGCCGTACTAGAAATCGATACCCACGCTTGAATGCTGCACGCGCCCGTTTGAGACCATCACTTGAGAATATCATCTCAATCCCGTCTACTCGACTTATCACACTACCGCGCGCATTGCATCTGCGCCGGTCGTTCTGCCTACCATAGGCCGCAATCCACACTACTCCACATCTTAGTCCCAGCTTCCAGCAGACCTCCAACATGTCTGTGGAGAGGGAGAGCTCTCGAGATAGAGAGCTAGTTCGACACTCACATTCTTTCTCGTCGGCAGACGGCAAGATACTGATCCCAATGTACGCCGCTCCCAGTCACAGAAAACGCCAAAATGAGTCGTCAGCTGACGTTGCAACTCTCCACAGGTGGGACAGTTCAGACCCGGATCGTGCGCCGCCGCCTCTTCCGCTCAATCCAGGGTCGCCAGTCTTGACCACTCGCCCTGGCACCTCGTCGGCCATAGCCAACGCTGCAAGAGCATTGGAAGAGAAGGCGCGCGAAAGCATGCCTACGAGCTCATACACTACTAACCCCCTGCCACAGAGATCTCCGGAGCGTTCCCTGATCAAAGGCGCCCACCACAAGCGCATGCAGTCACTGCAGACATCAGGCCTTCGAGACTTGCGTAGTTACCTCGACACACATCGTTCCCCAGAGCGCCCAGAACGCTCGACAGAACGACCGAAGACACGGTCAGGAACACCTCCACGCGAGTCTGAACACGACTACTTCGGCGTAGATGCTGCACCTTCCATCTCATCTCCTGATGTCCTCAAAGAAATTCCCCCGCTTCGACCCTCCGCTCGCCTCACCCATAAATCCATTCTCGGCGAAAACACTCCTCCATCCGCCACTATGATGGCCCTGCAGAACATGACCATCCCGCCTCACATGCTCGATCCCCCCACCCACAGCGTGAATAGCACTCCCTCCAAATCATCCCCACCTCCACTAGCGCCGTCACCGGCCGTCACCTCTGCTGAGCCTTCGGATGCTATATCAACCCAATTGCTCAGTATCACCAACATTGTCTCCAGTCTGCAAAAGGACATGTCGCAATTGAGCCGCCGCAGCAAGGACAACGCAATGGATCTGCACGGCCTCAAAGAAGCTACAAATCAGCGTGACGAGGACATTCGAAAGTCTCTCAAGGACCTTGTATGCTCCATGGGCCAGACGCAACATGCTATAAGTGGCCCTGCAGAGTTCTCCCGATCCGGAAGCAGCCTGGGTGCCAAAGACCCTTTCATGACCCCCACGAAACCTTTCGCTATGCCTCCGAGAGCTGGATCTCCTGGTTTCATCATGGAAGATAGAATAGGTAGCCCGAATCCATACTCTGTGGAAGGTGCTGCGAGTGTTGCCATGCTTGAGAAGATTATTCGCGAGATGGTGACCAAGGACGGCCAGGACCGACTCGTCAATGCCTTGGAAAAGATTGTCGATCGCGCAACCGGGGAGACAGCGAAAAAGGTTACTGAGATGGTAGAGTTCGTCAAGCAAAGTTCTACGAACAATAACGCCGCCAACGCCTCACAGTCGTCTCCAAATGGTGCAGGCCCGCTCACTCGCACTGTCAGCGAGGGGGTCTCACTGCACAAGGTCTCGGAAAGCGGGAAACCATACAGCAGCCCCAAGGCTGCTGATTTTGTCAGCGAGGAAATGCTCAAATTTCTTCGCAAAATCAAAGATAGTGTAGCCGAGGCCGGTGGTGTCACTATGAGCAACAAGGCCTTGATCCAGGACCTTCGTGGCGAAGTCCTAGGGATGGGCCGAGAACTGGCTCGTAAGATCGAGGAGGCAATGATGGAGAGATCTGAACAGCCTGCTCTCGAATCTGGTCGACCTAACGAGGAGGTAGGGCAAATCGTTCAGGCCGGTCTAGAAGACCTCAAGGAGCACATGGATCGGGTCATGCGCGACCGGAGGCGGCAGTCAATGTCTTCAGTGACAACTCGCAACACAGTTGATAGCAACGAAGTTTACGACGTCGTCAAGCATGCTCTTGCTGAACGCGGCCTCGATAAATACTCCCCGGACGCAGCATCCTTAGACAAGGAGGCCATTGTTTCGGCAGTCAAGGTCGCTTTTGAAGAATATCAGCCCAATATTGAAATTCAGACGATCGGACTGAAAAACGAAGAAGTTCTTGATTGTCTTCGTGAGGGACTGCAGGACTATCAAGCCAACAATGGAGTTTCTAGAGAGCACATCGAACAAACCATCCAAGAGTCATTGCGACATGTTCAGCTACCTGCGCCGGTCAACGAAGCCCACGAAATGCGCGATGAAGTTCTTTTCGCGGTTCGAGAATGTCTAGAGGATTTCAAACCTTCTCTTGTGTCTCAACAATCCTCATCAGAAGGTGTCTCTCGAGAACTCATTCTTGATGCCATGAAGCAAGCTCTCGCCGAACATCAGCCCGAAGGCCAGACTCTGGACATTCCACCGGAGGCTCTGTACGATGCTGTTAAAGTCGGCTTGGAATCATCCCGCGCTTTATCTGCCCCTACCAACGATGAGCCCGCAATGCAACATCTCCAATCTCTAGTACAAGAGATGCATTCCGAATTCAAAACATCTTCTGGAAAAGGAAACGACACGGAACAAGTGCTTGAGGCTCTCCGTGAGGGATTAGACAATCTTCGATCCCAAATTGACGGCTACGTCGACAAAGCCCAGGACACCACACACAAGGACG
This sequence comes from Periconia digitata, assembly GCA_948474695.1. Taxonomy (NCBI): domain Eukaryota; kingdom Fungi; phylum Ascomycota; class Dothideomycetes; order Pleosporales; family Periconiaceae; genus Periconia; species Periconia digitata. The sequence continues at coordinate 2,662,707 of CAOQHR010000005.1, read as the reverse complement.
AAATTCTGGACAACCTCCACGCAGAACTTGGTCAGCTTCGGATCGATGTTCAAGGTTATGTAGCCGAAGGCTTGCGTGGGGACCAAGAATTCAAGCAAGAAGACTTGATCACATATATAAAGTCTGAGTTTGAGCATCTCTTAGAGGAGATGGCGAAGCAGAAGGTTCCCACCAACGACGACAAGGAAGAGATCCTCCAGGCTTTGAACGCTGGGTTTGGTGGCATGAACTCTCAAGTCGTTACCCGTAACATGGATCCGGGGTCGAACGAGGAATTCGATGCGGTCATGAAGGAGGAGCTTGAGTTACTCAAGGACAGCCTTCTAGCCGACCACTCAACACACAAGGGCGAAGTAATTGAGAAGTTGCAAAACGGCTTCGACGGTCTACATGTGCTATTCCAAGAGCATGCCAATACTTCGTCTGGCACCAACGATGAAGTACTCGTTGCCATGAAAGAGGAATTCGAGCATCTCCGTGAAACGCTCGCCGGTGGCCTTATACGATCCGGCGGCCCGGCAGACAAGGAGGATATTATCGATGCTGTACGTGAGATAAGAGACGGTCTCCGCGTTGACCAAGAAACTACAGCCAAAGAATCACTGGCCGCCTTCCAACAAGACCTTGACAACCTGAAAGAGTCGTTTGGAAGTAGTCTTGTCAAAGCAGAAGATCCCGCGGAGAAGGCCGACATACTTGACGCTATCAAAGCCGCCCTGGAGGAACTTAAAGCTGGCTCTGCCTCTGGAAATGTTAATGCCGAGCTGCTTGAAGCCTTCCGGGGCGAATTCCGCATTTCGACAGCACAAATCCAGCAGCGTACGCACGACGAATCCGTAGAGATGCTAGATCAAATTCGCTTGAACGTTGATGATCTTCGGTCGCATTTGGAGAAGAAGCTTGACAACCCTGATCGACAGATGTCAGCCACCAACGACATTCTGGATGTACTCAATGAAGGTTTAGAGGGGCTGAGAACAGATGTCGACAAGGCCGTCAACAAGCCTGTGGACATGACTGTCTCCTATGAGATTCTGGACACGCTCAAGTCCGGACTGGGAGAGCTACGGGAAGATATTGAGAAGCTCAAAGCTGCCTCCAGGACCAATGAAGATGGAGAAACGCCGGTAACGACCGGCAATGAAGTCGTGCTCGCAGAGGATCCCGAACAAGCTCAACCTGATACAACTAGCCGTGAGATAGTCCCCGACTCTGACTCCGACTCTTTGCGACGCAATGATCTCGAAAAAATGGAAGTCATACTCGCACAGCTACAGATCAAAGTAGAAGCTATGGATGCCAACATTCAGAATCCCTCGACCCCTGAGCCTATTGCAGCTCCAGGTACAGCAATGAAGGATGATCTCACTGGTATGGCATTGAAAGATGATCTTGTCAGCATCGAGGAGCTCCTCAAAGACGTCCATGCTGCTGTTCTGGTATTACAGGATCAGCAAACCCCCGCACCTCCTGCCGAGGGACTTGCGTCCAAAGAAGACACCGATGCTATCGAGACATTGCTTGATAACATGAGAGCCAAACTCGAAGAGCTCCCACTTCCCGATCCAGCAACCAGTGCGACCAAGGAGCATTTGGAGGAGGTCGAGCTGGCAGTTCGATCCACGTCGGAAGCCATCGAAACCCTGGCTAAAAAGATTGAGGAGGAAGGAGCTTCGAAGGCAGACGTCACGGTAGTACAGGTGATTGCTGATGATATCAAGACTGCTTTAGATGAGATGAAATCATCAAAGTCTGAAGAAGACGACAACCCGCAAGCCAGCAAGGCCGACGTTGATGCCCTGTCACTACTTGTTGATGATCTTAAAATCAAGCTCGATGAACTGAAGATCTCCGACCCCGAACAACTTCCAACGAAGACTGATTTCGACCAACTCAATGACTGTGTCAACGACTTGAAGGAACGATACGAGGACGACATCGCAGTGACGGCCAAGAGTTTCGATGACCGGCGAAACGAAGCAAAAGGCTTGTCTGAGGATTTGGGCGAGGTCAAGACTACTCTAGATGAGGTAAAGGAGCACATCGTTGCTTCCCTCACTGAGGGTGGGTCACTCGATGGACTGAAAGACTCTTTCAAAGCAATGGAAGATAATGTCATCACGAACTTCAACATCACCCCTGACATAAAGGAGTTGATGGAGACTGTTGCACGCGAGTTCGAACGTGCCCATGGATCAATTGCGGACCTTCAAGTCAACCAAGTCGAGAAGACCAGCGAAGCGAAAGATGCCATCATTGCGAGCTTTACAGAGAAGATCGATGAGCGCTTCGACACCCTGATGGCCAAATACGACGATGCTCAACTTCTTGCTGATGAGCAGGCCAAGGTAATGAAAGAGAAGGCGGAATCGCAGGAGAAGATCCTCGAAGAAGCCAAGACCATGGCCGACGAACTTCGTCTTACCATCGACACCCTGGGCAGCTCCATCACCAACATGAACGACAAATTTGAGGAAACAACTCAGAAGTGGTCGACGGATTCTTCAACAGTCTTCACCAAAGTAGACGAGGCATTGGTGAAGCTTGAGGACCAGAAGCTTGAAGACAAGACGGAGCATTCGCACACTCGCGATGAAATCAAGAACATCGAACGCATCTTTATCGGTCTCCAGGATAATGTCACTGAATATCACCCCAAATTCATGGTTGCGCTTCGGGAGATCGAGGCATTAGTCAAGGCGCATTACGATCACGCCCAGAAGATGAAAGATGATGCGGAAGAGCATGCTCGAGCAATGAACGAGGACGCCAAATCTCGCGCTGAAGAACTCCAGAAACACTTTTCATCTCTACCAGCGCTTCTCCCCGCGCCTGCACCGACCATCGAAATGCCCGAGAAGTACGATGACGCTCAGGTACAAGAGAAGCTCGATAGACTGCTGGGTCACGTTGATGAAGCCGACAAGGCTGCGGATCAAGTGGAGCGTCTGGACGAGATTCACGCTCAAGTCAAAGCGACCGCCACTGAAGTTAGTGAATTCGTCGCCAAACAAACTCAATTCATCACAGATGGCAACGAGACGAAAGAGCGAGAGGCCGAGGAGCTCGCTCTCTTGGTCGAGCGCAGATCAACCCAAAAGGAATCGCTCGAAGCTGACATTGAAGCTCTAAAGGCGGAGAAACAGCAAGTAATGCAGGAGCTCAAGGAAGAAAAGGAACGTGCCATGGCTGAATTGAAAGAAGAGAAAGAACGTACTATCCAGGAAGTCAAAGAAGAAAAGGACTCCCTTCTTGCTGTGGTGGCTACCCTACAAGCTGAGCGGGAAAACCTCGCTAGCCAGAAGATCCGTCTTACCGGTCAAGTCTCCTCTCTGCACACCGCACTTGATATTCGACGAGAGGAACTTCACATGATGGATGCCAAAGCCGACGCTCTCGAACGCCGCATTGTCAATGGTTTGATGGACCACTCCCGCGCACTCATGATTGCGAAGGATGGACGAAAGAGCCCCATCAAACAGAAAAAGCGTATGAGCGTGGATGTTCCCGCCGATACAAGCAAGCTGATGCCTCCTCCAAGTGCGGTAGCCAACGGATTGTCTCTCGCCCTGAAGCCTCGACCAGCTATTCGTCGTAACGGCCCACCAAATCCTGCCAGTCGTCGTATCCATTCTTTGAGCCAAATCAGCGGCAATGCTCCTACCGGGGCTCAGGCTTATCCCGTGACCAACATCAGTCTGTCTAATGCTGGACTCAAACGAAGCCAATCAGTTCGAACGAACAATCTTCGCAAAGGTTCCTGGGGACCTACTGCGACGATTGCGAACAAAGAGAACGAGATTTTGAGTGAAGAGGATGAGGCTGCCACTGAGCGAGGCACCCCTACCCACGCTGATCTCATCATCGAGGAAAACAACGACGATATTGGAAGCCAGACAGGAACCGAACGCCGCCATAGTCTTGATGCAACATCCTACACTGACGGCGAAACTCCTGGTTACGACAGTCGATCGGAATACGGCGGCACTGATAGCATGTACTCTGGCTCCTCTTACTTCACCAACAGCGACGGCGACCGCCGCACATCTTTTAACTCGATGGCACACTCGGCCGTACACGACACCGCCGAGAGTATCGACGAGGAAAGTGAGGACGAGATATCCGAGCTCGACCAATCCGACGCTGAAGATGACGATCCCACCGCCACGATCGATAAAACCGATTTCGCTGCTCCTTCCGAGATCACTGCATCCGAAGTAACTGGCTCTGAACTTTCTACCACCACTGCTGGTAGCGACGATGGACCATTGCATACGCAGTCCGAGATCAACCGCGCTGTCGAGGAAGTCATCGCCGAAGAGCTCAAAGATGGCAAATTCGCCCTGCCCAGCGATTCCGGCGTCGGCACAGATTTGCCCACCGCGGACCTTGGGAATCAGAGCGATGTGGACGCTGATTACTTCAGGCGCGCGGCAGAGGAGGAGAGTACGGTTGGGTGAGTTTGAGACGCGGAGTGTGATGTTTTGGTGCTTTTTTCCATGGTTGTTCGAAAAAAGAATGATTTATTCTCTTCTTTTGTACCATTGTTCCCGATCGGTCACCCACGTTCAATGTCGGGCTAGGGGGTTCACGAGGGCAATAATGGATGGTTTTGCTATTGCTGGAATATGGGGTGAAGGGTTCCTTCGCTGAGAGAGATGATCGATGAGGTGGAAGAATAACATTGGTGGTGTTTACCGAGTTTGCTCGGTAAGAACTTCTTTTCTTTGTAGCTAGCTACTTCCTTTTCGGTCATCATTGGCTCTAGGGTTTTGTAGGAGTTTGGGTTGTCGAGGAGACTGTATTTTTTTTTCTTTGTCTTGCGTAGGTGTTTTGGAAGGGAAGGGATTGGATAGGCGTGTCGGGATGAAGGATTTTCACAGGTCAATGATGACTCTCTTGTTATGCACCCTTCTGTCCTGAGCATGCGTGACCTATCGCTTCTTCTTGATTCTGAGAAGCTGCGGATGGCCACACTAATACTAGGTATTGTTTATCAAGTAAATTGAGGGAATTCATCTTGTATGTACATGTATACGATTGAAACGAGGTGAAGTCAATGCAGAGGAACGCTTAACAAGACTGGTGATAACAGTTGAAATTTGTGATGATCTGCAAAAACAAAACGCCAACACCCAAATGAACGGAGAACGAAATCAAGCGGGAACGCTGTACAAACCTCCCTTCCTAAGCAATATCCTGCAATCAGGTACCGCCGCATTGTCTGCAGAACAGTGACTCCGCGCAAGGCATCTTCAGATCCATCAAGCAGTCCACCAGATCGGTAGCTCCAACTCTGTCCTCACTCATCTCCTCAACCATACCCAAAATAACGACAAACAATTGACGAAGATCAAAATCGGCAACACTGCACTGGATCAAAGTCCCCTGCACATCCTGAAGGCGTTTCCGATAAGGCGTACGATCCTCTGCCAACTCCCTCGCGTCCGAGAACAAAACCGCCATGATCTCAATAAACACACACCCCAAGGAAAACACATCAGACTTCCGATTCCTCGGATCCCACTCCGCGACTTCGGGAGGACAATATCGGTCCGTGAAACCTCCCGGCTTCCCGCTCGTCATGGTATTCATCCCCACCAAGTCCTTCGCGATGCCGAAATCCGTATATACCATATGACCGTTATGCACAAGAATATTACTAGGTTTTATATCCTTGTGGCGGATCTTCAAACCATGCATGAACGCAAGCCCACTAGCAAGACACCCAAAAGCCTTCACAAGAACAGCTCTCTGCTCTCGTGTAGCAGACGAAACACCACCATTTCCATTGCTACCGCCATCCTGAGGAACCCGTATCTCATACAAGTACGCGCTGAGATCGCCATCGCTGGCAACGGGCGTGAGAAGGATCCCGAGCTCGCGGCCGCACGCGTACGACCATTCCACGTTGACGATGTGTGGATGTCCGCGGAGACGCTTGATGATTGCGATTTCGTTTTGCACTTCTTTCTTGAAGCGTTCGAGGGTGTGGCCGTAGTAGGGGGTGAAGATTTTGTGCGCGTAGCGTCGGCGTGTGGTGGGCTCTTCGACGACTTCGACTTGGGCGCTGGCGCCCATGCCGAGGCGGCCGATGCGGTGGAAGGGGAGATGCGTGCGGTCGACGATTTCGACGTGCTCGCCTGAGGTGAGGCGGATGCTGGGGTTGTATGACATCTTCGCGAATGTGGATATGTTTGCAGTCTTCTTTTTCCAGAAAGTCAAGACTACGGAGTATTCTTCTTGGACGATGCCAATAATAAGGAGAGAACAAGATAAAAGCTGGAACAACCTCTTATAAAGAAAACACTTGTATGAGCGAAAGAACTGAAGAGGTTTAGATTGGAATGGAATGAAGTTATCGTCAAACCTCCTCAGCTCGCACAAATCCTAACTTCTTTATAACCCCCAAAGACCCCCTTCAAAACATGTTCGAATCAACTACGCCGCCCCCATCCGTATCCCCAAACTCCACGCGCTATATATATACATGTATGCGTGTGTGTATGTGCACACATGCCCATCAAACAATAACAAGAAAACAAGCGCCCGCGGTCCCCACCCTCTCAGCGGCTAAGCCGAAACACTACAGAAAGTACACATGTAAGCGCTGGAACCTGACCTCCGCCAACGACAAATAGCGCCCACGGCGCTAAAAAGATCATGATGTAGGCGCATCGAAATGTACGTGCGTGAAAAATAACAAAAATGCTGTTGGGTCCTTGATTGGTGAGTGAGAGCCGTATAGCCAACCCTTAGCCGGAAAAAAGGTTCAAAATCAATAGACAAATGACTAGCTCTACGAGATTGATTCTTCCTAGTAGTTTGCATGGATATTTTCTTCATCATCCATCATTTAATTGGTTATTATATATAATTATACTAGTTAGGCCCTGCCATCGTTTATCTCATCATGTTCGCAGTTTGCGTTTCCATGTCCCATTTCCCATTTGCGCATTCTCGTTTCAAACAGTCAAACCTCCCGTGTGGATTGCGTTTCGCTTTCCCTCTGACGACTCATATCTTGACATACCCATAAGAAGAAAGAAAGGGAATAAAAAACATATGAAGCAATCCGCTAAAGCAGACGGAAAAGCCCGTCGCTGCAACTCGGACAAAAAAGCAAGCAAGTGGCTCGTCAAGGACGCGAGGCGTAAAGAAGGGGGAGGGTAAGGCAAGCTGTCAAAGCACATTCTCACTTACCATCAAATGTCCAAACTCCAGACAAGAATGACAGATCTACTGAGTAACACCTCTCAGACCTTGCAACACGAGCCCGAAGATAACACCTCTAGCCACACTCTCGACTTGCATAGCGTCAAAAACTTTGCCCAATGCTTCTCCACTCGCTGCATTTCCCATAACACTTGTTAGTGCCTGAGGCATGCCCCTCTCGACTAACAATTTCCGCGCCTTGATCCTCAACGCTTCCTTCTCGTCCTCATTCGGAGGCGCCGGCCAAGCCGCAAGTTCGTCGGGCGTGGGCAGCGCGTTGGCGCGCATCTTGCGAATTTGAGCAGCGAGCCCGGCATCTGAAGCTGAGGCTTCAAGAACGGAGGTTTGTAGGAGTGCTTGAATGGAGGTGAGTTGCGGGTTTCCGGGGCGGAGAAGGAATGTTTTTGCGGCATTGAGGAGAGTGCGGCGGAGGGTCCATGCAGAAGAGAGTGTATAAAGCTCTGTGATAACGGCAAACATGAGCTCGATGATGACAGTAGTCTCCTGCTCGGAGAGTGATGAGTGTGTCCGCGGTTTTGAGGGGGTGGGTTTGGAAGGCTGAGCAGTCCGTGCTGTTGGTGGGTTTTTGGGAGGCGAAGCGAGAGAAATGGCGGAGAGGCGGCGTGGGAGAGAAGGTGGAGCGTCGCTTTCATTGGTTTTGGTGAGAGACAGGGAGGTAGTAGAATTACGAGCAGGTGAAGAAGTATAGTCATCCGTGATCTCGGAGGGCATTGGTGGAAGATTGAGGATCTGATCGCCGCCCATGGTGGGGGACAGATCGAAGCTCTCACGGGCTGACGGTGCGCGACTGTTGCTGCGCGATGCGCCGTAGACGGACGACCGACCTGATTTCTTGCCATCGCCATCAGGATTGTAGCTAGGTCGACGTTCCATAAGAGCTTCGCGCTGCGGCTGTTGGTCAATTATGGGAGAGTTAGGATTGCGGAGCGATTCGGTAGATGTTCGTCTTGTCGCCGCTAGGGATAACGAGCTTTCAGTGCGGATATGTGTTGGAAGTTCAGATACGGTGCTCTCCGCCCGATTGTGGCGAGTCTGAATCTGCGCATTCGGAGTCGAAGATGTCGATGTGCGCGATATACTAGCAGGACTACTCGTTGTAGTGGATTCGCGATTCTTCTTTGCAGCAAACGGGGTTCCCACGCTGCCCAATACACCAGTCACGCCTCCAAAAAGAGCTTTGCCACCCCCAGCAACCTCTTTGGGCGCTTTAGTGAGGACATCCATCATGCCTTTCCCCATAGTCTCGAAGGCCTGCCCTGGCCATATGCCACTACCGCTGGGAGACTTGCCAGACCCAATCTCTTTGTCGAGGAAGCGCTTCATTCCTTCGCTCTCCGCAAGAGGTTTGTATTGGACGGCGTCATTCAGATAGCGCTCCAGCTCACCCCTTAAGGAGGGTTTGGTGTGGTTCTTCCAGGTGGGTAGTTCTTTGTGTGCTTCGATGAAGCCTGTTGCGCCTGCGATGGGCGCAATTCGTCGAAGTACCTCATGAAGTGTTTCAAAGTCAGAGTATCTCTTTGCTGACATCCATCCCTTATAATAATCCAGGGAGGGCTCGATCTGAATCAGGTACTCAACCATTGGCTTGTTTCGTATTATGGCCTTTTCTCCAGGCTGAGCATCGTCGAAAATGGTGAGCCTACAGTTGTGTAAAGTGAGTGGTGGGGGAGGAGGTGGGGGATCGTCCAACAAGGCTGTCGGCGCATTCGCTGGCGGGAGAATCTGATCAAAACTGGTGAAAGATTGCTTAGATTCTTGCTTAGGCGGGGAGTCCGGTATGCTCGTGGTCGGGGGCAGGCTGGCTTCGGATAATGGTTTCGTGGGCGCGTTAGAAGTTATGGAGGTCGACATGTTGTCATTCTCAGCTAGTGTCTCGCTTTGAGAAGAAGTCGGTGTGATAATTCCTTGAGTGGTGCTCTCAGATTGATCATCGGTGAGAGACGAATTCGATGGGGTTTGCTGGTCCTTGAGACGTTTCGCATCTTCGTCGGCGATCATCTGGCTCAGTCGCTGAGCCTCCATCAGGGCATCGTCCATAGCCTGCTGGGCCTGACTAACAGCCCGCTTATGTTTCTTGACCTCTACAGAATCCTCGGCAGTGCTCCCTCCTGTGCTGTTTCTTATCGCTCCCTCGGCTGAACGCGCAGATGAGCCTTCCACACCGGCATCGATGGCATTCAGCAGCTCTGGCTCGCCATCCTCCAATAGGTATACGATCCAACCATTTATCCATTCCGGTTTCGAACAAGTGGTGACAATCATCTCTAGAACAGTCTTGGCTAGGATTTGGTGTAAGAAGACGCGTGCAGGCGGACAATTGTATGTCTTCGATTCAAGATAATTTTGGAGGATGTCTTCAGCAGCCACATCAAACTGTTTAGCCTGATAATCATGGCTAAGTATGTTGGCAAGCGTGCTGTCGCGTTTCATTTTCAGGTATGAGTCGATGGCTTCGGCAGCGGTGTCGCCGGGCGATGCCATGATAGCGTTTGACAGTTCTTGAAAAATGATGATCATGAAGGAGGAGGAGCGGGTTGTGAAGTCAATGAAAATGTCCGCCGGACGCTTTCGCGAAAGGTGGTTGGACAAAGCAAGGATGAAAGCTGCAAATGTCTGGCGACTCGCTCTTGGGAATACATCTTCTGTGGGGAGGATCGGCGCATACCACCATCTGCCAGGAATTAGATGAATATGTCTAGACATAGAGTAGGTTATCCACATACTTGACATAGTCCCGGATGACGGCGTCAGTGAGCTCAGTGAGGGCTGCTGCCGTCTCCGGACGAAATTCCGAGAAGCCTAGCTCTTTCCCAGAGGCTAACTTGACAGCTAGGTCTGTGTCCTCCTTTTCATTTCGAGCGTTTTCGTCTGTCTGAATATCCCCATTCTTGATTCGACCGGCTACATCCCGCCAGTCAAGCACTCTGCGCGCGATGTCGACACCCAATTCACGCCTGCGAGGCTCAGCCGCTTGTCCAGCATTGCGACCTTGGGTGTCGTGTCCTTGACCCTCCCATGTAGCATGAAGCACCACGCCACCCACTACGCCAATCAGCAACAGGCCAAACTGGCCTAGAATCAAGTATGTGCTGGCACCCAGTCCCACGAGGCATGCGCCTAGTGATTCATTGCTGGCCGTTGCCAGAAACGTGAGGGCGCGGTCAGTGAGTGCTTTCACATCGAGGGGCGGTGCGTTCGGAACGGCGGAATTGTCATGTTTTGGTGTATTCGCGTCTTCTTTTGACTCTTTCGACTCCGAATCGGATGTAGGCGCAGTAGCAGTATTGAGTTCGTCTGATGTTGCTTGCGACTCGAGCAAGCTCGCCGGCGGTCCGAGGGGATAGCTCATGGTGCCAGGTTGGTGGTGGTTGTGAGAGTTGACATCAGCACATTATATGGAAGGACAAACAGCCCTAGGAGTTTGAATATCGGTGAATTGTTTTAGAAGTGGGGAGGGTGCTATATGTGAATAGATCGAGGCCAACAAGCAATGTGGCGTTTCAGATATCTATTCTTATTCATCCCCTTCCCCGTCGTCCTCAGCTGTTTCATCGGCCCCTTCGGTCAAACGTATCGCCGACCTCCGAGAACCCCCACGTCTCCCCACACTCTATGGTTCCCCGTTCACTCCCGTCCCGATCTTTCTACATCCTCCATCCACCTACCTACCCACTCCCATTTCATCTCATCTCATCTCACATGATGGCTTCCACCACCGCCGAAAACAACCCTGAAACCCTCGCTCACGTCGAGAAGTTCTGGCAGAGCCGCAAACCCCATTCTCCGATATACGAGTTTCTTTTGTCGGACATTGAATTGACTCACGCTTCCAAAGGCCTTGTTCGTGCCCGTCTCCCGCTGACCAAGAACCACGTCAATGCTCACGGCGGTATTCACGGCTCTGTATCCGCCACTCTTATAGACTGGGTTGGTGGAATGGCTATTGCTGCATGGGACAACAGGACTAAGACCGGCGTGAGCACCGATATCCACATCTCCTACCAGAGCTCTGCGAAAGATGGCGACACCATTGAGATTGAAGGCATCGCTGGCAAAGTTGGGGGCACTCTGGCCTTCACTACCGCCACCATATACAAGCTCGTCGAGGGCAAGCCTGGTCCCATCGTTGCCACAGGCTCGCACACCAAATTCGTTAAGATCTGAATGATGATGCTGCGCACCTCTTCAAGCAACTAACAATTTAACGATGATGTGATCACATTGTATCAACTTTGCTATCTTCTTTGGGCCTTCATTCCGCTCCTCCATGAATGATGTCCCACTCGGGTAGCGCATAAAAACCACTCTACGCTTTAGACCCTGTTCCACGCAGCCTCACGGCTATGACGGCTTGGGAACTGCGCAGAGTGTACACATAATACACGACTTTTGTTCTTCTCAAGGTCAAAAATTTTAGACACTTCAAGAATCAAGAATCAAGATTTTACCCCTTACAAACACTTATGCTTCTGTGCAACCGCCGTCTCATCCGATTTGTACCGTCATACCTATGTGCTCAGCCCTAAATGACGGTTTTGCGCAAAACTCGGCATCGTCGAATGAACAGGATTCTGGTACTTTACGTACCTAGTCGGGACTATAACCTGCCAACACCCATTTAATCTAGGCGATAGATCCTTCTAGGTCCCACAAAACACCGATATATCCATCCAACCTCACCCTCAAAATGGATATCATACGCTACTGACCCTACCGCGTTTGCTCATCATACTAAAGAAATCCTGTTGGCTCCACCCACACGCGCGTCATTGCCCGCCGTCTTTTCCGCTCCGCTAGGTAGCTTAGCTGCCAAGTAACCCTTCTTTTCTGGAAACGTTCTTTCACGTCTCCCACTAAAAGATCTAGAACGTGTCCCTTCTCAGAGTAAACTCATAACACTTTACGCGCATGCGTGCGCATCTCTCTTGGGACGTTCACCCCAAGCGCAAACGCCACATTGGCGTATGTCATGCGAGGCAGTGGCATACATCATTTCTCGTAGAGAGTGGCTTTAGTGTGGCGCTCTGGTGTGGAAATACGGCATGAAGACGGGTAGCGGGATCCATCTGTCTGGGTGTGGTTATGGAGCATGGTGTCAATTGACGTAAGTTGGATGAGTATGTTGGCAGTATGGTCGCTCTACAACGTAATGTACAGATATAAGTACGTGTTGTTGTCGCCATCACAATTTTCTTCCAAAACATCAAAAGTCAACACTACACATTACTTAACAACCCTCGAACTCCAAAAAAAAAACCAATTAGCCGTCTAAATCATACCTAAACACCAATCTGCTCTATCTCAAATCAAACCTTCAATTTGTACCATCAATCCTCACAGAAATCGAACCAACATAAATCAGAGCGTATATACGACCGCCCCATCACCCCTCTCTCTGAACAACCTTCAAACCTCCACCAAGCTACATACAAACACAACAACCAAAAATCGAAATGGGCTGCGGACCCTCCCGTCTCTCTTCTCGCCGCGACCCCTACCAAACCGGCGGCCTCGGGAGCGCTCGTCCAGCTCGAACATCTCGTTTCGGCGGCGGCGGAAGGACCGCAGAAGTGCATCACCACCACCACGGCGGAGGCGGTCCTCCCATGGGCCAAATTGGCGGCGGCATGATGGGTGGAGGGCGTAGGATGGGTGGGGGAATGGGCGGTGGTATAGGAGGGGGACGAAGAATGGGTGGAGGGATGGGCGGAATGGGAGGGCTGATGGGGGGACGGGGGAGGAGGTGTTGAGTGATGGGTGAATAGGTAGAAGTAGTGTTTTTCATTTTGTTAGCGAATTTTTCCTTTATTTCTGGGTAGCGTGTACGGTTGTTTCCTGTGAGTAGTTTTGTATTATGATCAAGATTGTTTCTTGAATTCGTGTGAATATGATGAGATCTTTGTGAGACTTTTGATCTTGTGTGATTTTCGAGCATACTAGCTGAATTGTTTATCTATCTTGACGGGGTGACGAGTTATAGACTCCCTACAGTGAGTAGTTTTTTTTCGTTTTCCAACTCTTGACTTTATGAACCTGATGCTGTCTGGCAGGGTTTTAGTTACAGAGAGCAATATATGTAGGTTAGTTTCCATCTTCGGCGCTGTAGCTGCAGCATGTGGAGATGTCATCGGGGTTTATTGAAACTTCGAGGGGAATTGCATGATGCAGGACGACAAGGGTTGGTTTCTGCATACGAGTTGGTTCCGTGGTGACATCAACCCGTGTACAGCGTCTATATACTGCCTGTTCGCGTCGTATGTTAGGAATCTATTATCGGACATCTTTTACCGTTTCCTAACTCTCCGTTATGTTCCTGGTAGATATGCGAACTGTATGTTTGTCATGAGTGAGCGAATCAGTGTAGGATAACGAATGATGCATTGTACAAAACGGTTATGCATAAGTAAATACGATCATGAATATATTCCGTGGAATATGTGGAGTATTGGATTCAGAAAGACCTCCTACTCGAAAGGAATATAATGTGTTCACAGACGACATAGAATCCACTGTGCAACACCTCTGTTGTTGCTGACACGATCAGAGTATCGCCCCGGGTACCGGAACAGGAACATTCGGGGTTGTCCGTCTAGCATTTTGTGAATGAGGATTAGCGAGAACACCAACGACAAGAACAGCCTCAAAACTTCTAGAAGGCAGAATCGAACAATGATTCGGTGAAATGAAGCTTTGCCTTATAGCGGGACCGATGTGGATTTCGGAGATCTGCATTAGGTTTAGCGCCATCAATATCTCCTTTGCGCCCCTTTGTTTTGATCGCGGGAGTTCCCATTTACTATCCACATCTACGTTCATTCCCATCGACAACCGGGAATAAAGTCATTTGCTTGAGTACAGAAGACCATAAAGCCTGTCAAAAAGTAGATGCAGATCTCATTGCAGGGAACAATCCTTGATCTCCTGCCTTTCACGATGCCTAGATGGGCGCCACGGAGGTCGGAAATTACCTACGACGTGTTACTGTTTCACACTTCTAGGGACCAGACTACTCTGGCATACTAACTTTTCAGTCTCCGTAGTCGCACGCCTAATCACTAACACTTTTGACCTTTCACGGCTGCGTGGAATGTCACAGTTGGTACTCCGGCCAATCACAATACACCCTGCCTCGAGGCTTTCTTTTGCGCGAATCATTGATCGAAAGTTGTTCTCGCGACTGTTAGACGCCGCATGTTCCTAGGCCCATCTTGTTCAAAGAGATTGCGCCAATTGTGGGGTGCTTTCGAAACATGTGTGCATCTGTAAAGGAGTTGGGTTGTTGTTTAAGTAGAGTTGGGGTCGGCCCTTTTGGGAATACTCATTATTCAACTTCATTCCTTTCACTCGTTAAATCATTCACTCAGTCACTCTTTACTACTGCAATTTTCCATTCATTCCTGCTATCACGTTATTTATTGCTGTATAGATTGAATCTAACATGCATTTCGTCACTACTTTGTCGGTGAGCTTGCTCGCCGCTATTGCAACAGCTCGCCCCAGCCCGCGCGCGCCTGACCAGCCCCCAGTGTATGTATTCGCAAATGTTCAAAGATTCATGGCATTTGTAGCTGACAGTTTAGTTTCGCGCATTACATGATCGGCGAGATCTTCGACGATCACACGGAACAAGACATTTCAGACGCGAAGGCTTTGGGCATCGATGCCTTCGCCTTGAACATCAGTACGTCAACATTCAATCTAATTCGCGATGAGACTATACTGACCTGTCCCAGATAATATCAAGGATTCGTGGTCGGTCAACACCGTCGACCGCCTGTTCAAGCACGCTGATGCGAAAGGCTTTGGACTTTTCTTCTCCTTTGACATGGCCAAGGACGCGGGATACTTCACCGCCCCTGATCAGTTCCAGGACTACTTGAAGAATTTTCTCAAGCGAAAATCCTACTACAAGTATGGAGGCAAAAACCTAGTCTCCACCTTTGGTGGTGAGGAAGTCAGTGCCACCCAATGGATCAAGTTCAAGGAGAACGTGGGCAACTCGATTGTTGTCCCCGGATACTACCAATCCGAACAAGCAGATGGCAAGGTATTTGAGAAGAACAACGGTCTTGACGGCATTTTCAACTGGAACTCTTGGCCCGAGGCCGGATCCAAGACCAAGGTCTCGGCCGCTGGAGACAAGACCTTCAAGAGCGCCGCCACCAACGGCAAACTCTTCATGATGGGCATGTCTCCCCTTCAGTTCAAACACATGGACAATCAGGAAAACCGCTACCGCCGCGGCGAAGATAACCTCGAGCTACGCATCGAGCAAGTCCTCGACGTCCAGCCCCAAATGCTCGAGCTCCAAACCTGGAATGACGGTGGCGAGGGCCACTACATGGGCAAGCTGTGGCCAGAACCCATGACCGACGCTGCTGCCATCAAGAAATACGTCGACGGCTACGACCATACCGGCTACTGGCAAATCCTCCCCTCCTTCATCCAAGCCTACAAGCGCGGCGACAAGGACACCAAGAACATGGTCCCCACCAACGGCAAGAGCGTCCAAGGAACCTTCTGGCACCACACCCTCACCGTCGGCGGCAACTGCGGCAGCGACCCCATCAAGAAACCCTCGACTGCTTCCGCTGCTGAAGACGCCGTCACCGGCGTTATCCTCGTCGCAAAGGGCAAGTCTGGCTTGACTGTCGTCGTCAAGAACGGCGACAAGGAGCTCGGCAAGCAGGGTCTCAAGGAGGGCTTCAACAGGTTCAAATTCACCGGCTTGGGCGCTGGCAAAGTCCAGGTTGAGGTTTGGGAGGGATCTACCATGGTTTCTGGAGGTTACGGACCCAAGGAGGTCAAGACCTCTGACTCGGTTTGCAACTACAACTTCCAGGTTGTTGCTATGGGTGCTTAGAATGGGCGGTCTACTTGTACGACCTTTTCCGTTATAATTCTTCTTTGTATATTTTTTCTTCTTATTTGGAGGTAGTGAGAGCCGACCTTAATTGATAGGTCGAAGACAGAAACGGGCTACTATGTAGAACCGACCAACAAAATCAAACAATCCCTTTCAAGTGGGCAATAATACTGCGGTTTCTTGCTTCTGAGCACTTTGTGATACGTGATGTGGTTCACATTAGCGGTCCGGCACATGAAATAAAAAAGGAAGTATGTGGTTCCATATTGTTTTTACTCTCATCTTCGATGTCGGTGTGTCATGTGGTGGCTTCGTAGCGGGTCAGTGTGGCCAGTCTTCACTCTCTGAGTGGCTTTAGCAGAGGTGTTCAGTCGGACCGTGTGTCACCGGAAACAGCATTTCCATCGGACAGCCGTAACGCTCTAGTATGTGCGAAGAAAAGAGTGCTAATAAATCTTTGGTCATCTATACGATGCGTCCGTGCATTCGTCAATGCTCTGTTATCGATAGATGTAATAGCGGAAGCGACTACTCGAGATGAGTTTGAGCCGCTGAGAAAGGAAGTTCCTGTTAGAGCGTATTGCCTGTTTTTTGAAACCTCATCATTGTCATTATTGTTGTGTGCCGGAGCACCCGCAGCTCCAACATGAGTGCTTGTTATCTTCGAAGCGTTATCACGATGTAGGTTGGTACTCTATCTTAGATGACTCGCGGATTCACGCTTGTCGACATACATGGGCAGAATAGAGCACGTGTCCCTGATCTATATTGGGAGTGTGAAAGGATCCGAAATTGGTATAGAGCTACCTTTACCAGATCTTATTCTCGTTTGCCACCTGACCGGTTCTACCGGCTACCATCTACAGGATCATGGCTGAACGCCTCATAGCCATGGCATATACCAAAGCGAGGCAATCTCTGCCGATGCAAGGGACTTCGTACGTTCCTTGTCAAGCGAGGTGGTCTTAGAGTCTGGGAACTGACTAACACGATTTTCTGGAAGACTATTCCATACATCGGGATCCACTCGTAGGAAAGACTTCTTCAACATTTCACTGTCCCGTGTCATCGGTTAAAACAAACAGCGGAGTCCAGCGCAGTTGGCTCGCAAAATAATTATCTGAGTCATGTGTGCGAGCTCAACGACACTCTTTCCTTATACGTATCTTGGAGAATGTTCAGTGCTTAAAGTGGCTGAACCACTATATCTACTTAGTAGGCAGAAGCCAAGAGGGTGCGCTCGTGAAGATGACTGAAATTGGTGACAATGGGATTGTTCTAGATGCTTACTGGGTGTTTGTTCTGGCAGCTACGAACTGCCGTGTGCGTGAGAATTCCTATCAGACTTGAATCGAGTAAAGTAACTTTTCCAAGACGTCCAAGCGGGAGCGATATTGGGGAAAAGCGGTTGCGGGCGGCATTCAATGCCGGTGCGGACGCGGGCCCCAATGGGACGGTTTGCGGAGACCGCTAAGCGCATCCTTCATTACTTTAATGCGTTTCTAGGATTGTTGTATCGTAGCCCACCTCGAGCGACAATCAAGAGAAAGAAATTCATACAAAGATCCTCTCTGTCCAAAGATCACTGGACGCATTCGCTCTTCTCGGCAGGTGCAAGATTGTTAGCAGAACGTTGAGGTTTCAAACTCAAATTCTACAGTGTTCGTATTCAAAAATATTACGAGGCTTACGTGCTTCCTATTTGCAGCCGAAACATATTCTCGTGAGTGATGGATTGATCCTACAGGATCTATCTGGCTTGGAACTCTTAGGTGATCAGCAAATAATACGCAGACTCCTACTTCTACATTCGGTAGCTTACTGGGCAATTTCTTCTTAGGCACACGCCAGAAAATGGGGCATCTTGTGGTCAGATCTGAGATCCGATGACCCGCTTGCTCTGCACCCCTGTATGTGAATGCACGGACCAACATCTTCATCACACATCCAATCAGTTGGACAGATCGAGTATGGATTGGGAAATATGCCATAGGCGATACCAAGCCTGCAGATGAGAGGATCTCATCGTCAAGCGTGAAACATGTGTGAGTGAATATACAACATAAAATGAGTATTTGAAGTTTTCACACCGGCTTAGCCTTGATTCTTCTAGAATCGCACAACAGAAGAGGTTAGTATCTTAAATCACTGTACTCCTGAAAATTCTCCATTAGCGAATGTGATATCTTACTGACGAGCAATTCTCAATTGGTTCACCAACTAGGTCATACGAATGAGAAAGCCAGACTATGATAGCACTAACGGTGAGGTTTTTGGCACATGTAAGCTTCTGAACGAAAGAGACCACAACTTTATCCTCTTTCAGCTGTCTGAGCATCCACAAATATCAATCAGATTGGTTCTTGTTCCCATGTTCTGTAAACTGTATTGTTCGTGGCTTTCTCTCGAATCCATGTGCTGTCTTTTGAGGGTTCTAGATCTTCCTTCCGCTCACCCCAAACCGCCACGAGCATGTTCAAAATGCCGAATCATCCATCAAAACAGTTAAATAAGCTGTAAATAACCAGGAAATAGAGCTTCACTGGTCAGTTAGCACTCGTTCAATTGGAAGCATCAGCATCTTGACCGTGCATCTCACCATCGTATTCGCGCCCAAGCCCCAGAACATTTCCCGGGGGCTAAAGCACTAGGTTCGAAGGATGAAGCTCCAACCACCATCTGTATCTTTGACGAAAAGGGAAACAAAAAAGAAGAAATTCACTGCTGGTGGAGAAACTAAAAGTACATAAGGAAGGGCATATCACTCAGTAAAGTCTCGCTCCTCACCTCCACATCGCAATCATTTGCTCCTCCTTCACTAGCCATTCCATCCGATAAAGCAATCATGTTCTCCAAACTCGCCACTACTGTTGTCTTCCTATCTTCCTTCACTTCTGTGGCCCTCAGTCACAGTTTTGTGCAGCAGATCTGGGCTAATGGAGTACATTACGATGGATGGGACGCGAACGGTGATCTCTCTGCCTACCCATCTACCACTCCTGCATGGTTTACAGCAAACCGTGGCGGAGGACCAATCAACCCTTTTGAGCTCCGGGATCCTATGATCATCTGCGCTCGAGGCGGCTCTAACGCCAATACCTCTGCGCCGGTGAGCCCGGGAACCGACGTTCGCGTTCGTTGGTGGATGGCTGGACAAACGTGGCCCCGAGGCCACCATGGTCCCGTCATCGACTATATTGCGCCTTGCAACGGACCTTGCTCCAAAGTCGACATGACTACTCTCAAGTTCGTGAAGATTGCACAGCGCGGCTGGATTGACTCTTCCGACCCCGGCAACGACGGCGAAGGGAACTGGGCTACCGACTTGATCATCGACAACGACGGACAGTGGAATATCCGCATTCCTTCCGGTCTTGCCCCTGGCGAGTACGTACTACGTCACGAGCTGGTTGCTCTGCACCCTGCCGGAAAAAGCACTGGACCGTACTCCAAGGAAGGCGCCGAGTTCTACCCCCAGTGCATCAATCTGAAGGTTACGGGAAGCGGCACCAAACAGGTCACTGGCGGAGTTGATGCCAGGACACTTTACACTGGAGGCGAGCCCGGGTTCATGCTGAACATTCACGAGACAGGTCCTAGCCACCCCGACTATGTTGTTCCTGGACCGGCTGTCTGGAGTGGCGCTTTGACGGCTAGGTCTTTCGAAGCATAGGTTCAACTTCGCAAAATCAAATGTCTGCATGTTCAATCAAGATGCGATTTGGCCGAAATAGAGCAAGTATGCAGCGCAGAAGAGTTCAGGAAAGGACATGGAAGAACTAAGAACGTGGATTGTCGGGAGCCTCGGTCCGCAAGGCTTTTGCATAATCGCGGTTCTTAGACCATTTAATTTAGACACGGTCTGTTGTACTGAACGCAATCAATAAACCACTTCCATGCTTAAATACTCGTCTCGCAAATTTGACCACCGAAACTCATAACGTATTGAATAAACCTTGATGTTGTTCCCATCAAATTTCACTCGTCAATAACGCAAGATTACTAGAAAACGGGTGAAGCTACATTTTCAAAAGCATTCTCACCAATCAAAGGATGATGGACAACCGGTTAACTTCAATCCATTTCAAACAACTCCCTATATTCAGCGCATCTGGAGCCACAAAGACAATCCGAGTACTGGATGCGATGGGTCGTTTCATGGCAGTGGAAAGCCAAGTTGGTGTTGATCAGATCTGTCATGATTCATGTCTAACTATTTGTCTCCCACGTATCCCGATCAGATTCAAGATCAGGTGATAGTCTTTGAAAGCACGGCGAGATCATCCTGTAATGACTTACATGAGTATCTGGAGAAGATATGAAGTCTTCAAGCTGGGGACCTCATGGTTACACTACTATTATGTGACTGATGCTCTCCCGTATCTCTGACATTCCAATCGCCAAGTTCAAAATTTTGAAAAAGCACATAAATTAAGAGGAAGAGCATGTTGCGAAATATTGGTATTGATCGGAAAGGACAGAAACATAGAAGATTCACTAGAACCAGCTCAGAAACAGTTCCTAATTGTAGACCCGCTACCCTGACTGATAGTACATCGCGCCCTCTTACAAAAGAAAAGAAGGATTACAGCCAACATCCAGTAGTTTAAAAGGAATTCCCATACAATAACATGCCGTATAGTAGAAGT
The DNA here is from genome assembly GCA_948474695.1 of Periconia digitata. NCBI lineage: Eukaryota > Fungi > Ascomycota > Dothideomycetes > Pleosporales > Periconiaceae > Periconia > Periconia digitata. The sequence continues at coordinate 2,641,956 of CAOQHR010000005.1, read as the reverse complement.
GTTACAAGATTCTACCCCCACAAGCGAACGATCTCTACGACGCCCAGTCCAAGTACACCCCATTCAAGTGCTCGATTAGGAAGAAATGCCCCCGCTGCATTGTCAAGAGTGTTGTTCGCCTTGTTTGCGGCTGCTCCGCCTGCGCGACCGGCAGCTCCAGCGGCGGCCCCGGCTGCGGACGAGACCTTGCGCACTTCATGAGCGGAGAAGTCGCGGGCGAGAACCGGAACATCTGCTTTCTGGATTTGCGAAGCTTCTGGGTTCGTGATAGGTGCTGGATTGGCAAGCACGAGAGTAGCGAAAAGAAGAGTCGGAGCGGTTCTCATGTTGGACGGAGGTTGTTTGGATTTCGGAATATGTATTTGAGGACAAGGAACAGATTGAAAGTATTGAAATCTTGAACGAAAGAAGGGTCTGTTTAATTGCAAATTGACTGGAGAATAACGGTAGTTTGAAGTGATTGTTTGTGATGGGAAATACGTTCTGCGCAATTGTGCGCTTTCTATATACTTACAGCTCCAAAGTCTATGACGTCTTTCGTGAATCAGTGTGTCTCCGACTCTGGATTGTATGCTGCGAAAAATCGCGTTTAGTATGTGACTAAAGACGAGTATCTAAATTTCGAACACAAGGTGCCAGGAGACGACGTGAAAACTCAGGTTCTTCGGAAGTGAGAGTCTTTCCAGGGTGTTGAACTTATCCTGATGAATGCTTGATGTTGCGAGCTGAGGTTGGTTCATACTTTTCGTCTAGTCCATTCCAAGTAAAAAAGAAGTCTTACCGTCAAAGCTCAGGCATGTCAGATGGATGCAGGGTTTTTGAGGTTGACGGGCAATGATAATTTGGGGAAGCTCAATAAGTTAGTTAGATACCGCAACCTCATTATGCTTCAAATTTGATTATGGTATCAATGTTTCCCAGATTGAATAGGATCCACTTGCTGTCCTCAGCATGAGATAGAGACAATGGTTCGTAGCCAATGAAAACAGCCGAACATGTGTTGTGCCTAAGCATGATTAATCAGGGGTAGTTCTGTCTGAGCTTCACTGCCTTGGCATATACAGTAAGCGATCCGCCCCGGATATCACCGAGCTGAAAAGTACTGTTGATACTGGCGAGTAAACTGCATGGATGAGGACGAACTCACGCTCGCATATGACATTCAAATTTGAATGTGAAAGATAGGAAACAATATTGACATTCGTTACTTTAACATTACTAAAACGCTCATTTATGCCATAGATAGAATCGCAATACAAAACCCCCCTCATATCTTACAGCCCGTGCGATAACGACAAATTATATCCTGATTGGCTCACGGCGCTCATGTTCAACCCCACAGACGCACAAGTTCTATAACCCCAACACTAAGCGCACCTAGTTCGAGTGCAAGATTGGGAAGCACAACACTAGGAGCGGCAGACGTGTCTTCCTCTGTGCTGTTTGTCTCGTTCGAATTCTTGGGCTTGGATGGCTTAGGCTTGCTTTTCTTTGGAGATCTGGAAGACTTGGAAGAAGAGCTGCTGCGCCCTGAAAGCTCAGGAGCTAGAATTGCACCGCCGATTGGATAACGCGGTTGCTCTGGGGAAGCTTGAAGGGCTTCGGGTTGCGCGACAGGCGCTGGGTTGGCGAGTGCGAGAGTTGCGAAGAGGAGGGATGTTGCTACTGCGAATTTCATGTTGCGTGAGGGTAGTCGAGCTTTGTAAAAAATAATAATAGAGATATCGAGAATGAAGATTCGTAGTTTTTATGATGTAGCTGGTAGTAGGGTTTGATGTTTGAGAGTGTGATGATGAAAAATCTCATCTTCTGGACGTTACCGCGTCTTAAATATCATTGCCATACGAGCAAAGACTTCCTCTGTTAGGGAGCTCACACCTCGCTTGGCGTCATCTTGCGGCGAGCTGAAAATTGATCGGCATTCTGGTAGATATGAAGAGGGACGATGACATGGCTCTTGACACAGGGATCTCGGTGAGTGAGCGAAGCGAGCAAATGAGCCTGCAGACTCGAATGTTTGTACATATCCAGGCATGGGTTGTTCTGCACAAAACCGGTAAAATTCAGATGGGGGCCAATAAGCTTCACCTACAGAATCTACAGAACGGCTACGTCATATTCGATCATGCCTATGCTGAATTGTCTCGGAACCGTCATGAGTTTGCCTTGATGTTCATCTATACTTAATCTATATTGGCAGGGCTTGGTTGTCGGACAAGCTTTTGTCAACACAGGACCGAATCAATGTGGCTACCTGACAGCTGTCTAGGCTGCGCCTTCATCGGACGATTCCAGAAATTAATCTGGTAAGCGCTAACTACTTTTTGAAAAACGGCAAGCTTATTTCTTTCTCGAGAACGAACGGAATGTGAGAAGGTTCGACTGAAACTCCGGCCTGTACCACTGTGCAAAATGCCCGCTGCCGAACAGTGGACGGCTGTGATATCATGGCAGTGCGCGCACTCAATAGTGAGTTGTGTAGATGACGATATAATTTTCTATATCTTCAACTAAATACAGTAACGCATCTTCTTCCAATGGCAGGATTTGAAGTTACATGCTGATGTGTACGAAGGCGGTACAGCCCTGCTATTGAACGCCACCAAGTCTTTCACGTTAAGCTGTAAAAGATGGACTAGTCTACTTTGTAACCAAAACGTATCAGGAAAAGTTGTCCGAAGAATTATGGCAGTGTTTTTCAGTTTAATGGAGGATTACACTTGGCACACAGCAGCACAAGAAAACCAAGCTTTTTGCGCTCGCTAATCTACATAGTGAATTCCCACAGCGTCATGATGAATGTCACTAATCGGCTCGTTGTCTATTCGCAGGGTAGCCTGATCCTCAGGGGAGAAAAATTCCTGTTTGGAAGATCGAAAGTCCATCTTACCACATCGATGAATCGATCCAGCGCAGCATCTTACTCCAAGTACACAGCACCTAGAGCAATGTGACTCGTGCAATGTGGGGGTTTCGACCTTACTTGGCACGAGTCTGACTTCCAACACAAGGATGCAAAGTTTGAGTCAATCACTGGGAATTTGCTTGCTCGAAAATAACAAAGACATTTGCGATCTGTAATGAATGTATGTTGTTCTCCGCTAATGTATAGACCAAGACCCGATAATCCAAATGAACGTTAAATAGGCCAACCAGGTACCATGCAATAAAGGAGAGTTTATGGTATCGTAATGAGTGACGTGATGAATCCAGAAAAAGAGAAAGTAGAGACCGTGAACTGCGTATGCGTAATGCGTGAGAAGTGTTGGAGACGAAATGAGGAAATTTGTATGGTGAAGACGGCTGATGTTTCCCTGCGCCAGCCACATCATCTGGGATATTAGAGTGACCAGTGCTCTAATTCACCTTCAGGAAACTTGTGTCGCTACCCTGTCTTCGTGTATACACCCTTTTAATCCACTCGATGCCTGTCCAGTCCATGTTTTCCTCGCTGCGGCTTAGTGAATGTGACTGATGTTCTGACGAAATGTCATCGTCTGTCGACTCTTTCAGCGGCTCTATGCATCCGACTATCTTTGCACTCTGAGCTTTGACAGTTCCATGGTAGCGATCCTTCTCGACACCCTCTTTTTCTTCGTCTTCTGCATCAATACCCTCCTCGAACGCCACCATGCCACTGGGAAAATCATTTTTGACCCAAGATTCAGTCCTTTGAGCAACCCCGGCTTCGATAGCTTGGATATCAAAATCAAACTTGACGTCATATTCGAACTCATCGTGATCTTCCTCGTCACTTTCCTCGTCGCTGCAGCAGTCGCTGTCACTCGAAGAACATTCTTCTATGTCAGTTGTACTCGAGCACTCCCACTCGTCATCACACTCCCCTATCATTGACCTTAGTCTGATGAGTAGCGGCTGTGGATACTGAAGTGAACCAGGTGGGCTAGGCCATTCCATTTCTTTCTCCCCCGTTGGTAACAGTCGTGGCGAAACAGGCGTTACTAAAGTATCTTGAGACGACCTGCTACAAGGCCTTGATCCGACTCCCATCTCGTTATCCTCATCCAATTCGAAGATCGCGAACTCAACCTCTTTATCAAGCACCACCGCTGTATTTTCGCAGAGCCATGGCTGAGGCGATTTCGTGCGACTAGGTTGCTGCACTATTGTGCCGCTGCGGCTGGGTGCATACTCGCTCCTCCACTCGTCGAAACTAACCTTCCGACTTTGTTCTTTCGCGGGGGGGTTGGTCGTTTTCGGGACATTGGGTCTGCGAACGCTTAGATAGCGGCTTCGTCTCATGTCTTGCGTGCTTCGTGCCAGTAGATAAGTGTTTCGCATACGTTCGGAAGATTTTGTTGGTTTTGCGATGCTGGGGGGCATCGTGGGGACGGAATCGCGCAGTTCGTAAACCTTGTGCGTAAATACTGTAGGTCTTGCGTGTACGCGGGGGACGCTTTCGGGTTGGTGTTGCGAAGATTGGCGATCTCGCGGAAAATCTTCTTGAACGGGACTGACTATGGGGAACGTAGATATGTGGACGGGTTCGGGTGTTGAGATGCTGATGGTTGATATGGACTGATTGCTCTTGCTTCTTGAGAGTTTCGCGGAATTAAGAGAGGCTGAGCGGGAATATGACTCCAGTGATCTTGTGGGCTTGGGTAGACTCTCAGAAGCACGAGTCCGCCACCAAAGCCATGTTCCCGTCTGACCACGCCGAAGACCTAAATAGAAAACGAGTGTTGCGATGACGATGATAGCGATCGCGATGCCAAACCCCATAGTTATTCTATCTTTCTGCGATTCCGGAGAGCGCCGTTGAACTTGGCCATGGTGCTCCCATATAGGAAGCGCATTGGTTGTAGTGACAGTAGCAAAAACAGCAAAAACGAAAACGAACGAAGTAAAGACTGCCATAATTCCCTAGCCACCACCAAGTGTCTCCAAGTTAATGAAAGTAGTACGCCTACGAATGATTGTGGGGTGAAAAAACATATGCTAGAAACAATATTCGGGATGCGACACCAACACCATTAAGAACAGCTTCGCCGTATAGAGGCGAGGCTCTAGTCTTCTGCTCTCGTGATGCTGCGCCTTCATCGGGCACCTCTTTTCGTTCCCCGATCTTACCTCTTGGGAATAATCTATCGCGTGGTTGCATGGGAAGGCTCGCTTGAGGCTGACGTTGGGTCACCAGACAGGGTTGTAATTCGCCAGAGGCCTTTGGCGTGACTAGGGGGTGCCCATTTTAGATATTCTATTCTTTGGCAACAGTGCAGCGGCATGGTTTACGAGCGGGCTGAGCTTTCGGTATCCTGAATCTAGTATATTTTCCCTTGGCATGCGTGTGTGCTACGACTGCTGTACGGTGACGTTTGCCGCATAGAAAATCCTCTCACGATCATTTCTCACCACACCTAAAAAACCTTCTCATCCAGATTGAAGCTCAGGAAGCCGCTGCGTTCTTTGCTTTTCTTGTTTCACTCGAATTGAGCAGACAGTTGCCATGTCTGTCGGAGTCTTTTAGTTACATTCGAGCAGTTATTCGCAAGGATTTTACAGATAATATGGTCGCTTGTAGAGCTAGAGCTACCAATGGACCATTTTGCATAATTGTGGTGCGAAACTGGAGGACACTGGCTAGAGGAGGCTAAGAATTCAGCGCATCTGGGCAGCGACACCAACGCCGCTTCAGCCTATCATTCTGGCCACCGTTATGGTAGAAAGCCGGAACAAGAATGCTGAAGAAGCTGGTATATTCAACTACGCCAGAGAGACTGATCCCTTTCAGGCCAGTGTTGAAGATGTAATATTTGCTGCTGACAGCGGCGACAACGTAGGATTCCTAGTGCCCAAGTGGAGTGCCTTGCGCAGCCGACAACACGGTCTGGACTCTGACTGCTTATTCTCGTCATCGTTCACCAGGATTACAGACACGATACGATGAGACATGAGTTGTTGTAATCTAAAAACGACCATAACTCAACCATATTGTGTGCCCCATTTCGAAAAGAGGCGATGCTGCTGGAGATGATAAAGTGCTCACAACGTGTTGTGTAATAAGCAGGAATTTACTACCAACTCAGATATAATAGAGTTCGGAGGGAATAAATCGCAACTTTTCAAGAGATTTACGATACACAGAATTAACAGTGGGCTTCGTAAGGTAACTAATAACAATTAAAAAGCAGACAATCTGGTTGCATTAGTGCACTCTATGTCAACCACAGCACTAGTACGCCTTATTTTTGCGACAACAACAAATACTACTAGAGGTTCACCGCTACATCATTTAGCCATCGTCCCCAATTTCTCCGCAACACTCCGCGCCAGTGCATCTATTGCGCCTCCACCTAACAACTCGAAAATTGGAACATCCACCTTCACAACTTTAAGGAACCAGTTCCGCAGCTCTACCGCAACAAGCGAATCCACCCCATGCGCGGATATAGACTTCGTCGTGTCCACATCTTCGCGTGAGCGAGACAGAACCCGCGCCAACTTCTCCTGCAGTGCACTTGTAATCAGCGTGGCGACCTCTGTGTGTGGCATTGTCGCATCGATCTTTGCTAGAGTATTCTGTCCGGAGCTTTGAACTTTCTTCTTGTGAGATGCGGAAGAAGAAGGCACATTGTGCAAATGTGCGAACAGCGGACGCTCCATCCACAACGCGAGGTCCTCGCCACGACTGAGGACATCTGCAGGAAGCGACAATCCCATGAGCACCTGGCTCTGCATCTGTTCAATACCCAAGTCTGGATCGCAGTAGTGCTCCAAGAGATTGAAGAGGTCTTCTTGGGGTATCTCGATCAGTTTCTTCCTATGCAATAGTTGTTCCTTAACCTCGTCTCGACCAACTAGATACCCTTCGTCCTTCATTACACCCAGATTCAGCGAGACTGCTTTGAGCCCGTTCGAGACCCGGAAGGCAGCTAGAGCATCTTGATAAGTATTTCCGGCAGCGTAGTTGGACTGAGCGGCCGAGCCGACCATACCGCTAATAGACGATAGCATGACGAAGAAGTCGAGGTTGGCGGGTAGGAGGTGGTGAAGATTCCAGGAACCGGAAACCTTTGGGTCGATCGCGGCTTTCCAGTGGGTGTGCGTCATAGAGCTGAAGAGGGTATCCTACACAGATCTATTAGTGACGTCTTCTCCTACAAAGTCCCATGTACTGGATACTTACCTTCAAAACCATCGAGGCTTGAATGCAGCCCTTTATCGGCGGTAGTCGTAGTTTTACATAATCGAGCACCTTCGCCAGGGCGTCCGAGTCGGTAACATCGCAAGCCGGCGTCGCAATGTTGACCCCTGACTCTGCCAACTCAGAGACGAATGTCTTCGCGTCACCGTCTCGGCCTCCCGATCTCGAAAGTAGCAGCAGGTTTTTAGCACCGTGTGAACACATCCATTTCGCAATACTTCTGCCTTGGCCACCTAGACCACCAGAAATTACGTAGGTAGCATCGCTTTTGAAGATGTTTTTGCGTATCGACGAGGTCAGAACCTGCAATTCGTCAGTGACATAGTTTCGCCCTTTCACTTCGCTACTCACCGGAACAGTTGCATCATCATTGACCTCAATCGCCACACTACCAGCATTCGTACCACCTTGAAGGTGCCTCAGCGCATTCTCAACCTCATTGATCCCAAATATCTTCATCGGTGCCGCAATCCTGATCCTCTTCTCTTCTAACATGTCCCTCACGGCTCTCAACGACTTTTGAATGAGATGCGGGCGCTCCGTTATCATCGCCGCGACATCTATTGCCGCAAAAGATACGTTCCTTGCGAACTGCCGCATAGGCAAATTCTCATTCGCAAGTAAGTCTTGTTTCCCAATCTCTAGGAATCGTCCGTACGGTGCAAGACACGACCACGAAGCCTTCAACTGGTCTTTGGCAAGAGAGTTTAGGATGAGATCGACTCCGCGACCGCCGGTGCGGGCTTTAATCCCCTCGGCGAAAGAAAGATCGCGCGAGTAGAAAATGTGGTCCTCAGGAATTGAATAGTCGTTTATTAGCAGATCCTTCTTGCTCTTGCTGCCGACCGTAACGAACACCTCAGCCCCATAAATCTGAGCGATCTGGACAGCAGCCTGCCCAGTTCCACCAGCTCCGGAATGTATCAGCACTGATTCACCGGGACAAAGTCGACCAACTTCAATCAAGGAATGATAAGCAGTAACGAAATTCGTCGGGAGTTTGGCTGCGTCGGTGAAATTGATGGATTCGGAAATCTTTACAACGAGGTTTTCATGGCAACAGAGGACGCTGCTGTACGTGTCGTGTGCAAGAACTGCTACGTGATCGCCGGGAACAACAGTACTGCAATTTGAACCGACGCGTTCGACGACGCCGGCGCAATCAGTACCGATACTAGTTTCGGGGATGCGGCCGAGGGTTACGAGGCAGTCTTTAAAGTTTGCGCCGATGGCTTTAACGCGGACTTGTACTTCTTGTGGGCCTAGCTCGGATGGGATGTCGTCTTTCTGCTCAAATGTGAGTGTGTCGAGCAGACCAGGTGTCCTGATCGTGAGGTGTAGGCTGCTGGTAGAGAAATTGATGTCTTGAGTGTGTTGACTGTGGGAGCCTTGATGCTGTAAGCGGTCGTTCGTTGAACCGTCTTCGACTACACGAGGCGTGCAGAGTACTCCCCCAATCTCTGTGATTTCGTCTTCTGTGCATGCGTCGTGACCGATTCCGGGCAGTGATTTCAGGACGTTGTTGATGTGGACCTGTTGAGATATTGTTGGCTGCGCAATGTCGGCCTCGAAAACAGTGAATTTTAATGTCGCGGCTTCCGATTGTAATGTCCGTGCAAGGCCATGCACTGCTCCTGCATTAACATTGGGAACGTTTCCATGACTTGGGGAAATCCACAAAATGTTCGTTGTTCTTGTCAAAGCTTCCCGGAAAACTGTGAAAGATTCCTCGTCCAGCTCATTTAGCAGGATGTTGTTCGGCCCATCGATGATCACGAGAAGTGTGTCGGCACTGAAATTCTCTGCAGCCAGTGTCGCAAGTTCTTGTCGAGATATCTTCGCCCAGAAACTTCGAAGTTCTCCTTCGCACATTCGAACATACTCCTCGTTTGCGTCTGATGCAGTGACTATGACCGCAGCAGTCTCTCTCATCTTCACCTCTTCCGGTTTCTGACCGTCCACCCTCGTTGAAATGAGCAATGAAGTCTTCCAATACATCTCAGCTTCATTGTCTTTCAACACATGGTCTGCACCACTGAACCCATTCCGCGCCAAAACAGCATCCCACTCCTTCGCATCTAAAAGAGGACTTGACCCCCCCTCGCGGTCCGGATCGCCAGTTTTGTAGGTCCACCATCCAGGTAGTAATCCAAACACAAATCCCGCCTCAAGGGACCCAGTATTTGTAATTTCAACAAAAATCAACTTCCCACCCGGTTTCAACAGCGTCCGAAGATGCGCCAGTGTCTGATCGAGGGGAGATGTAGCATGCAATACCAGACACGCGAATATTATATCGAAGGATTCTGGCGCGTATCCTTGCTCCATAGGATCTTGTTCTAGATCTAGCGTCTTGAACTCCATTCCCGGGCACCCACTGAAATCTTCCTTAGCTTGCGCGAAGAAAGAAGGGGAGACATCAGTGAAGCAGAACTGGCTGTACTTTGCTCTTGACCCCTTCCAGGTCGGCACTACGAGCGATTTCATGATATGCTTTGTTAAGCTACCCGTTCCTGCGCCGACTTCCAGGATCGAAGCGTTGGGGTTCTTGTGAGTGTAAAGATCAAGCCACTGAATGAGAGGGTGCACAAAGTTGGCTTGTTCCAGGATGGCGTTGTAGTAGTCCGTCATTTTTGTGTCAGTGAAGAGGAAGTTCAGTGGGTCTGTGTTGCCTCGAAGGATATTTACGAGTTCGTTGGCTGTGTCTAGGAGAATGCGGCTACGTTCGGGATGTTGATGCGCGATACCTTCTGTGACTTTGGCGATCAGTGAAGCATTCTCTTCTTTTATGAGACACTTTGCTTCATCGATAGTGTCGTTGTTGTCATTGAGTTTGGATTGCATCCAGTGTAAGTAGTTTTCCAGATGTTCAGCAGAGCTCCGAGAAGGAAGTTTTTCCAACTGCATACTGGCTTTGTACAGGAAGGCATAGAGCCCAACATCCAAGTTCCGGAAGTATTCAGAAGTAGGCGAGACGTTTGGTGCGTCTATGGTGAGATATTTCTCAATAGCAGCGGGAGTCTGGAAGAGATCGATGTCCGGCTTCCGCAAGATATTCCAACACACTCTATTATGTGCATCGGTTCCTTCGGTAGAGTCTTCAGTGTTGTCAGTAATGGCGGTTGTCTCAATACCGTCACCAACGACACGCAGATCACCATTCTCAGCGAAAGCGACGATGTCAGCGCTGGTATTCCGGAATCCTGTTTGCTTCATCGAAACAGCAACTTCAATGGGGTTCGCATCTCCATGAACAAGTCCATTCTTAGAGATCCAAAGTCGATTGATCCTTGTCGGCACTGATGTTCTTAGACGTGATTCTTTACCATGCTCAGTCGCTCCTGGAAGTAAGATCTGCAGAATGCCATCAAGTGTTGCTGGATGAATGATTGCTGGCGTTTCTGTACTGGGTGACTTGAGTATGTTGACCTCCGCCCATGCTTTGCCACTGGCCTGTCTTGCGCTCTGAATTCGTTTGAAACTCAGCCCAAAGTGGTATCCGCAATCTCGCAGACGATCGTAGAGTACCTCACCCTGAATAGGCTTCATCGGATGTGCGCATATAGTGTCAAATACTCCCTTGCTTCGCACACGCAAATGCTCTTGTTCGGTGCTTCCATCTACAGCGTTCCCTCCATCCACCGCTGGGATAATTCTGATCTTGCCTCGAGATATCTCGCTCCACTTTTCGCGATACGCCCGTAGCGCCCAAAGGAAACTTGGCGCTGCACTATTTCCGCCACTATCTTGCCGCACAAGGTGCATTTGGACCTCAACCTCCGAGTTGTCAGAAAGATCAAGACCTGAATGAAACGCAATGTCGGATAACTCAAATGCAGCAACGTTCACCCCATCGTCATTGCATAGCTGTAGTGCGGCGTTGATAGCCATAGTCAGCATACCCGCCGCAGGGTAGATGATGCTGCCATTGATCACGTGGTCACCAATCCAGGGTGCTTCTTCGAGTCTGAGGAAGTGTCGCCAGCGCGCGTCTGAGGGGTTCCAGTCTGCGGACGGGGTACCCACGAAGGGATCTCTTCCGTGCTGTCGGAAGCGGAGAGTTTTACTTAGTCGCGGCTCGTGCCAAAAAGTTTTACTGTGATTGAATTGATAGGGAGGGAGGTCGGGAATGGGTGTGAGATCTTCTTCAAGGAAGTCGTTCAGTTGGACGATGTCGGGAGAGTACCCCCGACAGTGCAACATTGCAACGCTCGTCAACACGGATTTGGCTCCGTCTTGATTCCGGATTAGTGTGGAGTAGTATTTGACATCTTTGGTGTGTGGGAGTGGTCGGAGGCAATCGCGAATTGGTCCGGCTAAAGCGCTGTGCGGTCCAATCTCCAGTATATCGGTAGCCCAGATGACTTCGCGATGAGAGAGGTTGAGCTTCTTGACTTTTCTTTGTGCTGGTGTGGAGAAGATGTGACTCATAGCGTGTTGGAACTTGACTTCAGATGTGAGATTGCGCACCCAGTATGATGGGTCGCGAAGCTCAGCGTGGGATATCGGGCGACCAGTGACAGAGGATACCATGTTAACATATCTTGAAGAGGTGGACACTTGTGGGTCCAATGATCCAATGGCGTCGCAATACAAGTCCGCGATCTGATGCATATGACCGCTGTGGTATGCAACAGGAACTTTGAGTAGCCTCGCGAAATGGCCATCCCGTTGGACTCTGTGTGTGAGCGCTTCGACAAGGGGTTTGTTCCCCGAAACAGTGACATTGGTAGGGCTATTGACACAAGCAACAGTCAGAGTTCCCGGCCCAAGCGCCGCATGGGTCGAATATATGTAGTCGTGTGCTTGTTCCGCCGACAATCCAACGGCGACCATCGCACCGTGAGTATCTGGATTCAAGGCCACCTCTTTTGAGTACTTTCCCCTAAGCCATGCCAGCTTCCAAGCATTCTCTCGTGAGATTGCCCTTGCTGCATATGCAGCAGCGATCTCGCCAGAAGAGTGACCCACAACGACCGATGGGTGGACATTAACGGAGGCTAAGAGATCAATTAGAGCTGTTTGTATGATGGTGCATGCAGGTTGTGCGAAATCGGGACTGTCCAGCTGATTGATACTCTCGAGAGTTCCTGTCAAAGCGGCTTCTAGCTCCAGATCACAGCCCTGCTCGTTTAGGTATAAAGTCGCGCCCGCGACGCTTTGGCGAAAGGTTTCATATGCAAAGAGTTCTTTGCCCATTCTGCACCACTGGGCACCCTGGCCAGTGAATACAAAAGCAAGTGAGAGCTGGTTCCTGGGCAGCGACAGAATAGGCTTGGAAACTGAGAGATTTTTCAGATGTTGATTCGAATCGACGACAGCGAAGCTTCTCCAGGGAAGCAGTGATCTTTTTGTAAGCAGATTGTGTGCTAACGAAGGAAGTGCGTTTCGTTTATCGAAGAATTCTTGTTGTTGTTGAAACCCTTCAGAAGACTTTAGATTCTCCATATTCTCCGTTAAACTCCACTCTTCGTGTGCAGAGAACACAAGCACTTGTGGCTTTGACGGCCCACTCTCCGTGGGGCTCGCAATTACATTGTCTTTCCCAGAATTATCGCTGGATGTAGTGTCTTGTCCAAGACGGGAAATTCTTGTGCGATGTTTCCCCTCGATCCCAAGTTTCTGCATATAGTGGTATGCATCTTCCACAATAGCATGCGCATTTGTACCACCAAACCCAAACGAGTTCACTGATGCACGCCGTACCCCATCTTCAGGCCACGGCTTAGGTTCTGTCGGAAATTGGATCTTGAGAAACTCTACATCGATATTCGGGTTCACTTTCTCTAGTCGTGCCAGTGGTGGTATCATTCCGTACTCCAGAACGAGGACGGTTTTGATCAGTCCGGCTATTCCTGCTGCGCCTTCCAAATGCCCAAAGTTGGCTTTGAGTGAGGAAACATATACGCCTTCGTTTGCGGGTCTTTTCGAAGCGAATGAGAGCCCGATTGCTGTCGCTTCTAAAGGATCGCCTACAGCGGTTCCAGTGCCTGCAGACATCAGTGCCGAATTTCACCTAATCCAGACCAACATCATGACTATACCGTGTGCTTCAACATATCGCGTCTCAGCCGGATCCAGTTCCGCTTTCTCATAAACACTCTTAATCAATCGCGCCTGCGCCTCTCTACTTGGTTGCGCAAGCGGCGTGTCACCGTCTTGATTAGTTCCAGTTCCCCTAATGACAGCTCTGACGGTATCTCCGTCTCTCACAGCGTCTGCCAGTCGCTTCAATATTACGACGCCAAAGCCTTCGCCGCGACCGTATCCGTCGGCTTTGTAGTCGAAGCTGGAACTTACGCCCTGTGGGGAGAGGAAACCCAGGTTTGAGAGACCAATTGTTGTGTCAAGTGAGAATATGAGATTGCAGCCTGCCACGACCCCCTGAAAAGAAATTGTCAGCCTTGAACATGCGGTGGAATCATGTACTTGACGCACCATAGAGCTCGAGCCTAGTTTCAGAGACTGACAAGACTGATCAAGCGCAACAAGACTACTCGAACACGCCGTATCTATCGTTAGACTCGGGCCCCGAAAATTGAAGAAAGAACTTATGCGATTTGAAAGCATTGCTGCCGCAACACCGGTGCCGCTGTATTTGGGCATGAGTTCGGGATCTTTGCCAGTCATGAGGAGGTAGTCTGCACTAAAGCAACCAGTGTGGACGGAAGTGTCGGTTCCGTAAACTCTATCGAGAGGCATACCAGCTACAAATTTTTTAGTACAATGCTTACCCCCCGCAACGGCTTGCAGAATAGTAAAAGCTATGAATGACAAAGCCGGCTTGAGCTGGTCATTCACGACACGAGATCCAAGACTAAAGTCGACTGGAAATCGCGAAGAGCAATGTGATCAAGATGATGGTTTCGTGTCTTTTTGTATTGTCAAGCGAACTTGACTCACCGTTTTCGAGTGCATGATATGTTGTCTCCAACAGTATCCTCTGCTGCGGATCCATCGCCATGACCTCTTGTTCTGAATATCCAAAGAACTGTGAGTCAAAAGCAGCTATGTCGTCTTGAAGGAAACTTCCGTGCTGGGAACGGATCTGCGTACAATCAGCATTGGTTGTGCACTGCGATAGAGGGTAGATCTTACTGTGCCCATCACACTTGGATCTGTACAGTGATGCGCTTTATGTGATATTCTGTCCGTCGGGAATTCAGAATCTGTTGTTCGGCCCTCCATGAGCATCTTCCAGAATGCATCAGTAGAAGTGGCATCGCCGGGTAGGCGGAGTGAGAAGCCGACGATGGCGATGGTGTCATTAGCTGGAGTGCCATTGTTGATAGGGGATGAGGATGCAGGGGTTAGTGGTGTTGTTGATTTTGGCTGGAGGGGAGTGGTGAGTTTCGGCTGCATATCGAACATTGAGGTCGTTGACGTTTGAGTAGAGGGTGGTAGTGGTTGCGATCCCGTGCCCAGAGGCGCGGTCTCAGTGCTAGGATTCAAGATGGAACTTCGAAAAACAACTCAGAATCGAGTGTTGAAGACGAAGATAAAATCCTAAAAACCAATACAACAACATAAGTATCGAAAAGGACACCCAAGGTTCCCACACTGACTTTGAGGAATAAAATGGCGTGTAGGATGGGGCCAAAAAGTGCGATCACGCACCCCAAAACTGCTAACCCACACTCGTTTGGGGTGTACCCTTTCGACAGTGACGTAGGCCCGCACTGAACAGGAAAACAACCCGTATGTCAGATCCCGGAAGCGACCATGGATCAAGACTGGCTCGCGGCAGGTTTAAGTGAGGTTGGACAGACCTGGTAGAAGATCGTCACATGCGAAAAGTTAGCCACCTGTAGCCACCAGGCTGATGCATGGTAGTGGCGCATTTCATTGGAAGAACATGATTACGTAGGTTCCGGGCTGAAGATACTAAACGGTCTTGATATCCGTTACGAAGATATTGAAGACGCAGTCGTGAGACGGCCAGTTACGAGTCTATTTCTACTCTGCTGAGTACTCATGTGAGTATCCATCTCTCATAATGCGGGTTCTCTGCCTCCACGCCTCCGGCTCAAATGCACAAACATTCGAAGACCAGCTCAGTGAGTTGCTTCCACACCAAAATTCAAAACATTCCTCACCTAACAAAGTCCCACATAGGCGCTATCCGCTATCAACTCGGAGGCCGGCATCAATATGAGTTCGTGGAGGGTACACTTGCCGCCAAGGCAGATTTGGGTATTTTCCGACCTTCGTGCATCACCACAGCGCCGCCAGCTAATTAAAAAAAAAACTTGCAGGGGTTACGTCTACTTTGTCTCCTGATGCAAGGAACTTCGCCTACTTCGAACCCGACTCACCACAGTCTTTACTGGCGGCCCTGAATGACCTGGAGCGTTATGTCGAGCTGGAAGGGCCATTCGATGGGTTGATTGCGTTCTCTGATGCCGGCGTTCTTGCGTCGACGTTTTTGGTGCGTCAAGCGCGCAGAAACCCGAAATCACTGGGTATTGGGATGGCTGTCTTTTTCTCCGGTCAAGCTCCACTGGACCCTGATCTTCTTGCTGATGGCAAGCTGAGTAATCTGGACCACGGGACTGTAGGGGAAGTGATCTGCATTCCCACCGCGCACATCATGGGGCTTGCGGACTGCGCGGAATCTGAGGGTCTGGTTAAATTATGCAAGGATCAGGTGAGAGAGGTGTTCGTTCACGACGGGGGTTTAGAAGTTCCCAATGTCGAGAATCGTGCGGGTGTGGTTGGAAGTGCCCGCGCTATAGAGCGGACAATTTGGAGGATACAAGCCAATAGCGGAGTGCAAGTGCGATGATAAATTGAGGACGAAAGGGCTGCTTTGGAATTCTTTCTGGGGAACAATTCCTCTCGGCAGCTTCTGTATTATACGCAGCACTGATCACGCGACTGCGACATAGTTTAACGGTATTATCGAAAATACGTAGAATTGTCCCCCTGAACTAAAAGGTAAAATGTGAGAGGTCTGGGATAAACCATCTGTGGTTTCTTGCAACTACAAACGATCAGAATGAAGTACCATCTTGAAACGAACCCATCCTTCATACGGTTGATCATGAAAAAGAAGTTTTTTTACCCAACATGCCAGATACGAGGCGAGTAGACTCATTTTTTCTCGCCATTCGAGAGTCAGTTTCCTTTGACCAAGAATAATGTGAGTCCTCTGCAGGCTCCATTTCGCGGCTATAACTCCACAGTGTCACATCAATTTATCCTACGCCACACGAGCTTCCGGATTTGGAGCGATACGACTCGGGATAGATAGCACACACCCTCAATCTATTTTCATACACCTGCGCACCAGGTACGTTGCCGACGTCACGGTGCAAATACTCAACTCAGGAAAATATTGGCAGTTCCTGTTTGGTGGGCTCCGAACTTCCCCACAGTTCTGCTCGAGGCAGATCGCATGTTGCTTTTGTCTTTGCACCCCTGCACGGCGAAGCCGACTGGCCTGTCTTCTCAAATGCTTGATTACATAGGTCCAGGCGCACGTGCGAGCCAAAAATAATCGTTTGACATAGACCAAGTGATCTGCTTGAAGATATCGCACTTTCAATGAAGTTCCATGTATCTAATCTGATTCCCAATCATACACTGTGCGAAGGACTCCCTGACTGCACCATGGTCTTGTTCTTTCGGCCCCAAGCACATGCCGAAAGGAACAACTGCCTCCGACGCACCTGTGCGCCTACCCTTGAAGATCTTCACTCTTCGGGATCCGAACTCGGGATTCGACAGGTCCAATCATATGCCCCGCGTATTGTGCCCCTATGTCTATGTCAGATTTGTAGGGTTTGGAAGCGTCCACAGCCACGGTACTTGCCGCCGTCGAAATACAGGTTCCAACCATCATTTATCGCTGCACAAGTTGCCCTGCTTCTTGTTATCGAACCCCAATCTCTCATGTTCTAAAATCAATCATGCTGGAGCTCAACGCTGAGGGCCAAACGTCTTTCGATGCTCTGGTGGCTTTGGCGGTCCTCGCGACCGTGGCGGTCGCGGTGAGGCTTTTGTGCAAGCTGCGTACGAAGACGGGTATCCAGGCGGACGACTACTGGATTCTCGCTGCGCTCTCCTGCTACTGCGTTGCTGTGGCATTCGGAATATGGGGTCTTGTCATAACGGGCGGCGGCGAGCACGGTGTCGTGGGAGTCCTGGCTGTACTCAAGCAAGATCCTGCGGCGTTGAAGATTATGTCGACATACCTCGAGGTACGATCCAGGCGACGGGGTACTGGGCAACTTTGCTGATTTGTTGCGCAGTCTATCCTCTTGGCTTATACGTTCGCCATCACTTCAGTCTACTGCGTTAAGATGTCGATTCTTATGTTCTACTGGCGGATATTCTTCGTCACTAGCGGATACAAACGAATTTCAGTGTCTCTCATCGCCATCTCTACAGCCCACTTCATTGCGATTCAAGTCGCCAACTTGTTGACCTGCATACCACTGAATGCATTCTGGGACCGATCGAAATCAGGAAGATGCTACAACTACAACGAGATGTACCTTGGGATGGGGCTTGTGGATCTCTTCATCGATGCCGCTATCCTCGCACTTCCGATTCGTATGGCTTTCAAACTGCAACTGCCCACTAGGACCAAGATCGCTGTCGCGAGCATTTTTGCACTTGGTGGATTTGTCGTGGTAGCTCAGATCATGAGAATCGTCTATGTCTACCACCCTAATTCGCGGTGGAGTAAGTCTTTCAATGCCCCAATCATCACATATAGCTGACCTCGATAGTCAAACACCCCGAGGCTGAGCAGTGGACGAACATCCATGATGCTACCGCTATCGTGTGCGCTTGCCTTCCTCTGTATAAGCCCGTCTGGTCCCCGATCTCCAATGCCGTCGGTCGGTATGCCAGCTCGATTAAGTCCAGAATCGGCAGAAGTAGAAGCGACCGACAACCTGATTTTTATCCTCACAATATGGAGCGGCTTCCAGGCTCCGAGCGTGAGCTTGGACAGAATACGAAGTATGTCGCAAGTACCAAGAAGGAAGCTAGCGTTATCTTTCCTCGCAATGAAAGTATGGTATAGAGAATCCAAATGAAGAATATTTGTGCCAGCCAGTCAACGAAGAAGTACGATGAGGTGATGAATTGCTCTGACTACTCACCACCATTACTCCACTAGGCCTAGCCGTCGTCACAAATCCTTCCTCACAGATCCCCTTCAGCCCTTCATAAAGTAAGAAAATATTTTTGGAGACTGAGAAAGGTGCTGAGAAATAGCAAGAGTTACAAGAATAACGAATGTCGAATCTCATATATATCGTGAAGATTGATTAGCTAGAGTAGAGATAATTGAAGCCGTGATATTGCTCTAGTTTTGCCTCACAACATAAGATATTTTTCTTTGCACTTTGTAGGATATGCGAGTTTCCTTAGAGTTATTCAAGAATAGACTAGCTGGATAGGCAGTGAGGCGCAGGCAGCGCGGCATCGCAGGGGGCGCGGCCGACGCGACCTTGACCCATCGAAACATATTAGGCTGGCATCACCAGACACACTCAGCAGGATTCGACAGCGCCTCCATCGCCGTGAAAATGGCACAAGGTCACAAAGATTACTCTGCGCCTGTAACACCGTTGAAATCTTCGACTAACATCGAATTGGACAGTGTATTCAGTAATGCGAAGACAAGCTTCCTGGCCACGCTGACACCGGAGGAACGACGCAGTTTTTCTCCCTGCAAATCCGCCGACGAGCTTCTTACAGATATTCGGGCCCTCAACCACCTACCCAAAGCTCGGAGAGGACTGCCTATGATGACTAAGATTCATAGATTTAGCGAATGCTTGTCGCCATACTTTAAAGTTATCGAGATCGTCTGTCAGTCCAATCCTGAGTGGTCTTGTGTGGCTTGGGGCGCCTTTCGCCTTGTTCTCCAAGTAAGGAAGCTTGTAACACCAACTTTCCGTCTCCACTAACAAAGTTGCAAAGCTTGCCTCGAATTTTTCTACATTCTTTGAAAAGTTGACTAAGTTGATTGAGAAGCTCACAACGAGGCTACCTCACTATACGGAGTACTATGAGTCAGTCATTTTGACCCCCAAGTACCGTGTCTCGCATAGACTTTCAGATTCCTTGATGCGATTTTATGTCGATATTCTCGATTTCTTTCAGGCAGTAGGCGGCGTATTCACAAAGCCGTGCGGGAGTATGTTTCAGAATACCTGCTATGTACTTGTCTCTTACTAATATGTCTCTGGCTAGAACTCAAAAGAACACCCGTAGTTATTGCTGAGCTAATGTGGTGTCCTTTTGAAACTCGCTTCCAAGATATTCTTGAGCGAATGAACCACCATCAGTCTGTCCTCAAAGATGAACTGCAACTAGCGTTCATGCAGACTATGCAACACAAGATGGATTCCGAACAGAAGGAAGCTGAACGGGCCCGGCTGGAATCAGACCTCGAGCGGAAAAGAGCCGAAGATGCGCGCTTGGAAGCGCATAGAAATATCAAACTCACGAACGATATCAAAGAACTGTTTTCTGAGCATGCGCAACGTGAGTTAGGAGGTATTAACACTTGAAATGCTGATCGACTGACTTTTTTAGGCGCATTTCGTGCCCAAGTCGTAACCTGGCTTGCACCCCCGCACTTTAAACAGAACTTTGAGAATGCACTGGAGGCGCGAGAGGAAGGTACCGCAGAGTGGCTTTTTGAAGATCCAAAATATAGGAGATGGGACTCCATGTCAGCCAGTAGGAGCGATAGTCTTTCGGATTGCATGCTCTGGATCCAAGGTATGTTGGATCCCTTTGCATTTTACACGTCTCTGACTTGCATGTTCTAGGAAATCCAGGCTGGGGCAAAAGCGTCATGGCTGCTTCAACTGTCGAGGAATTGGAATCCAAACAAGCATCAAACGGGACCGAACCAGTCATATGCTATTACTTTTTTAACGAGGAAGATACCGCGGCGGCCTCTTTTGCTCGCACTAGAGTTTATCGGGCGATTGCATCCCAAATATTTCAGAGATGCCACGGTATGGAAGAGATCCACAACATTTACGCACTCGCGAATGATGGAAGCAACTCTGTAGCTTCGGAGCACGAACTTCGGGATATACTCAGCATGATCATTCCACTGCTATCGGAATTCTATTTAGTCTTGGATGGTCTGGACGAAATGTGCGACGTAGACAAGTTTTTGGCTGATCTCCGCGGTCTGTGCAGGGCATCTTCGGCGAAACTTGTAATGTTCAGCAGACCCCATGTAGCCCCTCTTCGCGACATTCTTTCCTCGCATCAGACCATAACTATGATCCGGAGCATAATGAGCGTTGACATACATGTATTTGTCAAACATCAAATCGCGGACCTCAACGAACGAAATAAGTTCCCGGCAGATACAGACCTACTCTCGGTAGAGAATCAGATTGTAGAACGAGCCGATGGGATGTTCCTGTGGGCAAGGCTGATGATTGGCTACTTGAGATCTCCCGCTCTAACCAAGTCGCAAAGAATGTCAACCATCTTCAAGACCACACCCATCGGCTTGCGCCAAATGTACGACAGGATATGTGACCAGATCAAATCCATGGACCACCCTAGCCAGCAGCTTGCACTTACGACCTTTAACTGGATAACTTACGCCCAAAAGGACCTGACGGTTGAAGAGTACAGCGAGGTGGTGTATTGCGAAACGCAGCAAGAAGATCTGGCAGAAAAGAAGCAGTTCATAGACAATTCTGTCATTGTTGTATGCTGTGGCCTGATTGAGAAACGTCATGACAACATTCTGCGGTTCGTTCATCTCACTGCTAAGGAACATGTTCTTTCCGAGGAGTCCAAAGTAATGAGCCACATTCTATCGCCTGCCTCAGAAGCACACGCTGAAATCGCAAGCCGGTGTCTGTCATACTTGCTCTACTCTATTCCAGCTCAGCCACTAGCAGGACGTCTATCTAGTCCAGCCAGTTCGACTTTGCTCCAAGAAGAATGTCCCCTTCTATCATATGCAGCACTGTACTGGCCGAAACACACGCTTGAAAGTATCGAATCCACTCGGGCGTATACTACAAGGCCAGAAAGACGCGATGAGGTAGCAGAAATGTTCAACCTGATCGACAGATTTTTGAACCACCCAGGCAACATCACAGTCTGGATTGAAGCTTCCTATCTATTCGGAAATGGCGTTCCCCTATGTACAGTGTTGGATATTCCGTCTGAGCTCCCCGCGTCCTCCAGCGAACCTACAGACTTTGGCGAGTTTTACCCGACTCTGAAAACTTTAGGATTGTTCAAGAAAGATGTAGAGCAGATCAATAAGCACTGGAGAAGTATCCTCAAGGAATGGCCACACCGAATCTGGGGCGACGTTTCCTCCTTCACCAAAAGCCAATTCCTCGCCCAGAATCAGACGGACGCCATCGCAACGTTCGCGCCTTCTCGAGAAGATCACCCGACTAAGCAAGTAGATCCCATTTTTTGCATAGCATCGAAAAACAGCAGTTCTACCATGATTGGAAAGCTGACTATCTTCCCTTCCATGTAAGTTTCCAGATTTCTTGACATTTTTGATGAAAGCACCTTTAACTCCGATTGCACAGCGCTTTCGAGGAAGTGTGGAGAAGTAAACCTGTGAAATATGAAGAAAACTGGTTTGAGTCCTTCGACGACACACGACTTCTGGAGCTCTGCAGTGGGTGGTCCGGCCAATACCAGATCCATCGAATTGGAGAAGAGAACGAAACGCTACTCTCAGAGCATTTCTCTCTAAGCCCTGACGAGATCCGTCTCCAGATGCAGTTTTCGTTCAGGCTTTCCGTAGTGAGAGCCTGGAAGTTCAAGTTTCCAATGGCTATAAGCTCGGATCTGAGCACCATTATCATCTTGAGGACTTTCATTACAACCAATCCAGCTTTCCAGAGGTCGAATAAGCAGGACAGAATCCTCACGGATGTCGCGAAATTTGACGGTTCCGAGCGTCTGTGTCGCACATGGTCTAAAAAGGCCATCATGCCCACCCTGTCCTACTTTTATGAATGGGCATTCAGTAGCGACAATTCTTATGCCATATTCAGAGATTGGGATATGCATACTTCTTTCGGCTCTTTGGTCACATTTCGTCTGGAACGGACCTACTCGAGAATCCAAAGTCTTTTGGTAGAGGGCCAGGAATTAGAAGGAGTTACCAGGCTGCCACTTTTTGCAATACACCCTGTTGACTTGAAGTTTATGACACTTCACAGTCACAGGTTAATATTCAGGGACATCAGGACAGGTGAGTTGCTTCGACAATGGCTTGTCCCGTTAAATTCCTGACAAGTTGATAGGAAAAGAGTTTTACGCGCATCCACCAAACCCGTTTGATTGCAGCAATATCGAGTTCTCCCAGTGTGGCAAATATTATGTCATAAAGTTCGGAGATCAATCCCATCCACACATTTTCCCCGTTCCGTGGCAGGTTACAGAAGACGACATGTCCAACCCGGCATCTCCTCCACAAATAAGTCTCAAAAAGAAGCGCAAGCTCGAGCATACCCCGACGGATTCTTTCGAAATGATGATTTCCAGCGCTAACGGGTCATACAATGTCGATAGCTCATCTACCATAGTAGATCCCGAAGCTAACATGGCCTTGTCCATATCGCCCGCGCACACCGAAGAACTGGGATACTCTCACGGCATTCAACTTACACGGCTTGACACTGAGTCGGGAACCAAGTCCTCGTGCACTCTTGTGACTATTCCGGAAACAACGGATCCCAGATACACGAAAGCAACGGTCACACTATTGGACAGTGAACGAGACACCAAACGAGTTAGGATAGTGCTCACGCCTGAGGTTCACAGCACGTATGAGTCGGATGTGCCAACTATCTCGTCTCATTTACCTGCTATCATTGATCGTGAGACGTCGACTTTGATTCCTGGCCCAGAGCAGAAATATATCGCGCAATGATAATAATCCACACCTCGCCTCATTGTTTCCACACGCATTTTTTGTGCGCAATTTGGACCTCTAGCTTCTCTAGACTCTTCAAAGGAGCGCAGGCAATGCGCTTGGGCGTCATGCCCTGGAGATGTCGGCACCAATGTCACGTGTTCGAGATGATCATCACGTGACAAGCCTATGTCGCCAACAATGTACAGTCGCACGGCTGGGAGTCTAGAGCTCGCCCAATTTTTATTCCTCTGGTGGTCCAGCTTCATGATCCCCATCAACTTCGTCATCGTTACAAAAGAGCTTTTCGTCATTGTCATTGTTGATGCACACCGCTTTGCCTTGCCGCCCGCAGCTGGCATCTAGACTGAACCTAGCTTACTAGATTTGGGCAACAGCGCGAAACGGAACACCGGACTATGCAGACCTGCGGCGTAGCAGGTACGCCCATTATCCATAAGCAAGCTGTGCCATCAGCAACTACAAGCCTCCAGGAAGGATTGTGGGATTGTGCGCAATTCCCATTTCTTTCTAGAATTAGTATCAGCAATAGTCTAAGCCTGCGCAGCTTGACAGTGCTCCAATCCTCTCGGCTTCAATACCAATTAATCAATTGAAAATACGGTATTTTGCTTCACACTCTAGCGCGCGTATTTTCTGTAGATTCTTTTCGAGGGAAGATAAGCACAAAAGCGTCTCCCGAGTTTCACAAAAGTCCTGAAACGAGTGAGGGGGAAGGACGAAGATGCGAGCATCTACGTTACATTCATGGTGTGTACTACCGTGCGAGATAGACCTGCGTGGGTGATGATTTTATGACGCTACTTTCTTTTTCCTTTCTCACGCAAAGTCGGACTGCTACGCTACGTAGAAGCGGTTTGAGGCTGTCGCAGATTTTGGATCGGAGAATTCCTGAGGGTTCGGGGGTATACCGATTTGCTAATGCAACGAGGGGGAACGGGACGGGATGTGAATGAGAGCTTCTTAAGTGGACTGATTTCATGCCTTAATCTTGTTCACGTTCATGCGAAGACTGTATGGACTTGCCTCTGGGTTTGAGGAGTTTATCTGCTGTGGTGTTTAGGAAGCAATGGGACTAGCTGTGGACGATGCGGAGGGACGGACAAGGGATCCGTGGGTGGGTGAGTGAACAGGTGGGGGCTGCTTGTTTGGCAGAATCAGATAATACACGACGACAAATGATTGCCACTGTCAGTGCTATAGCAAATCAAGGGGGGATGTTGAGCATACACTGGGTTATGTATACAGTTTGTTCGTGGTGCTTGGTACGCCTCTTACACGAGAAAAGGCAGAATCCCCAAAATTGCCTAACTGACCAACCCAGACATAGAGTACCCCAGATAAAACCGCCACCATCGTGTTCAGAGACAAGCCACCACACCTGTTTCTCAACGCTTATCATTTATTCGATTCCTTCATGAGATATTCCTGCCTGAGAAAAGGTGGTGACCAGGCTAGCGACGATCGCAACGGGGGCGAGGCACAGGCAGAATTAGCCAGGGGAGGGTAGGTGATCGGTTCGAAGAATCGATTGGCTGTGCTTTCGTGAAGCCCGAAAGCTCGCGCTATTGCTCGGGTGGAGCTGCGGCGCGAAGAGGGAAAGGTCTTAGAAAAGATGCTTGCATGGGAGAGAGAGTTTGGGGGCGGAGTTGCAGGGGAGGGGGGTCAGTCTTATTCATCCTATTGAGGTCGGCGAATTGTGATTTTGTTCAGTAGGAAGAACAGACAGTATAATTGTGCGTTCCCATTGTTTTCGAATCTTCCTACTATCATAGAAGATTTGGAATCAGATATTTGCGTGAAAGCTGAGGGGGGTGGGCGCGGAACGGTGATCAACATGTTGTTGCGGAAACGCCTCGCTTCAGCCGCCAAACCATGCCTTGTCTGTACCATTACCTGCAAAGCAAGGCTGCGCCGCAACCGCACGTACGATTTCGTTTCAGCACCATCTATTTTTCTCCGGGGAGAGCCAGGTCGTCGTAGGTAACTAAAAGATGGGTGGGATCCGCCAGTTCCTCCCTCCTCCGCCCCAAAAAGTCTTGGGGTTTTTCTGCTGTTTTTCCACACCTGTTTGTTTCTTTCCTTGCCTGTTGAGCTTCGTTCTTATTGAATAATTCTGCGCATATCTGCATCCTCGTTTTGTTCACATGAGTGAATGTTCATTGGATGAGTAGCCTTCGTGACTGAAGAATTACTCTTCACAATATATCACAATGGCGCCTCAACCCCAGGAATCCTCCTCCCCCTCGTCCTCCTCCCTCCCGGGAATGAAGCGCGGGATAGGAATCGGCGTAGTAGCAAGCCTCACCATCATCATCATTGCAATCGTCACATACCTAGCCTTACGCCGCCGACGCCTCCTCCGCGAAAAGAAAGCAAAAGAACTCGAAAACCCTACCTCCGACATTGAACAACAACCGCTGCCTTTTAGCGAAGACCCAAACCAAGAAAAGAAACCAGCATTTCAGTACTGGCGCCAGTTTCCAGCCGTCGAGGCAGATGCGCGGAGTATCCATGAACTCGACGGTGCAGGGCCGATGCCTGAATTGCCTACCAAAGTCAATGTGCAAGAGCTCGAGGCGAATGCAGTGGATAGCGGAGGGGTTGCGCCACGCTCGGCGGAGGATGAGGAGGCGTTGAAGCGGAGCCAGAGCCAGAGCCAGGGAGTGGTTTTGAGGAATTGGGCGAAATGGACGAAAGCGTTAGGATCTTCGGAGTCGGCGTCTTCTCCTACTGCAACAACGTCGATACCACCGCTACCTACACAAGCACCGTCCATACCACCCCCCCCACCAGATTCATCTTATAATCTATATGACACACCGATAATAGAAGAAACGCGGTCGCAAAACACTTTACCTCCGAGCGAAAACATTGGGGAAGTTGACACGTCCTTGCAGCGACCGCAATTGACCCTGATGAACACCGAAAAGAAACCCCAAAAAGTGGGAAAGAAAGGCCGATATTATTCGATGGGCAGTGACGTTCTTTCCCCACTGAGTGCCAGCGAGGGACGTTCGTCTGTAGGCGTCAGCCCCCTGTCTGTGAGTCCGTTGAGTGAGGTATACTTGCAGCAGCAGAGATCGAGCTCAACGGGAAGACTGGTGTGATGAGAGTTTCGAGAGCGCGAGAGCAAAACCGAGAGACTGAGTCGCGTAGACAAAATGACACGTCTCTCACTGATTAGTAGTAAACCCCAGAAGTTTGACCTCCGTGGGTCGCTGTGGGGAGTGGGATTGACTGAGCTCTATTACCGTAGCCGACTATCACTCGAAAGCGGCCGGCGTTGCTTCAACAAATGGGTGTGGTCAAAGAATATTACGGCCGCGATCTCGGAGCGAAATGGTACGATCGATTACTCCGTTGTACGATCGATTGTTTTTGTACGGTCGATTGCTTCGTTGTACGATGTGGCTCGGGATTCGCGGCAACCTCTCTCATTAGAGAACGAGGACTCAAACTGGACTCGGCTCGATCGCGTCGGAGAGACAAAATTTCATTACGACACAAGCACATACAGATACTAGCGCCAAAATCCAGAGCCCATGCCATTTGGAGCGATCTCGTCCAGGGTCCTGAACAACCCATACCTAAGGATGTCATGCAGTGGAGCCTTACACTTGCATGCAATCTTGGAGAGCAATCAAAAGAGCTACGGGCGAATAGTGCGAAAGAGAGCAGATAGCTTAATGGAGGACGTGGAGGACGTGAAGAGAGCGGAGGATCGGAAATGCGACACCTTGCCAGGGGTCAACACGCAAAAGATGGACGGTCGGGATGGAGCGTCGGAGGGTGAGGCGCGTCCTTGCTTGCATGTATCTTTTTACCTCTTATTTCTGAGTGGTTTATGTTTGTTTTCTGTCGATATACCCATGAGATGCAGTACTTAGCTGAATGTATAGTAGTATTAGAAATCTAGTGCTTTGATCGAATCATGTTGTTTAGCTTTGCTGATCGTTGCTTGGAATATCGGGTACTGCACTGCGAATCATCCACAAGAATGCTTGCGTCTTCCAGAAACCTCGCCTTCAAGACGAAATGCCCAGATAAACAACAAATGAATATACTATCACAAATGCCCTTAAATTGTTCCTAGAATATAGTCTCGGATACTCCCTTGAAGAGGGTACCGGTTGGATCCCGTCGACGGCAGTGGCTGCCGTTTTCTAAGTCAACTAGTGCCGGGATCCACACTCGCCTCTATTCCCATCGGCAGACTTTCCCTCATCTAGAACTCTTCTCGCTACAAACTGGGAGAAATAGCCGGATGATGGAGGGTAAAGGTGGAGGGTCTAGCTGGCGCACTGCACTTTTTGATGCGGAGAGCTCTTTTCGGGGTGTCGTGAAGGGGTGTCAGTGCAGAGTCTACGACGGATGCCTGCTACATGTCTGTATGCAGTATGTGATCACTAGATAGGTAGATGAGCAGGTGAAGGAGGGGTACATCGGCCGAGGATCAAAGATGAAGCAGCAGCATCGGCCGAAGACCTCAGTTTTGTTAGATGAAAGATTCGCGAATCCTTTCACCGAAACAGTGGTAGCACAAAATGTGGGTAGCACGCACGAGTACGCAGCCACATCCTATCAGCATCCTTCACGCATGGCTTGCTATGGTGACAGCTATGACCTGCGAATCATGGGGGAGTAAAAAAGAATGCGTTGCCAGCCGGGCGAGACATCCTAGATAGCTGCTTTCCACTAACCACTCTCTCCTGCCAACAAGGTTCTAGCATCCTTTCCGATCATCTGGCCCACGCGACTCAATTATAAATTCCAAGAACCCCTCGTCAGAATTTCCGATATGCGACATTAGGCGACTTTGGTCTTTACACAATATCACGGGTTACGAACGCCATGGCGATAGAATTCTCGGTTACTAAGACGATCTTGTCTGCGGTGACACTTGGTGTTAGTTCATAATTCTCATGAGACACAGGAAGAGAGCTAACCGTCGGTCATAGGTCATTTACACCATTTCAATACTACTCTACAATGTATTCCTGCATCCCCTCAGAAAATACCCTGGCCCGCTGTTGGCCCGCGCCACCATTGCGACCATGCAGAAGCAGCAGCTAGACGGGGCATTTCCTCGCTGGATGCACGAACTTCACCTCAGATACGGGCCTGTTGTCCGTTATGCGCCTAACGAACTGTCCTATATCGAGAGCGACGTAGTCAAGAGCGTCTATGGGCACGGGAAATCCGATTTCCAGAAACAATCGGTTTTCTATGGCAAAGATCTATACGGCAGCCCGCCAGGTATGATTCGAGCCAACAAAGAGTCCCATGCTCGACAGCGAAAATTGGTGTCGCATGCATTCAGTGACAAGGCTTTGCGCGATCAAGAAGACATTTTCAAGCACTACGTCGGACTCCTCCTCAGTAAACTCAAAGAGCGTGCGGCAGAGAAGAAGCCAGTGGATATGGTAAAATGGTACAATTTCACCACTTTCGATATTATGGCCGATCTCACATTTGGGGAGCCGCTGGGTCTGTTGGAAGGATCCGAGTATACGGAATGGGTAGCTGCACTATTCGGTCACATGAAGACCATTACGATAAGCAGCGTGATCCGACGTTGGGAACTCCTCGAAACATTGTTTCAGAAAATGGTGCCGCGCAAGCTCAAAGAGAAGCAAAAACTTCACTTGGCACATTCCTCTACTCGTGTTGATAAACGACTTGCGCGCGAGACTGACAGACCGGATATTTGGACATATGTCACACGTCATATGGGGAAAGACTCTGGAGAATCATTGTATCCCAGTGAGATGCATAGCAATGGCGCGCTTTTCATGCTAGCTGGTAGGAAATTGGTCCCTCTCTGTTCACGATTGTTAATCGGCTTGGACAGGCAATGCTGACTCTACGAAATAGGTACAGAAACGACAGCAACCGAGCTTAGTGGTATGACCTACCATCTCTTGAAAGACCCGTCCAAAATGGCTCGTTTGGTAAAAGAGGTTCGGGGCGCTTTCAACTCTTCCGACGATATCGATTTGATCAATATTACCCAATTGGAATACCTAAATGCGTGCATTGAAGAAGGCTTGCGGATATACCCGCCAGTACCCACGAATTTGCCACGTCAAGTTCCCATCGGTGGCGCGACAGTGAATGGGGAGTGGGTACCCGGAGGGGTAAGTGCTGATGACAATGATCCATACGAGAAATCTGAGCCGGTAAACTGACTTTGCGTAGACAGTTGTATCTCTTGCACAGTACGCGTCTTACCACAGCGAGATCAATTTCAAGAACGCCGACTCATTCATCCCCGAGCGTTGGATACCTGAGGGTCAAAAGGAGTACGGCTCTGACCACAAACACGTATTCATTCCCTTTTCGCATGGCCCGCGGAACTGCTTGGGACGCAAGTGAGTGATTTATCCGAAGATATTAGTGGTGAAGAATGAATACTAATAACATATTGCTTATTAGTCTGGCTTATCACGAGATGCGTTTGATACTAGCTAGCGTCCTCTTGAACTTCGATCTTGAACTAGCCGACGATACGGTCTGGCCTGACCAGAACGTCTACATTCTGTGGGACAAAAAGCCTTTAATGATTAAACTGACGCCTGTTGAGAAGTAAGATAGCGCGGATGTTATGGGCTTGGGCTGGGCTTTGAGTGACGTATATATCACGCCTGTTGCTTGCACCTTTTCATTTTGGGCCGTCACGGGCTTTCGCTAGTGTTTGCATATTACGATCGCGTTGGCATCTATTCAAATCAGATTCTGCGCAATTTATTTCCTCTCGAATCATCTCAAGCTACAAGACTTCAACATGGGCTTGATCCTGTCGAGCTGTGTCTCGTGTTCAGTTTGGCTTATTAACTACTTTCTCGATACGTTCCTTCCACCGAAACTGATCAATGAAAAGTTTCCGCAAATTTCCAACAAGGCATGCGCTCTCACGTACAGTGAGGAAAGTTCTGCCGAGGTACCAAGATGCCTCCAAGGCCGACACTTCCCTACAGAGCTCCTTTTCCAGATCCTCGACGAGGTCGATATCTCAGACGACGGCTTCCTTTGGCTAAACTGCCGGCCCGTATGCCATGACTTCAAATTCCGGGTGGAGGAGATTTACTACAGAAACTACATCCCACGGCTTCAACTTGCTACTTTGGTCTACGCAAACCCGATTACTCCCCCCACGTCCTCCTCCTCACCCTCAGATCCAACACATGTTTCTTGGAGACATGACATCCCGGAAACATTCTACAGCAACGAGAGCACCGACCCAAAACGCATATATCTCGACCCTCCAACTGTCACCTCTCCCATCCCAGAACGTATATTAACCTACTACACGCCCTCACGCATCCCGCACCCAGACCCCACCAAAGTCCTGTTTGAGCTAGCTAAGCCCTTGAACCCATGGAACTCACTGTACATCAATGACGCGAACATCGCGACACGGAACGGGGATGGAAACGGAGAAACTATCGCAGCGTCATTCCACCACTACACGCGCGCAGCTAGCTCTTTCTGCGGCTCTTTTGCGGACAGATATGTTGGGTACTACGCTGTACGATTAATCAAGCCCTCAAATAGCGAGGAGCATCGGCGGCTGCTGGAGTATGTACAACAGCAGCGCGATGAGAAGGATCTTGTGCGTTATCATGAACATCATCAAAATGGCTGGTCCTCTTACTGGGCATTCAATCAAGATCTTCGTCGTGCAAATACCTCGAGTTCATGGCCGTTGTGGTCGGACACGACGGAGAACGTAGTGCGGCTTCTTCCTATTGTGCGATGCGATTTCAAGGGAAGTGTGACGGATGGGGGGTTTTTGGAAATCGATTGGCGCACGCTCGTTGGGCAATGCTGTAGAGTTAGGGAGGAGCATCGTTTCGTAGATTGGGGTACTGATCTGAGGGTCGTTGGTGTGGGTGGTGGAGGTTTTGGGAACGGGAGGACCAGTGGGATTGGTAGGATCAAGGCATTACGAGCCCAGCATGTGCTTTGGTGCACGTATGGGGGACTGTTGGGGAATTGGGTGTCTTAGTTGTGGATGGAGTGGAGTGGATGGACGATTTGAGACGATGATGACTTCAATAATGACTTGATAGGGGAGCGGTCTGTTCGGTTGGGAGGGGAGCATATGCGAATCACAGTTGCTGAGTCCGGCATTCCCGAAATCACGGGTTTGATTTAAGAAATTAGAAAAACGTGTCCTCTGTTCCGCTTTACCCTTTTCTACTATTTCACTATGGTCGACGGCAGATAATGAGGTCAATGAATAGAGCCGCCTTTCATGTTGTCTCTCTCTTTCTCGCTCCGAGTACTGAACACACTCTCGTTTTCCAATTTAATTTTAATTTTCTCTCGTTACCTTCAATATCTCCATTCTAATCGATCACCACGATAATTCGCTCGCCGACCCCTCGAATCCCAGTCATTCATTCTCCTGTTTGGAATTCCTGTTCCGCTATATACCCACCAATTCCAGTGGTAAAGACGTTTACGAAAGCCAAAGCCAGCCTCGGAAGGGCAAATAAACATTCAATGGTGAAAATCATCATTCACATCCCTAGTCTCAGGAAAACTTTGAGAAGATTATCTTGTGGTCTTTTGTGCAACCGCGCTGAGGAGTCCACGCAGTCGATCCCAAATCAATCTGTCTCTATAAATCAACACCATGCTGGAGATGAAAACGACTGGGATCTACAGCCCGAACACGATGTAACTTCAGGGATTCAAAACGAAGACAGCCCGAAGACTCCAAATATTAGCGAAAGTGATAAGCCTGTGTCGCGCCCTTCACGATATCGAAACAAGCGGCCCTCTCCGCTGATAAACGATGTCCCAGGGATGCCGCTTCCTAACGCTTCGAACCAGGAGCCATTCGTTCCCAAAGAGGAGGCAGCGGAGGCAGCGGAGACAGCTTCCAACATCACGGTCGAAATCACACCCATTGAGCAGGAAGATGTCACCACCAGACCATCCTCATGGACGCAAGAGATGACCGAATTCGGGCGATCAATCTTCAACACAAGTCCACTCCAACTCTCCCCACCCCACACATACCTAAACAGCACCGCCTCCCAACGCCACCGCGAGATCGACAGCGAAACCCTCTACAGCCTCGCCGAAGAAACCGAAGCCGATGTCATCCCTTCATTCCACCCCTACTCCATCATCACTCCACCACCACACATATCTAGAAGCAAAACAGTACCACCACGACTCTACCATATCTCCCCCAGGCCCCCAACCCCCCCACTACCACAAATCCCGCCTCCCTCAAGAAAGCCCTCCCCCCGACTCTCCGTCCTCCAAACCCTCCCCCCAGAAATCGCATCGCGCACGCGATACCGCGGGCGCAAAACCACAACTAGTGTATCGCCTCTCTACATATCCACCACATCGACAACTCCATCCAATGCTTCGCCGTCCCCTCCGTCATCGCCAAAATTGACGCTGCAATTTCACCACCGAGCACGGTCGAATTCGGGCTCGAGCTCGGTGTCGGGGAAGTCGTATGCGTGGAATCAACCGCTTGCGCATTTGATCCCCGAGGGGTGCAAGATCATGCATAGTCAGAGTAAGAACCATTTGAGGGTTGTGCCGAGGCGGCCGATGAGTCCGCTTAATGAGGGGGGGACTAGGATGAGTGGGGATGGGGGTGCGTTGTGGTGAATGTTCACATTGGGTGTGGGGGGAGTGTGTGGGTCTATAGTACTTGCGCTCATTCCATACTTGTAGATGGAAAGAGGAGAGGCTCAAGAGGCTCAGCGCGATACCCTGGCGCGTACATGAACAAGAGGTTTTGAAGAGTGTGTAGAAAGTGACATTCTCTTTTCTACCTCCCACTTAATTATAATCGGCGTACTATATGGTTGCGTCCACGATCATCAATAATACATCTAATCTTCTAAAACCATACACCAGCTTTGATGTATATAGTTGTTTCCCGGAATCACTCGTACGTATGTAAAGTGGATCACGACACTCGTCTACTTAGCCTCGCCCCCACAATAAGCCCGACGAACCACATGTGTACATGCCAACCAAGACAGATAAAAAACCTCCGAAGTGGATAGATAGGTAGGAGGTCTGAGCGAAGCGGGAAGGAGCCGCGTTAACGAACGGAAGTACGGACTAGACACGCGCTGCGTTGGAAAGTTGGAAACTGGGCGCAAGTGACATTCGCGTTTTTTCAGCGTAGAATAATGTAATCGTCTGTATCGTTGTTGCTGACGACTTGAGAGTTTTTTACTTATTGCGTGCACAAGCCTGGTCATCACCCACGAGTAAACCCAAGATGAGGCCTCCGCATACACAATCATCACAGGCATGGTAGAGGTGTGTCTCTTTCTTTTCTTAAGATATTTCCATTTCCATATGTATTACAATTCCTCCCTATCGTATCAAACAATTCGAAAAAGATAAAAATCCATGCATCTCATCAACACATAGCCAAACAAAAGAAACCGCCGATTTCTGTAAAGCATAAAAGTACATTGCCATCGTCCACCCTTAGAAACCACTGCTATCGATTCCACGTACTGGTGTTCCTGTTACAGAGCGCGTACACGGAAGAGTTCGATGAGCGTGGTGAGCGGGGGAGGGGATAGATGGGTGATGCGTTTATGCGGCGGAAGGAGCGGGAGCCTCAGCAGTGGGGTTGACGTCGGCGCAGAAGAGGGCCTGGCCGAGGATGGGGAGGACACAGCACTTGGCTTGCTGGCCGCCCTCGGCGCAGATGTCGATGAAGGAGTTGACATCGGTGGGGGTGGTGGGGGCTGAGGGGTTATGTTAGCAATTGCAATAGTGGGAAGAAGATGTGTAGATAATATAGTGAGGAAGGGGGGCTTTGGAGGTGGTATGGAGATGATGGATCATGTGGAGATCTGGGGGCTCGGATGGGGAACGTACGAGTAGCGCAGTCGAGGTCAGCGAGGTTCAGGACGTCAGTGGCACAGCACTGGGCCTGGCCTCCGCCAGTGCAAAGGCCAGCCTGGCGGTCCTCAAGGACGGGAGCGGCCATGGCGGCGGCGGCGAAGGCAACAATGGCGGTGATGGTGAACTGCATTTTGATTGTTGGGTGGAGGTTGGTTGGTTTTAGAGTGAGAGGAAAGTTTTGTAGAGTGATTGAATGGATTGGATGTGGATGTTGATTGATGTCGTGAGATGATGGGTGATTATCGACGTCGAAACCGGTCCTTCTTATACTTTTTAGGTACCTATGGGGACGGGTACTATGGCTATGTGGGTACAACGTTGTGGATGGGTCTTGGTCCAGCGAAGCATAACGACCCCCTACCTGTGCCACTTCCATCTTGGAAAATGCAGAAGCCAACTTCGCCATCGTCATCGTAAGCTCGTTACCTCCGAGGACATGATCATCGTCGATACATCGACAATCGCTTTTGTGGAGCTTCCCGCAAGTTCCAAGCAGCTGTTCAGGGGACAATTCAAGATGGCCTGCGGCCAATCCCAGTACGTACCTAGTAGGAGTGACGTCGATCGCTGTGTTGTGGTAAAAATGCCACGAAGGATCGACAAGGCGAATGAGTAAAATTAGGAAAAGGGCTGGCCATTAAGCTTACTGTGCATGCTGGGGTCGCCCCTGAGTATGGGGGATTGATAGATGAGAATTGGGCCTTCATCAGTCGAGTTCGGGGGAACGGCTGTAAACAGAAGGGATCCGCTTTTGTGTGCAAAGTTGCAAGTGTTTATGTCGCGCCACTATCAAACGTTTGTGCTGGCAGTGGCTGTTCAATGTTGCATGCGGCTCAGCAATGTTGCCTCGTTATCAGATGCATCAGCCATTGCTGAACAGATCTGTGGATCACTTGCTACGCTTCATCACAACAGTCAATTGCATACTTTGGTGCCTATACTGCGATTGTGATGAGCGTTGGTATGCGCTATAGGGCTATAGTGTTATAGAACGAGTGACGTCGAAGAGAAAAAGTAAACTAGCCGCGATGGATAGCATTAGGAGCTCATCTCCGACGCAACTACCAGACTGAAAACATGCGGGGGTGTGGAACTTGGGCTCTACCCCCGGCCTCTTACTGCATTTCTGGAAAAGGAGACTGTCGCGAAAACGAATCAGATGTGGTACGGACCATGAGGCGAGGGTCACTGTCGGGAGGGACCCTGCGTCAGAGAGATCATGGATGCGATCAAGCGCAATCGTATTCATTCCTACGCCTCTATTCAATAGTCTTTTGTATTCTGTACACTAGACTGACTGCCCACTACGCGATGTGTAAGTACACACCGCAGTCGCACCGCAGGATACATGCGTATGTATGCCATAGAACTCCTGATAGGTACCTCTGTGATTAGTGGCGAATTGGGCTTATGGCCTTACGCCAGTGACGGCCGTTTGAAACGTGCCCACTGGCCAGAAAACGTTCGGCATGGACGTGCCGATCAATGGCGGTCGAGACACTACGACTAGAAGAAATGTACACAGCGACGAATCAGAGATGAAACCTGGACGTGGACTTGGACTAAGAAACTTGTATTTCGAATGGGGCGATGTAGATGTGAGTGACTTGTTGTTGTTATTACACAAGGATATTGATATATAGCTGCAAGAACGGCATAAGGCTCTCATCTCGTTGTGGCAATGTTGGCGACGAGGACTGTCCCTGCGTTCATCGTGCAGCGAAATCATATTGTTGCCTGACGACGTGGCGCTGGTGTTGTTCAGAGATTCGAGAGAGTCGTGAAGGATGAGTCTGCTAGGGGGTGGAAGTTGGTGTTGGCGAGCGGACAAGCTCGAGGTCCACCTCGCTTACATGGCGATCGACGTCACTGAGTGATGCCAAACCGGTACTGTACCTGGCGGGCCGCCCGTTCCGGTAACGATTGGCATGTCTATCATCATCGTGTTCAACGGCATTTCACAATTGCCATCGTGCCATTGGTCTTACATGTCAGAAAATCGAATTTGTTGTTTAAGCGAAGGATATTTATTCCAAGCGACTCTCGATCCCTCCCCTTTTTGCCGCTCGCGCGCTGTGCCTGCGAGTTGAATGTGTGCTGTGACTGCAGCTTATACCATGTAATTGAAACACAGGGGGATCTGGGCCTGTCTCTGAGTCTAGACGTCGAACCCCATAATCTGATGACGATGACGATAATTGATCATGACACAGGCCGAGCTTTCAAAATAGGAGGCCTCAGAGAAGACACCGGCAAACGGCATCTGAGCCGTGAAATCGTTTGCCTATGACATGTTTATGGTACCATATCAACTACATCAAACACAAGATATATGATGATGGGTATTGAATTATATTAAAGGACATTGACATGGCACAAAAGAACAAGTAACCGAACTCGACGCTATGCAACACCATGCCAGAAAACACTTTTTGACTCCACCGATGCTATATGTACAACTGAAATGCGAGATGATTGGTGCCCCTCTGTGCATGCCGAGAATTACGAGACGTGAATGGTGTTGAGCGTCTTCTTCCACCAACTGCGCGGGCTCTCCTCCCAGGTTTGTGCGATTTGTTCCTCGAATACCCCGGTCTTGAGATCAGACTGAGAGACATCCACAAACTTTGTGCGCTTGACGACCTTGTGCCCAACGTAAAGAACGACGAAGAGGATCAAACTGATGTATCTGATGAAGAAGTCCTCGGTACTCCAGGGAACAAATGCTGTAAATCCCTGTGTAATGGTAATGATGACGCAGAAGACGAGACCGTAGTAAGCAAGCCAGCGCCCACCCCAGGAAACGTATGGCAGGGTATCGCGAGCAATGTTCTGTGCCTTCAAAGCATCCATGAAACGCAAGTGACAGATGCAGACGCATGCCCACGCGATGAGACCAGCAACACTGACAATGGCCAAGAACCATTCAAACACTTCGCCTCCGTTGTTGGACAAGTTCATGTATGCGAGCAATCCCATAGCGGCCGAGACTGCCGTGGCATAGACCGGAACGCCGCGCTTAGTGGTTTTCTTGAAGAATTGCGGTGCGCAATGCTCCTCTGCAAGTCCAACTAGCACTCGGCTCGAGGAGTATACATTTGAACTAGCGGCGGACAGAA
The DNA here is from genome assembly GCA_948474695.1 of Periconia digitata. Taxonomy (NCBI): domain Eukaryota; kingdom Fungi; phylum Ascomycota; class Dothideomycetes; order Pleosporales; family Periconiaceae; genus Periconia; species Periconia digitata. The sequence continues at coordinate 2,604,848 of CAOQHR010000005.1, read as the reverse complement.
CAACTGTCAAGAGCACTGCATTGATGATGTGTGGGAGCACTTTGACGCCAGCCAGCTGTGCCGCGATCACCAATGGTGAGGAACTAGCGTCCGTGGTGCCCAACATGAGGTCCTTGTTGTCGTAGGGAACGAGGATCCCAATGAAAAAGATGGTGAAAACGAATAGGCAGAAAATGCTCCAGAACGTGTTGCGGATAGCCCTTGGCATCGTGATTCTCGGGTTCGCGCTTTCTCCGGCTCCAATGGCAACCAATTCAGTTCCCTGGAAAGCGAAGCTGGCCTCGATCAAGACAGCCCAGAATCCAACGAACTTGGCCTTGGGTCCATCGGTAAGGTAGGGAGCAAATGGACCCGGCTCGTTGTAGTACTTGAATCCGAGATATCCTTGGTCGCCAGCGCCTGCATTGATGCAGATGGAAAATATCCAGAATCCGATCAAACAGATGACCTTCAATGACGCAAACCAGAACTCGAATTCACCAAATACGTCAACCGGCAGGAAATTCACGGCCGTGAGTGGCACAAAGAATATTGTAATGAAGATGCCAATATTGAGACCGGGATTCCACCATTGAATGACCAGCGCGGCTGCTGTGAGTTCGAGAGCGTAGGTGAGACTCCAAGAGAACCAGTATACCCAGCCCATTGAAAAGCTCAAACTAGGATCGACGAATCGCGCGGCGTATTGAGTGAAGGCTCCGGAAACGGGGAGGTAGGTGGACATCTCAGCGAGAGACAACATGACCGAGTAGACAAGAGTTCCGACGAAAACGTATGCGAGGAGGGCACCGACTGGACCAGCTTTCGCAATGGACCCGCCAGATGCGATGAATACACCCGTACCAACGGTTCCACCTGGAAGTTACAGCTGTCAGCATGTGGAGTGATGGAACTACACGGCAGACATCTTACCGATGGCAACAAACTGCAAATGCCGACTGTTGAGCTTCCTCTTCAGCTCATCACCAGCCGGTTGGCTCTGCTTCTCAGCATCGTTATACGCGGAGAGCGATTTGTCGGATTGGCGATCTCCCTTAGGATATATCGCATCTTGAGTGGCCGCCATATTGGTCGCGTAGAGTTGGATGAGGAGGGTATCACCCAAACCTTTACTTGCGAAGTGGTCAGGGAGGTCGGAATGAGTCGAATGGCTTTGGATTAACTATGGAGAAGCAATTCTATTTGAAGACTCTGACTGGCAATTTTCATCGATCCACAAAAACCCTTATCTAGGTCCCCCAGCTCTGGCAAGCTGCACCCGAGCAAAGTTTGCATCGTGGGGCCACACTAACATGAGGCAATTGTGACTTGCTGATCCGTGCCTCCTACTACCACTGACTGGAGGGTCCAGGAAGAATTTTCTGCGTCGGCAAAAGGCCGCGGCTATCTTAGGTTATGTCCGGCTGCCGTAAAGGGGCACGCCAGAAAGAGTAACCAGTGATGGGGTGGCCATAACGGATGCAACCGCATTATCTGAACTGTTGGGAACCTGAAAACTCTGCCTGTCTGGAGCGTGTGAAAATCGCGACAACGAAGGGGCTGAGAGTCTTGTGTTCGGGTCGGGCCATCGTCGGATGACACTTTTTTGCCTTAGTCATCCAAGAGTGGCGGCGATGGCTTGACTTTCACCTTATACCCGGCTGTCATCCCTCTGACAATCGAATATTGCAACGGGCATCGCCGTCGTCGCCGTGACGACTTACCAGCCCTATACTCTTCGCGGCTGACTCAATTCACGCAATTGTATTTGATAAATCACTGATTGCGGAGTGGGGAGTGGGACCACACGGAAGAGCCGCCATTGACCCCAACGCAGTCCTCTTGCTGGCCCCGGCAGTGGCGGCCAATGTTGCATGCAACGGTGCAAACCTCCCATGGGGAAGTTCATCGCATTCGTGCTACTACTTGACTCATCGCTGAGCACTTTTCGGCTGGAGATACTCATCGCCCTCAGATACTCTGTCCGCTTGGCCCACTTATTGTGATGACTGGCTTGTCACTTTTCCGTCGAGCCATAGATCGATCACTACGAGAGACCATCCGTCTCAATTTCCAGTCGATACTCGTTCAGTCTTCTTCGAATGGTCTTGCGCTGCAAACAACATCCGTGTGACAGAACAATCTAGCAGATATCACTAGTATGTTTCCAGACTTGCGCCGGAAAAGGCTGGAACTCTCATTATGGGTTTTCTTCTTACCAAATCGTCGTATGGAGTCGATTTTATACTATGATTGCTCTTCGCGATCGCCAGTATAAGTGTATTGTTTCAGCCCTATGGATGTCGAGAACATGGCATGTTTCTCCTGTCACCAACACAGATCGCCTGGACCACAACTATACCTACCAAGCTATTTACTTAACTGGCATTAAGTCTTGGGGGTTTGGTTCTGCTTACAAAATTCAACTTTCTCCGGAGAAGGACAAAGAAAATCCCAAAGATGAAGTAATGACATGACTTCATGTCTCTCGGCAAATTGTCCAATGTCTTATCCGCAATCCTCTTACGCACCGAGAATTGCTGCTTTTTTTTCTTTTCACCAACAAAACTCTTCAACTATAGTCGATAGCAACTGAATCAAAACAGCTCCTTGCATGTTAGTCTGGCTGCCCACAAGAAGTGCCTGCGCAGCGAAATCACCGATCTGATCATGGCGTCATCAGCCCAAAGGCCACAATGATGTCCACTTGCCTATTTGTACAGCAGATGCGCTGGTGCTCTTCAGTATTCACCGCTGAATTCGCAGACTTTTCAAAATCCTGCAATATACCGTGATAGTGACAAGACAAATAGACATAATGACAGTTGACGGGACACAGAGACTGCATTGGACACAACGCGTGGCGCTTGTCAGGCACAATCTCCATTCAGCTCGAAGGACTATGGACTTCACATTCTTCAAAACCCTGCAAGCCCATGCTCTTATAGACGGAACCGACCACGTAGCGATCCTTTACACGGTCCTGGGGAATGACGCGGACTCAGTCCTCTCTACACTGGACAACCTCAACGCTGGCATCGCATACGTCCACCAAGATGCGTTCAAAGCAGTCTACGACAGCGCCAAATCGACCATGTACAAACCCGACACCACCGACTCCAGCAGGCGGTCCCTCATCCGCGTCGACGTCTCGCAACAACGTGACCTGGCCGACCACGCCATCGACAAGACCGCAAACTCAGCCATCCAGCTCATCCAAGCCCAACCCCCGCAGTGTCAAGACGCCGTCGCCAACGCCTGGATCACGGGGACCACCATCATCGCCGACTCCATCTCCGTCTGCCTAACCCAAATGGAATCCATGGAAGACAACCTCGACGACTTCATCCGCCTCGAATACGCCTGGTCCAGCATCCAGACCTCCGTCGACGCCGCCGTCTCCGCCCTCCGCGGCATTTTCAGCCTCATGGAACGCCCAAACAACACCCCCGCCGCCCTCTCCCCTCCCTCCCGCAACCTCAGCGTCTCCTCCGCAACGGGCTCAGACGGCCCCAGCAGCTTCCGCAGCAGGAACTCGTCCACCGCCTCCGCCTTCAGCCTCATCAAACGCGCCTTCACCCACAACAACAATATGATGCCACCCCCTGGACCCAAATCCGGCCGCGCTGGCTCCCTCCCTCTCCCGGATGTTAATTCTCGCGGGTTGAGAGCTAGCATGAGCGTCGCGTGTCCGACGCGCATCTCAAACTACCCAGAGCATTTCCCTACTCTACTAACTACCATCCCGCCGACGCCTAGCGTCCACGATTCTTCCATCGCAGATGCGGGTATGAGCCCGTTCAAGGAAAATGGAGATTACTTTGCTTTCGACCTGGGCAAGGACGGGAAGGCTGCTGGGGATCAGACGGCGTCGACGAACGATGCCATGCAGTTGTGAGTTTGTTTTTCTTTTCTTCATCGCGCCCACGAAGTCTATATTGTTGGAACGCCATTGCTGATTACATGTCGTTTTCCAGGGAAGAGAGTCTGGATCCTTTGTGCACGCCTTCGGATGCGGAGCTGCTCAAGTTACCTGTGCCGCTTACCTTGAGGCGGCTCTCGAATGCTTTTGGGAATACTTCGGCGCCGATTACCGTGTAGAATTTTTTTCCCTCTCTTTTTCTTCTCCCTGGGTATCAAGGTTCCATTTCAGTTCATTTCGTATATTTCTGTATGTGTCATCTTTTGGGGTACAAAGGAAGGTCTGGGTTTCTTTCTGTTTCTACGTAGGTACTCGACATCTCAGTCTTTATGGCCAAGCTGTTCATTCCATTCCAGCACGGAAGCTCTTGATTTCTGACGTGATAGGTATATTATCTGCCTTATAATCAGCTATCCATGTATAGTCCATAAAGAGTCGTGGAGTATATGTATACAGTTCTCATTGTCATTCGCCTAGACTGCGGTCGTCTGCTCTTCAATTACTATCCATTTCTATCAAAAGTCTATTTGCGTATTTATATAAATGAACTCTGGACTATACAAACAAAAAATCAACTTATTAATACTAGGTGAGGAGGAAAAAGGAACGTGTACTACGTACACTTAATAAATTCCAGAGATCGCGACAGGGATTTTTGTGCTTATAATCAACGCGTGCAAGATTTAAAGTATTGATGCAGTCAACTATAAACTTGTGGGTATATCATTTTTAAAATAGTATTTGTCCGAGATAGATTTACGAGTGTAGAGATATATGTGAATCAGGAGACAGGCAAAGTCAGGTGTCGACATAAACACACTACTGCTCGATGCAGTCCTCCAAGACACACATAATCAATCACGGAATACAACAAGATAAAATAACAAACGCAAAGGCACATCTACAAAGCTAGACCTGAAATTTGCAGTTCAACGGGCTTGTTTGATCTGTGAAAAGGCAGAATGCAGCAAAATGCTGTGCAACAGGAATTTGAGTCGCGTATATCCAAGTGTTACACATACCGCTCAAAAGCCGCGAAAAAAATGATTCATGAGGAGGGGATACTGCTCTCAGTTTCCACACGCTGTTCAGGTGGTGTTCTTGAAAACTCTATGTCTAGCTAAGAGCTGGGATATCATGAAGTGAGAAACGTCCTCGTCAGCCCAGTACGAGAGATGCGACGCGATGCTGGCGAGGATGGAAATATCGAAGGCGCCTTCCTGGATGCTGTAATCCACTCGTCCATTGGCGTTGAGGCTCCGCACTTTACCTTCCTCCTTTCGTAACTTGCGGCTACGTTCTTCGAGCTCCTGCCACTCAAGATCACGTTCCACGTTTTCCTCGCCTTCGTTTTTGCTGCTTTGTCTTCTTTTATGAAACCCTGCATACAGCGTCTGGATCTCCGACTCGATGAGTGTGGGCGGGTGTTCACCGTTGTCACCGGCAGTTATGGGCTCGCTGCTAAGGCGGCGTCTCCGTTCCTCATTGATGAATGCGTTCACCGGATCACTTCCCGGTTCAGGAGCACCAGCGGTATTAGAGCCGGGGTTACTTGTACTAGGAATCGGTCCGAAGGAGAGAGGGCGCGACGAGCGAACCAAATCGTTCTTCATGTTCGTGGCGTCGGTTCCCGTTATGCCTAGACTGCGGTTGAGGAGCCCGCTGGCGATTCCCGAGCTCACAGATGTCCAGAAGTCAGTCACGCCTTGTCCTACTCGTGAGGTTATACCGGTAATTCCTTGGGAAGCTGGTGTGCCGAAGAGGCCTTTCTTCGTATATGGTAGAGGCTGCGCTTTGAGCTGAGACATAGTAGGCGAAACGAGGGGTTCCATACGGTAGCTGATAGGGTCAGTCGGGTGAAAGATGTTGTAGAGCTGTTTGCACAGCGGCGATGAAATGACCATGTCGGATGCAGGATTGTCGGTGGCAGTAGCAGAAAATGGATCGTCAAGTGGTGTAGCTGGTGTCTCGGGCGGTACGTATGCGTTGGACGGCCGGGCAGCAATGGTACGCCCTTTCAGCATCTGGAAGAGGCCAATGGGCGAGCCGAGAGCGTAGAAGTCTTCTACTTCAAAATCAAATTTCAGACCGTCGTCTTGCGGACGCCGAGGTCTACTTGATTGTGAGGGTTTTGCATTTGGGTCTTTCTGCAAGCATAACAAATCGAACATAATGGCGGAACCCAATGAGTGACCCACCAGGCTTACCTTGCCATTGAATTTCGGGTTGCGCTCCTTGAACAACCGAAAAATACGGTTGCATTCGTCTACGACAATGCGAGATATGTGGCCCTTGTAAGCCGGACTCTGGTAAAGGAGAATGTCCAGCGCTAGGTCGGTCAACAAGTTCCGTACGGCCGGAACACCATCGACAGTGATATCCTCTAGATTCGGGTACTCCTGGTCGTCGACGTCCAGATCGCCTAGGTCATGCTCTTTCCGGTTATGTCTCAGGCTCTGCTTAGGAAAGTCTAACAAATGACGCCAACAAATGGGAAGAACCTGAATGCGGCTGTTCTTCTCATTCTTGTCTTGATCCGAATTTAAAGCCTGCAAGTCATGTGAGTTGGCATACACCGCTTTGAAGGACTTGCGCATAGCGTTGACGTCTCCGATGAAATTGATGCTATCCATACGCATGCCCAAGCGTTGACCGATACCATGGGTCACGAGAAGCAGATGCTCGATATCTCTGCCTTGCTCGCTGGGGGTTTGATCTCGATAATCTTCGCGCATCTCCTGCTCGTTGCGCTTACGCATCGCTTCTTCCTGCTGGCTAGGATCTTCGGTACCCAAAGATGTGATAAGCGAAGACATTTGACGCTCGAGATTCTTTCTACGGGTCTGCGAAGGCGAGGATTCAGGCGCAGGACCCTCCTCCGTATCGCCTGCGTCAGATCCATCTCTCGAGTTGGTATCTGTGCGTTGATTGCTATTGTCCTCACCATACGCCAAAGAAGGCGTGACGGGGCGGTCCGTGTCCTTCTTGACACCTTCGTCTTCCTTTGAAGGCTTTTCGTCCTTTTTCTTTGCCGGATCGGTGTAGCCACGGACATACTTGGTACCAGCGTAATGCGCAGCGCCGCCAAATCTCTGGTATAGTGTGCTTCCCATGCGAGACCACATATCGTCAGTCAAGAGATAGGCGGTAGTATCATCTTGGTATGTTGCGACTGAATTCATATGCGCTCCGAATAAACGATATGATCTTGGTGTTTCGTCAGGCAGGCTCGAAGATTTGCTATCAGCCGAACTGGGTTCAAAGTCACGGCTTGCCTCACCCCTCAGATTATCGAAGGAGCCCTTCGGGGTGACAGGATTCGATGTAGAGTCGCGACTGTTCAATCTGCTGAGCTCCTTCCGGTAGTCGTCGCTGACTTTCATATTGAGCGATATGGGACGAGTGCGCGGTTGTGAGCTAGCACGCTTCTCTTTCTCCTTTTCCTTCTCTACAGGCTTTGCGAATCGCCAGGGTTTGACCTTGAGGTAGCCTTCTTCTAACTGATTGGCTAAGTGCTCATCACATGGCTCGCCGTCAGGCGAGAACCAAGTAGCGCGCTTGACATCGTAAACAGGACCCAACCAATATGCAGGAGCGAGCTCGCGTGTTTCTAATTCGACGTCAAAGAGATAATCCTCGTTGACGGGTACCTTTGTGGTAGTCTCGGGTTGTTGCTGCAAAGCGGCCTCGGGGGTTTGAGGGCTAGCGAGACCCCTCCGCAGTTCGGCGGCATCCTCATCATCGGCGGTCTTCTGGAAAGCGGTCTCGATAGCGCGGGAGTCTTCGGGGGAGAAGGGAATCCACTTCTTGGGCTTCGGCTGGGTCTTGTCGGGTACGGCGGTGCTGGTGGAGGACAACGGTTTGCGCTTGGGTAACTGTCATGTAGTATTAGTTGCCTTGTTACGATGCATAGAATTTGGAAGACTGACATCTACCGCATGGAACCACCTCACGACAAGAGGTGGGCAATCTTGTGGATAACGTTTCAAGCTGAGCCTATGGCGCCGATTGATCTTGTGATCTCCTCCCCTTTGAGCTGCCGTAGCCCCAGAGGCAGCATTATCCATCTCCCTTTCCTTGTCTTTTCCATCTTCTGGCAATCTCGGAGTCTGGGGCGACTTGGGGGTGGCACTCCGCGAGCCCCAAGGCGAGAATGCGTTGATGCCTGCCGAGAGGAAGCCTTGCTTAGTGTCGGGAACCGACATGTTCGCCCATCCAGCAGCCCAATAACTCCGTCGGATATGACGTGTACAATGTGTTGTTGGTATTGTTACCGCAGCGACAAGCTGAGGAGGAAGACGAAGCCGAGGAATGAGGTGGTGGAGATGCGGGGAGCTAGCCAGTGCGAAGGAAAACGCGTTGGTTGAAGCAGTTAGGTGAAGGAGCAAAGTGAGAGGACGTGCGAGTTCGGTTACGTAGAAAGACTGTCGAGAATAGCGATGGGGTGGTCAGTTGATCACAATGTTGAATTGTTTCTGATGTGTTGAAGGTGTGAAGTCATCAATCCGCGATCACATGAATGGCCGAGACAGACAGCTGGTCCCATCTGATACCGTCACCTCGCCTAATCCACTAGCCTGCAAGGGACGATCGCCATCTGCGTAGCTCAACCATCAACACCATAATTCATCAACCGACTACTTCCTGTATTTCAGGCACACTTATCCCGAATTTTAGTCTGCAAGCTGTACAACTGTCTTGTTTTCTCGGCGATCAATCATCATCCAATTTATTGAGGCCAACCCCAACTACATACCTTGTACGAGGTATCCATACCACATACCGCTAACTCTGCCCAGCGTCATGCTACCCGTTTCCATGCACCGTGGACCAGGTGCACATAGCCACGATGAGATATCTGGAAAATCGATATAGACACTTCGTCTGTAAAAGGGGCACATAGATACCTTCTCTTGTACTATGCTTACTACAAAGTCTTGCATTGATTCCCGCCGGTATACGTGGCAGCCTGCGCCCAGTCTTCACAAGGCTCTCGAAAAGGAAGTACGGCGAGCCGTGTTACAGTAGTGTGGAGAATGACGAAGAGAGGAGCGAAAGAATTTTCCTGGCCAGACTCTCCTGGGCTGTCAAAAATGCACCAAAATCTCTCCATTGGCGCGTAGTTTCAATGCTATCTCCCTCATCCACCCGTCAGATGACATGCGTCTCCTTTTCCCACTCAACTCCAGTGCTGATGCCCTTGCGAAGATCAATCGCATCATAGCTGTTGAGTCCCACCCACTTGCAGCTAAAGGGATCCATCCGGAACACGTTCATACCGCCAGGTATATGCTGTCTGTCGATGTAAACGGTCCGAACAGTTTGAAGCCTGGGGGTATTGAGTCACGACCAAGGCAGTTCGGAGAATTTTTCTGCCTTGTTCATGGGCCATGATGCATAGCACTGAACTGCCAGTATAGCATGAATCACTTTCCTTTGATCATCATTCATATCCGGAATGCAGTATAAGCTTGTAGTATTTCAACAGTGGTGCGCGGCGTCCTTGAGGACTATATATGGTTGTTTCATTTTCTTCAAACTCAGTCACACAGCTTAGTATAGCAATCTATTTACTTCTATTTATTATTGCTGCATACATGTATCATCTGGATATCAGTAGTGGAAGTGAGAAGTCCACAGGAAAATGATACACTACATACCGAGTCACTAGCGCCATTCTCATCCCGCGCACCCCACACACTCCCGTTTCAGCCCTACCAAGCCCTGCTTCACCAACGTCTCATCCCTCAATCCCAAGGTTCCATCCCCAAAGTTCACTGCGCTGCTCCCTCTGCTTCAGCCCACTAACGACCATAACCCTTTATTACGCACGCCGATATCCGCTCTGCTGTGCCCCACCGTTCACCTAATGCTCGATTGCTGCTTCGACACGGACCTGCATGATGTCCTTGAGCCATGCCGCTGTCAACAAGTTAACGACAGCTGAGGCGGCAGCTCGACTACAGTAACTCAAAATGACTAGCCAGTTGCTATCATCATCAATGATTTCTCCGTGCCAAAATTTTCCGCAATTAGGAGCAACACTCGGCGCTTCGCTGTGACTCCAGACTGTCGAGAATATGTACCCCGTGTAAGACCAAGTACCTCGTGGCACCGAGTCGACACAGTATAGGAAGCGATCTGAGAATTTCTGGGGGGATCTTCCACCCCCTCGTTCGAATCGTGTACGCTATGATTCGCCGAAAGGACGTTGGATCGGGGACGTGCGTTCATGTATGCTGTCTTGTTTCCCGCCTCAGGAACACTACACGTACGCATGCGCTTGGCCGGCATATACGCGAGCCGGCCTTGCATTGCCTCAGGCCTGGCTCAAGCCGGTTTAGCTGGATCTTGACCATTACAGAATGTTGTTGTCTGTGTGTTTTGCAACGCCATGCCCAGCCCTCCTCTCTGGGTAGGCTTTAAGGCGGTCACTTCAGCCTGATTCTGATTTTGTACCTCCACTGCTTTTTGGTTGTCACCTCTTTTCTCACGCCCCCGTGATCTTTCGTTTCTTCAGCGCTCTGGAAGCTTGCTACCCAGCTGGTCTGGCTTAATCTTATTATAGATCATCATTCTTTTCTTCAATTCTTTTTTAGTCGTTCGTCCTCCACTCACTCGGGACTCGATTACCAGCTGTTATAGTTGCGGATAATTTCTTTTTGCTGGTGCTTACAGCGGGTAATCGATACTGAGCATCTGTACAAGAGTAAGGATAGGCAAAAGAAAAGAAGAGAACGATTTGCTTTGTCCAATCATCGCCCTCTCGATATCAATCATGGGTGCTGGTCATGCAGCGTTAATCAGCCTGAGGGCACTGGCCCTCGTGGTTACAATGGGAGTGGTTGCATTGACTGCGTGGTGTAAGTTTCTACTTCTCGCTACATATGTTTTTCTTTTTTTTTCTGGACATGTCTTTGATTCGGGATCTATCCATTCCGTGTCATTTTCACGGGTATCTAGTATCTTGCTGACCAAGAATTTCAACAGCAAAAATCATCATCATCGACATCGAGAACCGCGGAGCTAGCGTAGTCGACACTATGATCTTCAACACAGAGCAAGACCGTGAAGATTGGCGGCTATTCTTCTCCACTGTTCTAGACAACGGCTTCAAAATCTGGATAGCCCTTGCATGCGTACGTTCCTCACCACCTCCAATCTTACCCCAATTCAAGACTAACCAATGAAACCACAGGGCTCCTTCACTTTCCTAGCAACCCTAACAGTCCTCCTCTCAAACCTTTTCACAAAACTTTTCACAAAACTCCACCTCCGCCCCCTAATCACCACCATGCTCCAAGCTCTCGCATTCCTCGCCACAACAACTGCCTTCGCATTCACCCTCAGCGCAACCCTCGCCCTGACAAACTTCTCCTTCAACATCGCTCCCTCCAACCCCCCACCCCAAATGATCTACCTCTCAACATCTACCTCCCGCGCCCTGAAATCCTTCTCCGCAATGCCACCCTTCTCGCAAACCTACACCATCGCCTCCGGCTCCGCAGGCCTACTCCTCCTTACAACCACCATCGCGTCAACCATCCAAATCGTGCAGAACAACCGAAGCACGAAAGCGTGCTCATTCGAACCCACGGCGTCTACGCTCGGAATGAGCCACGGGTACCAGGCTAGCGCCCCACTTACAGATGCATCCCCTGCATCTTCAGTATACGGGGAGGTACCAGGGATGTACGATCCACTGAGGCCTGCGCCTGTGGCGATGATGGACGAAGAGAAGGGGCTGATCGGAGGCGCCGCGGATATGGGAGGCCGTTATTCGAGGGAGAGCGATAGGAGCGGGGTCGATGCGGGGATTTCGGGACCGTTGGGGTTGAGGAGGCCTGAGGAGGCTGTAATGGCTAGGCCGGCTAGACCGTGGAGTGAGATGCCCAAACAGAGATAGATATAGACCGATAGAGATCTTTGTATATTATGGGGGAAAATATGGGGTCTTGTCGATAGTGCATCGGCTTGACTGTTGGGTTTTCGCTTTTGGGGTACTTGTCGGGGTTGGATAGGGAATATAGATAGATCAAGAGTTGTCTGGCTTCGTCAAATAGGAAGGCAGTACTGTCAATAGTATATATTATAAACAAACTGGAGGATTCAAATGAAGTTCCCGAATACTCGGTTCGGGATTCACTGCACATTGTTCCAATGATGTGAGTGACTTGTCTGAGCAAATTTGCCCACCTCATGTGGTAAGATGTAATGCTATAAACGCGAAGAAGATCGGATGTCATTTGAGACTACATTCGAGACCGCAGCAATATAATATGAAATTAATCAACATGTAGGAAATCTTTCTGATGAACAGATTGAAGGCTATCCCATCCATTACGAATTTCCGACGCCCGTATATCTAAACCAACGGCGACATATCAACGCCAGGCGCTTCTTTTCGAAGTAAGGCAGTGGTTTCCTCCCAAATCCTCTTCGTATCGGCTTTTCCTTCGTCCGACAGGACGAAAGGCGAAGGGCTAGCGTTTCAAGTCAGAAAATGAGGGTGAACTGGTGTCAAATCACTTACTCTGTCTCCTTCTGGTCACTGAGATACTTTCCGTGTGAATTATCGTGCTGGGTTAGAGCATCCACTAGACAGTGCCCGCCCTGCTCGCTAGTCCACCCGAACATCCACAGGAAGATTTTGATGATGCCAGTGCCTTCATGCCGATGCAATCCGCTGTAGCAGAATCCCGGATTCACTGTGTTGATGATGATCTCAGTAGCGGGAATCTTCTCTGCGAGGCTTCTTGTCCAAAGTACATTGAGCAACTTCGTTGTGTAGTATCTCTGCATTTGGCTTCCAAACGTTTCTTTATCATCCATTCTTTCCAAGATCTTCTCGGCGTGTCTTTCCTTGAAAGGAATCCAGAAATGGCCCTCGGAAGAAACGATGGTCAAACGACCTGGTACGTGCGTCTTTCCGGCCGTCGCACTCAGTGCACGCACAGCAGCAAAAGAAACTGCTGAAGTCGCGATGTGATTGATTTGGACGTTCAGCTCGTGTCCAGTATTCGCGGTACTGTATTCCATCTTCTTCAGGCCAGCGTTGAGCAAGGCATAGTCTAGTCTGTCGATATCTGATAAGCGTCGCGAAAAGGCAACAATGCTCTCGTAAGAGTCGTGATCGAGGAGCCACACTTCAACATTTGTTTCTGCAGAACGCGCGAGAATCGAGGTCTTGGCAGATTCTCCTTTCTCTGCATCACGTACTGCGAGGATAAGTCTTGAGATTCCATGGGAAGCGAGCTCGTGGGCAGCTTCTAAGCCCAAACCACTATTTGCGCCTGTGATGAGCGCTATCTTGCCGACGAAAGAGACCGCGGTGGGAAGAGGCTTTGGCTTATAAGTCAGCTGACGGTAACAGAAGTCAAGGAATCCACCCATTGTTCCAATATCTGATAGTGGGAACGATTGAGACGAGAGAAGGAGAAGTCGTGGGATGTAGAAGGCAAAGGGCAAACAAGCTCCAGACAAACAAACTAAAGGCGGGCAGTGCTGTGTAACAATCATTTGATTGATTTTGCGGCGTATGCAGAAACCTGGACCAATATGGTTAGGAGGCTTGCCACCCCTGACCCCGTGCAGGTCCTCCTCTTGTCATCTCTGATCAACGGAAAACATGTGAACTATCGCTGAATTTTAAACCCTCCTAAGATCTGATGTTAAAAAATGCCCCTAGAATTCACTGTTGGGCTTATCCGATTCATCTTCCGGTAAATACGCAGTTCAAAGCTTCGGTATGTACCCTGCGTAGAGATTGTGATTCTTCATAACTTCTTCGATGCGCTTAATACTTTCCATGAGAATCTTTACTTGCGCGTTGTCAGTTTCTAGATTCAGTAGAAGCTGAGCAGTGAATGGAGAGCCAACAGATTCCAGCCAACATCTATACAGAACCACACTGAGGTCTTAGAGTCCAACTAGTCGTTACTGGGATTTGTGCACGGAATCTGGATTCATGTATCATCTATTTTGTGCTGGACTGAGGCATGAGAAACATCGACTCCTCATCAAGAGCTGACAGCTAATTCATTTGCTTCTGTGTTATTCTTGCGATATCTACGTATGTTAGATTGTCGAGAGCGAACGTTGTGGCTTCAAAAGTTTATCAGGTAACTACTCGGTTCACGTCCACGTTCATCAGATCGGTGAGCTTATCACGGAATGATGTACACAAACATTGATTTTGGGCATTTTAAACCCATTTTGAATTGGGATTCCTTGCAAGTTATATCTTTCCGTGCTCCCATCATCGGGGTTGAGTAGAGCTTCTACACCGTAATGAGGAACGACGTACGGATTACGTGGGTATCGAACGACAGCCTAACAACGGGACATTTTCCAAGGTTCTGAGTAGTTCAATGTAAGCTGGCCGTGCCGTGGGGTGTTCGTGAGCCGTCCACCTGTATCTCAGTGTTGGCCAGGCTCTATGCGCACATAGTGATTGCCCCGAGGCTGAGTCCTGGTGCGTACACTACACTTATCATCGGGGAGTATGAAACGTACTACAAGTCAGGCTCGCTGCCCGAAGATAACGTGATTGAAGTGGGCACATACATATGATATTAGATCTAGCATACTATCATCCTCAAATTGCGGCGCGGCCTCACCGTTGGATCGCTGCACAGCTCCCTTCAACTCCCCGCTCTTTGAAGCTCCCCACTCATAAGAACTTCCGTACTCTTCATCGGTTTGGAAATACAGTAGCCACTACACTATGGAGCGCCCAACACAGATCTTTTCGGGTGTCTTGATAATGAGCGTTATATAAGCCATTTTCTGGGGTTTTCGGGCGGTTTATCGGCTATTTTTCCATCCTCTTGCAGGTTATCCGGGTTCGAAGCTCGCTGCTGTTTCGAAGCCTTGGTATGAGTGGTACTGGAATTTTCACCAGAAAGGAATGCTGTTATTCGAAATTGAACGGTTGCATCAACAATTAGGTTGGTTTGAACAATACATAACCCTCTGAGATGTACGATACATTCCGTTAACAACTCCAAAGGACCTGTTGTTCGCATCGCACCGAATGAACTTCACATTAACGATACAGATGTATTCCAGGAGATCACTAAGATCGGGTCACCATTCACCAAAGATCCCGGATTCTACAACTTCATAACTTTCCCCGGAACTTCGATCGGGGAAACTGATGCGTCGCGAAGTCGTATCCAACGTCAAGTACTCACCCCCGCTTTTTCCCCATCACGAGCCAGCGAGCTGGCGACATCAGTGAAAGACAAAGTTGACAGGCTATTGGAACGATTTGTGGAGTCATCGAATCGCTCTGAACCTGTCAATCTTTCCATGGCCGTCAAAGCATTTACCATGGATGTCATTTCAGAGATCGTACTGGGGAAGGAACTCGGCTTTATGATGGATCCGGGCTACAGAAATCAATTCATTGAATATTTACACTTCACATTCGACATGGGATGGACAGCAACGGCGTTCCCTAACATGACAATCTTTTCCTTGTCGTTACCAGATTGGCTTTCTACTGCTTTATTCCCTATTCCCATCATGCAGTTCAAAAAGCAGTGCATCATTCTTGTCGACGAATATCTCCGAGTGCGCAATGCTCCCAGAGTAGGTGTAACGGAGAATTTCACCAAGAAAGTTGACTTCAACAAATCAGTCGTAATTGACACTCTAGTCGACCCCACCTCGGCTAAAGATCAAAGCGTGCTTGATGCCAGTCAGCTTGCCGAAGAAGTCATCATGCTCCTTTCCGCGGGAAATGATACTACTTCGGATGCGATTATTGTGGGAATCTATCAGGTCCTAAGAAATAGCTCCATCCATGACAAGCTGTCTCAAGAGCTCGCCGCCGCATTTCCTCGCAACAGAGAAATTACTTACAATAACGCTTCAAAGCTTCCCTATCTTGTGAGTATTGCCGTATACTGTCGTGTCGTCGTGTTTACTGATGTATGTTCAGACGGCGGTCGTCAAAGAGACACTTCGATATAGCAACCCATTACCAGACAAAGCACCGAAGGTAGTGCCGAAGGAAGGTTGGACGCTCTATGGACAAAAGGTTTCTCCACAGGTTCGACTATAACTATTCCAGTGTTTTTATCATACCTAAACTATCTGCACAGACCGTTATCAACACTTCGTCGTACCTTTTGAATCGACATCCATCGATATGGGGATCCGATGCCTACGACTTTCGCCCAGAGCGTTGGTTGGTCAATGACTCAGCGCACCTCGACAAGTTCATGACAAGTTTCTATCGAGGATCTAGGCAGCGTTTAGGAAAAGAGTAGGTCATATTTTACCAAGAGATATTTGCGACAAAAAAAAAGTCGATTACTGACCTGGCCAGTCTTGCACTTTGCGAAATCTACACACTTCTTGCCAATCTCTTTCGACGCTTTGATATGGAATTATATAACACAACCGACGATGACATGAAATGGATCGACCTGCTTCTTACACGGTGTGTAGCTCCCCTCACATATGCGAAGCGTTCTGACAGAACCAGTTTCGTTGGGCAAAACCCTCATGTCACCCTGAAACCGTGAGTCTGATGAATGAAATGCCGGCGACTACTTGCTCTGCCCCATTCAAATTTATTCCAGTCTCAAAAACTCAGTAAATGAGAACTCGCTAGGCTCTGAGAAGATGGATGATGGATGATGGATGATGGATGATGGATGATGGATGATGGATGATGGATGATGGATGATGGATGATGGATGATGGATGATGGATGATGGATGATGGAAGTGGATTTATTTTAGTGTGTTCCGTGACTTGTTGTTTAATTAACTTAACTTAGTCAATATAATATCAGATATGTAACCCTTAAGTACACAATTGCCGCCAAGCACTAGTCTAATAAAGTTGATGCGTTTAAGGAACTCGTTAATATGTTCTCTTCACTATCTGCTCAAGTGCACTGCGAGTTGTTCACTCATATTCGGCGCAAATCTTCTAACGTTCCTACATCTAACACTAGCCCACTCCAAATTATTTGCTAGCATATTATCAATCGTCAGCTAGCTGGATATCGAAGCTTAGAAATTGATAGTTATATGCTCAGTGTTAATTTCGCTTTAATCGCCCGTTTCGTCCATTTCTATCGTCAAAATCCATCGTCGTGTGTGAGAACACCTAAACTCTTACTTAAAATAAATAAATATGCTCAGTGATGTAGATACCTGTGTACGAATACATCATTGCGTAATGTATGCAGAGGCTAGTGCGCCCGGACACGTGACTTTGTTGTCACAAGACGTTCACTATATGTATACATATGTACATATGCAACTACCGCAGATATAAGGGAGGGCTTACGTTTTACTCATCAGCAAGTGCCACTATCTATAAGTTGCTATGTACTGAACAATGGACATGCTCGCCGACTATTGGATGCAACACAGTTACTTGCAGCATTTGAGTATACTTCGTGTTAAAGAATTGATGTGCGATACTAATGATTTTACACAGTGTTTCAAACAGCTACCTGAAGCCGTAACTCAAAAGTACTCCAGAATTGGTAATATAACAAGGACGACACAACACCGTATGATGCTGGGCTATTTCTATTCATCCTCCGGCGGGGTCAATGTACCAAACAAATCAAACTCGAACCAGTTCAAGCTAGGCGCAACACGGGTAATCAACCACGCACCATCGATCTTCTTATACACATGCTGAGTGACTCCAAGTCCATGTCCTTTGTTAAGCACCTCAGTGAGCTCTTCAGTCTTGTATCGCTGATGAGCCACTCGAATCTGGTGATCGACCTGCACTTGACCATCACTCAGGACCTCCCATTTCGAACCTCCCAAGAGGTGCTGAGTTTTCAGGCGCGGGTCGCCCAGCAAATTCTTACGCTGGAGTATGGCGACATATTCGTCTGGAGTCAAGTTCTCGTGAAGCTCGCCTCGCAGCGCGCGGAAATCGAGTTGGATGGAGGGAGCGAGGATATTGTGGAGGCGGGTCCAGTCTTTGTGATCGTAGCTTTCTGACCACTCGAAAGCGATGTTACGAATGGCGAGGTAGTCTTGGTGTTCTACGTTAGCCACATCGTCATATCCAATTTCAAGGAAGAGTACTTGCCGGATGTCGAGATATCTACAGACATACTGGATAGAGTTTGGATGTGAAAACTGGCGGTCAGGTGTCTTTCCTAAGAACACGGAGCTCAAGTCAACATGAGGAATGTCGCGAAGGTAGTGGCAATTTGAAAGTTTGTGAATACGAGGATGGTGAATGCAGGGAGCTTGAGGGGCTGCAAGGACCTGCCCAATCTGTGTCGTGTGGTAGCGCAACACGAGGCAGGGACGAGCAGCGCCACAATTGCGCGTAAGCTAGGTACATATTGCAGGACGCGGGACACAGGTAATATGTATTAAGTTTCCTACAAACCTTATTCGAATGCAAGTTGTCGATCTTCATTGGATTGATTCTGGCGGGTGAATTGTACTCTTGTGGACCTCGGTTCCAATCCATTGTTATCTATCTGAAATTATTGACTTCAGGTTTTCAGATGCTATTAGCCGCCTTTCATGTAATGAAAATGCATGACGTGTTTTATCTACACAAGTAGGTATCTGACTATAGCCATCATGCAGCTTAATTTATTTTCACAGGCTATGTGGCTCAAATCAAGCGTATTGACATCCCATGAAGATCTGGAGTACATCTATGTAGTGGCCACCCCGCAACTTCACCTTTCGCAAAATCAAATTCACACCAATGATTTCTCTGGCCAGGTTCCAAGATTGAACCATGGGCCCCTGATGGGTTCTCACCTCGAACTATCAAAGATTGCATCAATCATGCCCAAGTTGCACTTCTTCGACTTGTGTACCTTGACCATTTTGAAACGCGGATCTGCAGACTTTAAGAGCTGTTCAGTTTCTTCCGCGGTCCTATCTTTTCCGTTGAATACGGTCGCCATGAGGAAATCTTGTTGTAAGTTAAATTTTTCAGACAGGTTTTTGACCGGTTCACTGTCTATTATGGCATCCCAAATCAAGACGTGAGAGCCAGGTTTGAGCCCAGGAACAAGCGCTTGAAGAATTTTCGTAGCATGATGGTCGCTCCAGTTGTGAATACAACGACTGATAAGATATGCATCTGATGGGCTCTCGGACACTTGCGGTTTCTTGAAATCATGCGCTTGGAACTCGATCCTCTCTTGAAACTCTGATGGAAGTGACGCTCTTCCCTGCTCTATAACACGGGGAAGATCCTGTACTACGAAGTTAAGATGCTTTGTGTGCCTGGCAATAGCTTGCGAGACTCTGCCATGATTACCCCCAACATCGACCAGGCGTGCCCCAGGTTTATCGAGCGATTGCCAGTCAAACGCTGTCAGTACCTCTTTGAAGTCGGGATCCTGGTCTTGTATAGAGAACTTCATGGCAGAATCGAATCGATGCGCCCGGACAGGCTCCTCCGCCAGGACAGTGAACAGTGACCTCCCGCCATTGTTCAAACTGAATGCACATTCATGTGGTTCACCCATACCATCACCAAACTGTTCCCATACGTCTATGAGTTTCAAGCTGGCAGGACCGAGGTCTACAAGCTGTAGGCCAACAGTTTCGTAATACAGAGGGTTCTCCGCAAGCAATTTACTAATGGCAGTATGAGAGATGTGACCTGGAGTACACTCGTCGAAAATGTTCATCGGGATCGCTGATCTAATAGTGCGGGCGACTATGGACTTGCTGAGGCCACTTCGCGCGGATATCTCATCGTACGTTGCGCTTTCGTTTACGGGTATCGTCGAAGCAAGCTTGAATTGCCATATGATGCGCAGAACCACTTGATCGGTCCACTACATCTTGTCAGGTAATTTCAGGTCGTATCGGGGAGAAGCACTACATTGTAAGCAACATCCAGCCCAGAAAGTCGGGCACCTCGCACCAGCTGCCTGAAGTTGTGGCTAAGATCCAAAAGTTTCCATCGCGTGTTTTGTTCTTCTCGAGGTAATAATTCCAACGTGTCTGCTTCGAAAGATGTTTGTGCGAGACCGTTGCTTTCCAGAGACCCCTCGACTTGTTTCGCGTAGACCAATAACTCCTCCGCTAGTGCTACTAAAGATGGCATCTTGCCGGTGTCTCAAGCAGTCGACTGTGGGCTTTGAAAAAAGAGTGGACTCCGTAGGGTAAGACAGAGGAACACATGAAGGACTGTGTGGAGAACATGGTCCCCAGTCAATTGGTTGTATTGTTGGTAAGTTGCAAAACCGCCTTACTCCCAAGCCGGGTGAAGCCGAGATAATTCCAGACAAGCTCATCTAAGCTGGCGAGTGACCATCCTTCATCCGAAATCCTGGCTGACTGTAGGATCAGTATAGTTACAGTGCAGGACCTGCACTGTCGCTTTGATGATCCGATTCGGGAATAAACCGAGCCGCCCATGGTATATATCCCCAGGAAAGGTAATGATGTTCAAACAAGCAACGAAACAGTTTTTGTCTGGGTTGGGCGCGGTCCCTTGATCTGCAAGTTGGTGTTGGTGTATGTTGGTCATCCGGTAATAAGTTGATGGGGGTGGCTTCTCCGAAGCGAGATGGCTGGCTCCCAAGCGGGTAAAACAGTTGCAAGTGCGAGTTGTTGTGGTAGTTCTCCTGCACCATACAGATTGTGAGTTGTTGATATCATTGACGACATGGATGGATTATACCTGTAGAACTTACGAGTATACACGAAACCAGATGTATATGTTCGGCTTGAATTGTGTATAGCAATTTGAAATCTCTGGTTCATGATCGTCGCATGCATGCATATGAGGGGGGCTGATAGCCGGTTCAGGCTAATAATCATGATCGGTGGCCATGATCAAAAGCTTGGGCTGTTCAATCACCGTCTACGCTATACAGCCACCCTTACTATGATTCGACACCGAAAATCGCAGCAATTCCCCTGTCAGACTTACCGCCCTGTTCGTGTGACTCCAGAATAGGCGAATACTATGGTAATATGCGATCAAGGTATGTAACAGTACGGCACGGGTAGAACCGTGCAGACCTATAGCCCGTCCCATTTCGCCATCTTTCTCGATCTCAGTAAGAACATTTCTTTAGCTTACTTTAGACTACCACGTCGTCGCGAGTCGTGTGTCCAATTTTCTGCGCTAAAACTTTTTCTTTTTTGTCGCAAGTCCAATTCCCTGGGCATATCTGGCTTTCATCATGAATGATGATCATGTAGACAAAGGCCCTATGATTGTGAGGGTGATGGCCTCCACGATCGCTGTTGGTGGTGTATTTGTGTGGGCGCGTGTCTTCACACGTACGGTCATCAGGCCTTTCTTTGGGCTCGACGATGCCTTGATTGTGCTTACCTGGGTATGTTCTTCATCACCCCCCACCAGATACGCTATAATGACTCATTTCCACAGTTCCTGATTCTCGGCTACAACATTGCCATGTTCATATCGGTCCACCGTGGCTATGGACGGCATGTCACAGCACTGCTACCAGAGAGATATGTCGAAGCGATACACGCGGAAGTCATCGGGCAGGTATTCGCTATAGCGTCATTTCCATCAGGAAAGGCATCCATCGCAGTTTTACTTCTTCGGCTGTTCCCAGGAAAGAAACTGCGCTGGTTTCTCTGGACATTTGTAGCCGCCAACGCCGTGTTCTTCTACATCGATGCGATCTTTATCTTGGTACAATGCCAGCCCGTGGCATTCCAGTGGGATCACTCTATCCCAGGGGGAAAGTGCTGGAACCCACAAGTTGTGATTGTATGGGGATTTCTCACTGGCGGTATGTTTGGCATTGGACAGAAGACTTTACAAAGACTGATTGTCTATAGTGACTGGTGCGTTGACTGACTTCGTTTTTGCTCTTCTGCCTTGGTTTTACATCACCAAGGTCCAGATCAGCCTCAAAGAAAAGCTCAGTGTTGGAGTCGCGCTGAGTGCTGGATTTGCGGCTGGTGTTTGCTCCATCATGAAGATCTATTACACGAGTACCCTCGGCGCACATGCCGACTACACATGTGTGTATATCTATGACTCTATGTGTTCAAAAGCTGACCACGTCTTAGATGATACGATTCCGCTTATCATTTGGTCCTGCGTGGAGCTGGCTCTCATCAACATAGCAGCGTGCATTCCTACCTTGCGTCCTCTGTACCTATGGATCAGGGGCGAAAATGTCAAAGGCACAAGCATGAATCAATCCGGCTACGATATGCGATATGGGAGCGGCACCGGACGCTTGAACAGATTTGCCAACCGCAGTGGTGGAGCTACTGAATTAGGCTCCTCCGATCATGTCCACGAACTCAACATCTATCAATCCAAAACTCTCGATGTCACGTTCGAAGATCGAAAGGATTACAATTACGGCTACAAGAAGTCGTCCTCCCCTGGCATACGCACCACTGTGGAGGTCCACCATGGAAATAACAATTCTCAGTTTCGATAATAGCACTGCTTTCTTTTCTTTGTCATGGGGCGCAATGCAATCAGTACGCAAAGAAGGCACGCGTATGGAACGTTAGGAACTTAATGGATGGGTTACTTTCTATATTTTTTCGTGCAATGCTGGACGCTGGACGACTGCGGATCGCGAAGGAGACATCCAGATTCCAAACGTTAGAGTAGGTGTACTCCAGTCTTATATGAGATGAATGTATTGATGTTTTAAAAAAGTGTGGTGCGCGTAGTAGATCCAGTACTAAGATCTCAGGACGTAGAGTGGATGCGGGCCGACTGCCACACCCGTGACGGTCTGAGTTGGGGAGGGAAATGTCTCCTGGTTTTTAGTTACTGTGTACGCCATCGATAAAGTGAACTGACATCAATGATGGCGAGTCAGTTGTGGTCATCATCCTTTGCGAAAACTGTCTATTATGTTTAACCGGAACCAAAGGATTTTCAATATCCCCTCGGAGCGAGGACCGCAAAATCGATACTTTATATATCAGATATTTTACTGCTACTATGAGTAAGTGTTACATGTAGCAGAAATAAATCTAGTAAGATCCAGGAGCCTATAAAAGCGGAGGACAGATCGATCCTGTATCGAAGCTAGCTCCAATGGGAACTAGCTTTATCTGATTGAAGTTTTTATATACAACGCCAACCAGCGCTCGTATTACAAAGGCCTGCAAAACAATACACACGCTTGCGTGTGTACCGTTAAATTCCTGCAACGCGTAGAGTAGAGTGTGCAATACAAGTGTATTTGCTATCCCTACCTCATCAATCCTTCAGAAAGTGTCCCAACCAGTCTTGGAACGGAAAAGTAAAGCCATTCGGAGTTTGGAATATTCACTGGTGTGGAACGCGATCTGCAGCTTACAAGCGTCTTCACAATGCAGTCCGACGAGTCCCCCAAATCAGGTAGGCGCCGGCTACCATTCAGCCTCGCCACGTAAATATTGCAATTTGGATTAGGACGCCTGAAGTCCATTGGAGGGTGGACCGGAAACTGATCCTGCACAATACGACTCTGCAAAAGTGTGGGCATGCACCTTCCCCCTCGTCTCTTCGCAGTCTACGTGCCGTTTGATTCTGCTCAGCTCCCAATGTGCCTGTGAAACAGCACCCTGCTTTATCATGTACAGCGCGATATTCTTTGGGGGACAGCTGGCCGACGTTGGAATAGAGGAGCTGCAACATATTCGGAAATATGTCACATCAAGATCGGATCTGCAAGTCCTGCACGATGCAATGATCGGGTTTGGAGACTATGGTGAGCGGTTGGAGCTTGCGGATCCAGAACTGAAGAAAGTTGAAGCACAGAAAACTTCATCCTTCTTCTCAAATTGGATGAAATGGGATGACGATGAAGGCATCTCTGATGCAGTAAATCGTCACTCCAACGCTATTGCGAGTGCTCTCACAGTTCTTCACCAGGTGCTCCTTGTTAAAAAACACCCGGAAAGCCATCCATGCCTGCAGGGCCAAGACTTCATTGAGTCGGACACAGTTTTGGAGGGACTCTGCATAGGAAAATTGGCTGCGACAGTAATACGACTTTCCTGGGGCGATGAGCAAATGGCCACGTTGCTGGCAGTCGCTTTGAGACTCGCATTCTGCATCGGCGCATATGTGGACCTCGACCGCCACCGCTTGGGTTCGCAAGCCGAAACAGTATGTGTGGTGGTTAGGCGTCACGACGCTCTTGTACTTGAACATCTTCATGCTATACTGCTGAGATATGACGATGTAAGTACCTCCGCCACAAACCGGAAGAGGCGCTGACTATGTACTCAGGCCTACTTGTCCGTCAAGCAAAGATCTAAGTGGACAATCACCGTGGGAAAGGCTCATAAGGAGGATTTGACCCAATCTCTCACCAATGCTGGGTTCATAGTCGCTCCTTTTGATCTCTTTGGACGATTTCACTGCAAGCAAATGTCATGGGTGGTCGACAAGATCCTTGCCCTTGCAAGCGGTGATCCAAGTCTTCGGTTGGTATCCAGTCACGCTTTAAAGCCCATCTTGGCGTCCATCTTGTCGCTTCCAGAGGACTGGTCAACCGATGTCTCCCGCATACCCCATGCGGAAGGAAGTGATGCACCCATTGCATTGTTTGTAGGTTCAAGTATCCCACCAAATCCAATGGATAGGGCAGGCTTCCGAGTGATCGTGGCCAACACGATGTCCAAAGGAAGCCGAGACCAAATTTCACCACAGGAAAAGCCGTTTCCTAGTATTCCCTCTTTGTCCGAAGAGTATCGGCATCTACCTGACTCCGCTGTTGCGGTTACGGGAATGGCATGTAATTTCTCTGGAGCAAGCTCTCTGGATGAGTTTTGGGATATCCTAGAATCAGCAAAAATCATGTGCCAAGATCTCCCGAACGATCGGTTCCCGGACGCGGCATTTGAACGAAGATCTTTCCCGAAGAGCTTCAAAGCGAATTTCCTGGAGGATATTGACACTTTTGACCACAAATTCTTTCACATCTCGAGCCGTGAGGCAGCTTTCATGGATCCACAGCAGAGACTTGCGCTGCAGGTTACCTATCAGGCTTTGGAATCGTCGGGCTACTTTAACAGCGGTACTGTGCAGACAAACCGTAATGTCGGAGTGTATTTAGGTGCATGCACGAACGAGTATTATGACAACGTATGTACTCACACCCCCTCCGCGTACTCCTTGACTGGATCAATTCGGCCATTCATTGCGGGTAAGCTGAGCCATTACTTTGGTTGGACAGGTCCGGCCATCATGTATGATACGGCGTGTGCGGCCTCAGGAGCGGCCATTCATCAAGCCTGCCAAGCTATTTCGACAGGAGAAGTCAGTGAAGCGGTAGCCGGAGGGGTCAATATCTTTGTCAGCCCAGAAACATTCCAGAATCTGGCTGCTGGGCACTTTATCAGCCGCACAGGTTTATCGAAGACCTTTGATAGTTCGGCAGATGGTTACTGCCGAGGGGAGGGCGTAGCGATGGTTACACTCAAGAAACTCTCGGCAGCTCTTAGAGACGGTGATCGAATTCGTGGGGTGATTGCTGCGACAGCAGTCGGCCAAAATGCGAATGAGACGGCCATTACAGTTCCTCACGGTCCCTCACAAATGAGTCTCTACCGCAAAACCTTGCGAGCCGCACGTTTAGATCCTCGGGAGATCTCTTACGTTGAAGCACACGGGACAGGTGCCGCTCTCCCTCTCTTCGTCCATCCATAAATCCCAGCTAATTCCACTCCAGGTACCCCCGTAGGAGATCCCATCGAAGTCGAGAGCATTAGGGGAGTGTTCGGAAGTCAGCGCCATGAAGAACACGAAAACACATACCTCGGGGCATTGAAAAGCAATATCGGGCACACAGAAGCAACATCCGGTGTCTCCGGGCTGATCAAGGTCCTTTTGATGATGGAAAAGAAGATAATTCCGCGGCAGGCATTCCTGAATGAGCTCAATCCAGCCATACGACCGTTTGGTTCAGATGGCATCCAGATCCCGCTGCAGAATATTCCTTGGACGACATCATACAAAGCAGCATGTGTCAACAACTATGGGGCTTCGGGAAGTAATGCTGTGATGATTGTCACCCAGCCCCCGACTAGAGGCGTGATTCCCGAAGACAAGCCAGTTTCGAGCATCAAAGCGAAGTATCCTATTTTCGTCGCCGCATCCAGTACCTCCAGTCTCGTAGCATATCTTTCTACGCTGTTGAGATTTATCAACTCTACCAAATCCGTCGACCACTCAGCTGAGAACATTGCGTATCACTTGTCACGACGCCGAAACCCTAAACTTCCGTTCTCTCTATGTACAACGATCTCGTCTCTCGGCGAACTCAGAAGACTGTGCGAATCAGCAGATACTCTTCAGATAAAGGAATCTCCAGAAAAGGCGACCCCTGTCGTTCTACTTTTCGGTGGGCAGACAGGAAAGAGGGTACAAGCTTCTCAAGCATTGTACGATTCGTGCACCGTATTCAAAGAAAATCTCCATGCATGCGAAATCGCCATACGCAGCTTGGGAATGACAAGCATCTTTCCAGATATCTTTGGAAAAAGTCAGGACAAAGACATCATTGAGCTCCACACAAATCTCTTTTGCGTACAGTACTCTCACGCAATGTCTTGGTTAGCTTGTGGGCTGAAGCCCGCCCGGCTGATCGGGCATAGCTTTGGTCAACTCACAGCTTTGTGTGTCGCAGGTGTGCTTTCTTTACGGGATGGCTTACGATTCGTCAGTACTCGTGCTCGCTACATACGAGATTATTGGGGAAATGATACCGGATCGATGATCTCGATTGAGGCAAATATGCCTACGATCTCGCACATTCTATCACAACATGCTGATCTACGTCTTGAAGTAGCTTGTCACAACGGCCCCCAGAGCGTGGTAGTAGCGGGATCTACTTCCTCCGTGAACCTCCTCGAAAATTTCCTGCAGTCTGGAACACAAAAGTATAAACGACTCGAGGTATCAAACGCATTTCATTCGGTACTATGCGATCCATTGCTCGAACCGCTGCAGGAAACAGCGGAACAACTAGACTTTCACGATGCGGAATTGGTGCTCGAACCCTGCTCAAAAGAATCTAATTGGAGAACGGTAACGCCGAAACTTCTTGTTTCACACACTCGCGAGCCTGTATACTTCACTCAGGCTGTTGACAGAATTGATGAGCAGCTCGGGCCGTGTGTGTGGCTCGAAGTCGGCTCAGAATCTGCACTTCCCATTCTCAGGCGCGCCCTCGGAAAGCGAGCATCTTTGCACCATCTAGAGTCGTTGGGTCCTGATGCGGATAGTCATTTGACTGATTTAGGAGAGCTCACTTCTCATCTTTGGGGGTTAGGAATCCATACCCAATATTGGCCCTTCCATCATGATCAGCAGGAGCATTATAACACGCTTAATCTTCCTCCATATCAGTTTGACAAGTTCCGACACTGGATGAATCGGATCGAAATGCCAACAGTCAAGGAACCTGGAGAAAAAGATCAAATCCCAGCCGGACCATTGAAGCTAATTAAGCAGACGGAACACAGTAGCGAGTTCCAGATAGACACTGATCACTCCGAGTGGCACACAGCCTGTTCCAATTACAAGATTCATGAACTACCAAGCTGTCCATTATCATTCATTCTGGCTCTGGTACTCAAGGGTAACGAGATGATACAGGGTGACTCCGAAATCGGCCCAGTAAACATGGCCATCTGCAACCTAAAAATACAAGGTTTGATTCTGAGCCACCACGAAAAGCCCGTCAACTTGACCATCACCCCGGATAATGGTAACCTGGACTTTATAATGACAAGCGCGAGCGACAAGTCAACAATCCCGTTCGCTTTCGGGGTTGTTACACTTCTCACTCCTGGAATTGAAATGCAGGATAAATTCCGCCATTTTCAAATCCTTCTGGATGTTGATGGTATGAAACGTCTGTTCACAGATTCCAACGCAGACTCTGCCAGAGGAAAAGGAGTATATCACAGCCTCGCACCCTTGATTCACATATCGAAACAACGACAAAACATCAAGGAGATCTCTTCCAAGGGAAGCGCATCTGCGGCCTACCTTTATCCGCAGAGTAATGACTTGTCTTTTATCTTGGAAGACATCATTCAAGTTCCCTTGATATGTCTGAATGGATTGACTGACCGCCAAAACGACGAACTTTACATCAACACAGCCATCGGCTCTGCTGAATTCCACCAGCAACTTCCCCAGAGTCCTTTGTCGAGAAATCGTCTAATTGTGTTTTCAAAATCTACCTCCACAGCAAGTGAACAAATAATGTTCCATTTGTTCGTATGGGACGAACAGTACGATCGGCTTTGTGCTGTCATCTTGGATGTAGAATTTACCAAGATGAATGTTGAATCATCGGGCGAGGTCTACGTAGATATTACCAGACACACTCACAATATCGCTCACGATGAGGGAATAGCCTCAAACAAAAAATCTTCGGAAAACTTCCCGGGTCATGCGACGAAGGAACCTCAGAATATTTCATATTCCGAGCCTCAATCAGTGGGTTTTGTGAACCCCAAAATTAAAGATCAGCAAAGTTTCACACCCCACCGCCGCGAAACTGCTCACCAGTCTACTACCATGCAAAACACGGAACAAAAACTGTACGATTTGCTCGCTCGTGTAGCAGATCTTGATAAGGATAGCATCCGCGCAGATCTTCCCATGGCAGACTTGGGTATCGATTCGCTGATGGCGATTGAGGTTGCAAGCGAGATACAGAATGCATTTGCCATCTCAATAACCTTCCGGGAGCTTACAAGTCTAGATAGCGTGGGAAATCTATGCAAATTCATAGATGGCAAAGCATTGGGTTTTTCAAACGACGCGCTAGACCGAATCGAAAAGCCGGGTGCGGTCACAGCAACACTTCACGCAGCGGACAAGTCTGTTTCGGGGTTTTCCACTACCGAAGACTCTGATATTATCTACGTCAATACTCCATCGGGCTCTGAATCGCTTTTTGAAACTTCTTATGACGTTCCAAGAGCTTTCAATGCCGTGCGTAGGACATTCGATGCCCTAGCAAAGGAAACAGGATGCGAGGGTTTTTGGTCAAATGTGTATCCTGCCCAAACGAGTCTGGTCATTTCTTATATCATTCAGGCCTTATCTAAACTCCACTGTGACCTCACCACTCTGGACTACGGGGATACGATTGAAATCCCCCTTTCGCCGAAGGAACAGCTAGTGCGCCGCTTCATGTGCATTCTGCGAGATGTGGGTTATCTTGAAGAGACCGGTCAGGGCTGGGTCCGAACTGCCATGCCCCTTCCCTATGAGTTGCCATTAGCCTCAAACTTCGACAAAATATTGTCCGACTTCCCGAAATTTGCCTGTGAACATAAACTACTTCATGCAGTCGGATCGAGGCTACACGAATGCCTTTCGGGAGAGCTAGATCCCGTTTCCCTTCTCTTTGGTCAGCAAGAAAACCGCAAACTGATGGCAGATCAGTATCTCCTGGGACCTATTCAATCTTCAGTCTCAAAGCAGCTCGCAGAGTTTATCAAGCAATGCTTCGGCTTGAAGCCTCTACCCCGCACTCTCCGCATCCTCGAAATTGGGGGAGGTACCTGTGGCACAACCTTGTATGCGACTGACGCTTTTTCCAAGCTTGGGATCCCAGTTGAGTACACTTTCAGCGATATATCACAATCCTTTGTGGCGGCTGCAAAATCGAAACTGCGCGACACTAAATTCGTCGTATACCGCACGCTTGACGTCACCCAAACCCCTCCGCCTGATCTCGAGCGGCGGTTCGACATGATTATTGCAACAAACGTGATACACGCAACTCCCAATGTATGCGATAGCGTCCGGAATGTCCGTCAGATGCTTCGACCAGGAGGCGTTTTCACCCTTTTAGAATACACGCGAAGGCTTCCTATGCTCGACCTTATTTTTGGGCAGTTCGATGGATGGTGGGCTTTCAACGACGGTAGAGATCACGCAATCATGGACGTAAAATCGTGGAAGATCACGCTCGAGTCGGCTGGATTTGCGAGCGTGGAGTGGACAGAGGATGATAGCGAGGAATCGAAGGTTCTGAGGTTGATATTGGCTCATTGAATAGAAGGATGTCAGTAATTAGGATGCTGTATATAAATTGAAGTGACAGAATTTAGGGTTGAATTGAATGGATTCACTTACTACGAAAGTTTCGTATCATGCACATTGGTTTCCAAATCCATGAAGTTCTATCATGTTGCTCAATTAAATTTACCAGCTTCCGCCGGCAACTGTTGGTTCTGGTAGCCAGGCGTGAATTTCAAGCATCTGCAAGCTTTCGCGACTTATTTGCTACTCATCTTCGGCAAAATCATTAAGGTCGGGCTACCTCGCGTACTTTGTGTCAATCGGCTCCAACGCTTCGGATATCGTACAAAGTCCACTGCATAGCTAAATCTGATGTCTCGTAGCGATGTAGTGCAAAACCCTGTGCCAAGCAAAATTATGCCACGCCCTCCTCAGAAGGCGAAAATCTGACCAAAATAGCTGCGACATACTGACACGATAGATATTACAAGACATCATGGTTCGGGGTCCAACGAGTTTCCAGAGGTTGAGTATTTGTTGATTTTCGACGCCATGGTGATCAATGAAAACTTGCACAACCCAGTACAACAAACAGAACTCAAACCCAAAAGCTCCGCAGATCTGGAGCATTCGGGCATTCTATATTTGTTCCCACGCGCCCAAATGAGATTTTTATTCAAATGTTACCTCAAACGATCAAGCATAACGTAACCACCAAGAGCTAAGGATGCATCGAAAGCTACAGGAAAAAGAACGTTGACTGTATCATCAGACCTACCAAACTACAGCACCCCGTAATTAATGATCAGTGATCTGAGGGTGTCACGATCAATACAATCCGACACAACACAGGTCATCGGCATCACGTGACGACACGTAGCAAGAACGTTTAAAGTTGAGAAACCATAATGACGCTAAGAAACTAAGCTAACGGGTCTTCAACTGAGATCGTATCATTCTGGAGTTTACATCGTATCGCGAGACAGACTAGAAATCTTTTTGCGACTGACGCCATAGAGGGCAACTGGATTTGGCGAAACTGGAAAACTCGTAGCTGTATTGTTGAGCAAGCGTTCCACAAAAGAAACTCTGCGAAATTCCAGGCACACGCTAAGCCGGGTCAAATGCATTACCATTCACCAGCTTCCGGTAATCATCGACCTCCCTGCCATTCAACCTATGGATTTCTTCCAATCGCGCTTTCATCGCATCCGGCTTTTCAATAACCATCGATGCCATGCCCGTATGCGCGTGGAAATCATTATGGCAATGCAGGAACCAAGCTCCAGGGTTATCAGCCTCGATCTGCAGCACAACGAGTCCGAATTTGTATAAAGTAATGGTATCGCGCTGAAGTGGGTTTTGCTTGAGTGTGACGGCCGTGTTATCGAGGGAACGCAGAGGATTGGCGCTGGTCATGTCAAAGGTAAAGATTTTCTTTAATCTGTCTGGGAGGGTGATGGAGTTCGCTACTTCCGAAGTGGTTTGCTGCCGCTCGCGGTAGAGGACGCGGAATTTATGGCCGTGGAGATGAACTAGATTGATGTGTTAGGCTTCATTTTCTATTTTAGGCGGCAAATATCTCATGGCGATTCACTTACTCGGGTGTGTTCCCGTCCAAGAGTACAGCGCAACAATGTAGGAGTCCTGGTTGTCAGGCACAATCATTGTATGTTTCCAGGGAGCGAAATCCGCATATGTTCTCTTGCCCGTTCTGATGAGCTCTATGGCAGGAGTATCCTGAGGCGCGAAGAAATCGTACCGTTGACTATTGGAGATATCGCTCTGCTGGTCAGACCGAATCACACGCAGGTTCGCACGCCTCGTCCCGCTTTGGTCTTCCCATGTCTCAATCAAGTACCGGGCAGCTTGATCAGTCGGCATCTGTACATTTCCGGGTACCAGCGGTTTCAAATCCATGTCGTCAAAGTCTGCAAAGTTTGTAGAGATCGGATATTGGGAATCATTTGTGCAGTCGCCTTTTCCCACGCCAATAAAACAAGCGCGGTATGTTTTGCTATTAGTGTCTTCGAGGACCCTGTACTTGTCGTAGAAGGTGGGAGCCGGGCCGAGTTGAGGATCACCGTCTTTGCGCTCTCCCATCATGATGTCGATATGATGAACCGGTAGTTTGGTTTTCAGATATTCTACATCGTTGGGCCCTTCATAGCATTTAGGGTCGACGTTGGCGTCTCCGCTTTTCGATTTAATCTGCGTGTGGCGCCACTCATACGGGTTGACTGTGATGACCATTCGATACTTGTTTGGTTGCGCTTCCCCAATTGCCCAGTTCTCTGGATCAACAAGTACTGAGAGCCGCTGGCCAGGCGCGATTTCAACGACTTGGGAAACTTGATTGCCATCCATGAGCACCCCGTCCGCTTCGATGACTTTCAACTTCATCGAAGAAATGCCGCTAGATTGCGTGGGGGCCATGTATACGTAAAATGTAGTGAAAGCAGACATGTTGATCAGTCTTACGCGACCCGATTTTGGATTCGTTTTCGATGTGCGGAAATCGTATGTCTGAGTATTGTCTTTATCTGCGCGAAGATCGTTGACGAGAAAATCTAATTTTTGTCAGATATGTCTCAAAGTCCTGATACTTTAACTGACCAACTGGGGGTACTTCAACTCCCTTCCCACATTTTCCTTCCTGATAGAGACCCTCCCATTTGCCCCAGTCTTGAGAGAACCTGGAGTGGTCAGTTGCTCATAATGTCATAAGAATTGTGATATCTTACCAATCACTCAACGAAAGTATGTTATCCATATTTCCGTCCCAGACATTCTCGTCGCTTGTACTTTTCTTCCAGTTGTTGGCTTCAATTTGCCGATTTTGATCCAGGATGATAAGCGGCGCACGAAGACCTTTTGGATATTGTCCGGCTACGTGGTTGTGAATCCAATAAGTACCCGCCGACTCTTTGGAGGTATCGTACTCGTAGACGAACTTCCTACCGGGTGGGATACCCCTAGGACACGGTTAGAAAGTCGCATGGTTTCCTGTAACAAAAGGAAGCTTGTCCTCTGCACTTACCTTTGTACAAGACTCTCGGGACCATCCATCCACTGAGTGTTCTTCTGGTCGAGTCCATGAGCGTGTAGAGTAATAGGATCGGTCGCTAAACGATTGATCACTTCGAGTCTAATGACAGTTCCTTTGTTCACGACAATCTGGGGTGGTGGCCACGCATCGTTGACTATATGCATGAACTTGCATTCTCCAAGTACCGTGACAAAACCTTCGGTGATAGTCCATGTGTACTTAACGAAGGGTTTCGGTTGGGGTGAATCGGGTGATCCACAGCATGTGCCATCTGCTGGCTTCTGAATCAGGGCATCGGGCGTAGGCTTGTTACTTGCAGCTCCATAATCGGCGCAGCGACCTTTTGACTGACGTTTATCGATTAGGTCCGAAGGAAGACTATGGACCAGGGAAGGAATGGCTGTAGCAAAAGCTGAGCCAAAAAGCAACAATACAGAAAAGATTGGTGTGCGCATGATTTCGGCGAGTGATTAGATGTCCAGTGATGAGGATGAATGGCAATCTGGAGGCCCACTTTTCCTTCTTTATAAACAATATCCGATCTTGAAGTCTTCGATCTCATAGTACCAACCAGCTACGCCAAGATGTTAAGGCTGGCGAGGCTGGCTGTGTTACGATGCGTTTCAGCTACCAAGGTAGCAGCCGACTTACATCAGCTGGTTTCCCCAGATCTCAGCTGTGCGTAAACGAAAGCTCAATTTTCGAGAATAGGTTGAAAAGCTGATCGTCAAATTCCTGCTGCAGAAGATAAATCTAAAGCGGTGCTGGTTTCGTATTCACGGTGTTCGGTTAGGCTACGCGAGACTGAGCTATTGTAACACAGCTAGCCACAAATGATGGGAACACCGTTAACTCGACCGTTGAGAGGAGCGACTGTATGTTTTGTAGCTAGCTGAAAAGCGCAGCGATTGTTAAACGGTCAAAGTTGTGCGCAGTACAGAAACGGAGGCCTAGACCACACCTGTCTTGGATTGGAGAGAATCGCCCAAAATAACATTGATGTATGCAGGATCAAAGATAGAATAAATTCAATAATAGTTAGAAGTGACGGGATGCAGACCGGAAGTTTGAGTTTTTCGCCGTGGAAAGCTTAACAGAAGATTACTGTGCGAAGTGTTGTCAAATGAGTTCTTGGAATAAAGAATTGTGAAACGTTGGAATGCGCGAAAGATTCTGTTGATCTGGCTTGCACGATCTTTCTAGCACTCCTGTACGGCGTAGAGAAGATATGAAGAGTCATCGGGTACAGGATATGAATTGTGAAGAGATTTACATGGAGGCCTGGTTTGTAGAGGGGTTGGCTGGAAAAAGAAGGATGTGGGACTATGCGTGAACGCCTAAGAGTATATGGGTTCGTTCGCAAGGGCCCTCACAATATGGTGACAGGTGTCAGTGCTCGGCGCACTGCTTGAGCAAACTCCTCAGGTGCTGATGCTTGGCCTGGGGATGCAAGATGGTTGGATGTTTTTATACGCTCAGCGATGCGCAAATCGAGACGAGTCAGATAAAGACAGCGATTAAGCTGCTCTTTAACCCACTGCTTCTGCCGGTTTATCAGACTGTGTGCGGTCTTGGGGCATGGCTGCTCAGAGAGCAGGTCCATGAGACTGGACAAAATAGTCAAGGCGTGTAGAGGGCCGTGAAGAGCAGTGTGCCGGCAATGATCCTCCTTAGAAGCGTAGTCATCGCTGTTCTTGTAAATGGTGAATGCGGGGTCATCGGGCCGTAGGTCATGATAACTAGGAAAAACTAATAGAGGGACATGGATATCGGAGTACGTCAATGGTCGAGTGAAGCTCCCAAGATAGAAAGGTATACTTCGACATATGGATTCAATCAGGTTCGGGGTCTCTCGATGCGTTTCGCCCTCGTCACTCAACAGCTCGTCTGTGGGCATGGCGAAGTCTCCTTCCTCGAAAACGACCCGAAGCGCACGAGTGATTTTCGTTCTGATGGACTCTACAATGAGACGATACGTCCGCCACGTATTCCATATATTTGCAACCTGAACACTTGGGTATATATCGCAAGAGTCATGGTAGGTAAAAATGGATAAAAGAACGGGGGTCTCGCCTGGAATTCGTCTGGGGCGCCATACATCCGGCACATGGTGCAGCCATCCCCGGAGCTGGGCGTCGACATTTTGTATGGTAGCTATTAAAGCTCCTGATGCAGCCACTGCCATACTTCCTTGTGATTCAAGCTGGCAGAACGTATTTTGAAGCCTTGAAACCGATATGCCAATGACATCGAGCTGAGAGCTCGGGTTATCAGGTAGGGTAGGAATAACTTCAGTCTGAAGCCACATCAGTTCACCAACAGCCAACGGTATCTTATTCCTGACGCAAAAGGAAATCTTCGAGTGGAGGAGATTTCCTAGCAAATGCGGATAATACTTTGGGCTTTTTGTGTCGCGACCCTTCTGCGTGAGCAACGCTAATGCCCCTTCACGATGCGTGCTTCGGGGCTCTTGACGGTTGAACACAGCGATCAGGCCGTCCAGATGTTGTAGTACTAGCGTTGCAAGAACTACAGCATCGCTCCTTCTTTCCTCTGGTGTAGAGATAGCTTGCTTTAATCTCACTAAAGCTTTTTGGTGCAGCTGAATGGGCTGGGAGCCAGTAACATCGGAAGGTCTCAGCAATGCCCATAGTTCGGTTGCAGCGGCATTGACCGCAGTGCTCAAAGCTGACCCGTGGGACTCGGAAGCCAGAACGGGACGAACAAACTCTAGGAAACCGCGCGTCGACTGCAGATTGCGACCGACATCGGTGATGTATCTGAGGTAGAATGCAACAGCAATGTCCAGCTGTTTCGGAAGTAGACTTTCAGGTATCGCGAGAAGGTGCAGTGGGCGACGAGGGGACCGCTGAACACACGAATGTTTTCTCTGCTTCTCATGGTTGTTATTTTTGGCGGTTGTCGTCTGATCGGACGGTGTCTTCAAGTATTGCGAAGTGAGGTCCCGGAACCTCACTCGAACTTGGGGCTTCCCATAACCCGCACATTGCCGTCCAACGCGGATGCATTCGTTGCACGTAGGTTTGGACTCGTCGCATTTGACTCGTCGTTTTTTGCAAGTATTGCAGCCGTGCGAGACACCCCGATTGACCATGACGCGGAGTTTGATTGGAAAGTGTCAGCGCTGTGAAGACCAAAGAAGAAAGTCTGTTGCGACTGAGATGTGCAACATGGGACCTATTTATTAAAATGGGGCTTTGATCGGGGTTGACGGCCGCTAGGTAATAGAAGCTAATGCGAGAGTGCGACGGGGCTGACAACATCACCTAGCCTCTCGCAACAAAATTGCCATTTAGAGAAATGATCATCGTTGTTCGTCCTGGTTATTCAGAGGAAGCGCGCTCTGGATCCCGTGCACGACTCATCATGTTCCCCATTTGCGTATACAGCTGCTTGAGCGCAGGGCAGTAGATTTGCGAAAGATGTAAGATCCTCTGTCAATTACGTGTACTATGCGTATTGCTGCTTTCAGTGGTTAGAGATATTCGCCATCTAGCTGGCTTGGCTTTGCCTACATTGGCAGTGGGAAATGAACGAGATCTTATAAGAAAAATATAAATATAGTCTGCCTTTGCCATGAACAGAGTCTTCTCATTCACAAGTAACCTTCCTACAGTCCCATCATCATAACCTCACATCCATCAAAATGATGATCAATTACTTCACCACTGCGGTAGTCACTTTCCAATTTCTCACCACCACCGCCCAGGTCCTCAACATCCGAACATCTCCCACGCGCCTTACCGGTGACTCATTCGGAATACCCGCGCAGAACTCAACTTATGACTATATCATAGTTGGCGGTGGAATCGCCGGCTCTGTTGTTGCTGCACGCCTCGCGGAAGATCCCAACGTATCTGTTGCCGTCATAGAGGCAGGAGGTTATGCGGATCTCGTGAACGGAAATCTGTCACGGGTTCCAGGGTATACCGGGAAATTTGAGGACACAGATGGTGGTGATTGGGAGACTGGTAACAGGCAACCCGGCATCGACTGGGGTTTTGTGAGCGAACCGGAGGTGGTAAGTGTCTTCCGCCCTTTAAGAGCATATTTGACGGTCACGATGATGTACATAACTAACTTTCCGAACAGGCTCTTGGTGGGAGGAGGATACATGAAGCGCAAGGGCGAAATCTAGGTGGAAGGTTGGTGAAAGCCTCGAAACTTGAGGAAGTATGCAAGGCTAACTCGGGCGTCACAGTTCCGTTCGCAACGCACTGATCTATCACCGGTGAGTCGCTCGAGTGTTCACTTCCCGAGTCTCTATGGCCGATGAAGCTCAGCAAGCTAACACCACGCGGATAGTGGTACACACGGCTCCTATGCACAATGGGCTGCGCAAGTGGGTGATGACAGCTTCCTGTATGACAACATGCAGCAGTACTTCCAAAGAAGTATCAATTTCAGTACCTCGAACCTGGATCTGCGCGCGGACAACGCGTCGGTGACTTGGAACCCAGACAGCTATAAGGAAGAAGGTGGACCGTTGCAGCTCTCATTTCCCAGTTTCGGGTGGCCATTCAGTACTCGTGAGTGAAAAGCGTCTTTGGAAGTGCCACCCAATAGTTACTAGCAGATGACTGACATACGCAGACGCCTCGAATGCCTTTAGTTCTATCGGGATGAATGCCATGCTAGACCATAACAGCGGTAAACTTGATGGACACGCGTGGATGGCCTTCACGCAGTCTCCAGACGGCGTGCGTAGCTCGGCTGAAACATCCTTTCTCAACCAGGCATTTCAGACAACCGGTCTCACGGCGTTCATCCACACGCGGGCGACCAAGATTTTAATTGATGAGCAGAAGAGAGCGACAGGCGTGCGAGCGGAGTTCATGGGATTAGAGTTTGATATACATGCGCGCAAAGAGGTAATCGTCGCTGCTGGTGCGGTTAGTTGCATACACTTACTCAACTCATGCATGGCTAAGGACCTGACGTTAAACCAGATCAATTCTCCTAAACTTCTAATGCTTTCTGGTATTGGAGCCGCATCTACGCTTGAGCAACACAATATCACGATGCGAGTCGACCTTCCCGGAGTAGGAAAAAACATGTGGAACAGTGCTCAGGCCGGCGGAGTCGTGCACGAAGTGCCCCTAGCAACGAAAGCTCGCCTCGAAAACAGCACGTTCGCGGCTGAGCAAGAGTCTCTCTATAAAGAGCAGGGCGCAGGCTTTCTCACCAATTCTGGCCCTGACTACATAGGCTGGGAAAAGGTTCCAGCCACCGAACGAGATGCGCTGGGTTCCAATGCACTGGAACATCTCTCTGCATTTGCTGACGACTGGCCTGAACTTGAGTATCTCGTAATCAACGGAGTATCATTGCCAAACGCCGAGCCAGGCCATGACTACGCAGGTTTTGGTGTCACACTGGTCGCGACACTCTCACGCGGAAACGTGACACTCGCATCTGCAAATCCGTTTGACGATCCTATCATACACCTCAATTTCTTGCAGGAGGAGACCGATCGCAGGGTTGCGATTGCAGGATACAAGCGGATGCGACAGGCTTGGGCGGCTGTGCCAGATCACGCAAAAGGGGTAGAGATGTTTCCTGGAGAGACGGTTCAGACGGACGAGGAGCTGTGGGAGGCGATCCAGCTTGCAGCGGTGCCGTCGCATCATCTTTCTGCGACTTGTAAGTATTATACTCTTGCAACTTGATAACCTGTGGCAGGGTTGCTAACGCGATGAATAGGTAAAATGGGGACCAAAGACGATCCAATGGCCGTGGTTGATTCCAAAGGAAGGGTCTATGGCGTACAAGGCGTCAGAGTAGTGGATGCATCTGCTTGGCCGTTCTGTCCACCAGGCCATACCCAGGGATATACATGTAAGTATACTCGCCTTGGAAGTTTGTAGGTGTATTGCTAACACGGAATCAAAGATGCGCATGCGGAGAAATTTGCGGACGATATCAAGAATGACGCGTGAGCGACATTGAGAGTGAGGTCGTGATATTCGACGTGGAGGGGTAGGTTAAAGGAGCAGCCGCATCGAATTCGAATCACCTACATATGTTGTAATTTCTTCCCACACATGTTCCCTATGGATACATCGATAATGAGTTCGGGGTGTTGGGCTCCGTCTGTTCATTTTGGTGTATGAGCGCTGCCTGGACGTCATTGAAATTCGTCCGGCTTGTTAATATGGTATGCTGTTCTGTTTCTTCGCAATGCTTCATCATATAGCTTCATAATTAGAGAAAACAAAATCAGTTTAGCCAGCGAACGATTGATCAGTGCTTGCAATAATCTTCAGACAAGCTACCACTAGATCTATGATCTATATTGTCTGGAGCTTATAAGATCTCCCAATGTTTTCATTGTTCGCGTTAGTACCAGATCTCTTGATCAAGATGACCCTTTAATCACATGAAGTGTAGGCTAACTGCTGCCATCCCCAGATTTGGGCTGCTTATCAATCTTCAGGTTCAATAAATGCGTGTAATTTGTAAAAGGTTCACAGTTATCAGTCAGAGATATGACACCTGCTGCACGGTAAGTCAACCATGGAACTGGTATTTGAAATACTCCAGAGTTGATTCAACAACGATGTCATTGAGCAATTCAAAACTCAGATTTTCGGCTCCCGAAACAAAAAAAAAAAAAAAAAAACGCCCGCACAAAACTATACTGCGATACTCGAATCACCGAAAGACACACTCAGCATCGCTACTACGGCGATAGCATATCCCGGTGTTGTCATCTTCAACCGATACCATGAAATCTATACGCGGCTGGCTCATGCGACACTACCAAAAAGCAACAAACATCCAGCAACACATTCCTTCGAGCATGGGTACACTTGTTCTTCCCGCCGAGCTTATCTTTATGATCGCCGAAAACCTAGATGCCGCTTCAACTACGTCTTTGTCTTTGACCTGTCGAAGTCTGAACAGACTCATTTTTCCGACGCTGGGTAGACTCAAGGACAGCGACAAACAGGAACTCCTGATTTTGCTCGAGAAAGATACACCATCCATGTTTTTCTGTCATTGCTGCATCAAACTTCACTCGCAGCAGGAAATACTGGGGTCATTGGAATATCCTAGTGATGAGAAAGCACCATGCCGCTGGAGTGTCACCGATCACGGGAAGATAACGCTCGTGGAATCCTTCAGTATACCATACTACATAATGAGACTGGTCATGAATCGGCAATTGAACGGACCCACCCATGGTCTACCTTTAGAGTTTCTACAAAGGCAAAGCCGACACAGTCTTCCACGGTCTTGGGAGAAGAACGAGACACTCGACGCTCGTGTAATCGACAACAGCCTCTTGACATTGTCGGTAAAAACTTACTGGAACCACAAAGGACGTACACAAGACCTTCGGGAAGCCCTTGGTTTTTACAGAACGGATATATGCTCCCATGTTACTATACTGCAGCGAGGTGTGAAAGGCTTCATAAAGATCCCGGAAATACTTGAAGATTCACCAGGTTCCCTTCCGCCCTACACAAAGTCTTTTAAATCTTGTGCGTGGTGTATGACAGACTTCTGCATCGAGCTTATGTGACATGGAGCTCGTGCCGGGTATGCCCTTAAGATCATCGTCTGGCGCGAGATCGGAGATTGTAGATCTCCTTTCTCCTGGAACTGGCTGAGTATGCAGTGCTCTTTCCCACCACAGACAGCAAGATTAGATATGTACCCACCGGGTCATGTGAGGAAGAAGTGGTATGCGCTGAGTGACCTACCTTTGGACCGTGCCGGTGAATGGATTTGTGAGTGGCCTGATATAGATGGGCGGTGGATGAGATGGTATTTACAATCTCCAGATTAGCATTGTGGATATCCACTTCTAAAATTGAAAGGGCATTTGAAGATTCAAAGGGTGCGGGAGTTTAGTATCTTTACTTTGCAAAGGGAAGCCAAGATGAGCTCCAATGTACATAATGCCCAATTAATCATCTCCTCGCAGACTTAACAGTATGCGCGCCACAACATCATGTACTGTATTGTTTTACTTAAGATAGATATGGGCGAAGGAAAGGCCATATTTATCGGGCATTCAATGTGTCTCCAGTGGCTATGCCAGATTTGAAGTCACTGATCGCGGTGGAGCATACAAACCTCAAACGTTTTCGCTTCGCGTGAAAGGACAGGTAAAGCTGCGAAATAGCAAGCAGATTTGAAAAAGAATCGAATCATGTTGAATCGAGGAGAAGAAGGACAAAATCAGATTGCTCAAGCATATGAGCGAGTACAAATTGGCAACATCACCAGGTTCCACGAAATGGTACCACGGCCAATGTTTGGCCGTTCAATGACTGTCTGCGATAATAGAATTGTGTGGCAGCTTGCAGAGACGCAATCAAAAGTCGGTGGGATACATGGCAAATTTTCATACGTGCAAGTAAGAGGTGAGTGGAGAATATAATGAAGTTACAAAATAGACCCTGAGATGACGTAGACGCGTCCTCGCGTCTGAACTCTCGCACGGTCCCCCAAATTTTTCGGTGAACCCCGCGGTGAACCCCACCAAAACATTACACATGGAGCAGTAATTTTCTCCTCCCTGTTCTCCTCCACCAGCTTTTCGAAAAAAGATTTCACAGATCAATAAAAACTCACCATGAGTGTATGCGCCACATGCAAAAAGCCCCTCGAGGTGGAAATCGAGCCAGAGGAGGACGATGTGCAAATGAGCGGTTCTTCCAGCAAAGCGCCTGCCGCTGCGCCGGAAACATACCCAGATGACGTGCAATTGAGCTGTGGATGCCACTTTCACTGGTAAGTGATATAGCTCTGGGTGCTTGCGATGCGCATCTCGTTGGCCATTGATTGCTAATTCTGGTTGTAGGGACTGTCTTCTTGAGGCGTATCAAGTCACCGAGTGCTCGAATTGCGGAAAAGATATCGCTTCAACATCATCCGACGGCTCTCAGCAAGTCCTCTGCAACCTAAACAATGAAGGCGGTCTCCAAGAGAATCTTGATATCCTCCCGCTCCTAACAGAGGAAAGCTACCTCAAAGCCTATCCCGAAGACCGTAAGAACCGCGCCTTCCTCGAATTTTGCCGCGAGGGCGACGTCCAAGCGATAGTAGGCATGCTACAAGACGACGAAAGCGACGACGACGAAGATGAGGATATGGAGGGAGTTCAAGACGACTCCGGCAAGGAAGTCGGGGTGGATGCGATGTTGCGATATCAGGACCCTATTGGCGACATGCAGTCGGGACTTCACGCGGCAGTACATGCGCAAAGCAGGGAGGTTGCATGGCTTCTGTTGCTGCTGGCTAGCAATATCCCCTTGTTGGAGATTCCACCCGAAGTTTTCCAAGAAGCCGAAGCATTAGGTATCATGAGAGGAATCACAGAGGATAAAGTGGATATTCGGTCATTGAAAGATGCCAATGGCAAAACGGCTGAAGATATCGCTAAAGATGTTGGTGGTGTGTGGGTAACTGGTTGGGTCGGAACCGGCAAGCTGGCCGTGTGAGCGGATTAGTAAATTCTGTGAGGAGTGCTCATAGGCTAGAACATATTTGTTGGACTGAGCGCATAGGACGAGTGTGTAATTGCTACTTAGATTCCGTTTTGATGCTCCCCGAAAGTCAGAATATCAACTTGCTATTGCCATTAGTGATTTCAAGAAAATCGGGTTTTGCGACAAGGGAGCATTTTCAACCCCAGTACAATGGCTAATGATACTAAATAGATGAATCACAGCCATTACAGATTTTCGCCTATGTTCCCATGTTTAAATGAACATTGGAATGAACATCAATTGATTGAATGTTATATAATCAGTCACATGACCCGTGTTCTAGCGCGATCTTGAGGTGCCCACTCGCGCGTCACCCCAGACCACACTTAATACCTACACATAATCTCGTCATCTTCGTACCCGTAATTTCAACTCTCTCTTCCAATC
Source organism: Periconia digitata (assembly GCA_948474695.1). Classification (NCBI taxonomy): domain Eukaryota; kingdom Fungi; phylum Ascomycota; class Dothideomycetes; order Pleosporales; family Periconiaceae; genus Periconia; species Periconia digitata. The sequence goes on along the minus strand of CAOQHR010000005.1, from coordinate 2,562,013 downwards.
AACTTTGATAACAAATCTCCTACGTCGTTCCTCATGCCACCGAAACAATTCGCACGTCGTGGTGGTGGAGGAAGTGGTTTTGCCAAAGTCTCGTTCCCAAAGAAGCGCTCGTCCCCCGATTCCGAGGACGCAGATTCGCGCCCCAACAAGAAGTCAAAAGGACAAACGAAAGATGAGATCGTCCCTTTAGTTCCAAAAATTGAAGTCGACGATGATGAAAACAAATTCGTTGCTGTAAGGTCCATCAATCACCTGCAAGGAATAATGCTGCTCGCTGACCTTGCGCCCTTCAGATCAAAGCGAATGGCACCCGACGCGTCACAGTTAGCGACTTCAAGGGCAAGACGCTAGTCAGTATTCGCGAGTACTATGAAGATGCTGGCGGTGACATGAAGCCTGGCAAGAAGGTACATCACGCCCATCTCCCCACTTCTTTATCGGGGTGAGTGTCCAAGACTAACCTGAGCTTTCTACTAGGGTATCGCTCTTACCATTGACCAATACAACGCCTTCCTCGCCGCCGCGCCGCTCCTCGAATCCGTGCTCATCAAGCGTAAAGAAACTGTCGCGCGTCCCGAATACAATGGACAGTCCGCGGTCGATAAAGACGCCGGCGGTGAGGACGAGGAAGAAGTGAACGAGGATGAGGATGAAGAGGAGTGAAGGCGCATGCAACTGTGCGGCAATGCATTGTAGTGCATGTCTGGCGTTTCTCTACGGCGTTAATCGGGCGGGGAAACTGAAAGGACATCCCTTACTTCGGTGGACTAGAAGAACTGAGGAGCATTACTCCTGTTGTCTAGCTCTGCGCACGGTCAAGATCACGGTTATATGGCATGATATCATAATGGGATGAGGCTAATAGGAGCACTTTGTGAGCATATTTAGCGATGGTAGTTCTTTACACTTCAGATCGCATTCCGCATTTTAGTTTTAGGCTTCGAAATATGAAGTCGATAAAATTTCGTATTAATGGATCTGCAAAACTCGAATCCGGCGTATTTGCGCATTCCAATCATACATCAGCTCAAGCGTCGCGAGTGAATAATTGGTAGACATTATCTCGGGCTTGATTTCACTTCATTTGTATCCGCCGACTCGATAAATCAGATCCTTTCATGATCGCTATTGTCGTTTCCGGCTAAAGAAATGGGGGAGGTGAGGTTACTTTAAGTAAGAGATTATCCAACAGTTTGGAATATTTTCAACTATTCAGAGCATAACCAAACCATACCCTATCTGCTACCTTCACGCCAGTGATCAATTGTAAGCTGATGAAGTTATGGATTAAAAGATTGAGAGAACTATGGTGCCTGATTGGGCGACTTGAGAGGGGCTTTGCGGGATTTTGGTGGGGGGAAGGGCGGTGTGGATAGTTGGTTTGTGATACATATGTATGTACTGAAGACCAAGGGCCAGGACAGGATCAAAACTATGTTGACGTAGAATAGGAAACTACAACGAACAGCCACACTTATTTTAATTGTACATTACAGGGGCAGGCCCACCCTAAGATTAGCTATTAACCCTTATTTAAGGCCCTATGTTATGTCTAGATCCTGTTAACAGCCTGTTAAAAGTATGTTAAGATGCTATTGAACAGAACATTGAAGTAGAAACAGCAGTTAACACAATATCCTTAGTTAGGCACTCTTCTGTAATGTAGGAGATACTCAGGGTACCAGTGATCAATATATACACAGAGAAATACGATAATCTATCTACACCCCCAAACCCTCCTCAGAAAATCCAAGTACTCTACAACAAAAACGCAGCAACCAACGACCCGACAACCATGGCACCAACAGTCTGCATCATACCCGATCCACCAACACTCGCAGCAGCACCGGTATAAGCCGCAGTTCCATTCGTACCGTTCTGCTGCGCAGGCGGGTTCGAGGGCCTCGGCACAACACTCCCCGTAGCATTCACCGACGAGGGAGGCACCACGCTCGAAGCCGCAGACGTCGCAGGAGCCTTAGGAGGCAATGTCACGGTCACCGTAACCGCCGAAGTACAGCTACAGCTCTCCTCCTTGGCCTCCGCCCTACGACGTACCTCAGGACGCGGGGGCACGCCCGTTTTCTTGGAGAACATATCGGCGTTGCGTTCGAACTGCTTGATGAGGTCTGTGGCGGGGAGCTCTGCGTAGACGAGGTCGACGAGGAGGAGGAGCTTACCCTCTGCTTCTTCGCGGGAGACGGTCTTGGGTATGAGGAGGATGAGCTTGATGAGTTCGGAGCGCAGGCGGGACTGGACTGCGAAGGGGTACATATCTAGTAGCACGACGTCTTGGGCCCAGTCGTAGGCTTTTAAGCGGAGCGTGCCTTTGTCGCCTTTGACGATTTCTTCCGAGAGGGGTTTGGCGGCTTTATAGTGCTCGGATTTGTCGGACGACTTTGAGGCGGCGCTGCTAGTCGTGGCGGCTCGAGCGACGGGGTAGTCGGCTACAGTGCCTGTCGAGCTGATTCCGGTAGGACCGGGCTTGGAGATTGGAAGTTCGGACGGAGCTCCAGTAGATTCGGGTTTACCGATTGGGTATTTCGGCGCAGTTTCATCAGAGTCGGATTCGGAGAAGGGACCCTTGTGTGCAGTTCCAGTAGATCCAGGCTTACCACCATGGTACTTCGAAGGTGTGCCAGTGGATCCTGGTCTGCCCGCAAACTTAGACTTGACACCAGTGGGGATCTTATCCTTGATTTCTTCCGGGATCTTGCCGTCAAAAGAAAGCTTATCCTTAAGGTCCTTGGGGAGGCCCTCAATTACATCGTCGGGGATCTTGCTCAGGAGATCCAAGGGAGTGTTTGCGAGAATCTGGTCGGAGACGGAGAGATCGCGGGCTTCGTGCTGCAGACCGTTTGCGTTGACACCCATGGATCCAGCCACGAGAGCGAGTGTGCAGAGTTTCGAGACAGCACCCATTTTTTTAATTGTTAGGTGAGTAGTGTGTTTTGGAAGATGTTGTGAAAAATTTTGTAATCGGAGACGTTACGAAGAAAAAATGTAGACGAGTTGATGAATGAGTGGACGAGAAGCACAGCTTTCTGTAAAGAATGACAGTTATAGGTCTGGAAAATGAAGAAGTGGAATGGTATACTGGATTGGAAGGAAGGAGAAATCCTCAGACGCAATTGTTGGCTTCAATATATAAAGTCTCAATCCCGGACATAGCCTTGCCGCTTGTATACTATAGGAGAATGAGTTCTCTGCCTGAGGCGTGCCGTAGATCGGTACTTGGTTCGTTATTAGCTGGTGGCCTGGGGGTTGAAAAGAACGAATGACACTTGTTTCATGTTAGATCTTGCAAACTTCACACAACTCAGTGAACGGTACCCCGAAGCTAACGTTCCTTACGGAGATTTACTAACACAATGATTGGTGGTGCAGATGCTTGATTGCGGTATATGGGATCAACACCTAAGGCAGATTGACAGTAGCCATTCGGGCACCGATTTATAGACACCACCGAGCCCTAAACAAATTGCCGAAAATGACATTCTCTATACTTTTTGGTAGTGCAACCATGCATATAACATGCGGGAAGATAATGCGCAAAAACGAAGGACAAATGCATTCGTGGTTCCACCATCGTTCAAAACCATCAACGCGAGCACTACTCTCACATTCATGATCTCATCTACACACCTACCCATCTCCACCAACTTTCTCAACACAATAATCTATAGAGCGGCTTTATCGCCATTAAACAAAACGCAGACCCCCCTTCCTACAGCCAGGGATCCAACATCTCCCCTCTCATCCCCTATAAACCACAACAGGCGTCCACCCCAGTGACATATCCCTCTCTCTCGCCTAACAACCAGACCCACCTAAACACATACATACACACCACACCCAACACCTTCCCCAACAAAGCGCCAACCGAGAAAAGTAAATCATGTCATTAGCTACATACCACCGGAGATCGGACGTACGACTGCTGCTCAGCCCCCATTCATCCATGCCCTCCGATCCCACGATCGTTCGCTCATTGATCTCGTTTTTCTGTTTCGAAACTCAAGTTTACTTCAAGCTCTACATTAATCTCCGTGTGGATTATAATGCGGTTTGACAGCGTTCATGTTTGGTGGTGGAATACCTAGGTACGATCTGCCCACTCTAGGCTGGAGGAAAAAGTATCACGTGACGTCGGTATATCCGATGTCAGTACCAGCACCTCGTGGTGAGTATGAACGAAAAACCCCATCGACTTCACATATTTCTTGGTTAAAGACTATGCAAGTTCTAGTGTACGGTTGAATACAGCAACATCAAGTCCGCGCATGTCGATTGAACGAATACTACGCGCCCGCGCCGCTTATAGCCAGCAAAATACGCGTTATCCCGATATCTAACTTAACCAGTCCCATTCACACACTCTCCATACCAAAAAAAGAACATAGACAAATCCATAAAAAAAAACGGCGTCGGGGAAAAAAAAAGTTAAAAATGAGGAACAGATCATCCCTTCTCTCTCCTCTTTCTCAAAGATAGTTTATTCCTATTGGATAAAGAGGCGTAGCAACAACACAACACAACACAGCCCACCACCAGCCCAACCTCATCGTCCCCAACCACTTCTTCCTCTCTCTCTTTCTCCCACACACACATACATACAACTTCAACTCTCTTCTTAACACCCTCTCCAAGAAATATTCCAAACCACAACCCCACCGAACTCTGCTGCAAAGACAGAAAGAGAAAAAAAAGATAATGGGGATTATAACACGCATAACGACCTCCGCCCACGCAATCCTCTCGTATATCAAGAATCATCTCCCACTTCTTACTTCGCGGGAACAAGATGTGAAGAGGCGTCAACCGAGGTCGTAGATCTGCAGTTCGTTGCGAAAGAGAGAAGGGGATTAGGGGGTAGAAGGGGCAAACATTACTTCTTTTTTTGTTAATCGGATATTGTGAGGGAGGAGAGAGGGAAGAAGAGCGATGGAGTTCTAATCGAAAGAAAAGGTGGGATGGAGAATTCGAAGATTTGGGAGGAGGGACAGGGGGATCATATGTTTATTGTTTTCATGGGGGGAAGAGGGAGGGATGTGTGTGTTATTTTTGCACTTAAGTGGTCGATTATGCCGTGTAGATGCATGAGTATTGGTATTCAGCAATTCGGTTATGTACGCAACTGGGGGAAAATATATATACCAACGACACCCACACCGCTTCCTCGTTCGCTATTAATGTATCGGGCGAGGCTCATGATCGCTGATTCCTTCAGAATAAGATATAGAATAGAAAAAGGGAAATCCCACTCGCTCATGACCACCAAGAAACTAGAGCAAGAAAGAACAAGATGATTTCCATCATGTGCGGGCCATTAGATAAAAAAATGGACAATGTGCGTAATCCTCCATTGGTGGACACCCCCCCATATTTACGGTTTCGCTTTCAAGGGCAACTCCCTTGCCTCTCTCTTCTTTTTCCCTTGTTCGTTTACATTTCGCATTCACGGCGTGTTTCTTTTGCGATCTCCTGATGTTGCCTTTCCCTCTCTCTTTCGTGTACGACATGGAAAAATGGACTTATGAAAACAAGACGGGAAGAAAGGAATACTCATAAACGCTAAGACGACATCAACAGGAGGAGACGAATAGAGAAACAACAACAGAGCAAAGCTGAAAGACAGAAACAGCTTTTTGCCCATCCAAGACGACAAGACAAATATCGAATCTAGGAGACGAGAGATAATAGGACAACAGAATAAGGACAAACCTTTACAAGAAAGCGCCCGAAGACCCTCCACCTCTCTTACCCCCGCCACTTCTTAAATTCTCGTAGTCTTTCTCGGCCTGCAGATCTAGATCGTCGCTTTCTGAATCACTAGTCCGCACTCTTCTCATATCTCCTCTCCCATCTGGAGGTCCCGGCGCAGGCGATCTCGTTGCAGGGCTGTCGCTCCTCGTCATTCCCCAGTCTACGGTCTCGACGTGATCCGAGTACTCGTCCTCGCGCACCGGACTGCCATCTCTGCTATCGCGACTCGCAATCGGGAAGAGCATGTGCGAATTCGAATCACCCTTAACGAGGCCCAGACGCTCCTCCTCGGTGGCATCTGATTTCGCGTTCAGGCTGCTCTTTCGTGAATGTCGGCTCGAGGGCGGGGCATGATTTGACCCTGTGGATTCGGCGCGGCTACGGCCGAAGACGTTTTGGAATGAGAATTGGCGTTTTGCGGTGTGGGGAGGAGGGAGTGGTGGGCGGAGAGAGTCGGCGGATTCAAGGCGGCGTTCGGGGCTGTGTGGATGGGGTGGGTGCGGAAGGTTACCAAATTGGATGGTTGGGGAGTGAGGGGGATGATAGGCGGTGTCGGAAGCACCATCGAGATTGCTGGTATTAGGTTGACCAGAGCGCGAGGACAGAGAGCGGAGGCCTACGGGTGCGTTGGAACTGCTAGTGGATTTCCCTCGGGACCGTAGGCGCTGGAAGAAGCCCGGATGCAAGCTTTCGTCGTCGGAATCGTCAGTGGGGAATTGCGACATGCCAAGGGGTGGGTGGACAGTCTTTTGGCGGACCAGTGTGGGATTGCGCGATGGTGGGCGGTTGGGGTCGAGGACCGTTTTGCGTCGGCGGAGACCGTCCCATTCGACCTGCTCGTCTTCGCCTATGACCTGCATTTGCTCCTCTTTGATCCGGGCGAGTTCCTTAGCCTCCTTTTCACTGCGCGCCTTGGACATGGAGCGGAGAATAGCGGCACTGCCTCGAATCGCGTCTGCTCTGGGTTCGTACTCGGGCTCTTCCTGCTCTGCGACGGTTCGCACCTGGTCCAGATCGCCTTTGAACACGGCGGAATCAGGGACGTCTTTGGCGGATTTGGATAGCTGCAGCAGCACAACACCAGTACAAATCTGCAAAAAGCCCATGATGACGGTCGATATGGAGGACGCGGTGCCCTTGAAACCCCGGAACAGGATCGTGGAAGTGACGATTGTAGCAGAGGTGAAGAAAACGTAATATGTGGGAGTAACAAGGGCGGCGTTGAAAAGATTGAGTGCTTTCTATAAGGAAGATGTGTCAGACATGGGAGGGCCAAAGCAATGCATAGGAGGAACCAGAACTTACATTCAGATAGATGATCTCGGTGAGCAAAGTCGCAACGACGAAGACCAACAGGACGTAAAAGAACCATTCCTTGAATTGCCCGCCATGGCTGCCGTTGATCTGTGCAATGACAGCGGCACCGAGACCCTGAATGGTGACAACACTGAGACCTCCGATCATACTGCAGATGGAGATGTAAACCATCATGGTCTTCTTCCCGTACTTTGGGCCCAACCACAGAGCAGCGACAACCGAGGCGACGATGACAACGCCAGCGTAGCTGAGGAAGCCGGGTGCTATGACGAGCTTCTTCATGTCCTGAATGTTGGCGACAGCTGACTGTGCGGGGACGTTGATAACGATGACAATGGAGCCAACGATGCAGTTGAAGCAGCCGACCTTGCCCACGAAACTCAGGCGCTCTTTCAGAAAGATGGCGGACAGAATGGCGCAGACAACGACGGAGAGGGCACCCATGGGAGTAACGAGAATTGCGTCGACAAAAGCATATGCGACAAGATTGCAGATTTCGCCAACAATCATGAGGGTCATGCCGGTCCACCACCAGAAGTTCTTGAGGTATCCATAACCCTCTCCAGCCTCTTCATTGTATTTTTCATTTGCTTTGAGTAGGCCGTGCTTCTTGAGAACGAAGGAGACGCCGATAAAAAGACCGGAGGAGATGGCGAGAACGATTCCGACGACTTTGTATGCGGGGGGTCTGTTGGAGGGGTCGCCCCCCATGCCTCCAGATCGTGCATCGAGTTGGTGGTGAAGCGAGGCGGTGGAGGAGAGGATGTGGGCGGCGGAATCCATGATGAAAGCACACGGGCAGGAGGGCAGAGGACGATTTCTGCGTCGCGGGAGTCGAATGCGCTGTTATGGCCGTCTGTTTATCGTCGCTGAGGCGCAGCGGCGGCAGCAGCAACCGTCGGCGGCGAATGTTGGTGCGGCTGCGTGGGTGCGTGCGTGTGTTATGACGACGACGACGAGCGGCGGGCTGAGTGGGTATGTTGGGAGCCGAGGAGGTGGATTAGGTATTATTGCGGATGAGACATGGGAAAGGATTGCCTGTGAATGGATATCCGACGACTGGGAGAGTTTGCAGCGAAAGCAAAAAGGGTGGGATTGTTTATTTGATGGGAAGAGGAGCGGGTTGCGAATAAGCTCGGACAAGCAAGTTCAAGTTGACAGGGTTCTGCCGCCAACTTGTGACGTCCGTCGGTCGCCTGTGGACGTTGGAATGTGGGCGAGAACAACACTAGAAAGAAAAAAGGAACACGTTTTGGTAGATGGTAACAATGTTTCACCGAGTATGGAGACGATGAAGAGAAACAGTTTCAGGTGCGGTTGCGGTGTTGCAGAGGAGGGTGGTGATGGATGAATGACTGGGGGGCCATTGCCCAATGTCTACTTGTAGCCATGTTAACCTTTAGACGCTGGACAAGATGCTACATGTACGGCTTAGGCACACACTAGGGGCGCTACACCGCGAGTGGTCAATGAATTGCAAGTCATGACTATCTCGGGCACAATAACAGCAGTTGAAGATCAACACTGGTGTAGCATGGTAGCACAGCCGAACAAAGGCGGCGTCGGTTGGATAGGGAACGAGGATGATGGCGGACATATCAATAACAGACGCGCGCTATGCCATCATAGCTCCATCCCATCCATGGGGTACTGGACATCGGGGCAACCAGGCGAAGCCATGCTTCTCACTGCCCTGCAGCACGGACGGCAATGATGCATCCAGCTCAACATTGGAACACATAGCTACATACATATGCACGTCATGCTTCAAACCATGGATGCTGTTGCGAGGTGTGTGATATGTGATGTGACGATGGATGGGTAGATACCTGGGCTAAGTAGTGTCGCTCGTTCCTGACTAACCCCCCACGCACGCCTAGCCCCACCAAGTACTTACATACGCACCCATCATCACCCTCTCAGAACTTATTCGAGACCTCACGATCCCGTCTCATCCCAATCCCACCAATCCCCGCCCTCTCCTTTTCCCTCGACGGCCGGCATGCTAGAAAGCACCGAAAATGGCGTCCCCGACATCCACCACGCCACCTCGGTCGCTGAAATCCACGCCGTCCTCGACCACCTGCACCAACAAGAGGCCACCGTGACCCAACGCCTGAACGACCTCATCGCCTCCCAAAAGGATCTATCCCGTGAGCTCGGCCGTCTCGATCTGCTGCGCGGTCATCTAGGCACCCAGGTTGTCAATACTCGTGCCATCAGCAATGGCATGCTCGCCGACGCCGCCTCCACCGCCAATCGCATCTCCAGCGCCGTCAAACGCCTCGATCACGAACAATCCAATGTCAAGGCCACCCTCCAAGTCGTCGAGCAGGTCGCTGAGCTCAAGTCTTGCGTGTTGGGTGTTCACGGTTCAATGGGTGCTCCGCAGGATTGGGAAACCGCCGCCGGCTACCTCAGCAGAGCCTCTCAGATACCTGACCATGTCATAGATGGCTCTTTTGCCGAGGAAATCGTGCCCACAGCAGAGGTCCCTGACCCGCCTCGAGTAACACTGAATGCTGCAGCCGAGTCGCTGTGTGGCCTTTTCTTGCGTGAGTTCGACAAGGCTGCCCACGAGGGCGACGGTTCGCGCGTCACAAGGTTCTTCAAACTGTTTCCCTTGATTGGGAGGACGGATGTAGGCTTGGACGCATATGGCAGATATGTGTGTCAGGGCGTCGCTTCGAGGGCTCGTACTCTTTTCAACTCGGCTGCCCCAGCTCAGAGGCAGGAAGGCTTCTTCTACGGCAACGTCATCACCAAGCTGTTTGAACATATCGCGCAGATTGTCGACGGACATGAGCCGCTTGTGGAACGCCACTATGGCCCAGGTATGATGGCCAAAGTCGTTGAGCGCCTTCAGATCGAAGCCGATGTGCAAGGGGGAATCGTGTTGGATACGTGGCACGACGAACGCGCCATAGATCGCAAACTGACCGAAATCAAATCATATGCCTTTTCGTTCCTCGTGCAGAGCTTTGTCTCGTCCCAGAAACCATCCACTGGGAGTGCTCGTCCCAACTCCCCCGCTAATGCCATGGGGCGCCCAAGCGAGGATGAGGGGGTCGACATGAAGGAGATTGACGGGCTTCTCGCAGAGAGTGCCTTGATGCTGGGTCGATGGGCTCTATACTCGCGCTTTCTCTCGTCCAAGTGCCCGGTTAGTCCTCCATAAGAACATATTCAGCCAATGTAATCACTAACAAGCATACAGCCAGCGGAGCCGGAGGATCGTATCGACCATGGACTTGTTATGCCAAAGTTTCTGGCCAGCAGCAATCTGAACAAAAAAGTAGCAAGTCATTTGATTGATCCATTCAACCTAATGACGACCTTTTTCCTCCGTCGATCTGTGGAAAAAGCCTTTCAAATGGACCAATCGCCCTCAGGTCTGAACCTCAACCCTGCAAAACCCCTTGGTGCCGATCCGCCATTTATCACGACTGCCGTCGATACTGTCATGTACATTCTTAACCAGGTGTTACAGCGGGCCTTGGCTACTTCGCAGCGAGCTGTTGTCGCCAGTGTAATCCCAGGCGCCGGACAAGTCTTGAGCACTGACTTTGTGGGTATGGTGCAGCGCAAGATGCGCGATGAGAGCTATCCCAGGCCTGTCATTCAAGGTGGATTACCTCCTGAGGATAAGGTCATCCCATTTTTGGTTTTGATCAACAACTTGGACGTTGCAAATGACTATATCAAACGCATTGTCGAGCAGCAGTTGGGACCGAAGGAGCAATCCCATGGGGAAGAGGCGCCCAAATCCAACCTGGAGAATCTGTTCCCCTTCGGCCACGACGCCAAATTTGTCGAAAATTGTCTCAAGGCCATGGAGCACGCTTTCGCAGCCAAGAGCAGTGAACTGCTAAACGATGGCATTCAAGTGGCGTTCCACCATGTGCTGAAACCGCGCGTTCGCCCTACTCTGACGGAAGCTTTCCGCGAGATCAACTACAAACCTTTGGATGGCAATCCTGGCGATGAAGACGACGGAGACGCCGATCTAGTCAAATCACGCTTTGACCGTGGTTGGAGCGCCCTCACTCGACCCATCAAACGAATCCTCACCCCCGCTAATTTTGATCGCCTACTCAAGGTGGCCCTCCCATATCTAGCCTCTGCGCTCGAGAAGAGAATCATGAGCTATCATGGTCTAGTCAACGAGCTTGGCGCTGTTCGTCTCGAGCGCGACATTTCAGGCATCATTACGGCCGCTGTCGCTGGTGGCAAGTACGGCCTGCGCGATGCGTTCGCCAAGTGCACGCAAATGACGCTGATTATGAACATGGAAGACGATGAGTGGGAGGAAGTCAGCCAAGAACAAGCGGGTGACTCGGGCTATCAATGGGTATTGTCTGCGGACGAACGCAATTTTGCTAGAAGCATCGTGAAGGGGGGACGGTAAGTGTGGTTTGGTAAGAAGCAAAGCCTTTGCCAGATACCTTGATATTGTCAATATATACCAGGACCGTTCTGTGAGTTTGGCTCGCATCCTTGTTGACAACTGAACATCTCATCGCAAGATTGGCTATTTATAGTATCTACGGCACTGAATGCAGATCTCCTGATTCCTGATTCGGGGTCTTGTGCATAAGAGCGGGGCGCATGGTCGTTCCCAGTCACGATGCAATAAAAATGTCTACTTGTATATCAACAATATGGATTCTGCATGCAGTTAATCAAATCCTTATAGTGTGGAGAAACAAGGGACCGAGGCTGGACCCTGTTTAGGTTCGAGAGGCTTGGCAGCCGCAGTGCCACCTTTGCGCATCGTCGGATCCTCCTTCCACTCAATCCTCTACTGGTCTTATGCCGTTGTCTCTTGTATAAGGGCGTGCACATACCAACGTCCCTTTTTTTGGTATGCGGTAACACCCGTTTTTTCTTTGTTTCTTGCGCGGGTAAAATAATCATGGCTCCTATTGGCCCAGTCCCACCCTTGGTATTACGTGTGTTGGTGCTCGCATGTTTACTCATCTCTACCGCTTATGCGCAATGTCCCATCTACACAAACTACGCCAACGCGCGCCACGAGCCGTTTTCGACGGGGAGATGGAATCTTTCTTCTATGCGGCCCATTCCGCCTTGTCGGACTTTCTATTCGGAGGACATGGAGAGGGAGGTTGAGAGGATCAAGGGGGTTATTGTTGATCCCGATTTGTTTCGCCTTTTCGAGAACGCCTGGCCTTCTACCCTGGACACCACTATTGGCTGGAAAGGACTGTCAAATGTGACTGAAAAGGAAGATGGCCAAATGGAGGATCCTGCAGAACTCAGTTTTGTCATTACCGGAGACATCGAGGCCATGTGGCTTCGTGATTCGGCGAACCAGCTTCAAGCGTATGTGTCGCTTTTGAAGGCGGACGGAGGTAAAGACAACAGTTCTCTCGCCAGCCTTTTCCGCGGCGCTATCAATCTTCAAGCACGATATATTTTGGGGGACCCATTCTGTAATGCTTTTCAAAGCCCAGACGAGAGCGGGATTCCTCACCACAGCTCGCAAAACAGCGACAAGATCAGTCCTCCCTACGACTACTTCCGCGTCTTCAGCTGCCAGTGGGAACTGGACTCAGTCGCTTCGTTCCTCCAGCTCTCACACGACTACTATTCTGCGACAGGCGACTGGGAGTTCTTTGGCAAACACAACTGGACCCGTGCTGTTACCAAAGTCCTCAACATCACCCAATCCATGACCATAGACAGCTACGCGGAAGACGGTACATGGCAGCACACGCCATACACCTATTGCGCCCCCTACGGCGGAACTCCCATCAACGACTGCAATGGCTCTCCCCACCGTGGCAACATCGGCCTGGTCCGCAGTTTCCAGCGTCCCTCCGACGATAGCTGCATCTACCAATACCTGATCCCCAGCAACATGATGTACAGCGTAGCTCTCAACCTCTCCTCCTCCATAATGGCCCAACTCGAACCATCCACCTCGCAACCCCTAACAGCGCGCATGCGCAACATGTCGACCTCGATCCGCACCGGCATAGAAACCCACGCCGTAATCAACGACCCCATCCACGGCCCCATATACGCCTACGAAATCGACGGCTACGGCTCCGTAATCCTAATGGACGACCCAAACCTGCCCTCCCTCCTCTCCGCCCCCTTCATCGGCTACACCCCGGCCTCAAACCCCGTCTACCAAAACACGCGCGCCCGCATCCTCTCCCGCTCAAACCCTTACTACGCCTGGGGCCCTGCCATCTCCGGCGTAGCCAGCATGCATACGCGGCCCGGGAAACCGTGGCCCATGGCTAACATCATGACGATTCTAACCAGCGACGACGATGACGAGATTGTGGCGAATTTGAAGTGGCTGGTGCAGAGTACCGATGGCTTGGGCCTCATGCATGAGAGCGTTGATGCGCACGATGCTGGGGTGTGGTCGAGACAGTGGTTTAGTTGGGCTAATGGCTTGTTTGGCGTCATGGTGCTGGATTTGGAGAAGCGGAGGCCGCATTTGCTCAAGATGGGGTTTCAGTGATTCGATTCCCTTTTTTTTTTTTTTTGGAAAGAGAGATTAGTAGGGTAAGACTCTGTTTTGAATCAATGCAGTGGGGCTTTTGATTAGCTCACGTGGAAATCTTCAGCCTTCTTCAATTGTTCTGTCTTCATGTTGCTTCGTGGTATATGTCTGTCCTGCTTGCTTACGCTTAAATTCTTCTCCCCCCTCCTACCTGCAGCATAACATCCAACGTGCGTTTCAGAGAAGGATCAAAAAGAGTGAGCCATCGCCTTACCTCTCTCTCTGTCTCTGTCTCTATAATGCTTCTAGTCTTAAGAGCAAAGTCCGACTCAACGGAAGAAAGAAAGAAGACAAAGATTGCCGAGAATCGCGGAAACAACTGTCACGCAGATGGTGTGGGCAAACATCACGGCAACAACGACGAAGAAAAAAGAAGACTAATAGGAGGTTGAAAGAAGGAGAGAATGAAGAAGAGAATGCATCGAAATAGACATCGAATTATCATTCCATTCATAATGCACATCTATACAAGGTCATGTACGTAAGAATCCGTCCAATCAAGCTATGCATCCCATAACACATTGGGAAAGTCAGTTCAACTGCAACATCTCTGACATATTCCTATTCCCCCGACTAAAAAGCGCCGACGATCCTTTTGACGGACCTCCTGGGTCCCTCGCCGGTGACTTGCACACCGCCCTCCGCCTCAGCAGACCTCAGCACCTCCAAAAACTCTGCATTCTCAATCTGCTCCCCACTCGCATCGCGCACCTTCTTGACAAGATCGTTGAGCCGTACGCTCTGGCCCACACCACCCATCTCGTCGAGCGAGGACAGCACCGCGCGCTTGAGATCCTCTTTCCGGCGGCGGTCCATGGTGCTCTGGCCTTCGGTCAGGAGAGACATGTCGATGAGGCCGGTGCGGGCGTCGGTCGCGGCCTGCTTGAGCGCTGACTTGATGAGGCGTACAGCTTCGTGGACGTCGTCTTCTGTCACGACCTCTGAGAGGCGCATCTTAGCATGTGCTTCGGAGAGGCGGATCATGGATTCTAGTTGACGCGTTGTCGCGGTGATGCGGCGTTCTTGCGAGCGCACATCGGCGCCTAAAGCGCGCATCGCGACGTAGGCGTCCACAAGTGCTTTCTGCGCGCTGTCTGTGATGGTGGGGTGAATGTTGGTGCGTGCATAGGAGATGTAGGCAGTGAGGAACTCGATGGGTAGGATCTCGTTGCGGGAAGCGTTTTCGGGCGTGTCTTCGAGGTACATGCCGACCAGGTGGCGAGCGAGGCGACGATCGTTCATCTCGTCAATACGGTCGAGGACGAGGTAAACCAGGTCGAAACGCGAGAGAAGAGTGGGCGGGAGATCGATGTTTTGCGGCACAGGAAGGTTCACGTCATACTTGGAACCGATGGGGTTGGCCGAGGCGAGAATCGAAGTGCGAGCATTTAGAGTGGTTATAATACCCGCTTTAGCAATGGAGACGGTTTGCTGTTCCATCACTTCGTGTAGAACTGAGCGTGTTGCGTCCGACATCTTGTCAAACTCATCAATGCAGCACACACCACCGTCGGAGAGGACAAGAGCTCCCGACTCAAGGACCAATTGACGTGTCTCGGGATCGCGTGTCACATAGGCGGTAAGACCCACGGCGGAAGAACCTTTACCAGATGTGTAGACACCACGAGGTGCAATACGATGAACATATTGAAGAATCTGAGACTTGGCCGTCGAGGGATCACCACAAAGGAGAACGTTGATGTCTCCTCTATATTTGGGGCTTCCTCCCTTTTCAAAGGATTTGTTTGTCCCGCCAAATAGCTGAAGGAGGATGCCTTTCTTGACATCATCCATTTCGTAGAGACTGGGTGCTAATGATCGAGAGAGGAGCTCGTAGACATCAGGACGTTCCGCGGTCGCTTTGATCTTGGCTTCCTCTTCTTCACTGACCTTGCGCGTTTCTTGTACCTCCCCGGCTGCATGCTCGGCGAGCTCTTCCTCAATAGTGGATGCATCAATGCCCATACGTTTCTTGTCCACTTTCTGAATGTGAAGCGTGTCCACATATGTCTTGAAAATGTTCTTCACGGATCGTTGGCGGGGATTGATACGCACTTGGTTGCACTTGAAGATTCCTGTAATCTCTACACGGTCACCAGCTTTGCAGACATCAACCAGCTCATCATATGCGCAGAGTGACACCGAATGCGGTGTTTGGCCATCAGGAACATTGTCTGGTGTCTCTTGGAGCTTAATGACCTGCTTATCGGCAAATCCAGATCGGTTGTGCACAATTTGCATGGAGTTTGCGGACTCGCAGACTGGACGAGGGCATCGCGTAGGCTCGGTAATCTTACCACGGTCGATATCTACCTTGACTGTGTGATTGCATACAGAGCATTTGAAGAAAGCTACAAACAGTCAGAAAATCTCACACGTCAAATTGTCCATTTCGTGACTTACCATCTTTCATATCAGGGATGATTGGCGTGGTGCGTATGACTAGTCCTTTGACACTGACCAGCTTGTCCATATCAGCGGGATTGAGGTCTCGGAGATTGGTTGTGCTATCGAGGCCAAACGGCCGGACACGGTATGTCTTTTGATCGACCTCTTTGACTAGATCGGGGATATCGATACCAGCGGGGGCGGGCGACGGCGCACCAGGAGTCGGAGCATCTGAACTCAGCATTGGTGGGAGGGAAGAGGAGTCGTGGCCTCGTTGTGGGCCACGCTGAGCTTGCGACATTTGGACACGCATTTCAGCCATGCGCTTCTCAGCAAGTTCGATCATGACATCTTTCACAGCCACATCCATCAGAGGGATAATCTCGTTTGGAAAGGCTTGAAGTTGGTGCCACAGTTTCCTTGTCGCAGGATAGGCTTTCAAATTTCGAGCATCCAAATTCAATGGAGTGACACCCAATTCCAACATCATCTTCATCGTTTCGATGTACTCCTTTGCCATGGCTGGGTCCTCTGCCGGTAGATTGGCGCCCTCCTCTAACTCGCCATCCTGGATCATGCGGTACTTTCTCTGAAAGTTGAACAGGAAATCCTTCATCGCGCTCATCGAGTCGGAAAGGGACACATTAGTACCCCAAATGACCCGGGAAGAGTTGCCACCAAGTACGTCAGCGTCTGAGGTATCCGGGTTCAGATTCGAAAAGGTAGCGGCATCCGATGCGTCATGAACAGCGACACCATGCTCGTCGACGAACAATCTTCGGCGCCTTCCCGTCGAGCTAGGACCGAGAATATCGGAATGAACATCGCTGCGGCGGTTGCGAGCCCCAGTATCGCCGTATCCACCAACGAAGAGCGCGCTGCTGCTGCTCGCAATATCGGTATTCTGGGCACGACGAGCGTTGCCAGGGCTAGAACTGGAGGCATAGCGGATGGGAGAAGAATCTTTTCGGCGTCAGTTGAATCAATCCGTGTTTGCAGAGTGAATCCTGAGTTACCTCCAATGTTCATAACACTGGCCTTTGGCGTTGCTCCGCCATCGCTCTCGGGTGCATTGTTTGCGGCCCCTGACCCAGCTGCGGGTGAAGAGCGAAAGAATAGCGGCGACTGCGTAGCTGCACTCTGGAATCTAGAATTTCTGGGAGTAGCCTGGGAGCCACGCTGCGAAGCTTGAGAGGCCTCGGATTGCAGTTGGGCGTCTGGCCCTGGTGGGCTGGATTGGCCTGCACCCCGCCCATTTCGACCGCTTTTTCGGGGTGTGACAGATGCTGAAGTGCGCTGGGAGCGACGCTTCTCGGGAGAAGACATGTTCGCAGCAGACAGATGCAAACGATTGTTGACGTCTGGTGGGGAGGGGGTGACGTGAGCTAGGGACAAAACAAGGTGGGTTGGGAGGGTAACGCGTCCTGAATGCTTTTCGCGTCGTTAATTAAGCGCTGGCACGCGTTCCAATCAAACCTCGAATTGGCCTAGCAAGCCTGCCCTATCGATAAGCAAAGGTCGTCGCGGGGTTTGGTAGAGATTGTGTATTTTCGGCGAGGGACAATAAACACGGACCAGCTCCAGGCAGTAGCAATTGACCATTTGCATATATTCAATCCTTGAATCACATACTGCTCTCTTTCTATACTCCACTCTGCCCTTCTTGCGACTCGATATCTGAAATGGCCCCTCCTTCGAAACTCGGTGTTCAAGCTTCCGCCCTCCAGCGCCTCGTCAAGGAGGAAGCAAGCTACCATAAGGAGCTTGAACAACAGGAGAGCCGCATTACCAAGCTTCAATCAAACCCAGGCGAGGACAACGCCGATTACCTTCTCAAGCAAGAAGTGGGTACTCATAAATGCTGACTTTGTCAACCCAACCTGCGACCTGTCCGCTGACTTGTCTACGCATCTAGCGTCAAGCTTTGGAGGAAACCAAGAAGGTTCTGCCAACTGTCCGGGAGAAGATTGAACAGACCCTCGAGCAATTGGAAGAGGAGCTGGTAAGCTCGTCTCCGCGTTTGGTCACAATTCCTTGACTGATTATCGTTTAAGGAGAACAATAAGGACGGCGGCGCGGCATCCCCCGAAGAAGTCACCAAAGCGCAGGACGCCATTGCCGCCGGAAAGAAGGCTCTTGCTCAGAGTGCTTGATTTTGAACTTTGAGAGGACTGCAAACTCGTAGTCAGACTCATTGTGTTACCTGTACATAATTCAGAGATATCCATGCCCAAACACCAACGCTATGCAATATAGGGTATATAAGAATTGCCAACAATGAGAGGCGGATGGAACAGTTTACCCATCCATTTCACGATCAGAGCCCCCCGCTTGTTCGGATTGCCCTTCCTCGTGCTCTCCCTCTTCAATGTCCTCTCCTTCTTCTAATCCCGAAGAATCATCCTCCTGGCCATCCTCCGCTGTATCCATCGACTCCATCTTTGTGTCCTCATCAATAATGGATCGTCGAGATGTAGACGCCACACTCTGGCTTCTCGATAGGGGTGCAAGTCGATCTTGGGGAACTTTGAGCGTGTTCGAAGCGTCCGCAGATTGGCTAACATGAATGGGGGTCATACCGCCATCTGGCCGCGGTGTACCCGCATGACTAACATCCCCGCGGGTGGTATCGCCGTCGCCCTCCTCATCTCTGTCCTTCATCATACCCTCTTTGCGCTCTGCCTCCTCCTTCTCGTCTTTGATCATGCGATGCA
The DNA here is from genome assembly GCA_948474695.1 of Periconia digitata. Taxonomy (NCBI): domain Eukaryota; kingdom Fungi; phylum Ascomycota; class Dothideomycetes; order Pleosporales; family Periconiaceae; genus Periconia; species Periconia digitata. Next base: position 2,543,287 of record CAOQHR010000005.1, on the reverse strand, counting down.
TTGCCTGGGCAGCCTCATCAATACGGAAAAACTGCTGGCGGCGCTCATTCCAAGTAGCCTTAGCATTTTCCACCTCATTTTGCAGCTCTGAGATTTCTTCATCCAACTTCGCATGGGCGACATGCTGTTCGTGCCTCGTCTTAAGCATCTTGCTGTTGGTGATTTTCTCCGTCAACTCATCGTACGATTTGCGAACCTCCAGTGTTTCTTTTGCATTCTGCAAATCCACGCGCAGATTTTCGATTGTCTGCTTCACGTACTCCTGCTTGTCCTTGATTGCAATTTTCTCTTGCGCATATCGCTCTCGTTCAACAATATTGCTTTTCGTCGTAAGTTCAAAACGCAGCACGGTGAAATCCAAAAGCTCCAAGTCGCTCATAAGATCATTTTGCCAGCCTTTCAGTTTAGCAATCGGATTCTCGCGTTCGGCAGCTATCGCGGCGGCGCTTTCGTCCGCGGCAGAAGCATCTGGGGGCGGCGATGGGAGTTGTTTGGGGCGTTGAGTGGTGACATTATCGTTTTTCATGAGGCGAGTGGAGACACGCGAAAAAGGACGGACTTCAACGGCCAGGAGTCGCGATACATTGTGTAGGGCATCTGCGACGGTAAGCTTTGGTTTTGCGATTGCCAAACGGGAACGAGTCACCTTCATCTGCCTGAGGCAGTTGCCCCCAGTTCTTGATCGGCATATCCTACGGTGCGTGTATATGTAGAGTTCCCCTGGAGGTCAGACTGGCTTTCTGGGCTGGTGGGCGACGAATCGATGTTCTTGAGGGTATGATTGATTACCAACTAAAGATTGATAGCTCAGCATTGCCCTTGGATTCACGCCAAGACGCGCTAACTCACCACCCCGGCGGCTGCGTGCGTAACGTCACGCCCCGATCGCCGTCGCACCTACTCTCTACTTCACTCAACAAAGAGACCTTCACACTCTTTTTCTTATTTCTATCCTACCGCTTCATTGTCTAGAGCCGCCATCGTACACTCTCCGTCATCCATCGCCTTAATCAAATTCCAACACTGGAACATTTCGCATAGCTCCCGCCTATCAGCTACCTATCTTGTCCGCCCGCATTCCGCTCGTATAACGCCCGCTCCACCCTGTTGCCTCCGGATTGTGGCCTTACGTGGCCTTCGACACCTCCTCAGAGCTACAATCATTCCAAGTCCCGACGTATCCAGATCTTGTTTAATGTGCATGTGGCTTGGCTTTGTAGTCAACTGTGCAAGATGGGTCAAGGTGCAGATAGCCTGCTAGAGATGACGAAGCGACAGCTCATACGGAACATCCACATGCTTGAGGATGTCGGCGACTTACCCTATGGATTTCTTGCACCCGTTCTGCGACAAATAAAGAATCCCGATCAACTCATAGCCCTGGAAGCCAACTGTCCGCAGCTTCTGGGTGAGACAGGCGAAATATGGATGAAATTCATCAAACGAGATATTCCGGATTACCAGAAGCAGGCGCACAAACCTCGTGACGAGAAAAACTGGAGCAAGGTCTACCGCAAACTGAAGAGGGATTCCGAGAGAGAGGAAGAGGCACAAAAGGAAGCTTTGAAGCAGCAAATGCAAGCCCTACAACAGAATCGGCAGGGTCACCAAACCACTATAATCGAGGGCCGAACCGGCCAGGTCCCTAGCGCTACACGTAAAGCTTTCGGTTTCACCACCGGCAGTTCATGGAGCCGCTCATCTGCACCGAAGCAGACGGGGAAAGCTGCCTTCGACAAGCTGAGAAGAGGCATATATGACCAGAAGCAGGCGCGACCCAAGGCATCAATGATGCCTGCGCACATACTGGCCGAGAGAAAGAGAGCTGTGCAGCAAGCACCGGCAAGGATGGTGCGGCAGGCTGAAATTTCCTCGACGAACGAAGGACCACAGCGTATGGTCATATCCAAAGGGGCGTCGGCCTCCATCGCCGCTCGTGACACTGCATCTCCTATCACCAGTCGACCCAACATCAAGTCAAGATCAATGCCGCAGTCAAGCTCAGCTACCCCGACTCCTTCACAGCAGACACGGCTTCCGGAGGGTCACAGATTTTCGGCACCAAGACTACCGTCTCAACGCCCAGCGGGTACGCCTCCTGCGAAGAGACGGGCGGAGGAGCCTGCAAAGTTATTCCACGAGAACAAGAGACGAAAGCCTTAATTCCGCCTACCAGAATTCTATATCGTCTATCAGTCCATGTTACAGGCACGGCGTTCATTCGATTGTTGTTCTCATTTGGTGCTTCAAAGCGCATTTTGATTCCCCAAACTAGATTCGGTAGAGGTTGTTCATGGTTCTTGCATTGGGCGGCGTTCACTAATTCTCGTTTTGAATAACAATGTAATAGTAAAATTCACCACCCATTTGTCGATTTCAGTATTTTCACGCCATTGTTACTTCCGTGAGATACCACTGGTGCCTTTTCTGGTTCTCGTCTCTTGCAATTACGGTTCATATACTTATCTTATGCTAATTCTTCCACCCTATCTCCGGCTACAATTTCATGACTTGTCCATAGGGAAACCCGGCCAAGGTAACCGTATTCTCATCTCGTCCAATCTTCCCACTCCTTGCCTCCAACTCCTCAACATCCCAATTCGAACACAAAAATCGCCCAGTCAAATCCCTCTTCAACCCAAATTCCCTCCCGTCTGCAGCGAACCCGCCGGTCTTCGCAGCCAACCACACCATGAACCCGCCTGCCAACTCTGCTCCATCCATCGGCAGCACCTCCGCGTCCAACCCCGCATTCTCGAATAGCTTAGTCTTCACAACCCCAGGATGCACACTCGCCCAGAATACTTGTGGGTTCTCTAGCGCAAGGACCTCGATGAGTTTTGCGGCTGCGGCTTTACTTGCTACGTACAGTCCTATGCGCGGACTCAGGCGCGCTGGTACTACGGCGCCTAGTGATGTGACATTGAAAACGACAGGGTTCACATTCGCGCAGGGTAGCAATGCAGCGGAGAAGGTAAGCAGTGGAAATGTGTTTGTAGCGAAGATTTCGTGGATGGATGCAATGGAGGTCGAGAGGGCTGTTGGCTCGGTTTGGGGCGTACCAGCAGTTGCCGCATTGAGGATTAAAACGTCCCAACCTGTGGCCACTTCGCTTCCATTCTCGCCTCCCACCTCTTCTGCTCTAAATTCACGCAAGTTGTTGCTTTCTTCCTGGAAAATGGCATCCATGTTGTTGGAGAGAAGAGGCGGAGGTTTTGTACAGAGGGCTACGAGATCGTTGATTCGAGACGCATCTGTCACAGATGCTTGGAAGATTGTCACTTTCGTGGACGATGCATTGGGAGCCCCTCTTATGAGCGATAAGGTCTCTTTCAGAGTCGACATGGTGCGTCCGAGTAAGATTATATGCTTTGCTTTCGCGGCCGCAAACGCGAGAGCTGTCGCACGTCCGATACCCGTACCCTGTGCACAGATTCAGAATTTTGTCAAAACGAACCCTTTTCTTTCTTGAATAGAGAAAGGCAGATACAGAGGGGAATCTACTCACGGCGCCAGTAATGATGACAGTCTTCCCGGCCTGGCTAAGCGCTGGGTTCGTAGGGTCGATGGCCGGGTATATATCGTTGTGCCATGTAGGCACTGGAGCTGGGAACGCTGGTTCCATCTCGATTCTCACAAAAGCAGTGTCTCGACCCGTCAATTCAACCAGGAATCACTTCAATAACGAGGATCTCAAGAGTAAGCAACTCGCATAATCGCAGACATCAACGAAGAGATTCAAAGAATCCGTCGGGATTTCGACATAAATGTGTGTACTGTAGGATTGATATGTACGCGTCAGAAAGATGCATGTGTATGGTGACATGAGCTTGTTTCTCCTATCGGAAATGCATGGCTGTTGTTGTTACCACCAACGGGAATCCGCGGAGTTGTTGGATCTGGTGGGCTAGTGCCGCCAGGTTGTGTAGGTTGTACATTAGGGTGTTTTCAGCATTCTCAAGGTGCGGAGATCGATTGGGCTAGAATTAGGGTGGCGGCTATCAGGGAATGCAGTGGGTTGATGTTGGCTCCAGTTCGCATATACAGAAATCATCGTGGAGTGACTAAAAGTAATAATGATTCATCGCATTTCCATGCGGCACAAACACTGGGTATTGAAAACACGATAAATCTGCTTTGATCGTGGAGTGACAAGGTGCTCTTTGGTCCCGCTGTAATCTAGACACAGTATGCATTAGATTGTCGGCATTCAATAGTGATAATTATATTTTTGAATGAATAGTCCTGTGGCAAACAATCAGATGGTACAGGAGTGATCTCGTGGTTCTGGATTGTAGCGTACCACGTTCTCTCACGAACATGAATAGGATCGTTGCTTCTTGGAGATAGTCAATTCTTACAACTGCTCACTGGAATGACCTCTCACCTGTGGCTGTTTATAAAAAATTCAAACGGTCGAGAAGATAACAGAAATACGCGCGGCGCAAAAGAGTCCGCTGCGAATGCTTAAGTACGGTAGAGAGGTAGTATTCAAGACTCCTTTCACAAGACGTTCCCAAGATCATAAACCCTTCTAAGTTGCACACCTGCATAACTACAAATAATGGCTCCAAAGTCTTGAATACTCCATGATCGACGCCCAAATGCAGTTAAAATCACGGAATTCCAGCTCACGTCAAATGTCTTACTTATGAAGTGCAGGTCGTACGTGATTGGTGAAGTAAGACTCGCTTGCAAAGCTACCGAGCATTGCGATTGGTGGTGCGAGGTCTGCGTCCACCCAAGTACATCACACCAAGAACCTCTAACGCATGAGCAAATGGTAACTCGAAAGATTAAGAGGAATATCGGTTCGTGGTAGAGATTATACGCCCGCTAGCAACGAAACATTTCTCTCCGCATTTCGCCCGAACAGTGACGACGCGGGCAGATTGTTAAGCCGACTATCGTGCCACCCTCGCCCGGAACAAAATGTACAAAACATAGCCATGGAAGTTCAACGAAGCGCAAATTATTCACAAACAAGTGAAAGGTCGGAGTGATAGAAATGCCCAAGGTTTTGAGATCCTGAGCTAGACAATTTGCACCGGAAGCCTGACCCCAATGTAGTAAGAATTGCAAAGAACGAGATGTGAATATGCTTACTAAATCGCAACGGGTACGCATCTCGGCGACATCCTCCATGCATCTTGCTTTTGAAGACAAGCAGAAACAAGTACGAAGAAATGATATTTAAAGCAGAGCGATGACCCTTCGTTATGAACAAAACACCATCAATTCAACCAACTCATCCAATCCTCTCGCCTTCCCCCAAACCAACAGTTTCCCAGCTAACAACCTCACCCCAAACTCAACCCCAACAATGTCCAAACTTCTCGTAGTCCTCGGCGCAACAGGCCACCAAGGCACCTCCCTAATCAACCACGTCTTCGCCGACCCAACCCTCTCCTCCATCTACAAAATCCGCGCCATCACCCGCGACACCACGTCGGCCAAATCCGTCGCGCTGGCCTCCAAAGTCCAAGTCGTCCAAGCAGACATCACATCCCGCGACTCCATCACCGCGGCCCTCAAGGACGCCCACACAATCTTCTACACCACCTTCCCGTCCTGGGAAGCCGACAAAGACCGCGACCACCAGTACACGTCGGGCACCATGGTCGCCGACGTCGCCGTCGCCCAGGGCGCGCAGTACATCATCTACTCGACGCTCCCCGCCATCAAGACCATCTCTCAAGGTAAATATACAAAAGTCACCGTCTTCGACGTCAAAGCGGAGATTGAAGACTATATCCGCACCTTACCCATCAAGAGCGCGTTCGTGTCGCTGGGCTCGTTCATGGAGAACTACGAAGAGCAGTTCTTTCTCAAACCGCAGAAAAACGATGCTGGGGAGTACATCTTGAAGCGAAACCACAGTTTGGATACTTTGTGGCCCCTCCTCGACGCTACATCTGATACCGGGAAATTCGTCGGCGCCATCCTCGCGGCCCCTGCTGAATTCGAGGGAAAGAGGTTGCATTGCGCGGCGAAGATTTACACGTACGCTGAGGTCATTGCGTTGTTGGAGAAGAGCTCTGGGAAGAAGATTGTGTTCCAGCAGGTTTCCAGCGAGGAGTTTGCAAAGGGGATTCCTGTTTTGCAAGAGGTTTTTGTCGAGGCGTCGAAGTGGGGGGAGGAGTTTGGGTATTTTGGGCCTGGGCAAGAGGAGCTGGTGAATGAGGCTGTCAAGGTGGTGAGGGGGAAGTTGACTACTTTTGAGGAGTTTTTGGAGAGGCAGCCGTTTACGCTTGAGTGAGTGGGTGAGCGAGGGATTGTATTTTTGGTGGATGGCCGGGTACTTGACATATCATAGATTCATACATTGATGTACGGCAAGAAAGCAAAGGATCTTAGCAGCCTATTCAGACCTTATACAACAACATAAACGCCCATCAAATAAGCGGGCATATATAAAGTGTTGCAATGTTGTGCTTAATTCCGTGGTATAAGTAATATAGATTGAAAAGATAAATGCGGGAAAATTGCAGCGTTGCAACAATTCATATTGGAACATACATATGTACCTAGGTATATACTGGAATATCAACGAAAACAAGTGGCGTCTGTTTATAAAGCCCTCAAGCGCGGAAAACATTCTAGAAGAACAAAGTGCATACAACAGCGTGAATAGCTAAGTCACGCTATAACAAGTAAGAAGCAAAGCTGAGTAGTTAGAAAGAACAAAGCAAAGAACGGACATTAGAAGCTGTGTCGCATGTCACGCATATCTTACATCGAAATAGTAGTCAAACATGAGCAACATTCAATTCAATCATCAACTCATAGGGTCAATCTTCTAAGAATACCAAAAAAACACAACGCGAGAACAAGGCCCCATCCCTGCATCACACCCATATTCATCCACACGTAGCAAACTTGTCCTCCAAGTCCAACAGCGTAAAAGTAGGTCTACGATAAGTATAACCTATGAAAGCACCTTTTTTGCGGAGTTCCAACACCGTACGACCGACCGTAGGATCCCGCAGTAACTTGTCACGAGGTCTTTTCTTGTCCTTGGCCCCATGGCGCCTCTTCGGTTGTCCCTCTGCCGTCGCAGGAACCATGTCATCGTCGCTTGAATCTGAATCCAAGTGATCGGAATCGCTCATGATTTCGGCTTCGTCGTCAAAGTATTTCGTGATAGGTTGCCCGTTGCGAATTTTAGGAATCAAAGGGGGTCGCGACATGTGGATTGTCGACCACGATATCTGACGAAAAAACGGATGATTTTTAATGTCCTCCGCATCCCCAGGGAAAACTATCTGGCCGCCGTGTAGTGTATTGCGCATCTGCCGAGACAATAGGTAGCGGTCTTGCAGAGTGCGGTCGTTCTCTCTATAGCGTTTCGACGAGAGTCTTTCCTGCCTTTCGTCTAACAGTCGCATGATAAGGTCGATCGCGATAGGCGTCACTGGCCTCAACGGCACGTGATCCAGATTAGGTCGAGCGTAACGTGGCTCAGACGGAAACGTGAGATAGTTTCTGTGCTCCTAACCGCAGTTAGTATTCAACATGCAAAACAAAGGATCAGCTTACAATTATTCTGGCTTTGGTGGACTGTCTGTTGTCACAGAAGAAAGGTGTACGTCCATATAGGCACTGCGCCATCAGTCATCGGTTCGGGGACAGACACCGCACCCACTTACCTCGTAAAGTATGATGCCAATGCTCCACTAGTCACATCGCCCATCATAGTTATCTCCACGGATCACTTCAGGTGCCATGTATTGACTTGTGCCGACGACACTTTTGGCAAACTGACGTCGTTTCGTCATGTTTAACCAATCGAGAATCGACCCGTTCGTCTTCTCCGCTTTCGCCTGAAAACTTTCCTTGCCAGACTTTATGCCATGCATGAGCTCGAAATTCTTCCGTGCCTCGTGCCTCTGCGCATCTTCGTCCCGGTCAATCAAATCACCATCAACATCCAGGTCCAGATCATTGAGCAACCCGTATCTTTGCTCGTTGTAGTAGTTTTGGTTGTGAGTCCAGTGGCCATCGAATGCTAGACCAAAGTCTGATATCTTGAGATGTCCGGACGCGGTAATGAGGAAGTTGTCAGGCTTGATGTCGCGGTGAATCCAATTCATCCTGTGCGCTTCTTCAATTCCCAAAATCATCTCCGCGATGTACTATTTCGCGACATTCTCATCGAGTATATCCTCTCGCAGCAAGAGGCCCAGGAAATCGCCTCCAATCATATACTCCATAACCAGATAAAGATTGATATTGTCTTGAAAGCTAGCAATCAGAGGAACAACCCAACGGGAATTCTCAGATGCCACAAGAAAGTCTCTTTCGGCGCGCAGATGACCCTCCTGGCTATTCCGCAGCATGTCTGACTTTCGAATAACTTTCATAGCATAGACCTGCTTGATACTCCTGGACTCCTTAGATGGCGAAGAAGCAACATTTGCACCATCCATTCCAGACACCTTGGTAGATCCATCTGTGCCCGAACTATCACGATTACTGGTATTTTCAGATCTCTCGCATACTAATCGGACAACACCAAAGCTGCCTTTTCCGAGAACTCGAACGATTTCGTAATTGGACGCATGCACTCCCCGCATGCTCTGACGTGCTAGGGTTTTTGATTTGAGCACTCTCGTTTGACGCAAGTGGCTGGTCTCGGCAAATGTCAATTGTTGCCTCTGTTCTAAACGCTTCTCAACAGACAGACCCATAGCAAACATCTTTCGCTCGAAGTGTCGCCGTCGAAGGGACCGAGGGCTAGGTTTAGTGGATAGTAAGCTATCAAAGTGAGACTCCAGGGCTATCTTTGCAGCAGCGGCCTTCTCGACAGTTGCTATGGAGGGCTGGGATAGTCTGGGGGCGTTCTGTTGAGGAAAAACAAGCCACTGACTCTCCGTCTGTTCTAGAGTCTTTTCATACAACGGCGTTTCAACAGTTTGAACACTGTTGTATCTTTGTTGTGTACGCTGTGCAGTTTCCGCCGACCGAGGCGCTCCGGAAGATGTGGGTGAAGTAGGTGCAGTGGATTGAAAACTTGGCGGAGGGCTGCTGCCTCCTCCAGCACTGAACACTTGTGAAGGCGACGAAGAAGAATCGCCACGAATTTCGGACAATCCTCGTCCATTGATTGCGTCATCTACTTGCTGGCCAAAGGCTACCGATAGCACTGTTGGGCGCGATTCGAGTTTGGGTCGATAAACTACGGTCGGACTAACCAAGAAATCTGGTGAAGACCGCTGACTGATCCGACGAGATAACTCTGATACTGAGCTACGTGTTTGCAGGGCTGTGGCGCCTTTGTCCGTCAGGCCAATCGAATGATCAGACTCGCCATCGAATCCAATGGAATCGATGATTGGAAGAGCCGGAGCTGCATCAACACCTAGCCGCAGTGTTTCTTCACTTTGCCCAACGTTGGTGCGAACGGCATTTGCATGGTCGATCTCGGTGGAGGTACCATCAGAGTATTCACGGCCGGGTATAGTGATAACGGCGCTCGGCGATGATCCTTTGCTACGCGTTAGCAACTTGTAGTGTACATCCTGAGTCAATAGGACGTACCTTTACTTCTGTGGAAAATGGACTTCACTCGATCAAAGGCGAGGTTGTCCAGGATGCGAACCTTGCATTTCTCCGCAGAGATGGTTGTCGCGAGACGAACATCCTTTCTTTTATTGGAGGCAGCGAAAGGCTTCATACTGAAGGACGTGATGACGATTGCTAGTAATAGAGATGAGGATGAATGGAAACCATGCAGTACAGCCTTCGAGAATGCGGGGTGGGGTGGTCGCGATTTGTATAGCAGAGAAGCGGGAACAACAGAGCTGGGTGTGAGAGTATCGATACCAGACAACAGGAAGTCATCATGGTGGATCTCCTCCTCTTTCTTGCTTTGCCATCAGGCTGATGGAAGCGACGTCCACTGGAAGCAGCATCCACGCCGTCACCTATGAGACGAGACACGTTCACGTTGGTTCATACATACATGTACATATGTATGTAGGCATCTTAAAATATCGACGTGCATGCACGCGCGCGACAGATAGGACGAGAACACCAACATATTGAAAAGCCACGATGGTGTCCGTATCTCAACAGGGAGTTGACGTCCGGGGTGGGCATTTAGCGATAATGCACGGACCATGTACCTACAAGTTATGTACCAATAGACAATGGCGACTAGGGGGCTTTGAACATGTTCAAACTTGCACGGAGTCGACAACATCCAACTTACACCAATTGTCGGCACATGTTTTAGCGAATCAGTAAGAGGCGGCTATCTACGTCGGACTGTTTGTGCTCAGCTGGCGACTTACCATCGCCTGGAAACCAACAAGCATCGATGTCGAGAGTCTTATCCAACGGCCACAGCCCTGTCCGCAATACGAAGCGGGCGTATCGTTTTCTGTCGATTTCGCGTTCAGCCTGCAGAATCACTTCCCGATTAGGAAGCTGTGCCTGACGATTATGACGCTTTCGTCGATTATCTCCTGTGAAAACAGGGACGCCAGTCTAGACCTTTCGTGTTTCCACGATATTCGCCCCTCGGTTAATACATATCAACTCACCATGCCTCGAAGGCTTGCAGAACAATAGATTGTTGCAGATATGGACTGAACTCTAGAGAATGCTAGAGGGTAGATATATAGCCTGGACACATTTTCAAGATCAGACTTCACTCTTTCTATCAAATTCTCTGCGAATCTCCTGACTGGTTTTGTTGCAGCGTGATATGATAGCCAAGATGTTGTCTTTGCTTACATTATTTTCCCTTGCGGCAGTGGTATCGGCTACAGGTACACCCGCTCCGCCATGCGTGTACCCTTTCACGAAATTTGTATATTCCGGCTGCTTTGTCGACTCCGTGTCTGGCCGAGCTCTGCCCTTCATGACTCAGCTCGAATTCAACAACGCTACCGTAGAGCAATGTACAGCTTACTGCAAAGGCAACGGCTATCGATATGCCGGGCTTGAATATTTTGGCCAATGTTTTTGCGGGGCGAGTGTTTCATCTTCTGCGGCTTCGGAGGCAGAGTGCAACTTGCCTTGTAACGGTAATTCATCAATTCCTCCCGTTCGTCCTCGGCTGTGATCCCTTTCTGATGACTATTAGGTGATTCAACTCAAGTTTGTGGGGGACAAGATCGCTTGTCGATATACCAAGATCCCACGTTTCCCGATGCGGATGACATCGCCATATCGTCCGACTATATGTCACTAGGATGTTACACGGAAGGTACAAATGGCCGGTCGCTAGAGTACTCTCAATGGGACTTTCTCAACGTATCTTCAATGACTACCGAGACTTGTCTCACTACCTGTGGGAAAAAGGGTTTCCCATTTGCTGGCACCGAATTTGGGCGTGAATGTTATTGCGGCGTGGTTCTAGGGAACGGCACATTACCTACAGACGCTGGGCAATGCTCCACTCCATGCACTGGTAACAGCACGGAAACCTGTGGAGGGCCTGATCGACTCTCTTTGTACGTCGCTAAGAATCTCGAGTCCACCGACCCATGCGCTCCACCAATCATCTCATCAACTACGCCGACGCCTACTCCTACACCGACATCTTCAACCCCCACTTCCTCCCCTAGTACACCTTCGACATCCACACCAAAGTCGTCGACAACAACCCCTTGTGCAGGGCATTATTGCCCCATTACGACTAAGCCGAGCTCATCGACATCTAAAACTAGCACCTCCACACCCAAGTCTTCTACGACAAAATGTACGGGCTACTGCGCTATCCCACCCCCAGTAAAGCCAAGTAGCACCTCCACGGCCAAGGCCACCAAACCCACATCAAAGCCCACTTCAACTCTCAAACCTTCCACGACAAAGTGTTCGGGATACCAATGTGCCACGTCGACAACTCTTCGTACGACTACCGCGCCGACGTTGAAACCCACGATCCCACCATGTCAGGGTATCCTTTGTTGGCCTCCACCTGGTAATCCGTCAACGAGCTGCTGGCTCGGTCTTATTTGTCCACCTGCAACTACTAAAACTACTTCGAAGTCGTCATCTTCGGTCAAGACTACTTCGCAAAAGAGTTCTTCGACAAAGAAATCGAGTTCTACGGTTCAGGGCTATCCAACTGTGCCACGACCTACGCACTATTAGAGAATTGGGGGTATATGCATCGATGCACGTGTATTGACTCATAATCAACTGTGATGATACTCTACCTAATAATAATCTTTGACCTTTTCTTATCGATAACTCCGGGTCTCCCAGTCTACATGAATTCATCAAGACTTTTGTAGTCTTCGGTGATCACAAATTGTTCAATTGCGTGACGTCCTATTCTCCGTACAAGAATGTTTTTACGTACCAGTCAATTAATCTTGTCGCATTTCTCCGCACACTTTCATCCTCGATGGCGTAATGAAATTTTGACTGCCGGCAATGCATTCATCAAAGCTGTTCAAGCATTGAAGTCTGAGGGGAAACGCTTGATCGTGATGCCGACATGGATTGTAGTGTCCTTGAACCATACCTCGCAAACAGTGGAATCAAAAGAACCCCACGAGAAACCAAATGGCGGATAGCGGAACAACTACCCTCGAACGCATCCAACACTCTACCTGTCATCAATATAGAAAGCGACAGAACATCATAGAATAATATGACATAGTTGCTCAAGAAAGTTGGTAATATTATTGATGCGAATTTCGCTTCGACATCAGGGAGGGTTCACACGAGTGGTATGTCGTCATCGCTCACTCCATGGAATGTGTGACTAGGATACTGAAGAAAGTCTAGTCTACACGGTTATCTGTAGCGAATACGAAATAGAACGAGGATTGCCAAGAGGGAGAGGGTCGGCGCTGGTTTAAAAAAAGATGATTTTCGATAATGAGGGACGTAGATATCAGGCCATGTAAACCAGGTTCCCTGATGGTCACGGTGGGTATACTCCCTTCAAATTCTCAATTTTTTTTCTGTGGATGCATGGGACGATGAAAGAGAGAGTGAACGCTAAGCTTATAGTTAACGAAGAACATAGGAAATATTGAAACGTCCGCACTGTTCTACTCCATAATCTGCTCATATGCTTCTCCACGCGAAGATCAATTGCTACTTTTGAGGAAGCTGCATCGAATCTGGAGAGGAGGGATACAAGACTTTGCACCGGACTACAAGTAAAAAAACCGGGTACCGCTATCTTGATGCCCAAGTACGGTCCCTTCCCCACTGATAAGACCCATCTTTCCGATTGATGCATACAAGAGAGTCCAAGACATTAGGATCATGCAGGGATCCTACTGGCCAATACGAAGATTGAAACCCTTCGAAGATGGGATAACTTGGAGGATTAAAGTAGAGGTGTATAGACCCGAAGCCCCACCGTGCAACATTGGCCACGCTGCAGCTATCCAGGTGTTTGATTCGATGAGGCATTAAGGACATTTGAAGACTGTACCTGTGCACGGGAATGGAGCTGAACGTGTTCAAAGGACGGATGCTCGGATGAAGTGGCTGCTTGATTCGGAAGCTTCAGCGTGTAAGCCTCGCGGAACAGGCCACTGACCGGATTGCGTGTATGTACATGAAGGAAGCATCACGAGTTCAAGATGCATCAGCATCCCGGGTGAATATCAATCCATGCACATACATACATCAGACAGACGAAACAGAAGACGGGCTGACGATACAGTTCGTCATATCCACACGTAAACTGGCTGAGAATTGTGGGGCAGCAAGTGTCAAGCCAGAAGCCACCTGCAGCAATGGGCTGGAAAAAGTGTACCAAGGTCGAAGTCAAGACCCTTAACAGATGTAAGCATCGACGACTGATTCAGCCAGCACAGGGGCGGATTGCGCCACTGAGAGGCTGAAAGATGGGTTCGCCGATAGAGGGCCGGGCTGGAATTGGGAGGAATCGGTCAACAGGTTTGCGTTCTGAACAAGCTTCGGCTCCAAGCTGGTGTATGACGAAGAAATGCCAACCGGCTAGCAGCAAGGCTGCATCTCTGCTGGCTCTGGAACAAGAGCGGACAAGAGCTTGGCGGCAGAGGTGTGAGGCTATCGAGCTAATCAGGCTTGCACGCCCACCAAAACTTGCAGAAGGGCTTCGGATGCCAGGCGGACAAGATGACGTTAAGTGTCTGTTCTGGTGCCGACTTCCGATGAGGTTGGTCTTGGTTCTAGGACGCGCAGGCGATAGGCGGAGACCGCCACGCCATACCTGATTAGCGGCGCCAAGGGCGGAATACCAAGACCAAAGACGCCCGCGCCGTTGTGGCCACCCTTCACCTGACATGCATTTCCCCAGCTCGCCATCGATGAACCCCACCATCGTCATCGCCGCTGCTAGCCATTGCCGCCGGCCGGTATGGAGGAGGGGGCATGGAGAAAGAAGGAGATGGCCACGGGGAAAAGAAAATCGAGGACGACGGACGCGGAACCATCGTTGCCATCCCCATTTGCTCGTTCCGCCAGCCCCAGTCCCGGCGACGGGTGCGACGTCGATGTGGTGCTCCGTCATTCGCACATGGACGCCATGCAACATCCCACTTCAATTGCACTAGGGAACAACTCGTGTGCTAAGGAATGTGCACGGGAACTCTGAGGACCGTATGGAACGACCGGTCGACAGGTCCCAAGAAAGTGGACACAGCGCCAAGCTGTGGAAAACATCGAGGTCTTGGCTGTCGCCATATGCAGCATCCCACTTGAGCTCCCGCGGATGGGTTTAAAGGCAATGCTGCCCCCGGATTTCTTCTGTTGCTTCTCCAGATAGTCCAAGTGAACTTGACCATCCATTCATTATGGGAAAGTCAAAGCAACCTACACTCGAGGGTCATGTCTCCGGACAGTCCAACAACCCTCTATCTCGGCCCGCCCATTGTCTCTCCCACTCCGCAGTCCGAGAGGAATTGAAGTGCAGCGAAGAAGACGGCCTGTCCACGGCTGAGGCCAAGAAGCGTCACGAACAATGGGGTGACAACGACTTGGGCGACGGCGGCGGCGTCCAGCCCGGCAAGATTCTACTTCGACAGGTAGCAAATGTATGTCTTCCTCCTCCTTGGGACTATTTCCCTTCCGCGTTTCCGACTCGAGCTAACCCAACGTCTAGGCCATGACCCTCGTGCTCATCATTGCAATGGCTGTCAGTTTTGCTATCCAGTCATGGATTGAGGGTGGTGTAGTTACCGCCATCATCATCTTGAACATTGTCGTCGGATTTATGCAAGAGTTCAATGCTGAAAAGACAATGGACTCTCTGCGATCTCTTAGTTCTCCCACCGCCACCGCCGTACGAGATGGAAAAACCAACACTGTTCCCACCATTGAAGTCGTCCCTGGTGACATGGTCGAAATGAAGACTGGTGACACAGTCCCCGCAGATGTTCGGTTAGTCGCACTCTGCCCTCATCCCTGTTCTCTAAATCTGTTACTAACACCATTGCAGACTTATCGAAGCCGTCAACTTTGAAACCGATGAAGCTCTCTTGACTGGCGAGTCTTTGCCAGTTATGAAAGACGCCGATGCCGAGTTTGACGATGAAACCGGCCCTGGTGACCGACTCAATGTGGCTTTTAGCTCTTCTACTGTTACCAAGGGTCGCGCTAGGGGTGTTGTCTTCGCTACCGGAATGTACACTGAAATCGGCAGCATCGCCATGTCTCTTCGTGGAGGAAACTCCCACCGCCGCCCAGTGAAGCGCAAGGAAGATGGTTCCGCTGGCTTTCACAGATATTTGCAAGCTTGGGGATTGACTGCGACTGACGGCATCGGCCATTTTCTCGGTGTCAACGTCGGCACTCCTCTCCAGAAGAAGCTTGCTCGTCTCGCATTGCTCCTTCTAGGAATCGCTGTTATCTGTGCGATCATTGTTATGGCTGCCAACAGCTTTGCCAACGATCAGGAAGTCATCATCTACGCTGTTGCCACTGGCCTCAGTATGATTCCCGCGTCTCTTATCGTCGTCTTGACCATCACCATGGCTGCTGGTACTAAGCGAATGGTGGAAAGGAACGTCATTGTTCGTAACCTCAAATCGCTAGAAGCTCTTGGTGGAGTAACTGGTAAGTAACCAATCTCCTATTTACAGGCTGAGAATCTAACGAGTTTCATAGACATCTGCTCTGATAAAACCGGTACACTCACACAAGGAAAGATGGTAGCCAAGCGAGCCTGGATCCCTGCCAAAGGAACCTACTCTATTGGTGTCACTGACTCCCCGTTCAACCCTACTGTCGGCGATATAAGCTTCTCCCCTCAAGAGCCCAGGAAAATTGACTTCGAGAAGGAGGAGGCTCCTACAGCATTCGACAAGCTATTGGAGGGCAATCTTCACCTCACAGAATACCTCAAGGTCGCCTCACTGGCCAATCTCGCCCACGTTCACCGTAATGACGAAGGAGGTGACTGGAACGCCCGTGGTGACCCGACTGAAATTGCTATCCAAGTTTTCGCTTCCCGTTTCCAGTGGAACCGTCTCGACTACACACAGGGTGACAAGCCTGCCTGGAAGCAGTTGGCTGAATTCCCATTCGACTCCACCGTCAAGAAGATGTCCGTCATCTTTGAAGAGACTGCAACAAACAAGAAATTCGTCTTCACCAAGGGTGCTGTAGAGCGAGTCATCTATTCTTGCACATCCATGTTCAACGGTGAGGGCAACGAGTCCATCGAAATGACCGACGCTATCCGCGACGATATCCTTGCCAACATGGAATCCTTGGCCGCTCTAGGTCTCCGAGTCCTCGCTCTTGCCAGCAAACCATGGGAGGGCACAATCACAAAGGGCGAGGAAGTCAACAGGAACGAAATCGAAGAGCAATTGGTATTCAGAGGTCTTGTCGGTCTGTATGACCCACCTCGCCCGGAAACTGCTGGCTCCGTACGACAGTGCCAGAAAGCAGGTATTCAGGTCCACATGTTGACTGGTGACCACCCGGGAACTGCCAGGGCGATTGCTGAGGAAGTCGGAATCTTGCCCTCTCACATGGCGACTGTCAGCAAGGAAATTGCCGATGCAATGGTCATGACTGCTACCCAATTCGACAAGCTCAGTGACGACCAAATCGACGCCCTTCCCCTGCTTCCTTTGGTCATTGCACGATGCGCCCCCACCACCAAGGTTCGAATGATCGACGCCCTACACCGCAGGAAGGCTTTTGCCGCCATGACTGGTGACGGTGTCAATGACTCCCCATCTCTCAAGCGCTCTGATGTTGGTATCGGAATGGGTACTGGTTCTGATGTTGCTAAAGATGCCTCTGACATTGTTCTCACTGACGACAACTTCGCCTCCATCCTGAACGCCATCGAAGAGGGCCGCCGCATGTTCGACAACATCCAGAAATTCATCCTCCATTTGCTCGCCCAGAACATCGCTCAAGCTTGCATTCTGCTAATTGGTCTGGTGTTCAAGGACGATACTGGTCTCTCCGTTTTCCCACTTTCGCCTGTTGAGGTCATGTGGATTATCATGGTTACCTCGTCGCTTCCCGATATGGGTCTCGGTTATGAAGTGGCATCTCCCGATATCTTGAGCCGCCCACCGCAAAGTCTCAAGCGCGGTGTCTTCACCATTGAAGTCATGCTGGATATGCTCGTCTATGGACTCTGGATCGCTGCTCTTTGCCTTGCATCCTTCACACTTGTTTTGCACGGCTGGGGCAATGGCGACCTTGGTTCCAACTGCAACGACTCTTACTCGGACTCTTGTGACACTGTGTTCCGAGCTCGTGCCACTTGCTTCGCATGCCTGACCTGGTTCTCTCTGTTCCTCGCCTGGCAGATGGTGGATATGCGCCGCTCCTTCTTCATGATGCAGCCCAACTCCAACAAGTACTTCACCCAGTGGTTCCACGACGTGTGGCGCAACAAGTTCCTGTTCTACTCAATCTGCGCTGGTTTCATCACCATCTTCCCCGTCCTCTACATTCCTGTCATCAATGACACAGTGTTCAAGCACAAGGGTATTAGCTGGGAATGGGGTATTGTGTTCATTGCCACGATCCTGTTCTTCCTGGGCATTGAGTCGTGGAAATGGGCCAAGAGAATCTACTTGAGGAAGACGGACTCCAAGAAGGGCATCCGCAGAGGCAGCATTGATTTGGAGAAGAGGACTTTTGAGAGATACCTCAGCACGGCTGTTTCCACTGACGACGAGAAGGTGTAGAGAGATATTTGAGAGATTCACGATGAGACTGAATCCTGAGAAGACCAATTTTTCTTCCCTTATATTTTTTCCACCTCACGCAGGCGGGACACTTTGCTTTGGAGTTCAAAACGGGAAGGACTCACGATGGTTCTAGTCTAATATCTATAGGATTCTTTGGACGTTTTCTTTTTATCTATCAGGGTTTTTCTTTTACATAGTTTGATATCAAAAACTTGCCAACAACTGCAAGTATGTACGTAGTCCTCTTACAGGAAATATGGAAATCAAAAAAACTTCAAAATCAACTCTCGCTCTACGCCTGATCCCCCACCGAACTCGTGCCAACTTTCCCCCAAACTCCCAAGTTTCACCACAAGTCGGGAATGCCCAGAGACTCCCCACCCAGGCAGAATGGCCTGAGCAAAAGAACTGGGGGGAGGATCAGTCACACCATCACTTGCCGCTTTGATTCTTGGTACATGCTATGCACAATGCATGCATGCAAGTCTGACATTTCACACACACACACACATACATACAGACATACGATGACATGCCCCCATGTTTAAGTCGTGATCAAGATAAATCATCATAGCACATACTTCCCAGCAACCGTGTGCGCCGAGTTCCGGTCCCCCCGCCGCTCCCCTCAGCAACTCCATTCCAGACCGCACCACTTCCCCACCAATTCATCCAAAATAGAAGAACAAAGAAAAAACGAACACTATTATAACCTGAAATTAATCTAAACCCTCCCCTCCCCCTCGCGAAATACCAGCGAGAAGAAACAAAGCGAAAAGATAAAAACTCCAAGAACAATTCGCCCAGACCTTGTACACCCCACGTGCGCATCTTCACATGACTCTCCTCCTACACATCAATCGCACCTACAGATCTCCGCCCCGCTCCACCACCAAAACCCGCTTTCCAGTCACACCCCTGTCATTTGAAAAGGCTGGGCGTTTCTACCCCAATCATCCCCTTCAGCCGAGGGAGAAGGGTGGGTAGGGGGCTAGATGGAAGAGAGAGATTTGAGAGAGGGGCGGTTTTTCTCGCATCTCGGCACGCGCGGCACGCTCGGCAGGGGCTTGGCGCTTGGCGGGACCCGGTGGGGTTTCTGGGCTGACGTGTGCCGAGCGGAGATGTGGTGGTGGGCTTTTTGGCTTTGTTGGCTGGGGGAGTTGTTCTTTTCTTTCTTGCCTTGGTGGTGGATGGAGTGGGAGTTGGACAGGGGGGATGGGGAGATTTGGGCGATGGGTGGTGGCGGGGGGAATGGGATCATGGCGGAGTGGGAGGGGGTTGTTCTTGTTGTGCTCTTGATTGTTAGTGGAGTTGTTGTTTTACTCCTCGCATCTCGCATCTCGCATCTTGTTCGCTTTGAGGCGTTCGAGACTACATATGAGGTGTACGTAAGTGCTACCTAAGTATTCATGCCCGACAGTAACAAAATCCGCTGTCCGGGCATGTCTTGGTGGGTTGGCGGGGTACGTGTGAGGTGTGGAGGGGCTCGGTGGTTCCCTCTCCTCTCCTCTCTCCTCTCCATTCTCCCGTCCCAGTAGTCGAGTAATTCGTTAGTTCATTCACTATAAGTTCCCTTCTCTTTCCCCCCTCCTCTTCAAATTCCATGGTTTTCCTATTCCGCCAGGTGCTGACAACCATGCTGATTTCTCTCGCAATCTGACTGTGACTTGCTGACGAGGGGGAGAAGTTGCTCCGCCCTCCCATCACGTCCCGTCCACGCAATCGCAGATCAAGTTGCTGTTCGTTACTGTTAACCCCGTCGGTCCATCGCTCGTCCGCCCAGCCCTCGCTCATTCCTCGGGAGTCTTGAGCCAAGCCTTGCCAGCGGGGGTTTCTTCCCCTCAGCGCAGCAATCGCTAAAGAATCGAGGCCAACCGCGGGACGGGTAGTGCCATTGACGGCCGAGAGGAAGTCTCCATCTTTTCTCCCACACCTCAACAGCGCTACCGTTCCGCACTTGATGCGCTACTTTCTTTCCCTTCTCTTGCGAGATAGCGAGGAATTGTCTTGGAGGGAGAGTCGTAGCGCCTTAGTTAGCCAAGGACCGATAGGGGAGTGGTCAAGACAAATAGATAAGAGGCCGCGACATGGCTGAGTAGAGTACATACGAGAGATTACGAGTGAGGTCCCCGGACAAGACTTTTGTCGTGCTATTGATTGGTAGGAGGCTGGTGTGGTTGGGGCTGTGCAAGCCATCTGTCACTGAACGTACACGTGTGTGTGGAAGAGTGTGTGGGCGTGTGTGGCGGTGGTTGATATAGAAGCGTCATCGTTCTTAGTTTTAGTCCATGTCTCGCGTGGCACACGTTGTGTTCCTACACATTTCGCCTCTTTGCTTTGAACTAATAACATCACGAATGCCATTCCTTCCATCGGTGCTGCTACTGATTCGTGTTGCTTGATTATTCCTTTCTCTATTGAACAATTGTTGTTGAGGATAAGATTCGTTTGGGACTTGAGGAATTCAGTCGAAACTCTACTTAACCGAACTACTTACGTACAACGGCACCGGCTCGAAGTAATTGGACCGGAACAAATAGTTAAACCTTAAGAGAGGGACGGTCAAGGCGCAATTCTGTAGAGAAAAAGCGACTGTATTACCACTATACTCGGTGGTACGACGCGCGTAAAGAGGAAACGCCCTTTTCGCAAACCGTACGAGGAACTTCACGAGCGCATCGTCGAGAACTGAATAAGAAGAAGAAACATAGTATTGCGCATTGCGCTATTATCCCCTCGAATTACTGAGAGGAATAAAGAAGAGGGTCGGAAGAAGCATAACGCAGCACAAGTCCTCAAAGATGCCAACGATACCCGCAGAGGGGAGGGAGGAAGCAGCACCCTCAAATCATCTATCCAAACGACAATCGGTCGACAATAGCCCTAGATATGGAGGCGGACAATACAACATTACGCCCTCGATGTTGAGTTTCCTGGCTCCTCTCTTTTTAATCGTCATCGTTGGACCTTTGTAAGTTCGAGCAACCTCCCCCATGTTCTCATCATCAATATTCAACCCCGAGAAAATAAACGACGAAGATGGGAGACCGAAAGACCCATTTCCCTCAATCTCAAATCCCACCAACCTCACAACCATCTATATCATTCACACGAAACTAATCTAATCTCCCCTCATAGAATCTTCCTCTTCATCCGCAAAAAGCGCCGCCAACAAGCCATGCAAACCATCGTCTCGGACCTCCGCGCAACCAACCGCTCCTCGGCCGCCAAAAAGACACCAGCAATCTCCCACGAAGAAGCGCGACAGCGCCTCGATGGCGCGGCCGAGATCTCTGAAACAGATGCCCATCGGCAGCCCAGCATTTCCACGCTCAAACCGTCCGACGAGGATCTGGAAAAAGGCGGTGGTGCCCACCACGACACGCTGTCAATCGGCGAACGAGACTGGTAAGTTTGATTCCTCTTTATTATATCCCTTTCTGCCCCGTAGACACGAATATCAGGAGAAGAAAAGAAAAAAAAAAACACCCCCGCCCCCAACATCGAGAAAATCAAAACGAAGGAAAAGAAGCTGACGAGAACATGGGAATCACAAAATAGTGCGATATGTCTTTCCGCCCTCTCATCAACCACTCTACCTATCCCTCCTCCACCTGCAGCCGTCCTACCCCGTCCTTCCTCCTCACCACCACCACCGAGTATCCCTCTTCCAACATCTCCATCCGCCTCCGCCCCCGAAACCCCCGCAATCCAACCCCCGCAAGACCCCTCCTCGACCGCGATCCTGCGCCTCAAAATCTGCCACCACGAATTCCACGACGCGTGTCTGCTGAGCTGGTGCGTGTTGGGCAAAGTCAGCTGTCCCGTATGCAGGGCCGTGTTTTTCGAAACGGGGAAAGAGGCTGGGAAGGGGGAAAACGAGACGGATGGTGAAGATGGGGGGGATGCTAGTGGGAGTGGAACTAGTGCGCGGGTAAGAGGGGGGGCGAATGATGCAGTTGTACATGGGGATGCTACGACGGAACCGACGACGGCGCCGGCGGGTGTGGTGCGGTGAGGACGTTGATAATGGGTAGAGAGAAGAAGAAAGAGTGGGAGAGGTGTATCAAGTAAGACGTGGGCCCAGCTCTCCCACGATCAATCCCCCTCTCCCCCTCCCACCTCTCTACCAAAACCCATCACATCGATGCCCACACCTCGCCCCCAACAGAATCCCCATCCAACCAGTCCTCCCCTTACTCATTTCCAAGGATGTTTCGACTCCTGGGGTTTTCACGAAAGTTTATGTATCATATCATACCATCATCGCTTTTTCTTCTATTCTTGGGGACGGCAGGCATATTTCCAGCGTTACTGGCGTTTTATTCTTGCTTCTTATCGAGGACGGGGGTGGCTTCAGGCTCTGCGATCAGCATAGGGCAAGCAAGCAAGCAAGCATTTAACTTCCCCATTCTGCGAACGAGATATGAGGATATATGGGAGTTATTTTTTCTGGGTGAAGCGGAGAGCAGGGGTTTTTATGAACGAGGTAGCATAAGTATATAAATATCCTCGAGGGAGGGAATGAATGGGTGAAGGAAAGTAGGGGGGTTTTCTTGTATATATTCTAGGATTCTTTCCCACTCATGTGCAAAAAAAAATCTGGCGTTTTTTGTATATATCCAAACTTGAATAAAGAGTTCAAGGATGATCTTCTTGAAGTTTGTATTAAGGATTGAAAGGGATTTGGTGAATGTTTTGGATAGAGAGTTGGGAAATATGTTAATAATGGACTTAAGGTTCTTCACGACAACAACAGCCCCGACTGCATGAAATGGTTTAATTATTTGCTTCAATTCGCTCGTTTTAGACAGCTATTTCCATCACTTACTTGATGTATTCCAGGCCTTGTATCCAGTCATGAAGATCCCAAATCGGAAGAAGAAGAAGAAAAACACACAGCACAAATTAAAAACAAGAACAAAACAACTACCTAATCGGAACAACCACATGATCGTTGCACATGCCCAACTTGCCTCTATTCAAAAATCCCCAGAATCTGCAAAAGAGCAAAGCCGAGAGTGATAGGAAAAGAAAGATTACAGATAATATCTCGGCTTTCGACTCATGTTCAATCGTAGAGAACGAGATACTTCGGCTCTGACGTTGAGGTAGAAGACACACGGCTCCGCAGCGATGCTGTGGTGCTAGATGCTGGCATGGGATTGTGGTGGGCTAGCCCTTAAATACATAACCGTGGCATATATCATTTTCTTTGGGGATATGGAGTTTCTGGGTTGTTGATGTAGTGCTTGTACAGGCCCGTCACTGGAACGGGTACATAAACCTGTACAACGACTGCGTCTACGAAGACTTTTGTGGGTAGAAGCGCAAAAAAAAAAAGCGATTTCCGCATGGCATCACTATAAAACGGAGATTGGGGGGTCAAAACGTTCACGAGAGGGTTGGAATGAGGCAGGAGAAGGCGATTTCGTGGTGGATGGTGCATGGGTAGCCGGGGGACGTTTTATGGTTTCGTTCGCCACGCACACGCTCACTGTGTATACATACCTGGCACACGATGCAGGTACGAGGACCACATGGGCTTCGCGATCGAGATGGGGACTCGGCCGCAGACTACTGGAAGGTAGAGTTCAACGACTACCCGGTCGGCATCATGATGTTTGTTGGGGAAAAGTACCACGAATTGGCTGTACCCGGGTCTGGGGACGGCGACGTTGGAGAGTACCCGGTTCCTCAACGATGTCTTTTCGACGTCGAGTTTGTACTTTTATATTTCCACGCCGTCGTCGGTTGCCATGTCGATGCTTTTGCTGTTACTGTCATGTGAGGCATGAGGAGTGTACTGAGTTTGATGCTAGAGAGGAGAAGTTGATTAGAGTTCCGCGGGGGGTTAGCTCGTGTGAGTGATTTCCGGGTACAGAAATATCGTTGGGATAGATAGCACGTGGTGGTATATCTCGATGGGGTCGATGGATTGAGATGGTGGTTGTATACCATCGATCGAGACGTTTTTTGGTGGAGATTACTGACTTGCAGTGTTTGAATGTTGGTCCCTTATGACGCATTTCCTGCATCCAAGACTGGGGTAGAAACGGCAACGACGAATCTCAGGTTCTTCCGAAGTGGGTTACAGTTGTAAAGGAGATGATGAATGAAATTGAAGACCATGGGGTAAGAACGGTAAGATTGTCGTAGACGACCGAGACCATGGAGGACATTGTGCATATACAGTATGCCCCGAGGAGATGACGGCGGATTTGCGAGAGTTTTTCGGGAAGCATTACCGTGCGTGATTGAGACGAAGAGGTAAACAAATCAGCAGCCAGGACGAATATGAGAGAGTACAGAAAAGGAAGACGGAATCAACAAAAGGAACGGGAAGGAGAAAGAAAAGTAACGAGAGAGGGGCGGCGGGTTGCACTGGGTGTGAGTGGTGTCGAGAATCAATAGATATCAATTGATAGCGTGTATAATAGGTCGCGTATAGGTTGGTCAAGGTTGCATTGGTGGCTAGGATGATGATGGCACAAAGGCAACAATGGCAGTGGACAGATTAGAGTTTGGTGTTGCAAAGGGACGCGGGACCTATCAGAACCGTCAAGGCAAGGGGCAAATTTCCGAAGCACACGCTCTTTTACTCACAGCTGTGCC
Source organism: Periconia digitata (assembly GCA_948474695.1). Taxonomy (NCBI): domain Eukaryota; kingdom Fungi; phylum Ascomycota; class Dothideomycetes; order Pleosporales; family Periconiaceae; genus Periconia; species Periconia digitata. The sequence continues at coordinate 2,518,547 of CAOQHR010000005.1, read as the reverse complement.
CCACAGATGGGGGCGCGACATGGCCCCTTTTTCCCAGCAGCGGAACGGCCAGAAGCATGTAAGCGTGCGTTCGCGTAGAGGACGACGAGAGAGGGTGGTGGATGGAGTGGTTATTTTATTAATCTTCACTCACTCACTTCCTCACTTACTTGCTTGCTTGCTTAGCTGCCAGCCTGCCTGCCTGCCTGGACAGCAACAGGTCTCGCTGATTCCTACTTTGTCCCATCTATCCATCGCACATACTACATACTGTCAATCGGTACTATACTTGCTGCTGCTACGACCGCCCCCTGTCATTCCTTCCTGGACCCTACTCGATCCAATTCATTCATTGATTGACCCGAGCGACATTACCTTCCCGCTGTTACACATTACCACCCGCCCTCAATTTCACCCTCGTTTTCTCCTGGACCTGCTTGCATTCCAATTCACCCTTCTCTGACGAGCCGCGCGCCTCCAATTTCCTCGAGCGCAAGGATTGCCCTAATTTCCGAATACAGCACGTCTCTTGATGAGAGAGAACCTCGCTCCTCATCATGAGCCTCGACGCTGCGAGGGCCCGAGATGCAGACGGCCCTGTGGCTGAAGATGCCGCGGCAGCGCCAGTACTGGTCGCGAACCATGATAGCCACGACGGAACAGCGCCAGCAGATGCGCAGACAAGCCCGTCCAGACCCACCACGTCGAGCAATGCCGCCCCAAAGGTCCTGTTGCCCGCCTCGTCCTCGCGCGGCTGGTTGAGCAGCGTGCGCCGCCCAAAGACGTCGCCAGGTCCCAGAGCATCAGCATTGAAGAGAACACTACTGACCGAAGATGATGCGCGGAGAGATTCGGCCCTAGCGTCCTCCAACTCCACCGCCAGCACCGACCTCAACACTCACCTTGCCCCGTCCACGCCCGACAGCCTGCGCCCGACACCGAGTTTGCCCGCCATCGTCGTTCAGAATGACCCTTCGCCGCGCCCTAGTCGAGATACGTCACGTCTGTCCCGATCAGCGACACGCTCGCCACCTCCAAACCTGCCCCCGCAGCAGGACCTCCAGGACCCCTTCACCCTCGATACCATCATCCCCACTGGCGGATTCGACGACCTTACCTCGCCCAGTCAGGTCTCCTTTTCCAAGAGGGGAAGCATGCTGCTGGGTGGAAAGCGTGCAAATAGAATGAACAAGCAATCTGGTCCCGCCGCCGAAACACCACCCACGCCCACAGTGTCCCCGCCGCAAGAAGACAACAGCGAGAACAACGAAAAGGATGGGCAGGATGGGCAAGACGCAAATGCCAAACCTCAATCGCAAGACGAACAGCAAACTACATCCGCGACGCCGCGGCTGGCGCCTCGCCCTTCGTCGCGGTACTCCGCTAGGGGTCGCGTGATCAGCAACCGTGTCTTGTCAACCGATGAGATGATGCTTTCGCGCAAGGTCCGCGCCATGTACCAGCATGGAAACGAAAGCGCAGCGGGTTGGGACACGGTGGAAGAAGAGGACGAAAGTGTCAACAAAAGTACCGCAGACGATGGCAGTTTCGTCGATACAACGGCTGGTGGCTCCACTTTGACCGTGGATAAAACTCGCGACGAAGCGGCCTCGATTATGAGCTCGAGACGGGGCAGCCAATCGCTGATCGCCAAAGAACCAAATGAGATTGCGGGGGGTATCGAGGATTGGTCCGAGATGGAGGGTGGGGAGGTCGACCGTTATGGCTTCATCATCCCGAAAAAGGTAGATTCGCAAGGATCACAAAACGGCATCGATGGTCCAGACGTACCTCGGATGCACCGTGTCACAACTGCCCTGCAGCTGGTATCAGAAGAGCCTAGGAAACGGGGAATTGGTCGCAGTGTTTCCAAAGCACGCTCCGCCGCCACATCAAAATCCAACACAGAGACCCGCAGGCGGCGTCTGTCGCAGAAGTCCAACAAGCCAGCCTCATCCATATTCTCGAATCGCACAGCTCGGAGCACGCCGCAAAAGATACGGTCAGCCACCAACAGGTTACCCCACAACAGAAATCGACGGCTACTCGATGAAGCAAGCGACATGCTCAAACTCCCCCCAGGTCTTGCTGAAATGGCCGAGGAGAAGGAAGGCGGTAGGCACGCCAGACTGATGAAGGCCAAAGAGATTGAGCGCGAGGAGAAATGGCGGAAAATGGCCAAGGTGGTGCAGAGTGGCGCAAGCAGTGGAGCCATGATGTTTGAATTCGACGTCAAAGATCCCAAAGTTGTGTCACGTACCTGGAAAGGCATTCCGGATCGTTGGAGGGCTACAGCGTGGTATGCCTTCCTCGCTGCCAGTGCCAAAGCCGACAAAGACAGCCCGACCGATGAGGAGCTGGTCGCTAGCTACTATGAATTGCAGGAAGAAAGCTCTGCAGATGACATGCAGATTGATGTTGATGTGCCTCGAACCATCAATCGGCACATCATGTTTCGCCGCAGGTATCGAGGAGGGTAAGTTGCACTCTACGCGGCTTTCGATGAACAGGAGCATGAGCTAATATTCTCTCACAGCCAACGCCTTCTTTTTCGAGTCCTCCACGCCATGTCCCTTTACCTCCCTGATACGGGCTATGTGCAAGGCATGGCTGCACTGGCGGCCACACTGCTCTGCTACTACGAAGAGGATAGGGCCTTTGTTATGTTAGTTCGCTTGTGGATGCTTCGGGGCTTGGAACGCCTGTATGAATCCGGATTCGCTGGATTGATGGATGCCTTGGACGATTTCGAAAAGAATTGGCTACGCAATGGCGATGTAGCCAAGAAACTGGTACGTTTGTCTAAGTCGCTACCGGCAAAAGGCGCATTCGACGCTTGCTTGTTCCCTATCCGCTCCGTCATTTAGTGAGATGGTGGCTGTGCTAGGCGTGGCCGGGCCCGTTGGATTGTCTGGTACCCGATGTGCAAGCTAACGAAATGATTACAGGAGGAGTTATGCATAACCTCGACCGCATATGGTACGCGATGGTATCTAACCTTGTTCAACTATTCGCTTCCTTTCCCCGCCCAACTCCGCGTATGGGACATCTTTATGCTATTGGGCGACGCCTCCTATTCAAACGACCCGGCATCGAAATTTAGCGGCGATCTGGACGTGCTGCATGCAACCTCCGCAGCACTGATCGACGCGACCCGCGAAATCCTAATGGACTCTGATTTCGAAAATGCAATGAAAGTCCTGACTTCGTGGGTACCGATCAAGGACGAGGACCTCTTGATGCGAGTGGCCAAGACCGAATACAAACTACGCAAGAAACGCGCCGCTGTACGTTAGCAGTGGTGCATTTCCACCCCTCGTTTTTGGTTTGGACTGGTCTCTTCTTATTCGCTGTCTTTGTTTTTCGTGGTCGAGTGAGGCGGCGGGTTCGCCCACCAAACCGGTTGACCTCGACCGTGCGCAAGCCCGCCCCCTTCTTGCCCCCCTCTAACTCAACGTTGAGCCAGCTTCTTGGACCCGTCTTGCGTGAGAGGGTGAGAAACGGGGAACCGGCATTTTCGATACCCATCTGCATGCGATATTCTCTAACGGCTCCGACCGTGGTACTGCATGCATCAGTGCTGCTGTCCTCGTCGCTCGAAGTTTCACCTTCGTCTTCTTACGCGTCTTTGATGACCGCTTTCAAGTTCTATTCTTGATGTTGTTGTGTTCCGGTTTCACGACTGGGACCTTTACTTTGGGAGAAGTGCTAGCGATGTGTCACTACTATCATGTTGGTGGCATTATATCGGTACTCTTCCCTTGTGTTTCGCCTTTACGCCTAACATGTGGTTGCGAGGCAACAGTGTTATACCCACCTACCCACCCCTGAGTCTGTTGCAGCACAAAGAATGAAGGGAAACAGGAAAGTTAATTAGGAAAGAAAGGAGAGAAAAGGATGGGCGGAGTACCCTGAAACGAACGATATATACCCGTGTCTTTTTGGAAGTTTTACGTTTTTTTTCTCTTGCCCCCTCGCCCCCTTTTTCTTCTTCTTTTACATTGTTCATTTCTTCTGGGGCTTTTTGGGGAGGGTCCCCCCTACTAACTGAAGTATTCATTTCAAAACCAAAGCGTACCAATATTTTAATAATCTTCTTTCTTTCTGTCTCTCTCGTTTGTTGATTTCGCTTCACCCCATTCGTCTGCCCCTGTTATATGCAGGTTTTTGGGCCTTGTTTGTACGTTTGCCTGGTTTAATTTGGGGGTTTTGTCCTGGGCAAACATTAAGATACCATTACGGCGGGAGGGGGGAGAAAGGATGCGATTTCCCCCCTTCATCTTTTTTCTCTCTTTCATCATTCTTTTGGGTTGGGTTTGTTCGTGTGGACGGTCGATAGGGGAAACAACCATGGATGGATATGCCCGTCGAATGGGGGGCTGGAGACAGCCAGTAGTAGTAGAGCTTGCTTGCTTGCTTGCTTTCCTCTCTCCTGTTTTTTGTTTGAAACGATGATGAATTGAGTGCGGGAATTATATACTTGATAACCTACCTATTTACATAATTTATAAACCCTTTTTCTTCAAAACAATAATAACAACAATAATAATAATCAATTACTTGGTTTGCAGATCTACTTTACGTCTTATCGTAGTCATCACCATCATCATCATCATCATCATCATCGTCTTCTTCTTCCTTGTTTATCGATATTTACCTATGAAATGCACGGTAGTCAAGTAGTCGTCTGCTGTGACTATGGACCAAATACTCGGTCTCTCTCCCCCACTCCCCTTATTCAATTAAACTTAATCATGTGAGCTAGTATCAAAATCAACCCTGATTTCACGTCCAAAAGATAAAATAGAAAATTAAAAGTTTTCTAATTCGGAAAACATGAATGCGACATTGCGAAATGCCAAATGATCCACACAGGCGAGACTTGACATGACGATACCATTATACGCTGGCATGCATACATCCTTGCGGGCGATGGATCAAAACGTGCCCCCATACCATGCTGTGCTGTGCCCTACATATGTTATATGTGTGTAGGGAAGAGGGAGGGGAGTGGAAACGGAGGGAGGGAAAGGGGGTTAGTTGGTTTTTCTTGCGTGTATGTAGGTGTATAGTTTTGGCATGGTTCTCGGTTGAAACCCAATAATGAAATTCAGTGAATGGTTGGAGGAAGAAAAGAGGTTGTTTGGATGATGATTGTTTTGGGGCGGGGTAGGGTGAGTCTGGTGAGATGGGGATTGGAAATAGCAAGACTGGGGTTTCCTTTTTGCCATATATGTTGTATTTTGCATGTCTGGAAATGGAATTTTGTTGCCTGTGAAGTGAACAAAAGTTCCACTTCTCCAAAACCCAAAGAGCGTTCATTTTGCGAAGTTGTTTGCTTTTTTTTCTTCTTCTTTGTTTATTTTTTGTAGAACAGCTCGGGGAGTCGTTCGTCACAACAAGACATGGAAAGGATCATCCGCCGTTCTCTTCGTATTGTACACGGCTCTTCGACATGATCGTCCCATGTGGCAACATTCGAATATACGAGATCCAACACGTGGAACGAAACATGCTCGACACCGACGATCATTCTGTAACCGAGCTCACACATCAACTACAAGAATAGAAAAACAATGGCGATCATTGACTGGATGCGAAAAGGAAGGAGGAAAAAAGTAAGTATTGGAAGGTCGGTGGAAGCGACCGCCACCACCAACAGGACCGGACCGATCACGTTGAATGCCATGTTGTATGCGCCGACTGCCCGAAAGGGAAACACGGATGGTGGTGGGGTCAGGCTGCGTGGCAGGCGCAGACGAGAAGTGAAGCGGTACGCGAGGGAGGGACCAAGAGGCAACTTTTGCCACCATCAGGTTATCTTTTTTTTTTCCCTTCTGCTGGCATTTCCCTTGTTTCTTTTTCTGTTCTATTTTGAATGGACTCGGGTGTACTTGCATTCCCCATTTGCTTTGGTTCTGCCATGATGTCCCGATTTGGCAGTTGAAATGGGGTCATCATTATCATTATCATCGTCAGCGAGCGAGATGAGGGTTAAAACTTGGAAGAGGGTTTTTAGGTGACATGTCGGTTGTCAGCGAGGGGATATCATTTCTCCGAGATGGGCTGCTTATTTCTCAAAGGGTATGATATATATCTGCCTAAGTGGTGAATTAATCTCCGGCGGATAGCACATGTCAGTTAGGCACACCAAGGCATATGCGGTAATGGGTAAAGTTTGGAAGAGAAGGCTAGAGACGATTGTTCGAAATTGGACATGTTGACTGCCTCCAAGCGGAAATAGGTAATGTGATTGATGGAGCTGAGCTGACCATGATGATGATGATGATGACGATGATGGGAGACGGCAAGGAACGAACGGGCGGAGGCGCCGAGGTGCAATCTGGGGGCCAGGTTCGTATCGAAGATTTGATTCATCTGATGCAATCAATCAATCAAACAAAGGCAAAAGAGAGACGATGGTCGCCATGTTCTGGAAGAAAGAGGAAGCATGGCGGACGGAAGCGTGTTCCAGGGTTGATTGGGGATGCCATCTGGAATCTGGAATCTGGCGCCACACGTTTCAGGTAGAGATGGCCGCGTGCTCGTGTGGGCCCAATGGGGCAAGGCGCCTCTCTTGCTTTCCCCTTCCTTGCTCGCTTGTTTGTTCCTCTCCACCATCCATCCATGCATCCTCCACTATCCACCACATCCACAATACACCATCCTTCGCGCGTGCGTGTGCGTGCGTGCGTCGTCTCACCACCGGCCACACGGGGATTTTTTCCTCATTGTCCCCTCATCATCATCATCGTCGTCGTGACCCGCGTTGCGTGGTCTGTTTTCAGCTTGTTTGCTTACTTGCTTACCCACGGCCTGCTGCTGCCACCACCACCACCATCCACCAACACCAAACACCCATGCTGAGCCGCTCGTTGCCAGTGGCCAGGCGCTCGGTGATTGCATTGCGCAACCCCTCTCCTGTTCTCCCCATTCGAAATCTTGTTAAGCGCCGCGTCCACTCCCAATCCAGCCAAGCACCAGTTGGTCGTTTGATGTCAACCCGTTCGTGTGGGAGGCTGCTGAAATTGCCATGCATGTACCTCCCAATGTACACGGTACACCTCAAGTACGCGGTACATGGATACAGCACACTGCACCACAATCTTCGTGGGCGACATCAAGCCGCGGTGCAAACATGGCCGCTGTCTTGAGCCCCCCACCACGGGCGCCTATCTCCACGGCCAGCCACACGGGTATACCTACAACCTACTCACATGTATGCGTGTCTTATGTAGCCAACCAACGCCCTTGGCCGCTTGCAGGGCTACAGCACGACTACACGTTACTTACACATCTGCTGCTCTTATCGATTCGCGTGCCGCCCGGGCCTCGCTCGTCGATCCGCATTCATTACGTTGTTGGTTCGTGACTCTCCCTCTCGCAGTCTCTTGCTCGACACAAAGACGCAGCTGAGCATGCACGTACATGCATGCCCACTTAGCTTGCAATGCAACCTGCACGCCGCCGCTGGTTTGGTGGGACCGGTTTTGTCCTTGTCGTGTCTTGTCTGCCCGTCTTTGAATGTTTTGGACCACAGACACCGACACACACAAGACACACTGGCACACGATACACGATACACGACGCGGCGGCTCCACCAAACACGCATGCCGCTCTCGCATTCTAACCCTCCTAGCTCTGCCGCGCTACGATTGCTGCTTTGGGCCGTTATTTCCACCTCCATTTCAAGGTCTGACAGCCCTTCATTTCCCGCTGCCTTGCCTCGACCCATCTGGCAGCCCGCAAACACCTGCAGCATCCCTCCGCAATCACAAAATGATGACCCTCTCGAATGATCAAGGACCGCGTCCGTGCGGCCAAGGCGTTATTAATCTTCCAGCAGCCTGCCTGCTTGGAACGAGATGGATGGTTGGGAAATGCCCTCGCTTCCTCCCGAACGTTTGACCCTGTCCAGCGGTCCATGGGCCGATTGACCCCGGTCACTTAAATTGCTAGGCACAAATACATGTACGTAGCTAGCTGCCTTGAAAATCCCACCGAATCAATCCTCGCCTCCCCCAGTTCCGAAATCCTAACTGGGTACTCGACATCCCGGCCACCTAGCTTGCCGCGGGCAGCCCTACCCATCTCGCCATTTCATCCTTCGGCTGTCCGCAAGTACAAATTACACAATGTCCCTGTACGTACGTGTGTACGCATACTGCACGGCTGGCCTGGGAGCGAGTGCAATCTGCGGAAAATTCCTTGACAGGCGGGTCCTGGGATAGATTGAGCCCAAGTCTTGGTCCACCGTCAGAGTAGTCTCCGTGATGTGATGCACCAAAGCAACGGCTTTGCGTTATTCCATTTTGCATGCAAACACAGAAGGATTACGTGGACATGTCCACCGCCGGCACTAAGATTTGTAGCAATCAATGATGGGGAATATGCTAGTGTAACCGCGAGGCAAGTACGTGGTCGTACGTATCTCTCCGAACCGTAGTCGTTGTCTGTTCCCGGAAACGAAACCTCGGACGGCGGTCAACGGGCTTCTCAGCTGGGCATGTACCGCTGTTGGAATCCTGCAACTAACGGGGCGGTAGAAGCCGTGGGGACGTGTTGATAGGTAGAGGCTTCTGCTGGCGCAGAATGGAGGTAGGGTGACTAGCATTGTGGCCTAACGTACTTGGCCCCAGGCGTCCTCTCCACATCAAACCAAAGCAGACCCAGTTCTCGTGTCAAACAATCACCATCTCTGCTTGGCTAGACGCATGTCAAAAACAGTCGTGCGCCGATGCTAGCGCCACCAGCAGGAGGATGCCGTAATGAGGGAGCAAGCAAGTGACTGACGGGCTCCATAATTCAGACGTCCAGGAAAGGCAACCGAGTAAAGTACCTCGGACGCTTGTTCGGGCAGTACCTAGGTAGTCAAGTAGGCATGTAGGTATGTAGGTGGAGTCTTGCAAGAAGGGTCAAGACCAGAGTAGGTGAATAGTAGGTACCAGGTTCAAAGTAGCTATATACATACATGTGTGTGTACCTAGGTATGTGCTGACCGATGAAGTGACTTTTGACTTGACCAACTTGGCCGCCAAGACAGGTTGAAGTGTGAAATGACTGAACAGATGGAGAGTGAATGAGACGGAGTGATGACTGACTAACCTGATGAATCCACCTCTCTCTCCTCTATGCGTATCCCTGCCAGAGACAATGGAAATGATGCCTCTCCACCGACTACCACCGCCCGCTCGCACGCCACGCAACCGGCTGTCCTGTCCTGTCCTGGCCTGACCTGACCTGGCCTGGGTCGCGCAGGCAGGCTGCCCGCTCCTCCTTCGTACCGTAGATCGCTGCACCTGGTAACGGTAGTCATTTACGCCGGCTGGTCCCATTCTAGCCGGCCTTTCTTCCCTTCTCGTACACTCGTTACAAACATTCTCTCGCCGCCGCCTGCTGGCCGCTGGCTGCTGCTGCTCCGCTTGCTCCCCTTCTTCACTAAACCCCCCCGACGTTCCTCGTCCTCGTCCATCCCATCCCGGACTACCTGCTGGCCCGCCTTGACCTGCATCCATTCGCGTCCAGCCAGCAGCCCCCATCCGTCGTCCTAACATCATCCATCCTCTCTCGTCGCCGCCACCGCCGCCCGACGGTTTTTTATTCCATTCGAACCTGTCATTTGCTTTTTTGCATTATTACAATTTCCATCCTACTTTAACCCATCCATACATGTACAGTACTTTTGTCTAGTCTCGCCTTTATCCGCGAATCAAAGTGGGCCGCCGCCTTCTCATCGACCAACCAACCAGGCAGGCAAGCATTGCGCCCAGCCCTGGAGCTTCGCTGCTCGTGGCTCGGAAGTGGACGCTGATCCCTGGAGAAGCTGTTCGGATCATAGCTGTGTAAGTACATATATGTCCCATCTGCCTGGGCCTCCGCCCTCGGTCCCCTGCCCGAACTTTTGGCAAGTCCAAGTCTCTACCCACCCACTCGTTGTTTCCTATGTCGACTTCCTCTTGCCACCACCACACTGCAACCACCCCCGTCATCTTCACTGCCACTACCACCCTCAATGTTGCTCACACTCGCTAAACCACCCAAACCAGCTTTTGATTTCAAGACTCATGATTACTCTCCAACATTTTCTTCCTCTACGGCTGCACGATTCTCTCCAAAGCTTACCAACGGCCAATTGCCTTCCCACAGAAGGGACAGTCCCGCCTCCACCATGGGCACTCCGCACCGGGGGCTTCCTCCCCCTTCGGCCATGACTTTGCCAGACCCTAGCCGGGCTCCTCCCCCTCCACTATCTTCTTCTCTGGGCGCTCTTCCGGCCGCTCCTTCCCAATGGCAGGGCGCCGAAGACGGCATGAAGAACTGGCTGGCTGCCAAAGCCGAGGAGGAGAAGCGCAAGCAAGAGGAGGAGAAGACGAGGCAGGAGAACTTGAAGCTGGAGCAGCGCAAGATTGAGGTCAGAATGCTCGAAACGTCCATACAGGGCGGCATACCTCCGCATCTGGTTCCCATCATTTTTGCCGGCATCGGTGGAGGGAACCTTGCGACCATCAGCGCCGAGTGGATCCAGTCCTATCAATCCACATTGCAAGCAACACAGCAACAGCAGCAGCAGCAGCAGCATCAACAACAGCAGCAGCAGCAACAGCAGGCCCAGGCCCACGCACAAGCACAGCTATCACCCGAACACGGCAGAGATTCAAGATTGATCGGCCAGCCACCGCCGGGAGCTTTTGCAACTCAGCAACCGCAAACGCCGCAGTCGGTTCTTCCCCCAACCGCGGTGCTCCCTGGGCAGCCTTTGCCTTCGCAGCCTCAGCAGGCCACTTTCTCGGCCTCGTACTCGAGTGGAACCATGTCTCCGCGGTCGCGGGGAGCTGCTGGGCAGCCAGGACATGTTGGTGCTCCTACATCCGCTCCCCGTCCCCCACCTCAATCGCAGCTTCCCAGGCTGACCACAAACGAAATCCATGTCCAGCAGACTCCTACGGCGGCTTCCAGCGTGCAGATGCAGAACACTCAGCCGGGACAGCAAGAACAGGCTTCTCCGTCCATTTACTTCCACCACTGGGTGCCTCCGACGTCGCAGCAGGACAAAGCCTCGTCCAGCGCGAACCCACCAGCGACGCCTTCAGGTAAATACAGAGCCTCACCCTCGACGCTTGCCCGTCAACGTGCGACATCTCATGCGTCTGACCCAGATTACACCAGCTCCCCCAAAAAGCGGAAGGCCCAAGGCGGCCACCAGGCGCCACCACCTCCAACATCAGCGCCTCAATCCTACACTTCGCCGTCCTTCTCGCACGTATCAACGTCTTCCGCTTCCACCCCAGGACGAAGGGGTCACGCGAGAACCCGCTCCGACATATCTTCGAGAGGAGACGGCCATGTCTCTTCTGTGAGCAGGCGCACGACGGTTTCGAGCCAGACCCACCCGGACCTGGGACCTTCACAGCTCCGCGATGCCCCCGAACAACAGCAGCAGCGCTTCCAGTCGCAGCCGCGAGGCCGCGAGGAGACTCATGGTCAACAGAGTGAATCGGCTTATGCGCCAGCGGGACAGAGGAGCGAGGGACGTCCCCACGAGCAACACCAACCGCAGGCGGTATTCCATGCAGACCCTCGATCATTCGCATCACATCAGCAGCAACCGCAGCAGCCGCAGCCGCAGCAACAACAACATCACGATCGAGGAACTGCTCCGTTCCCCAAGTGGGAAGGCGGCGATCAATAGAATTCCAATTTGGATTCTTCGCACCGGTGGGCCTAGCTGTGCCTGAAGCCAGAAAAGGGAACGCAGACAGGCTGGAATCGATCGTGGGGTTGACAGGCAAGCAGAACATGTTGGGTGCGGCGTCTAAGATTTGCTCATATCAGGTACCCCATTGGGACAGGTTTACGCGGGTATTATCAAAGCAAGCGAAATGAGCTCCACCACCACAAACCACTTTGATCTCGACGCCGAAATAAGACGGCGCGCTCGGACCCGTCGAAACTTTAAGCTGGCGGGAGTCGGGCTCGAATTTGCAATCTTGCAAGATTGCTTCTAGATGCAGTTCATGTGCGCTTCCGCATCGGCCTTGGGCCACAAAATCACCGGTCCGCCCGCTCCTGTCCTGATGCCGAGATTGCTTCAAGCGTCTTCATCACCCCCCACAAATTTGGCGCCCGCCGGCCCTCGTCCCGTTTCACATACTGGCCGCCTCACGACCAACTTGGACATCTGGATGGCTGGCCAACATGGCACAGTGTACATGTCATCGCATCCTTCATTTTCCATGTCAGGTTGTCACATGCATCCATGGTAGAGTGCTCTCGTCAGCCAGCATGTCACCCCTGTTGATTGTGAAACGCCAAAACGAGCTGCACCAGGCAAACGCGCAGGCCCATCTCGATGGATTGTCATGATTTCCCTACATGGCCTCTACCTTCCGATTGAGCAATACGTGCGATGCTGCTCCCAGACAAAGCAACCAGCATCACCATCCCAGCCCCCTTCTTGGCCTGCTCGTTATCAGCTCAACACCCCGAAGCCACAATCGCCTGAGAAACTGAATACCGCACCTGCAAGGCCCCGGTTTCAAGGGAGAGTCCTTTCACGATCAGCACCGCTGGTGGCAACGCTTGGTCTCGTGTTGCGTCTCTTGCCAATGGCCATCCTACCGCCTGCCCGCCATGGGTTCGACTGACCTCCAACTACCGAGCGCAATTTTGGCCACCAACGACATCTTGCCTGTATAAAACAACACCCTGCGCTATATCAAGGCCTGGTATGCCAGGCGTGACGGGACGAGCAGAGTTGCCACACTCGACACGTTCCCCGATGTGCCCACCTTCCGAGTCCTTGAACGCTTCCTGGTTTTTTTCCTATTCGTCCGAACCATCTCTGGGTTTTGGTTCTTGCATCTGCCCACCATCGCAGCAATATCGTCATCATTAACATCATCGTCATCGTCATCATCATAGCAGGTTTCTATGCATTTTATCATAAGGGAGGGGATCGGCTTTGCCCCATGTCTCCAGGAAGAGAGACAATTCCTTTCGACTTTTCATCTTTGGTCTCCTCTGGGAGAATGAAATTGCTCTCCATGAAATCTCTTCTTTTCTTCTCGGAATTTTAGGTTTACACATGACAAATATGTGTCTTCATTCATAACCCATATACCCTGGATTCTTTTAAATTTTCGGTTCTTTTGTTTAGTTTTCCATTCTCTTCTGTATAAGTCGTCTTACTTTCTACTTCTTTTGTTTCTGATCTTCTCCAGTCCTGGCTTCTGGGCTCCTGCCGGTCTGTTCTGTCATCGATGGGCGGGTAGATCGGTAGATGAGACATTTTTTTACGTCAAGGGGGGTTTAGATAGGAGAAGATTCGGCATGTTGAGCAGGGCAAACTCGATGCTCTCTTTATCCTACATGATGATATAAGTTTAGGTAGCATATGAAGGAGAGAGATGGGAAAACGGGGATGGCCCATTGGCCTCCAATTCACCTACTACATGCTATCGCAGCTCACATGGTATCATGGAAGTCCCAATCATGCAGAATTATCCAGAAAGCCGTGGATGGTAAAACTGGAAGAGACCTTATCAATGCCATTCAAACCCTTTTGCACGCTCCACGATGGCCTGCTCTTTCGCGGTGCGCCACAACTGTGCATAGCTTGTTTGTTTACGTGAGACGAGTACCTACCCCGCCACACATGAAGCTGCCCCGCTCTGGCAGCCAATTTCTCTCGTCAGTCGCTGCCCCGCGGCAGCCTAGCCCAACTCAAGCCTCGGTGGGTTGTCTCTATTAGTCAGTCAGCCACCCAAACCAGGCAGTCGTATCACGAACCACACCTCTTGGAGACCTACCTCACTTCCTGCTCAATCACCACCCATCTACCACCTCTTGCTTGCTTGCCTGCGTTCCCTGCTTGCTCGCTTGCTGCCCGCGCAGACCAACTTACCTTGCGATTGTCAAACGACCCGCAACGACACCAGTCAGACATCACTTAACCCGCTGCGGTAAAGTGGAAAGACTGGGACCGACTTTTTGCTTCGACATCTGCGAACCCCACTGGTTTTGCTTCAACTTTTTCTTCCCGGCGAGCGACATCTTCTACGACCTTGTACACCACGCTCGTGAAGCATTCCCCGAACGAACGCACCTCACACGCACCAACAAACGGACAGGCTGCCAACCTACGACCCGGAGGAACTGTTTAGAATAGCGCAAGACACAAGGCAACGATGCAGATCAAGTGCGTGTCCAATCGCGGCTGTTTTCCTTTTCTGCTTCGACTGTTCAGTGGTGCTGACGTGATTTGTTCCTGCATAGAGTACGCACCCTCACCGGCAAGGAGATTGAGTTGGACATTGAGCCCGATTACAAGGTACGCACCCCTCCATACGCATCCAGAATCTCGGCACGGGACGCCACCGGAGAAACATACAATGCAAAGCAAACGGAAGAATAGATCGACAGGCACAAGACCAATCCAGCTGACGATACACCAATAGGTCTCAAGGATAAAGGAGCGTGTCGAGGAGAAGGAAGGCATCCCACCCGCGCAACAGCGTCTCATCTACGGCGGAAAGCAAATGTAACGAATCCCCTCTTCTTCTTCTTCTTTCTCTTCTTTCTGCTCGGGAGGATTGATGGGAATGCGCATACTGACCGCGAGATGCAACAGGGCCGACGACAAATCCGCAGCCGACTATCAGCTCGAAGGCGGTGCCACGCTCCATTTGGTCCTCGCTCTCCGTGGTGGCTGCGCTGCTGCGGCGCTCTAGATGCACTGCTTGTTTGTCTCACTGCCGTTCATACTATTGCCATCGCCTTGTTTGGCCAATCCTAGCCTGAAATATTCGGTTGAAAACTCGTTTGACTACTTGGTGTTTATATGTCTGCCTGCCCTACGTTCTACAACACGGTCACTCCATCCCCCCATTCATTTGTTCTCTCTGCATTTCCCGTGCGAGGTTTGCCCTTCCTATGAATACCACATGAACCCTTGCGTTTCCCCTTTCAAACCTGTCGGTATGCGCGAGTTTCTATCCCTCCCATGGTATCTGATTTTGGGATCGAGTGCGCGAAGGAAAAATTACGACTTTTCGTTTCCGTGGGCTCGTGTGGCATGTGGATCGTGGTCGTGAGAGGGTTGGGGCCGTTCATGTGGAAAATCTGCGAGTCGGCAATATCAGGTAAAGATGGATGGATGAATGAATGGGCACATGGAAGGGGGGGAATTATTCGAGACAAGAACAGAGGGTTAGATGGTGGCTCCATATTCCAATAAACCAAAACTTTTTGACAAACCTTTTTTGAGGGAAACAAGTCCTCTCCTCATTATAATTTTTTTATTTGTGTGAAGGTGTGGATGTGTGCTTGCGGTAACTTAATGTCCCTTTTTTTTCTCCTGGTCTCTCTCCATCTCTCTTTATGACTAGCTACACTTTCTCTGGACGAAGCGAAGATGGAATAGGGCTCGATTAGATTTGTTTGTTTGTTTTATTGTTTGTTTTATTGTTTATTTGATAATTCGGGTACACCTCAAAAGAACCAGACAAGGCATTGCAGAAAAAGAAAAACCCTAAGCTTAAGCTATAAACCGTAATTCAGGTTGTAAAAAGAGGCGGTATAGCAGGGAAACTGTATCCATTTCTTCCACTTTCACCCTCATTTTCACTCTCACTTTCACTCTCACTTTCACTCTTATTTTCACTCTTATTTTCATTCTTATTTTCACTTTCACTCTTATTTTCACTTTCACTTTCACTGATCATGAATCGCCTTAACCCCCAACCAACCGCCAACCTCAATATTCACAAAAAAAAAAGAACTTTGTGTAGGAAACACTGTAACTTCCATTAAAAAAAAGCTTAGACAAAAACTTTTTACAGGACATGATTCAGCCAAACCCAAATCCCATGCCCGTATCTGCACTGCCTCCCCCTCCGCCGACGCTACCGGGAAACCCCCCAACGCCATCCATCATGCCGATGCCCGCGGTGACCAGACTATCGAACTGGCCCCACCCCGTCAGATCCGCCATGATGCTATCCGGGCTCATGAAGTCGGTGCCGAAGAGGGCGCTTTCCGGGGTCGGCAGACCAGCGCCGGCCGAGGTGGTGCTGTAGAATAAGCCAGGGCTGGGGACGTCGCGTTGAGGGGCTGGACCGTTGGAAGGGGATGCTGCAGGAGCGGGGATCCCGAGGTTCGAGTTATGGGGGGGAGGCAGGATCGGGGGGATCGCTGGGGAGAGGGCGGAGATGGGGTCGAGGGAAGAGGAAGACGATGGGTCGGGGGCTGTAGCTGCGTTGATGCCGTTGTTGATGGAGGAGGGGATGGAAGATGTAGAGGCGCGATGTCTAGCTGCTTCGAGTCTGAGTTCCTCGAGGACGAGACAGTAGCGTTTGGAGAGACAGTCGCTTTCGGAGATGTTTTCCAGAACGCCTTGGGTGCGTTGGCCGGCTGTGAAATAGCCCTGGCATTTCCCGGGGTCCACGATGCCCTGCTGGATGCGGTAGACGTAGAGGACAACGACGGCGCAGAAAGCGTAGTATTGCGTGAACCAGAAGGCGCGGACGAGCTGCATGCCGCTAGCACTGTAATCGTCGATGACGTGGACGATGCCCATTGCGGCGTCGAGACAGGCTTGGACGTTTTCTTTGGTGTCTGCGCTTGGGCCGCAGATCGGACCTTCTTTGCGGGTGAGGTTTGCGAAGTTGGAGAGGAGGAAGGGGCGGTTGATGAGGATGACGGCATGGAAGTAGGCCAGGTTGAGGACATTGCGTTGACGTTGGTAGATGGGGATTAGAACTGATGATGGGGTTTCGGAGGTATCAAGGAAGCGGGTTAGGTTGGCTCGCCAGTCTCGCAGCGAGGACATGTGTTTTGCGGATAGGGCGAGGCGTTGAGAAGGGGTTGGTGGCGGGTTGATAGCGTAGAGGTCTTTGAGAACTTGGGCTATTATGCGAGATATTCTGTGAGATGGTGTCAGAGATTGGTATTTTTTATGGTGATATAGAAACGTGGAGAAATACGTACTTTACATGTTCTATAGGGGCCATGGACAAAGGAATTTCGTACCCGTTTAATGGCGCCGGGGTGATAGAATTACACAGGAGATCGTTGTCGTGGACAATAGTGGGGAATTCCTAAACGAACGTCAGTTCAGGATTCTTGCATTGAAAATCGATAGTCTTACCTGATCAATGTCTTCGTCTTTGAAAGTTCGTGGTCTTCCCAGAGCGGCTGCCAGGTATTTATCGAGCACATAGGCGATCCAGAAACAACGTCTTCGGCTTTCCACCTCAATGTAATCGACGGTCCCTGAGGGCTCACTTCTTCTGCCGCGATTGAGACCGATCGCGAATGCCAGATGGGCCATGGTGCCGAAGAGACTCCAACAGTGGTTCACTCGGGATTGACTCAAAAGATAGAAACATTGGCCTAATCTTGCCTGAACACTGGCAAGTCGGACAGCCCCCCGCTCTTTTGAGAGCTGATGTTCGGATGCTGCGTAATAACGCGCACTACTATTGATCAGAATTGGGGAACATGACGTTGAATGATTTTTGGACAGCATCGGCATACCTATGATCGTTGGGCAAGGTATCGTTGGCACTGTAGGCTTTGGCTTGCGCCATGACTACTAACAGCAATGCTGTTTTGGATGGGGCATCCTCTTTACTTCTCATATTACCCTGCGTCTCGTAGAACTCATCTAGCAGCTTTTCGATACTGGGCCGATGAAGAAAGCGATGAGTAGGCGCTGCGAAATCAAAGTATCGCGCAACTAATTTTCGCGCATCATCCTTCGGGGGTAAGACGAAGAAAGTAGGGTCAAACTCAGGAAGCGGAGCATCGCCAAAAGTGAAGATGGAAGAGTCATGAGAGTGCGAGCTGTTCTGATGCAGGCGCTTTTGAATACGAAGAAGAAAGGACACTCCTGAAGCCGGGCCGACATAGTGTCCTTGAAGGTCAGTCTGAGGAGGTTCAGGGGAGGTGCGAGAAGGAGGATCACGCGACCGGTCCAGATCTTCAATGTTTGGAACAGTGAGGCGGTCTCTCGAGAAGATATCGCCCGGGCTAGGAAGATTCATGGGCGGCAGTACAATGGGTTTTGGCAACTGAAATGATGGTGATGGCGGAATGGGTGGTGTTTGTTCCTGTACTGATACCGGAATAGTTGCTGGCATAGAAACGCGTGGGCGTGTGCTTGGGGTTGCTGCAATTGCATTCTCGTCTACAATCACGGATGGCAGTCTGCCTCTTGTGTATGCAGCGGTGAATTCGCATGGAAGTCCCGTCTTCAGACACAGTGCACAAGGGCAACGCCCAGAGCATCGTGTTTTCTTCCTACATGAGATTGATGTTGAGTCAGTATCCATGCGCTAGATGGATCTGCCGCATGAACATGCGTTCCCATCATGAATCGATTGACCGAGTGGTATGTCGAGAGCCAGATTGAGTGACTCACTTTTTACATCGATCGCATGCGCGACTAACTCTGGTCCTCTCTTTGTCTTCCCTTCTCCGCTTCGCTGCTGGAGGTGCCGTCTCATCTGCATCGGCACGGTCAGCGTCGTTCAGAGGCGAGGTTTCGCCGCTTCCTGCCGGTGCCACGGCTGGGCTCCCGGCCACATGGACCCAGGCTGGGGCGGGAGGCTGCACAGCTGGGGAAGAGGTTGCGTGCGCCATAGTGTTAGCAAACCATTCGGAAATGGGCTGATAGATAACAGTGGAGGGATGGAAAAGCAGAAGACCAGAGACGGGGCCGCGAGAGAATTCGGCCTCCCATTCGTTTCCGGCCGGAAAAGTGCGCGTGGAGAGGCCCATTCCATCTCATTGGCTGTCCAAGCGAAGCATCAAAGCATCCTTGTCGCCATGTATACTACTCGTCACGTCAGAACTTGAATTGTGCTGTTGATGTTTTGGGAACATTCTGATCATTATGGATTATTGATACTCATGAAGCTCATCTCTATACCAGCATACGTGGTAGACATGCTTGGAAGCATTCAGAATGCTCCATGTAGTCAACTTCGCCAACTACACCTTTTCATTCTTGACTTGAATCAAACGACACAAGCATATTTCGCCGTGGCACCGGCCTGCCTTTCCGTACGCAAGGAGCCAGGTTTACAACACCGGGTTTATGTATCGAATGAAGTAGCCTAGATGGCTGAGATCCCGCGTGCATAGCCTTCTTCATGCGCCCCTTCCGGCTCAGAGGCGGTCCATCGTCATATTCCCGAATGTAATAAGCCAAATCGCTCGTTGGATCGAACTCAGCATGGCTGACTCCATTGCCCAGAAAAGAGAAACGATTCTTGGTGTACGAGAACTGCCAATCCTCGGTCCGAATCTCCTGCATAGCCTGGAGGTAATGCAAAGCACTTCCAGGCCAGAGTGTAGGTACTCGACCTGCTACCGTGTGATTCTTATGACCGGATCGGCAGTTGTCTGTGTAAACTGTCTTCTTCATGAAGCCTTTGACATGTTCCATGAAGTCTGCTTCGGCGGCAGGGGTAGGGTGAAAGGAATGTATGGGTTCCGTTTGGTATCGATCGATCATGCGGACTATATAGTCGGCTTGCGCTTCTATCCTCGTGTCAGCACTGCTTGAGAGATGTTCGAGAAAAGCACCCACCCATGGAAGCCACAGTAGGACCGTTTGCCACGGGGCTATATGGCCCGAGGAGCGTCATGAAATTGGGGAATCTAGCGATGCCAACGCCCATGTAGGAAGTAGGGGCCTCCTCCCAAGCATTCTGAAGGTTCAGACCTTGATTCCCGATGATGGGGAATCGGGGCACATAAGATGTGTCAAAGCCTGTTGCGCATATGATTACGTCTACTTCGTGGCGGTCTCCCAAATCATCAATACACCCTTCTGAATAAAATGCAGATACGCCAGCTTTGATGGTGTGAACGTTCGGCTGGACGATGCTCTGTAACTAATCAGCGAATCATCGCAAGAAAATAGCTCGACGAGTTCTTACCCCAAGATATCCAGTATCAGGTGCTAGTCGTCTACAACCAACATCCCAATTGGGCACCAATGCGGCTTCGAGATCTTCGTTTTGAAGCGCATCTTTCATTGAGCGTTTCAGAATCTCCTTGAACTCAACTTGCAGTTTAGAGCCCGCGAGGTACATGCCTATATGTGAGAAAGATACATTGTTAGCACCCGGTGACTGTCGTTGATAGCCCTGAAACTTACAAAAAATGCTGTTCATGACACTTTCGTTGTACATGCGTAGAGCGATGTGCTTGTCGGGATTCTCCCGAAATTCTTCCATATCGGCTTTCGTGAACGTTTTTGATGATCCAGCGGAGATTGTGGGAAGTACCCAGATGGGCGATCGGACGAAGTTCACGACACTTTTGACGGTCGGTTGTATAGCGGGAAGTATTTGCAGTGCGGATGATCTAGTAAGCTGTTAGATTCTCACACACTGATAAGTCAGTACAATTCCACATACCCGCTTCCTAATAGAGCCACTTTCTTGCCAGATAGCTCAACAGATTTATCCCACGCTGCACTGTGTACAAGACTGCCTTTGAACTTATCCCTTCCGGGTATATTTGGAAAGGCAGGTTTGTTGAGATACCCACATGCGTGGATCAGGATGTGACAGCGGTCTTTGAATGTCTTCTCGCTGTTCAGATCCGACACTTCTACCTCCCATTCTCCATCAGAATCAATCCATTCGGCGTTCTGAATGCAATGTGAGAGCTTGATGTGCTGGCGTAGTCTGTATTTGTCGCAGAAATTCACAAAATACTGTTTGATCTCGGTCGAGCTTGCATAGACAGAGGTCCAGTCGGTCTTAGGTTCGAACGAGTACGTGTAGTTATGAGCGGGAACATCGCAAGCACAGCTTCAATTTATTGTCAGTTCAATAATCAGCATTGATGGCGGCGATACTTACCCTGGGTATCGGTTTTCATGCCAAGTACCCGCGAGATCGTCGTTTTTCTCATAGATCTAGAAGATGTCAGGCATCTGCTTCAAACATGAATGGTTACAGACTCACTGTGAGGTTGAAGTTACTGCAGTGTTTGTTGAGCTTGTATGCCATAAGAAGTCCAGAAGCTCCTGCTCCAATGCAGATGACCTTGACAGACCCCTCCGCATAGATCGACTCGCTAACTAAAGGCTCCATGACTCTGTTATTTTGCAAGCACCGCAAAGAAGTTATGATCGGACCGGTTCAGGTTCGTTGGGGAAAATGGCAGGTTCATGATGAGAACAGCTCAGAAAAGCCCTGGAAGGGAAGGATACTTAAGCTAAGGCACTTGCCTTAAGAACAATTTGTGCTGTAACTGAGACTTTTTCAGACTCCCAAATACTGGCTTAACGTAAACAAACTATCCTGCACAAATAATATCGCCCTTCCCGTGCTTACAACTGCAGGATTCTACCGCCAGAAAAAAATGGTGCCCAGACCGCAATTCAGGTATTGTTTGGGCCCAGGGGTCGTTTCGTATTTCCCAGAACCGAAGTCGGTGGCTTGCGCTGGCCTTACATTTTCTCCCACCCCCACCGTCTTGATCCAGCTCTGAATCAGCCCGTAAATTCTTACTCACCCAGTGGGCTCTTTCCCGAATCGGTGGAAAAATGTGTATACAATCCAAATTGAATCATATGTCCCCAGACTTAACAGCCTTGCATGTGCAATAGGGCAGACATGTGTGTTTGCCTGAGTCCTTGGGTAATTAACCGTGTTCCTCCTTTGTTTTGTGTTGTGCCAGATCTCACGATCGCCTCGAAGAATCATCGACTGACAGCGAACCTGATTGCTTAGATTTGCGACTCAATTCGGAGTCTATTCAGTATGCAATGTCTACATGAAAACTCTCAACATGTACCATACGCCGTGAATTATATTTTGGTAAACTGATTCCTGCCTAATCCACCGCTTGAGATGTACGCGCGAGATGCCAGAACCACCGCGTGCTCTCACACTGCCTTTCAGCTTTCAGCTTCAGCCTCATGGAAATATTCACCGTGTATGCAAATAAATAATGTTTACAATGACACCAACAGCTCAACATGATCTTCAGCTGTCTTCATATCAAGCCTTATGCGGTGAGTCTGTATGCCATAGGTGTGCTCCAAGACCATCTGGTCTCGATGCTTGTGCGTCGGGGCAGTGAAGCGCATACGCAGGTCCAGGCACCAAAGGAGTGACTAGGCGATGAATAGTCATCAATGCGATCTATACGGACAAGAGATGTACACATATGTATAATCACACACATTTTGCGAAAATATGCAATCGGTAAACAGGTGCACCTGCTTCGGGATTAGCATGGCGGATATGCACGAGAGGTTCACTGGTGGTCTCCCAAGACCTTGCCATTTGTTTTGATCTCTCGACGGTCACCGAAGCTGAACCCAATATCGTATCGTGCACACCGCGCCGTGAAAATTCTTGCGTATCTGCGGTTGTCCTCGAAACATTCGGCATGATCAGCTTGCGTGTGTGCAGGACTGTACGATCATGTCTTGGCAGATAGTCATATAAGACTACTGGATGGAGGAGTTACAATTGGTAGAATTCATCAACTCCAAACTTGCAAGAAGTCGTCCTTACGAGTTGTCAGCGCCAACTCATGTTAGGAACACAGTCCACATAACCATTGCATCTTAAAATCCTTCACTGATCTTTCTGCCTGCAACAAAATGTTCATAATTGAGGATGTGCCGGGGTACTTCGAGAAATCCGTAAGTCCAATCTCTATCGTTTCAGTAAACACTTTGTTGACATGTGGTTAGCCACCTGAGCAAAAAATCGTCAAGACGAAGACTAGGGAGCGAGAGCAATCATGGCAAACGCTCAATCGACTAGCCAATTTCTCTAGAGACTCGAACATAAAATCCTGGTGGAATCTCTCGGGATTCATCCTTGGCACTCTGATGCAGGAAGCCGGCTACGATTTACAAAGCCAATACGAGTATCTTATTTTCCATTTATACTATATCGTCCCTCGTCTCGGTCGCGCCCCTTCATACACTCAAAAGTGGAAGAGCTTCATGACGGATGACTTCTCGCCTTTGGAGTACAGCTGGAATTGGGGGACAAATAACAGTAGTCCAAACATACGGTACAGCGTCGAGCTGATTGGGGATCATGCTGGGTCATCAATTGACCCGCACAACCAACATTCGACCATAGAGCTTTGCGATCAACTACAGTGGGACCTTCCAGGGACAAATACGAGTCTGTTTAACGTTATGCAAAAGGTTTTCTATGACCCCATAGTCACTCTTGCCGAGACCGCACCTGATGTGGCCAACCGTAGCTCGCCTTCCTCGTTGTTTCTTGCGTTTGAGCTAGGAAAGCGCATCGCAACAAAAGCTTATTTCATGCCTGGTGAGTATTTTACAAGAAAATGTTGCCCCTAAAGTGCTTGATTTTCGAGATTCACTGACACTGTGCCTTCTCCTTTAGTCAAAGCCGAGCAACATGGCATATCGCGTGTCACCGTTCTCACCCAAGCAATCGAGGCCCTCCGCAAGAGCGGATATCCGTGCACAGGATATGAGAAGCTCTTAAGATTCATGGCAACAGAACAAGGTTCCTCTCTAGAAATCATCATAGTCGGAATCGATTGCGTCGAACCTAAAGACTCCCGCCTGAAAGTGTACCTACGCTCCCCCCACACCAGCTTCTCAAAAGTCTGCGAAACACTCACACTCGGAAACACGTTGGATACACTTTCCGACGACACTCGAACCAACCTGAAAGATCTATGGCGTCTGACTCTGGGTCTCCCCTCCGACTTCTCCGAACACAGCGAATTACATTCCAAAGATCACGAAACTGCCGGTATACTGTACTACTTCGACATTCAGATCAATGGCTCGGGCTTGCAGCCTAAGCTATACATCCCAATTAGACACTATGCAACTAGTGATGCTTCGGCGGCGAATGGATTGGGTATGTATCTCAAAAGTCGGCAACAAGACGCATGCTTTCCCGACTATATGAGAGCATTGCAGCGTACGTGTACGCATCGTACTCTCGATATGCATAGCGGATATCAAACCTACATTGGGACTAGCTTCAAGAACGATGGCTCTTTGTCTCTTTGCTCTTACATCAACGGGGAAGCTTTCCATCCTGATCGGGTACATGTCTGAGTAGGTTCGTGTTTGGAATCGCTAGTCAATCACTATGGGAAATCGCAACCAGACAGCATCGAGCGGCTAGACAATTTGGATCGATTTATCGTCGTGTAAACGATGTCAACTCAAGGTTCCCATGTGCGATTTTTTATTCTCAACTAGTGAAGTTCGGAGACGATTACTATGGGGATGGGGGAGAGTATCCCTATACTCAAGTCAATTCCATTGGGATCTAGGTTAATTTTATTCATCACCGAATGTAAGGAGGCATTTTTCGCTATTATTTTTGGTAATCGCATGTTTTATTTTGGGACCTCTATTGTTATAAATATATCGCTCTGTGTAGGATCACTCCAACCCCAACTTACAAATAACTAATACTGAACGTATGGCATCGTGTCAGCGCACATCATGATTTATCATGCCTCAGCAGCTATAACACTCGAGTATCAAATTCATTTACTGACACGTTGCATAAATTATACGATGAATAAGCTGCCGGAGATAATTCAAGCAAATGGTGTCTTTGGAGTGACGAGTATTACTGATCATGGTCACACAATCAAGCACGCGCCTGCATGCGGCACGGCACCGATCGGCAACCGTAGGTATTATCCAACTGGCTGTGATTTTTGAGTTAGAGTGTTTGACCCGATACATGATATTACTGATCGATGTACATGTAAAGAAGGTATAAATATGAGAAGACGTGGCTTTGGAAACATTTCTGGAAGTATACATACGAATACACATCGATTCTGCAATCGCTCAAAATATACCAATAGCTACAAGATCACTCAGTACGGATACGAAATACGAAGCTCATATCCATTCCAACAATGTCGACTCAAAACGCCCTCCTCGTCACCGAACTCGGAAAACCATTGACTGCGACCTCAACATGGCCACTTCACCAACCTAAACCTAACCAACTTCTTCTCCGAGTAACCCTCACAGGACTCAATCCCCACGACCATTATGGTCGCGATTATGGCCTCTTCATCAAAGACACCTTACCGACCCCTCTGGGTGCCGACATTGTCGGAATTGTCCACGCTGTCGGATCCGAGGTGACCAAATTCAAAGTTGGCGACCACGCCTTCACATACGGAAACATGTTTGAGCCAGGACATGCCCAAAACGGGCTGCAGCAGTATGCAATTTCGGATGAGGCATACACTGCAAAGGTCCCAGAAGGCTATAGTGATCACGAAGTTGCGACCATTCCTGTTAATTTCTCGGCGGCTTATATCACGCTGTACGACGAGGAATCGGGTCTGGGACTCCCTATCCCTGGGTCTTCGAAAGCTGAATCGGTTGATCTTGCCAGCGAAACGATCCTAATAATTGGCGGCGGAAGTAACTGTGGCAAGTTTCTAGTGCAATTAGCAGGTATTTCCGGCTTCGGAAAGATCGTGGTTCTAGGTGGAAACGAGGAAGAACTGAAAAAATACGGTGCCACAACCGTCCTTGATCGACATGGCGGATATGAAGCTGTTCGTGCCCGCATCCAAGCAGCGGTGGGCGATAATCTATTGTACGCTGTAGATGCTGTGAACACGCCGGACGGGCAGTACGTTGGTATCAATGCGCTTTCGTCTTCCGGACATGGCAAGCTTTCTCGACTACGTCCTAGTGCGCCTCACGACACTACGAATGTCACGAGGGAACCCGGGACTTACCAGGTTATTAATACCACTGGTATCCCGCAGTTGCGCTCTGTTGGAAAGAAGCAGTGGGAGCATATCACTGAGTACTTGGAGGCGAGGAAGATTTTCCCATTGAAATACGCGATTGCGGATGGGGTAGGCTTGAATGCGGATGCGGTGAACGAGGTTTTGGATCGATATAGAGATGGAAAGCCGGTTGTCCAGACGCATTTCCGTATCTCTAATTAGTTTCGGAGGGACGAACACTGTTCTGACTTGATAATGCAAGTTTCTTGATGTCATTCTAATATGTCCACATAACAATAGTTTCACTAGTTGATTCTTTTTAAACTTTCCCGAAGTCATGATGCTTGTGTCTTGGCATAACCAATTCTTGGATGCTGTGCACCCTCAAGCATCATTATCTCGCGCCGGAAATTGCAAGTTCTCAAGCTTTCACTTCTGAATGGGAGATTTGGCGAATAGGAATGCGCCATGATCCATCTGTGTGGCGTAGTTCTGGCCACATAACGGTGTGGTCAATGGACAACTACGTACGAATAGAGGAATTTTTTATACTTGCGTGTTATCGGTTGATCCTTCTAATAAGCAGAAGTGACACATATCCAATAAGATACAAAGCTGCAAGCCAGTGTCTCTGGACCGCTACAATTTTATATCACTTTAACATTTACATTTTTTCATAGCTAGCAAAATTTACAGAATGCTGGATGTGTGATGTTTTCGGAGTGGGTGTCTCAGCATTTCATCACCCTCGAAGTTTAGCAGAATGCTTCCCGCTCTTCGGGTTCATCCACCCCTAATGCCGTTTTGCCCACTCCCTTTCCAGCTTCCATCACCCTGTGAGCCTCTTGGAGGTTACCCAATGTCAGTTTGGCTCTACGCGTGAGATGACATTTGATCACGCCCGTATCCAGCAGCTCGGCCAGCTCTTCGTACCATACATGATGCTTCTCCTCCTGGTCGTTGACGTAGGAGTGGTAGGCTCCCGAGACCAGCCAGCACCAAACAAAGGTGAGAGACTTGCTCATGAACTGCGACCCGTACATGTCGAACTTGGCCTGCACGATGCTGCAAACCTTGCCAAAGGGAGCCAAAACTTCCGCAATGGGCTTGATGTACTGCTCCGTTCGCGACGTGATGTAGGCGTACTTGAGTGGCACATCGGCGGGAGCTGAAGATCACGTATCTGCTTCACGATATCTTCGCGGTGGTTAACCACGTGTGTGGCACCCATATCCTGCGAGAAAGCCTTTGTCTCTGGGCGCGAGGCCGTGGTGATGACTACCGGAAGGTTCAGGTAGTGCCGAGCGATCTGCGAGGCAATGGAGCCTAGACCGCCGCCCCCATTGATGATCAAGATACCCGCACGCTCGCCCTTCTGGATACCCAGTCGGTCCACCAGTGATTCAAAGGCCGTTCCGTAGGTCAGCGGCATGGCAGCCGACTCCACGAAATCAAGGCGGCGCGGCTTGTGACCGGCGTGCCGCTCATCCACCAGTACCTCCTCGGCGTAGCAGCCCTGCATTACCGGGTTACCTAGGTAATAAATCTCCTCGCCGGGCTGGAAATGCTTTACGTCGGGCCCGACCTCCAGAACGATGCCTGCGCCGTCGTAACCGATGACATGGAATTTGGGGTCCTCCTGCGTTAAAGCCCGGACGCGGTCGTAATAGTCGGGCGCATCATCGTAAGTGCCCTGTCGTACTTTGATGTCGATGGGATTGATGGAAATAGCTTTGGTTTGCACGCGCATCTGTCGTCCTGTCGGTTTCGATGGGCGGGGGATCCGCTTTGATTCGAGGTTGTCAACTGCTCCATATTGGGCTACACCGATGGCTTTCATTTCCGAAGACATTTTAACATGAGAGAACAGGTTGGTCATGTGTGAATTCGTATGAGACACGGATGTGTCAAGAGCTTTAAGTGTACGCGATTGTCCGGTTCTCATCCACATTTGCCAGATTGATACCGTGACGTTTCAATGAAGTCATGGTGGGGAGCGTCTCCGATTCCGACTTCAGGATTTGGTATTGCACAAGGCGTGGACTGAGTGACACACACTCTGACGTCTGTGTTCTATGTACATGAAGGAATCGGTGGTAGAAAGCCCCTAGGTTCCACTTCGCCGCCCAAAAATGAAGCGGCAGGGGCACGACCAAGAAGACGACATCCAAGCAAGGTGTCTGAGTATGTATGAGAGCTACGATATCTACTGATCATCAGTAATGACGGGATAGTGGGACGAGACAATGTTTGCCACGACCTGACAGGAGGATACTACATGATTATAATTACGCAATTCGGGATGGACGTTTCATTCGCGGCAAAGAAAAGTGGGCACGGTCCGGCTACGAGTCCGGTCCGCGACGGGGCTACTGTACGAAACGTTTTTCTTTATTTTTTTTTGGTCACCGTTGCGGATCCGACAACGAGTAATAGTGTGGCTCCCTATCACAGATCAAGTGCATGATCGGGAGCTTGTACAAGCTCCTACCACACCTTGTATCGACAATCACCTCTTTGTTGCTATCAGCGCAAGATTAGGGCAGGAACTAGTCAGCTATTACGCCGTAGGTAGTGGCAATACTCAGTACTGCGTAGCAAGGCTACATTTCATAGTAATATGTGAGTAGTATGCTGCACTTTCACTATTCTATTTCTGTACAACACCTAGGGTTGCTGCTTTTAAGAACACTCCGACTACAAGTCCTCTTAAGATTCCTTCTGTTATTAGATTTCAGGAATATCTACTTGCGTGTAGTAGGGGCTTTGTGGGATGATATAATGTTCAAATACTAAAAGCCAAGGAATGAAAATTCTAATGTACAGCAGTCTTCTGATAGCGAAATAACTCTGCTCGTAGCGTCCTAGCCTTTAGGGGTAGACATGCGATTGTTGATGCTAGCCAATATGTCTTGCTACTCATTCCCGGGCACCCTCAAGCAAATCTGCACAGTACGAAACACAACAACAAAAACTACTCAAGACAGGCGCAACCAGTAGCGGAGTTTCTCAGAAGAGATCGCGGCTGTGGAAAAAGTATTTTTTGTTACCGCCTGCTTTTTGAAAAATCCTTGTTTTAAGCCTACTTAAAAATCTTAGAAGAAATGAAAATATTCTCTTTAATGTAAACTGCAATCAGCTTAATTGTATAATATAGCACATCATACTACTATCACGCTGTTCCTCGTACATGCAGTGATTTATTTACCCACGCGGCCAAGACCCCGTAAGTGAGGTTGAAGAGAGCCAGCATTATACGAACTCGTATGTACCATTCCAATGGCACATGTTCACCCATGCCTACGGATCCTACTATTACAAGGTTGCCGTCCCCATTCGAGGGTTCTGGGTCCAAACAATACGGAATCAGCGGAACGAGCTCAATTACCGATGTGAAAAGCTCTGACCACGATGATGCGACTCCATCGCTGGGCCAGTGGTATTTGCTGATGAAGATTAACCCCGCAGTTCTCCTGCCATGAATTGTCCTAGCGGGATCCCATTCAAGATAAGCCATTCACTAGACTACAGCTTCCCGCGGGCGGTTGCATTATGATTGGTTGGAAAGACTTGGGACGGGTATACGCGAGGGCCCGTGTATTCACACGTCTCCTATATTAAAGTTCAATGCGCTGGCGATTTGAGGTCCTATTCCGACTTGCTCACGGTTGAACCTTCATTTTTCATACCTTGCGTGTCATGGAGCTTGCTACCGTTGGTGCTGCTCTTGGAGCCCATCCAATACTCGCCATTATAGTTACTAGCATCGTTTACTTCTGGCTGCTGGCTTTCTACCGACTCTTCCTCCACCCCCTCGCCCATATTCCAGGCCCGAAGCTTCCAATAATCACATTGTGGTATGAGTTTTACTACGACGTGATTTTGGGAGGGAAAACACTAGAAAAATATCCGGAATGGCACAAGAAGTACGGCCCAATTGTCCGGATCAACGCAGACGAACTACACTGCATGGATCCGGCCTTCGTCGACACCATCTACGCAAGCGCCAGCGGTGGCAGGAAGAGAGACAAATCAGACTTCTACCTCCGGGCCTTCCCTATCTACGAATCGTGTTTTGGAACTGCAGACCATGATTTACACCGCCTGCGTCGTGCAAGTCTTAACCCATTCTTTTCCAGGACAAACGTCAGGGAATTCGAGACAAGTATCAAGCAGTATATCAACAAGTCGTTCGATCAAATCGATAGCTACTCCAAAACTGGGGAAGTGTGCAACTTGACTTTAGCATTCGTATCGCTCAGTATCGATCTCATCACATATGTCGCTTTTGGCTGGGATCGCGGGTATGCCAATCACCGAGATTTCGAACCTAATCTGTTTGGACCACTGCGCGCTTCTATGGGCATGGCGCACGCTTTACGACATATTCCATTTCTATACCCTTTGATGAGCGAGTGGATCCCCGAGAGTGTGATGCTCAAACTCGACCCCAAAATGAGTGAATGGATCATGTTCGAGAAGGTGCGTAGATACGATAGCCCAGTCAAAAGTCAACACACACCCTGAATCCCTTAAAAACTCTTTTGCTCTGTTCAATTTGCCACTGACTTGGTGACCCAGCAAATCTTCCAAACCGTCGACGACGTATTCGACAGCAAGCAAGAATGGAGCAAACACGAGGGCCACAAAACCATCTTCAGAGAAATCCTCGACGGCAATTTTCCCGCCCAAGAAAAATCCAGAAACCGACTCAAAGAAGGAGCTCGCGAAGTCATTGGCGCAGGAGCCCTCACAACTAGCACAGGTCAGCCACTGAACATGCCACACTTACGAAAAGCTCGAAACGCTAATATCTTTTCTTTACAATCTCCAGCAATTACATATCTAAGCTACTACCTCCACGCCAACCCCAGCACCTTAGAAAAACTCAACATAGAACTCGAAACCGCAATCCCAGACCCATCAAACCTCCCCCCATCCACCGAGCTAGAGAAATTGCCGTACCTAAACGGCTGTTTACATGAGACCCTCCGTTTCTCATGCGGCATCGCAGTGCGTTCCTCTCCTTTCCTCTATTTTACCTTAGACGCATAATGAATCTCCCTACTAACCCCGATAGTCCCGCTCTCCACGCGTTCCTCACGAGCAAATTCTCTACACTTCCTCCACAGCACCGTCGACGTACAATCCCACCGGCAAACAGTACACTTACACAATCCCCGCACGCACACCCATGTCTACATCGCCGTACCACATGCATAATAACCCGGATGTCTTCCCGGAGCCGGAGAAGTGGATGCCGGAGCGCTGGCTCGATGCAGATGGCAAGAGACACAATGAGCTTGACATTGGGTTTTTGCCGTTTTCGAAAGGCACTAGGGGCTGTGTTGGTATCAAGTGAGTCTGATTTCCAATTTTCTGCTTTTTTTGTTCTTTTCGGTGAGGAGTCATTGGTGGTGGTGGGAATGCGTGGCTAGAGAAAAGTCACTGACGTGGGGGATTGTGTGCGATAGTTTTGCGTGGATGGTCATGCATATTGAAGCTGCCATGTTCATTAGGCGGTTTGGCCGTCGGATGAGACTTTATGAGACTGCGGCTGATGAGATGGTTTATGATCGTGAGTGCCTACATCTGATAACCTCAATTTTTACTCTCTTTCTGGATTATTGGTGTATAGAGGGATGGAGGTATGGATAGCGCAGGAACTAATGTGTCTTGTGAATGCAGACGATTGTTTCGAGGTAGGACACGCAAGCAACAAGGGGATCCGCGTCCTTGTAGATTGATGCAGCGCAATGACTTGCTTTATTTCATCGCTTTCCGTGGGATGGGTTCATAATATTGCGACAATGTCATCGCACGTGCGCAACCTTGGAGTTCTTCGATGTTGGAAACAGTGAGTGTCTGGTTGAATATCTGCGTTTTGAATGCACAAATTTCCACGACGCACAGCATTCCCGTCCTTTGAAAATGCAACAAACGATGACACAGAAGCGAATATATTTCACATAATAAAAGGAAGAAAGCATTGAAACAGAGTCCCTTCTCTTCTCACGGTTCACTGCTCCCACCCTAGCCTAAATTACCACATCCTTCCTCACCCTCACCCTTACCCTCACTTTCACCCTCTGAAGTTTCCTGTATTCCGCCTTCTCACCCCTTGGTTTCACCCTCTACGCTTTACAGCACGTCCAGCAACCCTAAACACAAAACTCAATTAGCCCAGGTCCTTATAAATCCAGAACGAAGAAAAAAAAAGATTAGAAACCACATACCCCGACCTTTGAAGCTTTGTTTCCCTTCCCACACTTCATCCCCTTCCGCTTCGCAGCACACATCTTAGTGCAAGCTTTCTTGCCCCCCTTCTTCCCTCCTTTCTTGCCACCTTTCTTCCCTTTCTTGCCCTTCTTCTTCGATTTCTTGGGTTTAGTGGAAGAGGAGTCGTAGTAGGTGCCGTTGAGAGAGTCAGAGGTGATGTTGAACAGGGCGTAGATTTCGGAGCCGGAGGTCGTGTTGAGGTATGAAATGTACGGTGTTGGGATCGCGATCTTCGTTAATGATGATGTAGTAGGTGACGTGGTTGTTAGGAGGGTGGTGACAGTAGTTGTTTTCGATTTAGTGATGCTGGAAGTGGGGGACAAAGTAGAGACAGCAGTAGTGGTGGTGGTCAATTTTGCGCCTAAGGAGCAGGAAAGGAATGTTGTGGTGAGGGTGAGGAGGAGGGTGGTTGGCTTCATTATGATGGTGTTTTGCGATCAAGACTTGTTTGGGAAGGAGTGATTGAGTGAAGGTCGAGACAAGGAGGCGCATAAGATTCTAATGCAGATAGATGGAAAAGCTGATTGATATATTGTAGATGTTGTGGTGCCAAATCAAGGAATGGATTGGTAGGCATGGATACCAGGAATGCTGTCATGAGGAATCGGAACTAGAAGATTGCAACAGCGTTCGGCGGGCTCGCTACTCCACCCGGAACCTGAACAACGGGTTAGCTGTTAGTGGTTGTTTATTTCCGGAATTATGGATGGTATGGTTATTGTTTACTTTTAGAGGCACGCTGCTCACAAAGCATGTGTATCTTCCCAATTTGTGGGCTTTCTGACACAATCGCTCCAGATCAAACATCTCGCCAATCATAAGGCCTACTCAAAATTCAGCTGATATTTTCATGGAAAGAGAGATGAACTCACCCCATCCAGCAAGACACCACTGATGGAGCAAACCTCCGCCTTGCATCTCTTGTTCCCACGCCTCACCCTTCCAGAGCTCCCCAGGCTTTGTGTGATCACCTACTAATGGAGACATCTCAAAACTTGGTGCATCACTTTGTTCTGTACATCAGTAGCCTATAACGGCAGAATTTGAGAACAGTGGAAGGCGGCAATGACTTACCCAGCAACAGCAGCAAAACCACTTTCCCATATCCACTGCAGAACTTCTTTGCTGGACTCGACACCCAGAAATGTTGGGGTTTTGTTCGCGAATTCCTGAAACCGGTCATCATTCCATAACCACAGATTTCTCCATATCACATGCGATTCCACAGATCAACAAGAAGAAGAAAACTCACCTTCCTCGCCTCATCCCCCAATCCCTCATACGCCTTTGTAAACCCTGTCCTCAACAACAGCAAATCACCCTCCCTCGTCTCAACCCCAGTATCCTCCAGCATGCCCCTCAACTCTTTAACACCAATGCTCTCCGCACTCATCGCATCCACCTCACCCAGCCCCATCTTCTCCCTCCACCTCGGATAATCCAACACAACACCCCTCGTCGTGATCCCACCAGCCTCCACCACCCTGTCAATCCCAATGACCTCACTCCCCTCAATCTCCTCCTGCGTCCTACCCCCAAAATACAACTTCGCCTTCTGATACCCATAATGCCGGAAACCATCCCATTGGCTACTCCCCTGGGTATTGAAGTGCAAGTAGTCATCATTGACCATGCGGAAGGTACCGTCTGGATGCGTTTTATGATGAAGACGCCATTGGAACGGCGGCCGGGAGAAGGAAGGGTAGGAAGGCAGATTGAGGGTCCAATCTAGGGAGATGCGCTCGCCGGTTTGGATCTGGCGGGCGGCGTTTTTGACGACGGATGGGGTGAGCATGTTTAGAGCGCCGAGCTCGTCGGAGGCGCCGTAGAGACCCCAAGCGTTTCCTGGGGGTCCGTTTGGGTCTAGAGGGAGGGAGGTGAATGGGGGTCGTGGTGGGATGGTCATGATGGTTTTCCTGATTTGTTTGGCTGTTTTATCCTTCTCCTTTTGTCTTTGTGGAGTTGAAAATAG
This sequence comes from Periconia digitata, assembly GCA_948474695.1. Classification (NCBI taxonomy): domain Eukaryota; kingdom Fungi; phylum Ascomycota; class Dothideomycetes; order Pleosporales; family Periconiaceae; genus Periconia; species Periconia digitata. Next base: position 2,484,559 of record CAOQHR010000005.1, on the reverse strand, counting down.
TTGAAGATGGGAAGGATTCGTGATGAATGTTGTTTAATAGTGTTCAGACGATCAGATGGGATAGTGTGAAGGAAGTCGGGCCTCGGGATCAGATTGATGATGTACGCAGTCTAATAGCGGGGTCGAGAGTTGGGGAAGTGGGGGTCACTATGGTCACTGTACTTTACTGTGTATTTATCGAATTGATGTAGCTCTACGTAGTCTCCATCGTCACTTTTCTTGGTATATCAGTGTTGGACTGCTCACTCTTAGACTGACTTTTTTGGACGTGGGCACTGCAGCACCAAAGGCGATACAGCAAGTTGCATTTGACTCTGGCATCTCACCCATGTCACTCGAGTTGAGTTTATATGCTATCTACTGACAAGACAGACACAATCAAGATACGGGCTAGCTGTTAGGGCCCATGCCAACCTCTAGCCCGCCTTTGGACCCTGTATTCCTCAAGTGTGCACTGCTTCCCCTGAATAAACTCTGCCAGATGAATGCCTCACTCAGTAGCAGTTCAATGTCTTTTTCCGTCCATTGCCGGGTAGGCAGGGATTGCAAAAACATCATGATTTCTTGGAAATCCATCTTGCGTAGCTGATCAGACCATTTGACCAAAAAAGCGGCGCATACGTAAAGATGGAACGAGGAAAACCCATTTTCTTCTGCCTGTGAGTTGTTAGCACTTTTTCAAAAGAGAATTGGTGGTTTTGTACCAAGTACGTATCCCACATCCGTATTGTGTTCTTCACGGATATCTCTCGCATGAGAAGACAGTTCATCCACCGGAAGCTGAACTGTATAAATTCCACACCCTCATTTTGCAAATGTTTCGCTAAACCATCGTCGATGCGTGTTGTCAGATCCCTGAGACTAGCAACCTGCCTCTGTATGCCAGGTTGATGAGATATGTAATTATCCTGTATACCGTCCAGGAGTTTTGTGAGACACCAGAAAGAGTCGGCTTCGACCGCGTCCAAAACTTGCTTTGGCAGCTGGCCAGGGTCCATTCCGGACTCCACATCGGAATCTGAAATGTACGCGGCCAGGAATACCTGCCAGAATGGAGTAACCAAGTCGTTGATGCCTTGTACATAGCCCGAAGCTGGGTGTCTTATCGCCCATACGTAAAGTATCCGTTCCAATGATCTTTGTGTGGCCTCGTAGCTATAGAGTTCCAAGTGTGGGTTGGTTCGCGGTACGTCAATGCTGATCTGATGCCAGATGGCCTCATCTAACCCACGGCCTCGCCCGCGATTTGCCGAGGGGTTCGACGAAGCTCCAGCCATGCCAGCGGTCACGGAGCTGGCATTTCCCGAACTGCCCCGTTCGAAAGCCTGTCGCACTCCATCCAGATACTCTTTTCTCTTTCTTTCCAGGGTTGCCACTCTTCGTTCACTACTTGTGGGGAGATAACCGAGCAGAACCTGCCAGGCCATGGCGCGGACTTCAAATGGTATGCCTGACCATGCTGAATCTCGTAGATCAGACAACGATATTGTGCTTGTTTGCAATATGCGTTTGAACTTGTTGATGCGACCTATTCGAGCGGAATGCTCTTCAACTTCCTTCGCGGAAGCATTGGCGGGGGTAGGGGGATGTGAAATGAGGTGTAATGAATTCGCTGGGTCTCGTAGTATCTCCTGATATTGTGGCCGTAAGATCTTTCCCTCGACCTTTTTCGCAGTTGGGTAGTTGGGTATTCCTCTCTCTTCTGCGATGTCTCCACTGTCAATTGCTCGCCATGCGGTCGCATTTGTGTCATTTTTAGCAGCCATGCCACCCGGGTCTTTTGGATGTCTCGATTCTTTCCGTCTGCCCTTCCTGCGCATACTCGCTATACTGGGAAGCCCGAACTCGTCCTCGTCATCCTCAAACATGATGTCGTCATCTTCATCCTGCTCATCCCAGTCGTTATGGGTGTCGCGCAAGAAACTGCTATACGTCTTCTTGGAAGCGGCGGGGGAACTGTTGCTCCCAGTGCGCGAGGGTAGAGCACTCGAGTCGCGGCTAAAACTGGCGGATGGCGGTGTTCTGGGGCGCGAACTGGAGGCTGGGGGTGAACTTGAACGGTAAGCTCAGAAGATTAGAGAGGGTACGTATCGCATACAGAGATTCAAACTTCAAGATATCCGCATGCGAGTAAGAGGCGCCGATGATCTTCTTGTTCTCGTATGGCTTGGAGGTATTCGAAGTAGTTCGCCAGAATGGGGATGCCGACCTGATCATTGTGGTTAGTGAGCCGTGTCCACGATGAATTGATGATCTGGTAATTTCCATGGACGTACGAGGATCGGTCTGTTCACAGAGGAACGCTTTTGTCAGTGATGTTGTTTGCCATGGCGGAGGTGGAACAGAAAGGCTATATACGGACCAACCTGTACCATTTCCTTGAATTGGGGGATTAGCGACGGCCGTAAAAATGGGTGATATGAGCCATGAAGAGTGTTTTGAATATGCTTACCTGCTGCTGTTTCTTGTTAGCCATGTTCCGCTCTCTCAATTGTCCAAGTGCCGCCCACTCTTCTACCATGTAGCTCTGAATGCTGCACACAGACACGGCCACGGTGACGCCCCGCCTCAAGGATCGCCAAGGCCGACGGGCCGAGTCGGGGTTAGCGTTCTTTATCGGCGAGCTAACCAACTCCTCACTTTAGCAACGGCCGACCAAGACGGGCACAGACACAGGCTCTCTGACTTTAACTCGACTAACTGCCTCTGCCACCGTCTGCTTCATCTTCGCCTTCACCCTCCTGGACGCGTTCTCATTCCATTCTTCTTCTCTTACTTTCGATACGTGTTCTATCGACGCCATCCAGGTCACCGCCTTCCATTTATACAAATCCCCTTCTTCTCTTTGGTCTCCCTCACGGGCGTTGGCATTTGGTGAGAGCGCGCACCAACTTAAAGGCGCAAGCTTTCATTTCCCAATCCTCACCTCCTCACAACAACCCGCTTCCGCAATTCGTTGCCTGCCATGGCCGACGACTTCGACGAGGACATCTTTGACGATCTGTAAGTGGACATACGCTATTGCTATTCTATCTCGCGCAACTGGGTTGACTGTATCCGCAGCTACGATGAGGAACCACAAGCTGCACCCGCCGCTTCCGCAGTCAAAACTGAGCCCGAACCCTCCGCTGTGAAGCTGGAGGATGTTGCGCCCCCCGTTCAAGAAGCCAGCGACGCCGCTCCTATCAAGGATGAACCCGTCGAGGAGCATGAGGATTCGAACATGGGTGGTGCCACCTGGAACGGAAACGACAACAGCCATCAAATGCAGGGTAATGCGCAAGGTGGCGATGACGGTTATGGTCCGATCAACGTCAAAGAAGATGGGTACGTATTAGCATTGTCAGAAGCCCTCTAGCCAAGGCACTTCTGGCTGTCCCTTCGCCTAATCTTTCTTTTCTATCTTGTACATGATCCTTGGTGTGTTTGCCGTCTTGTATCGTGCGATCTAGGGTAGGTGAGTTTTCCGAGGACATCGAGTGTCCGCACTGATGAAGTGCGACACCGGTGCACGTAAACGTATCAAAGCCCGCAAGTGCTACAAACATCAGCAACCATCAACATCGCCAATTCTACAAAAACCGGACTCGTGAAAGAACTATCTGGATGATGCCACAATCATACCTGGGTACGGCACAAAGATCATCACTTGTGCCTGGCGTGTCTGAATGATGCGCAATGTCGATGGAGCGCAGCCATCGACATACTCAGGGATTGCGAATGCACATTGGCTATCAGAGATGGGTGCACGAATCATTATGAGTTCTATGGATTGTGGAACGGAGCACGGGAACAAGTGGTCGGAGATCTGAGCAAGTCAGTACATGCATCCAGCAGTGCGTTTCGGAGCATATAAAAAGCTCGCCTGGGGTAGCCGACAAGTTTTTCATCCGACCTTACCAAGGCATGCGAAGGAAGTCGCAGGTTGCCCTCAGATTTGGCAGCGCCCTTTACATATCGATGTGTACCTAGGTACTTGATAGCGTACCAGCTGCGAGCTGAGGGTAGTCCCAAGCGTTGGATAATTATATCCATGCTTGCCTCCATAGCAAAACACAGACGCTTCACCCGAAACATTTCTGTTGCTCTGCAAGGCGACTTGTCCCTCAACTCTGGACGGGCTTTTGATATTGGATATGTACGACCTGCGTGGCGTGGTTCATGAGAAAGCGCAAGACAACATCAACAAAAGTCGAAGCGATTGAAGAGCAGGCATTCCAAACGCTTGGTGTTGTGCATGGCTTGTCATTTTATCCATCCACCGCTCAACAGTTAAGCAATGTCTCGGGGAAGCAAATATCTCCCTCCATGCCCCTAACACAATGGGCGTCTGAGACTGGATTGGAACATGCACGCACACTCTTTGAGCACGTAGCCTGTACGGCTCTCTATGAACAGCTTGAATAACCATGGCCGATCTTGATCCATACCTACCCTTTCCACCATCTAATTTGCGACGTACGATTTGATGAGCAACTGGCTGCCCTCAGTACCAGCCTCTTGTGGGGTTGTTCAGGAACATGCCGACACCATCGAATCTGATCAAAGTTGCCTGGCGCGGCCTCCACTCGAAAATTCAGCCCATACCATGTTTACCTGGAACTACGACACCCTGGGGTCGCACGATACAAATAAAGAATTGCTCAATGATTGAACTAATTACTCTGATTGTCACTAACATGCATTGCAGAAAAATGTTCATCGGTGGATTGAACTGGGAAACAACAGAAGGTAAGACGCTCAATTCAGAAGAACTTGAGTTGCTGTATTCACTTGGTATTATTATATACTGACTTCAGTCGTTAGATTCACTCAAAGGATATTTTTCTCAATTTGGTGAAGTCAGCGATTGCAGTGTCATGCGTGATAATGCCACCGGCCGGTCTCGAGGCTTCGGTTTCTTGACGTTCAAAGATCCCAAGTGCGTAAACACTGTCATGGTGAAAGAGCACTATCTGGATGGAAAAATCGTCAGTACTGCCCAATGCCTTGCTCTAGCTGTGGCTAACATCATCAGATTGATCCTAAGCGAGCGATTCCGCGCGAGGAGCAAGAACGCACCAGCAAGATCTTTGTTGGGGGTGTGAGTCAAGAAGCCACCGAAGACGACTTCAAAAACTTCTTCAAGCAGTTTGGCCGGGTCGTCGATGCCACTTTGATGATGGATAAGGACACTGGCCGCCCTCGCGGTTTTGGATTCGTTACATTTGATGGTGATGCCGCCGTCGATGCGTGCCTGTCCGGTCCTCTGCAGATCCATGGAAAGCCAATCGAAGTCAAGCGTGCTCAACCCCGTGGCAACATGCGCGAAGAGGAGGAAAACAAAAAGTTCGGTCGAGGGAAATTTGGTAGCCGCGATGCTGGTGGTCTCAACAATGGCGGCAATAATAACGGCAACGCTGGTTATGACGCTGGCCAGAACAATGCCAATCAGCAGGGTGGTGCGAACGGTTCTATGACTCCCGCCATGATGGCACAGTACTGGCAGCGAATGCAGCAGTACTTCCGCCAGATGCAACAAAATCTCGCAGCCGCTCAAGGTACCCCTGGGAATGGTATGCCCGCTCAGATGGCCAACATGCCGGCCGGTATGAATCCTGCGATGATGGGTATGATGGGAGGCATGGGTCAAGGTGGTGGGATGAACCCCATGATGGCCGCCCAATTCGCCAACATGCAAGGTGGTAATGCCTCACCAGGCTTTGGAGGTGACCAAGCAATGATGGCTGCTGCCAATGCTGGACGCTTCAACCCCCAAGAGCAGCACGCCTTTGAACAGCAAAAATACGAACAGCAGCAACAGCGACGTATGCAGCAAGCCGGTGGGTATGGTGGTGCTGGCGGTCCAACTGCATGGGAGGGAATGTACGACGATGCCCCGCAGCCAGCCGGTATCCCTCAGGGACCTGGTGCCCACCGCATGCATGGAGGTAACTTCAATAAGCACAACGGTCGAGGTCGTCAAGGCTCAAGCCAGCCACCTGCAGGAGCTCCAAATGCGCCTGCCAACGCCCCAACGGGCCCCAAAAATGCGGGCAAGCCTGGAGCCAATTATCGTGGTGGAGGGAGAGGCGGCGGCAGTTTCCGCCACAATCCGTACGGAGGACGTGGTTGAGCACTGGATTCGTTATCGCCATCAACTTGCGCAAGGTCGAATGACTTATGCCCTGCTTGTGCGCGGCGACTTCAAATGTTTGTTTGTTTCGTCCATCATGGCATTTTGAGTTCTTATATTCTGAACGTTTCTTCTGTCACTGGGCTTTGGAGCTATTGGGGCTCTATGGCGTTCAAGTTGGTGGTTCTCTGAAAATGCGGAATCAGGCCAGAGCCTGAACATCCACGAATGAATATTGGGGTGGATGGTTAATCGGGAGACAATCCCAAATCTGTATAATAAATACACGGAGTCAATCAATCCGATAGCAAGATTGGCCTTGCTCGACTGCTGTTCTTTCACTCCCTTCACTAAACATTCATGAAATTTGTGCGTGAGACTACACAGGATTTAAGACGAGCTGCCAACAATGAATTCTTGACGCAACCTGTACCACCTAGATTTGTCTACGGGTACATGCAGGTGGCTGGAACATGCGCGTGTGCTTGCTGCCGTGGATCAGATCACGTGACTGTCTTAGTCATCTCTTGGCAGCGCCGCTCATACCGACAGCTTTGTTCTCCGCAGTCTTTCTCTTTCAACCACACCCTCGACACCTCGCAACTTTGTCCTTCTCACTTAACACAACCTCAAAGCGACACTGGGATCAGGCGTCGCTCGCTACTCCTCAGCATCGGTGACACGAAGACGCGCAGGCTTTTTACACGCTTACATCAAGTATATATACTAACAGCTTTCACTCTTGGGCTACCGGCCCTTGCCGCCTTCCCTCACTTCCTTCTGCCCTTCTTGTTCCCCTTTACGTAGCAATATACTAGTTGCGCTATTCTGCTCTCATCCAAAGTCGTACCACTTCTTGAACTTCCGACTCATTGCAGCTGTTTAGCAGTCCAAGTGACTGCGCCGGCGGTCAAGCCCCCTAACTCCGCCTTCCTAGGCAATCACCCTCGTACACGCCACCATGTCGTCTTCGGTGTTCTACAGATTCAAAAACTCCAAGGAGCCGTCACGAATCGTTTTCGATGGCACTGATATTTCAGTGTTCGAGCTGAAGCGCGAGATCATCATTACCTGCGGACTCGGCGACGGCCTCGACTTTGACTTTCACATATACCCGGAAGACCAACCCACAACCGAATACGACGATGACACTACCTTGATCTCACGCTCGAGTACTGTGATATGCGTACGTAGGCCAGCTGCTCGCGGCCATGGCCGCGCAGCCCGCTATATCTCTGGACGCGCCCCTGTCCGAGCAATCAAGAAAGCAAACAAACCCGCCGGCGCCGGGTCTGGAGAAGCCCCCAATGAACTGGATGCGGAAGCTGCCTTCTTAGCTGAATCTGCTCAAGTTTGGGACCAGCAGAAAGCAAATCTATCCACCGCTAAAAACGCTCGCCGGCAACCCATCCGCAAACCCAACGCCACCCCCGATAACATACCGATAGGGTACGTCTGCTATCGCTGCAACAAGAAAGGACACTGGATCCAAGATTGCCCTACCAACAACGACCCCGATTTCAAACCAACGGCCCGAGCCAAGCGGACGACCGGCATCCCGCGGTCTTTCTTGAAAACGGTTGAAAAGCCCGCGGACGATGAAGATGCCCGTGGTATCATGTTAAATGCCGACGGTGAATACGTGCAAGTTCTGACGGACACAAAAGCATGGGAGAAGTTTCAAGAGAAGGCAATCGCAACTAAGGCGCAGGCTGCCGATGTAGATGCAGCTAACAAGGAAGCGAGGGATCGAGGTCTTGAATGCCCAATCGACAAGCGCATGTATGTGGACCCCGTGAAGACGCCGTGCTGCGGCAAGACGTATTGTCACGACTGCATCGAGAATGCCTTGGCAGATGGAGATTTGGTTTGTCCGAATTGTTCACAGGACGGTGTCTTGATTGATGATCTGGCGGCGGATGAGGATATGGTGCAGAAGATCAAGGATTTTGAGGCAGAGAAAGCAAAGCAGAAGCTGGAGAAGGAGCAGCAGGCAAAGGAGGAAGTACAGGCGGCTGCAAATCCCTCATCTCCTTCTAAAAATAAAGAAAACAGTTCTTTGCCCTCAATCGATGAAAAAGCCAAGGCTGGTGAGACCAGTCAAGCTGGTTCAAAATCACCAAAGCCGAGTAACACGAGTGTTCCTCCTTCATCTTCTGATGTCAATTCTCCCTTGACAATTACAGCGAAGCCACTCTCTAGTCTTTCACCAGCTGTGGGCGGTAATGGCTCAGATACTGACACATCCACAACGTCCAAGAAGCGTAAGGAGGCTCCGACAGAGATCAAACCTCCCACCGCCCCCAAAGCCATGCGACAGCAGAAGGAGCAACAAGAGCGCCAGGTTCAGGATCAATCCTCCGCTATGGAGAAGGACTTCTTCCAATCCATGGAGGCACTCAAGCAGATGCAAGAGACGCCTGGTGCCAACGCGCCACTAAACGCGGGTGCAAACATGCCAAATAATCCTATGATGGGTATGATGCCGCAGAACATGAACGGTATGGCTGGTATGAACGGAATGAATGGCATGAATGGCATGAACGGAATGAACGGGATGAATGGTATGAACGGCATGCACCCAATGGCCAATATGAACGGCATGAATCAAGGATACCCCGCTATGAATCAATGGAACGGTTACAATCAGGGCTTTGCACAGAACGGAATGGGCTTCAACAACATGAACCAAGGCTGGAACAACGGGTACAACGCTCAACAACAGATGGGCTACGGCATGAACAACATGAATGGTATGAACATGCGCGGTTCATCCGGTTGGGGATGGAATCAGAACCAAGGCTTTCAGCAAGGAAATGGCAATATGGGCTTCCAGAACGGTGGTGGACAAGGCAACTTTGTGAACCAGCAGCAGCCAGACCAGGAGGACGCATACGAGCGCAAGCCATTGAACCCACACCGCAGCCAAAATAAGAATCGCAAACAACGTGCCCCAGACTATCATTATCTCGGATAAGGATACCTGGAAGTTTCTCGTTGTCACTATCGTTGACGACCTAGAACGACGGTCAACGCTCAATATTGACCGGAAAAATTCATGGTCGATCCATTGTACAGACTTTCTCACTCTTTGGCGCACTCTTCACCGACTTTTATCACGCATGAGCGACCAAATGCCCTGGCGCTCACCACAATCCATCTTCTCCATCTTCTTTATCTTGTCAACAGCAATATGGATGATAATAACCCACCTGGCATTCAAAGGACAGGCGCACGGCGTTCCTAGAGTCTTTCTCTCGCGGGAGAGATGACGAGACGGATCATTTCAACAGTCATTTCTTTCTTTTATATGTTTTATTCGACTTCGGCTGGATTTGGGGTCTTTGTAGCGTGGATGGGGAAATCAACACGCGGTCAACATCTTAAACTGGCTTTGTGCCTACTTGGTGCAATGAAAAGGAAAAACATGATTCTTTTGTATTCCTCAGCTTCTCTGTGTATAGTCTTTGGGACAGGTTGGATGGACTGGCTGGATATGCACTGGAGCGTCTTTGTGTTTGTATTTGGGGATTCTTGTCGACATGGTTGAATGAAAAAGATTGGGATGGGAGAGCAGCCTGGACTTGCGCTGCGTCGTCCGTTTTCTGGCAAACATGTTCTACTTCGGTATCTGGCATGGCCTTCTCGTCGCTGCGGTCGAGACAATAACGATTCCTCTCGCCACCCAACACTCAGCCTCTTCGTTTTTCAGTTGCTGTATCTACCTAGTTAGGCTTGTTTTGCTTGCCGCCCCTACAGATTGATCGAGTATAGGGAGATAGTGGGAATGAATGAAACTCAAAAAAAGCGTCTTTGACCTGGTAATGGCTTCTTGTGACGATGTGATGATTTCCCTTGTCAACTAATAATAACGATCAGCTCCCTCGTATGAACCCCGACATTCTACTACTGCATGTAAGAAGCACAAAGCAAATCAACGGACTATCGATCGAGAATCCCGTCCCAGGATTAATAACCCATCGTAGTCAACTCAGAAACCAAGCTCCCGTGTGCTAACCCTAACAAGGCAACACCGTGAAGCTTGGCCTATAGCTTACGCGCCATGACATCATCTGCCTGCACCCTGCGTCCTCTTCTCTCCAAATCGCACAACGGAGAGGGCGGTCAAGCTCGCGGCATATGGAAACAAAAGAAAAAAGGATCCTGCGGGCGGAGTCGCAATGTCACTATTTGCTGGAGCCGAGCGGGAGATTGCGTGCTGATTGATCCATGGGCTGAGGGAATTGCTTGAATGACACACCCCTTGACTGTTCGACGGACGAGGTTGGGGTATTAAACCTGGGCACACACACGACACCATCATCATCCTCATCCTCATCCTCATCCTCGCTATTCCTAACTCTATTCTTCTTTTTCGTCGAATCTACTTCCTGTCCCCTTCATCATCCTTTGGTTTCATCCACATTTAGTGCAGCGTGTTTTCTATTTTGGTACAGCGAGCTTGACATCCCTTCATCGCGCTTTCCCGCATCCCGCACAACTGCGAATATTCATATTCGGATTTGTCGCCGGAAGACACGAACAGTGTGAGAAGACGGAATTACCGTCCATCATCTGTAACCATGAATTACGCCAATATGATTGAGGAGAAGAACCTCAAAGTACGAACTACCTACATAACAGCCTTCTCCATGTTCCCCGCCGAAGCCACGTAAATGCTGACATGACGTACCACAGAAGACTTTCATAATCGCAACCCTCTGTTCAACCCTTGTGGGAACCTTCACGTCGTCCATTGGGCTCTGGGATCGGGTACAAGATAAGCGCCGCCAGGGCAAACGCGACCTCAAGCAGGAGGAAGCCATCAAGAAACTCCAGGAGCGCGCTGACAAAGCCGAGAAAGAACGAGACGAGTTCCGACGAGGAGGAGGCCAATCACCACGGAGAAGATACGATGATGATGAAGTCGGCGACAGCTTCGAGCGCTCAGGCGCTCTCATTCAACGCCAGTTTGACGAAGGCTATGGCCGGTTAGGAAGCCGATTCGCAAGAGGAGATACCCTCACAGAAAATCAGCTACAACGCCAGATCATTGCGCTCCAACAAACCGTAATCCAGGTCTTACAAGACGCACTGGCAAACGACCGCCAACTAACAAGATCCGACATGGCAAAGCTGGTCTCAGCCTCGGACGCAGCACGACAAGGTTCCATCGAAGCCCTCCGCGACCAACAGCAACGTCTCGCACTCGACTACGACCACGACGCCCCTCCTCCCCCCTCTTCCCGCTACCTCGCCCTCCAAGACCGACGATCATCCCCATCCCCTCCCCCACATCAACTCGCCCGCGCCCCAAAACGCTCCTCCACCATCATCCTCCAAGACACAGAACCAGACTCCTCCCTCTTCTGTTCCTACAGCGCTCAACTGCAAGCAAACCCCCATCACCCCCTCTCCACCTCCTTCAGTCCCTCCGGTCCCCGAACCTGCCCATCTTGCCTAACTTCGCTCGACATCGCCCCATCCGACTTCTGGGCCATTGGCAAAACAACCCCGATCCCAACCATCCGCCCCGACGAAGTCGTCATGGAGACGCGTGAGTTTCATCTCGGACAGCGCTTCGTTATCAAGTGTCATACCCGCGATGGCGAGTTCGCGTGTGTGCTGTGTAGCCGGTTCCGCGAGCGCGATGCTATCTGTAGGACGGTCGAGGCCTTGGTTAATCATGTGGGCAGGTTTCATGAAGTTGGAGAGTTGGAGAGGGAGAGGGATTTGAGAGAGGTTGCTGTTGTTAAGGAGGTTGAGGGGCGGAGGGGAAGTGTGGTTGGGAGTGTCGCGGGGTTGAGAGAGAGGGAACGGGAGTTTCGGTGAGGCGAGGTGAGTCGATGAGGAGGGAGTTTTTTTTTTTTTTCTGAAGTGGGATATACGTGAATTGTCCTTTTCTTTCCCTTTTTTCAATTCGACGAGTCAGGTTTGTGGTTGTGTCTTGCTCTCATGTCGCGTAGTCCAGCGAGCGAGCTTTTCGGTGTCTGAGGATATTTTTATTTATTTTTTCACGATTTGTTACGGCCTGGAAAAAGGTGTGATCTCTTCTCAGTTATATGATCTGAACGAATTGGTGAATCAATGGACTACTTAAGGATAACGGCTTTGCGGGTGATACCATGCATACTAGTGTATTGCGGCCAATGGGGCGATTTTCTTGTACAGAATCAATCAACTACATCACAAAGCTGGATAACTATAGAATTGGTGACAAGGTATCAAGGAAAGAGAGGCTTAAAGTCAATAGAAGCTCAATTCCGCTCGGTTAAAAGCCGAAACCGGCTTTGACGAAGCAAAGATACATGGCTTCCTAGATTGCAACGGGCCGATTTCTGCACCTCCGTATTCTGATAAGAGAGATAATCATTCCCGTTGCTTCAGCCGATGCGCTGGCGGTCGTGCAGACGTTGGTTAAGCTAAGTACTTATCTTTCGAAGGATCAATTGAGTATGTGGCAAACACATCGCGCTAGACCTTTTTAAAGATCTACCTCCAGGATTGCAATGTTGATATCGCGACTTGCTTTGTGAGATTTATAAAGGTGTTTCGGGTGTGAACATTGCCGCTGCTAACCGTTGAGTGGTGCTGACGCAGGTGTACCATGGCTACTATATTCTCGGGTCGTGAAATACCTCCGCTACCGTTCTGACAAAGAAGTAGAAACATCTTCAGGATCAACGACCGTATATGTAAGGATGGGGAAGATGAACAGGGTCTGCTGACGTGTACGCGCGCTGCGATTAATGCCATGACCCAGCGGTGACATATAAAAAGTCCGTGTATCTCTAGAGTGGTTACCAAATTAATATCACATGCTACCTTAGTCTATGGGAAGTTTTTCCGTTTTGGGATTTGCGCGGGGTCTCGTAGAGAGAGCACTTGAGCGTTAGATTGCCGTCCGTGATCAATCATCTTTCTGCGATATCCTCACATCATGATTTTTATTTCCTTTTTGATTTGAGAAGTATACCTGACTGTCTTGATATCATTCGTGGAAACTGCTGCTGGACGTTGACGTGTTCATTGGGTCACCTCCGTGGCGAGATAAGTCGGCGGACTAGGGCAAATAAGAACCCGAAGAGGAGAAGAAAGAGAACAAAAGCAAACAACAGGCCGACCAACCCACCCCGAGCCTCAAAAATACCATGTCGCAAGAGACAAACGACCCACAAGCCGCCGCTAATAACGGTACTGCGGGTGCCTCGAGGGCCTCCGCAGCCAGAGACTACGCATCGTCCTTTCCCGAGGACACATCCCGGCGGAAATCATCTACGAAGAGTCGCAATGGCATGTTCGTTTCTTCACTTTTCATTTTGCAACATTGACCACGTGAATGGCGATGCTAACGAGTAGAACAAGGATGCGTTACATGCAAGGCGAGAAGAGTCAAGTGCGACGAAACGAAACCCGCTTGCAACCAATGTGCCCGCCGTAGAATGAGCTGTGGAGGTTATCGGAAAGATATCAGATTCCGCCCTGTGGAAAAACCGCTGGCTGCTGCTCGTACTAAACCAGATCGCCCAAGGAATGTCACTATATCGCTTGGTAAAGCTGCACACAGTACCTCCCACGCTAGAAATGACCATGTTCATGACCTAGAGTTTTCGAATCCCGGCAATGACGACCTTGTTTTGTCCAGTGTTGAGGATTCATCGACTCTTGCTACCACCGACGCCTGGCCTGGTGCGGCTGAATTTGATCTTTCAATGCCAGATATCGGATTGGAGTTGCCCTGGCATATCCTTCCACATCCGCATTTTGATGTTTCCGGTGTGAATGATGGATCGATCGCTTTCGATCAAGGAGTCGGATTCGACGACAACGGGATGGGGCCCACTCCCCTCAATCTCGACCTGAGTAACTTTCTGCTCACGTGTTCGCCGTCTCCCACGCTCGAATACGATGCATCTGGTCTTCCATTCGGTCCTCATTCGCAAGAGGAAACAGACAGTATTGAAAGGGTTGCTTCGCTCTTTCACCAGCAGACTTGTCAACTCCTCTCCATATATGAGGAGCCTAGTAAAAACCCCTGGAGCACTCTCATATGGCCCATGGTCAAAGATTCAAAGGCTCTTTTCCACGCTGTAGCAGCTATGACGTGTTTACAGTTGAGCCACTCGGAACCCGCCATGCGTGACCGAGGACTCGTACATATTCAGAAGAGCACGCAAGCTCTCGAGCTTGAGCTCAACAGTGGTTCCATGCAGATGGAAGCCGCACTCGCCGCAACCATTGCTCTCGGGTTTGCAGAGACCTGGGACCACAAGAAATCCTCCAAGGGGCGTGACCACATTAAAGGCGCGAGAATCCTCCTCCAACAGTCTCTCTCGAACCACATGTCGTCCCCACATAACGGCATTTCGACCGAACAATCTGCACGCCTCCATTTCCTCGCAAACACCTGGATCTACATGGACGTCATCGCACGATTAACCTCCGACTGTGGTACCCCCTTGAACTCAGAAGTGCTCTCGTTGTTCGGACAGTACGAGCCCCACCCCGGAACCAACGAGCTCGACTCACTCATGGGGTACGCCTCCACCCTCTTCCCCCTCATCGGGCGCGTAGGCGATCTCGTCACCCAGATCCGCAACCGCTGTAGCACCCGCAACAACTCCCCTGCCATCATCTCCCGAGCCATCGACCTCCGTAGAGAAATTGAAAACTGGACCCTTGCCATCTCCCTCGAGCACATCGACAACCCCACCTCCAACATGTCCGACGCCATCCAAACCGCAGAAGCCTACCGCTGGTGCACCCTCCTCTATCTCCAGCAAGCAGTTCCTGAACTCCCGAATCTATCTTCCGTCGGCGAACTAGGCCGCAAGACGCTGGTATATATCGCTACTGTCCCGTCCTCCTCGCACACTGCCATCGTGCACACATACCCGCTCATGGTAGCGGGGTCCGAAGCCGTGGAGGAAGATGACCGCGAGTTTGTGAGAGAACGCTGGCAATCGCTGTCAAAGCGGATGAGGACTGGCATCGTAGATCGGTGTCTAGAGATCACAGAGGAAGTCTGGCATAGACGCGATGCGTTTATCGGAGACCCGCATTCGCAACTCCTCACTAACAGTAACAACACGAATATCAACAGTAACGGCAACAATGGAAACATCGGAAATGGGAATGGAAATGCACACAGACATGCAAGTAGTCCTACACCCACTACAAACGCTAGAAACTCGCCCGACCATCCCCACCACCACCACCATCATCATCATCGTATCGACTCAGCGCTCAACGACCACCTCCCCACATCACTCTGCGATATCGACCCCACGCAACCCCGAACCGAGAAGGAAACAACGCCCTGGGCCAACGGCAGTGCTAGTATCGCACCAAGACGGTCTTCCTCGATAACAGCGCCGACAACGACAGCAGCAGCGGGGCGCTGCGAATTCCCCATCTCCGCGGCGTTCAAGAAGGGCGTCGATTGTATGACGAGGAGTGGGAGTCTGGAGTATACTGTTCGAGGGAGGTTGCATTTTCTGGGCGTCATGGAGGATTGGGGGTGGGAAGGTAAGTTTCTTCTTCTCTTTTTCCTGTTTTCTACCATTTCTCCTTTTCTGTTCGTTCATGTTGATGTAGAATTGTTCGAGTTTTGAAGTGAATTGGAATGAACGCTGATCTTTATTCTCTCTCCTTACTTGGATATAGTCATGCTAGGCTAGTCCACGTAACTCTTGCACATCCTACATGGAAACAACCGCGCAATTGCCATCAAACATCGATACCCACAATTCGATACAGCTTACTCCTTTCCCTACCTTCTTTCCCCCGCTTGGAAACAAACCCGGACATTACCAAACGACACAACATCCTCACCCTCGCCCTCACACCCCTATATCGAAACCACAAACGACATACTCTTCACCCCTCTCCCCCTTTCTCCCTGGACCAGACCCCGCTGCTGTACGATCTTACTCAACGAAGAAGTAGAAAGCCAGGAAAGAGAATGTCTGCCTAGTCTGAAATATAGCGATATATAAATTACCATGTATATAATAAACCTACATCTATTCTTCAACACACACACGCAAACACACAAATTGATATATAACTACATATACACATATTGTCCACGGGATTCCTCTCTTGGTGTTGAAGGAAAGGTAGATGGGGTAGTTAGATAAATCAGTAGGCTGCTTCGAAGACATTACAATGTTATCTTATTTGAATGGGTATTGAGCATAGGTATACTGTGAAACGATAGTAATAATCTAAATTGCAGTTTAAACGTGTTTGATTTCTGATGTATAGCTGGTGAGTTAGTAAACACGAATTGCAGATAAGAGTGAAAATATTCTATCAAGAGTCTTGCTATATCATCTATGAGAATTTCAATGGGAGTATGCCATCTGCTAGCAAGCTAATTCGTATCAATTATATTGACAAAGAATAACAGCTAAGGGTGTTCGTGAAGGGAAGGGAAGGGACGAGAGCTCGCGAACCCAATCTCCATGTTTTGAGCTGTCGAACATGGATCTATAACGCACTGCCTGTCTCTCTTATTTGTCTTGTCTAGACAAGCGCCTAATATTTTTTGGGGGGGTGTACAAGCTTAGGAAACGTCGCACGCGGATTTCCTTGGATTCAATATACAAGATATATATTTTATAGATTTAATACTGTATCTGAGTCTTTGACGATACACATATATTGGCATCTACATCTTTCTCTCACTCTCTCTTATAAAACAAACGCGCCTACACTAGCCTATTAAACCTGGAAGAAAAGGGTAAAGTCGGTTCCCAAGACCTTACAACCACGAAGAAGAAAAAAATAACAATTACCTTTTCAACATTCTTACCTAACAACCCCCTACACACACAAGCCACATAAACTACAATCTCCTCCCCACCACCAACCCTACTGCAAAATATCCATAAAACACATGCTACACTACATATGCACTCAAAATCCTTCAACAGTCCTCTCTACCCTACCTCCAAACCCAACTTCACTAATACCGATATCGACAGTGAGGCGGAAACGGAATAAGAAAATGGGAGCACGGGAAGTTGAAAGTGAGGCGAATAGATAACTAACTCGCAAAAACAAACACTCCGCTTCACGCGGTGTTTTCTCATCGTAATGTCCGTTCACGTGGTGCTTGCTTACCGTAGTAATGTCCGTCCACGTGTTATGTATAGCGGATTCGTACGATAACGACGGGATGCTAGAGGACGCGATGGGAGGATTGCTTGGCGGCATGGCAGTCGTGGTATCTTGCGTGTTTGGTATCTCGGATTGGATTGTGAGGTCGTGTACTTATGGGTGAGGGAGGTGATGTGTATACTCGGGTCTGCTTATTGTATTTTGTGGTTGGTCGGATAGATAGGTGTGTTATCTAGAGGGATCTATCTTGGAATCGTGCTATGTAGTTTTTTTCTTGGTACATCGAGTGCGATCATTGCTGGAGTTGGTTTTGATCATGCTACTCTAACCCAAGAGCTGACTTTTAGGGGTGGGAGAGGAGGCGGTGTAACGCAGGTGTTTATGGAGATAACGATAGTAAAGACGAAAGGATTTTCTTGAACTTAGGAGTTTTCTTGGTCAGCATGCAGATGATGCTTTGCTGTTTACTTTCTTTTTAGGTTTGTTGTTGAAGGGTCGACTAATACTTATTGAAACAGAAAAAAGCGAAGTCAACCTTCCTTCGCCCTCTCTCTTGTAAAACGCAAAAGTTGAAATAAAAAATAAAAAATAAAAACGACGGTCTAAATTAAAGTAAATGCTTCTCCACTAACACCAAACTCTATCATGTTTTCCTTCTTCTTCTCTGCCTCTGCTTCTTTCCCCTATCCTATCCTATCCTATCCTATCCTATCCCACCCCACCCGTCCTTCCCCCCTCACACAAACAGCACGGCACGGTAATAACACGAATCCAAAAAGGGGGGGCCGAAATGGAAACAAGAAAAAAAGGGTCTCATGTGGCGTTCTTGTCTTTCCCCAAAGTTGGGGGAAAGAGAAGGGATGGGATTCCCCGTAATCTGTTCCCTGGGAAATTCTCGTTTGGGGGAAGCGTGGGCGTTTTGGGGGCGCGTTGGGTTGGTAATGCGAATACGAAGGAGGCGTGGTCGTTTTCGCAAACGTTTTTGGCTCTTTGCTGACAGCGCTTGAATTGAGAGAAGAAACATTTACGGGGTTTCAAGTGCTGTCATGTTTGCGTATTAGCGGAAATAGAGTAAGAAAGCTGTGAGGCAAGGTAAGTAAATAGATAAAACTTAGCCGGGGGGGAAGGGACGGAGACCAGGGACGAAACCGTTGTAGCAAGAACCCCCAATCCACCCACAATAACATCATCGCCTCGTCTCGTCTCGTCTCGCCCACCCCCGATCCATCCATCCAAAAATCCTTCACGCTCCCATCCTTCGTGACGACCTGCTCTCCTCTTACCCCCGCCCTACCCAACTCTGCCCCGTGCGTATATTGCGCGCACACGTGCTCGCAATCCTTCAAACGCCCTAATCCTCCGCACACTCCCCCAAACCTTCCCAAGCCTTCCCATCGGCACACTTTCTCCCTACCATCGGGATCTTTCGTCCCGAAAGGAATCAATCATCCTCCTCCCCCCTGGAACCGAACGGACAAGCTCGAGACCGAACCGAACTGAACTGGGGGACGTGCGGGCGAGTTTCTCCTTTCTGTTTTTTAGGTGGGGACGACGGAGGATTGGTGAGCCGATGTCATGGAGCCGAGTGCGTGTAGGATGGACGGATGGACGGATGGGGAAATAGGTATACGAGACACGTGCGTTTTCTTTGCGACGGGAGAAGGAAAGAGAGGGGGGGGAGATAGGGTAGGTTCGAGTTGTGCGCTTTGCGCGCTTGGGATGTAGGAGGAGAGAGTTCTAGATGGATGGATGGATGGATTGTGTTTGCTGTTTTGATGGGAGTTGATAGCGATGATGTTATTGATACATGCTTTTTTTTTGTAGTTTGTCGAAGTAGTTAGTCGCGTATACATTATAATTTCCTCTCTCTTCTACTTTCTCTTCTTATATTAACAAAAGCAGGGGGGAGGGAGTTCGTGATAAAGAGTTAGATTTCAGACATAGCAAATTAAGACATGCTTAAGTTAACAAATTGTCAACAATAGCAGAACAAAGAGGAGGAGGAGGAGGAGGAGGAGAATAATGATCAGGATGCACGCGTGTTACATCTTCTCCCCACGTTGGTACGCCAGATTAGGATGAGGATATATACCAAACTTCACCAGCATTCTTTTTTTTTCTTCTCTTCTTTCATGTTTTTATAATACAACTTCCCAGAGGAAAAGAAATACAAGTTCTGGGTCTCCCACTCAACTACTTCCAATCTCGAATATATCAGATTTTATAGTATGTTATTTAACCTTTCAAATTCTTCCTACAAACCCACATGCCCATGCCCCCCCTTCCTCTCTCTTCTATCTCTATACAAAAATCCCCCTACCGCTACCACCACCACCACCACCACCACCAAAGAGAAGAAAATGAGCCCTTGAAAATTAAAACTTTATCTCGATTCTCTAAATTAAAACGCCCCCCCTAAAAAGCATCAACAGTTTCCTAGTGTCATATTATCACACACACAACAGCTCATTTCCATATCACTGAATGGTTGCATGCATGCAAGCATGCCTAGGCGTCGCCGATCAAAAACAAGCGAAGGAGAAGGGGGACTTTATTCCTCGATCGAGTTAAAGATGTTGTGACAGATTTACGCGATAATACACTATCTTTGTTTCTTTTGAGATTCTTGGATTGTCTGTGTGCATGCATACGTGCATGGCATGTATGTAGGGGGGTTAGGCAAGTGTGTGTGTTGGTCAGTCGGACTTCCGAGTCAAGATTCAACTATTTTGTTTTTGTTGTGAAGTGGTTGGTCGGCGTTCTCGCTGCTGCCCAAAATCGGGCCGGTCCTTAAACACACAGACACACACACACGTGTACCTAGATAATGCAGATCAGATGGAATTAAGGTTTTGGAGAGAAAAAACTAGGCAAGGGCTTTACGCGCGCTTTCTTTTGGTGTGTAAACCCTGTGCTAGTTCGGTCGGTCCTACTTCAGTAGTCTGTTTTTTTAATGTAAACGGTGAACGGGGACGGGATGGGCTGAACGGTGTGAAAGCGGGAAAGGGCTGGGGGGTAACGTAAGGCACCAAGAAAGAGGGAGAAGAAGAAGAAGAAAAAAGAAAAGAAAAAGAGAGTTAGAGTCTGATAGTCTAGTTTCACTGTTACGCATAAAAAAGGGGGAGCAAGATTGAATAGAGTTACCCAAAATGGAGTCTGACATATATTTCAGAAAATGCGTACGCACGCACGCATGCGCTCGCGCGAGAGATAGGCTGGATTACGCATGCTATCGTAACCACGGAGGGGGACTACCTACATACATTGCTAGATTGTATGGGTTGAAATTGCTTGCGCGGAGATAAAATGTATATAAATGTAGATATTCCAAGGAAAAAGTCGTAAAGGAAAAGAGGAAGGATGGAACAGTGTCCAGCGTTAGTTCTCTCCCCTCCTCACCGATAAATGTTGCCCTTGCCTCCAAAAACTACAGTTGCTTTCCGGGTATATTGGACAGACGATAGAAATGACGAACAGAAAATAGTAGGTGATGGAGATGATGATTCGAATCGAGGGATCCCGCTGTCTTCTTCCTTCGCAATAGAGGAAAAAGAGAGATCACCATCAACGGAAATGTGATTGAACCAGTTCATCGTACATGAGAAGATACGACTCAATCATAAACAACGGTTGATGCAAAACGAGCGCTAGCCACCCAATGTTGATATACAAGGGAAACAGGAAAATATATATAACGGACGCGACCATGACACAGTATGGACCATTAATCCATACATTGGCGTCGAGATGGATGCCAAAGGAAATTTGGACAAGAGTATGAAACAGAGATGATGTTGTGTGTAAGTTACGCGACGCTGTTTTCTGGCAATGCATGCACTTTGTGTCCCACAGTAAACAAGGGGTATATCCGACAAGATTCTAACGGAGAAGCCGTCCTAGCGACAAAATCGACGAGGCTCAAAAGGAAAAGGAAAACAGAAAAGTGTGGTCCCAAAAGGAAATTGCTGACAATTCGCGGGCTAAAGGTCAAGCTGCCGTTGAATCTCGTGGAGGATGGCGCAATCGATCCTTAAAATCGGGGAGTTGGGTGCCATCTCATCCAATATGGACATGGTTCGGTGGAATAATCGAGAAAGATTTTCTTTATTCAAGGCCGAGTCGGGTGGTAGCCATGTGCTCAGGGGCGAAGACCACACCGCTGCTAATACAATCATGTTTCCGAACTGCCTGCGATGACGGTTAGCATTACGTCCTTTCCAAATGATAACAAGCTGCTGGAACTTACGCATGCAATGTCCCGGCGATGTTGGTCACAATGAGCCTGACCTTCCTGGCGCTGACGTAGTCCTTGTAGGGCTCATTTGGGGATGCACCCACACGATCGAAGGCTATAGTGCTCTGAACAGCAGCCTCGATACATTCATGTGCTGAATTTGCTAGGTCCTGCAAATTGTCGCTTAGGACTTGACGTCCTGAATTGTTATGCATCGATCCTGGTAGCTCGCCGTTTGCATAAACTCCATCGTTTCCTGGTGTAGATGCAGACATTGCAGCGCTTGAAGCCGGAGATTCGACGCTTGAACGGGGCACAAGTCTTGGCTCTTTGATTTTTTCGAGTGCGGAAAAGAGGACTGGTCGCAAAATTACGTATTTCGCGCCGTATACTTTGGCTCGCAACCGAGCTACGCTGAGGTCAGTAGAGGGCGGTTCCTTGTCATCCCAAGTAAGGACCGGTGGTAGACACCCTCGCCAGTTGTGAAGAATGGCCGCCATTGTTTTCGCAGTAAGGAGGGTGTTACTCTGGGGGTTTCCCATGACGCTATAAAGTGAATTGTGCGCGCCATTTAGGAGAACACGCAGAGAGATCATGCCGGAATAGATGAAGAAGGTTAGATCAGAGTCCGGCGCAAGCTCCGCCTGATGTTTGGCGCCATGCGCGTGTTCATAAACGCCCTCGGGATAGAATATATCACTCTGAAAATTGGATATACCCGTAGGAGGCAAGGTGCTCAACTCCGCCAATATGTCCGTTTCCAACTGCAGGCAAGTGTAATAGATGACTTTGACGAGGTTCAATCGATGACGATCTTTGCGAGGGACGGTTGGAAGTGGAGAGGGGGCCGTAGCCGGGGTCTGCCCCTGCTCATTTCGGAGGAGAAGATCTCGGTTGATATACGTATAATCAGCCTTGATCAGGACCAGAGCTATTCTGCAGGCATTGCTGATCCAGCTCCAACTTTCCATGACGCGGGCAAACTGAGCAATATACAATGCTGCCAAAAGGTTGGCTTGTGCATGCGCAACCGTGTTTCCAGCAGTGTTGTTGCCCATGATATCGGTTGCCAGCGAGAAGTAGGCCATTCCCGGGATAATATCAAGGTTCCTTTGTCTGGCGTCGCCATCATCACTGTGGAAGCTGCCGTTGTATGACCGTGGTGAATCACGGTAGAAGCTGCCAGCTCCATTACCCAGAGGATTTCTGTCCGAATGAGGGCTGGGTAGAGGTCCCTTGTATTCACAGACTTTGCCGAGTGCGAGCACAAGTAGAACGATGCCATTGCGTAGTGACTTTGCGACGTATCCTTTGGGGTAGAGCTCTTGGTTTTCGAGGTATATGCTGTTGGATCGTTTCCTCTTCACGCCAGTCGGATGGAGGCGTTCCACAGCAGCGGGTGACATGGTGGTCTGGGTGGCCCTGGCCTCAGGGCTATATACCGCACCGAACTCGGTGATCATCTTCTCTAGTTGGTAGGGGTTCATAAAAGGATGCAGAACATGGATGTGATTTTCGTATTCCTTGTGAAGCTTCTTTAAAGTTGCTTGCCTGAAGTCGGGTCTGCCATCCGGGCCCAAACCGCCAACAGAATCTTGAATGGTATCGCCACTGACGGTACTGGGGCTCGATTGATCGACGGGTGGACCATACACTGATGATTCTCTCTGAGGCTGCGTTGCAGGCGACGCAGCTTCTGAATCATAGTGGCTTGCTGGGCTCGCAACCCCTTGTACGCCGTCTTGCAGATCGTGACCCTCGCCGACCCCCCAAACACGAAGCAATCCTCGATCCTGCTCATAGTGCAGAGGGTAGTCCGTGATGAGTTTGCCGATGTCTGTAAGCCATTTAAGCTCGGGAATTCGTTGATCTAGGTTCCACTGCGCAGCCAGCCGAGGCAGCAGCATATGGGCCGGGGTCGTGTGGTCGCTCTGCAGCCCCTCAGGGTTATCACCAGCAGATTGGGAACGATGTACGCTCCCAACGGGTGTAGGGGGTGGTTGGAATGTTGGAGCAGGCGCCTCTTGCTTGATGGGGGTGGAGGCAGTAGTAGGTACAGGCGATATGTGCGAGTTCATGGCGTTTGGCGACTCTGTTTTCATGCTGTTGACACGGCTCAACTGCGATCGTGGCTGGACAGGAGTAGGCATTTGGGAGGTGCGCCGTTCGCTCATGGAACCTCGAGCGTCAAAGGTGTTGCTCGGAGACGGTTGCTCCATGCTCATGGTCAAACCATCGCTACCATTGGTTGGTGGTAATCGAGTTTCAATGTTCTGTTTCCAGACGTTGAAACTGTCAATAAAGCTCTTGAGCGTTGCAGCGATCTCATTCTGACCCTCCTGCAGCTGCATCATGGTACGATCCTGTTTTGGAACTGGAACGTCTTTATACTGGCAATCGAAGTTGTTTTCGCGACAAAATTGGCATGGCCTGGCCTCGTCACATTTCTGCTTCCGCGAGCGGCAATGGTTACAGGCTTGGGTAGCTCGAACTTGTTTCCTTCTCACTTGGGCGGATCCTGAAGCATACTGCGGCGACATGTAAGAGGATGGGTTGTATCCACCAACGGGAGGGGGCGGCGCATAATGTTGACCCGGCTGTGTAGGTGGGGCTTGGAAGGGCTGCTCGACCTGATTGGGGGGACTCATGGTGTGATATCCATTTGGAATTGGATGTCCATTGCGGGGATCTGAGTTCGCGTGCCACGGGCTCGAAGGATTGGTGTTGGCCATCCTAGGATCCTCGTGGACGCTGTGCGCCCTGGAAGGTGGGGGCTCGGGTGCTGAAGTCGGCTGTGGTGTAGGTGACGGGCGATATGTGTCGATGTTGTCCTGAGAGACTCTCACCGAGTGGGTCACTGGAGTGCCTGAAAGGCCATTAATGCGGTGACTCGGATTCGGAGGAGGCAGCTTGGAAGGGTGGGGTAGTTGAGGATGAGAAGGAGACTGATGTTGCTGCTGCTGCTGCTGTTGCGGTTGATGATGCTGGGGGTACTGAGGTGGAGGAGGTGGAGGAGGCGCAGGTAGAGAGTAGGGTTGGTGAGGCGGCCGGGAGTGCGGTGGAGGCGGAGGATGAGGGTGATGAGGTGGTGGTGGTGGTGGTGGAGGAGGATAGTGACGGTTCGGTGGAGGAGACGGGTGGACAGGCGTCGAGAGGGAGGAATGGCGACTGGATTGGGCAGAAGAATGGGCAGGTTGGGTTGTTGGTGGAGGGGGATGACCAGCGATATACGCGGTATTGGCCGAATCCAAACGGGGCCTCTTGGAGGTGGGCATTGCCGGATCACCGCCGTCCATGGTTTTTTTTTGGTCAAAGGGAAAAAACGCTCAAGCCATGCGGCAACGATTCCGTCAGTTGGGCTGTATAGGTGGAGCGGCCGACCAGGCACGGCAAGAGCAGAGGCCAAAGAGAGCTGGGCAGCAAGCAAGCAAGCAAGCAAGCAGAAAAGAGTGTTTCGTCAGAGAGTGACAGGGCAGAGATGAGGAGCAGATGACGGACCAATCCGCGTCATTACTGGGGGGGAGATGAGGGTTTGACAAGCGTCGCAGGGCACGAACAGACAACCGCGAGGCGAAAGAGCAAAGCAAGGTCAGTCAGGCAGGCAAAAGCACACCAGCGGACGAGAAACGATTTGCGACGACCTGGGAGGGTGAGTGAGGTCCACTAGGCCGATGGGTAGGGGGGGCGTGGTAGGTGGGGGGGCGCGGGAGCTGGTGGTGAAAGCTTACCATGGAGTCGGAGACAATTACTGGAAGCGGACGGCGCAACAAGTCAGGCAGAGAGAGGCCCGTCCGGAGGGAGTAGCGAGGGGAAGGATGCGCTTGCGCGGTCTTGGTGGTGGTGGATGGATAGTGGATGGATGCGACTGATGGCCCGAGGATTGGTGAGGGCGATGACGAAGGATGGGGGACGATGATGAGACGGCAAAGCAAGCAGACACAAGCAGCAATCAAGTGCAGCGCGCAAAGCAACGCAACGCAAAGCAAAGCAAAGCAGAGCTGGCTGGGTGAATGGGTGGATGGATGCGCGCTGGATTTGTTTGTCTGTCGCCGGCAGCAGCGGGCTAACCGTGCACTCTGCTGCCAAGCTCGCACCCCCAATCCTTTGGACAAGCAAAAGGCAGGGCACGTAGCACCGTGGCGGAAGGGAGCAGCAGGAACAACAACAACAGACTGCCGCAACGGGTTCGGATGGAGCCCGTGGAGAAAGCTGCTCGCGACCCCCCGTCGGGTGCTGGTGCTGGAGGGGTGGCAAGGTTCAGCAGGGACAAGTGATGATTGCCGGTGATGGGCAGCAAGCAAGCAAGCAAGACAGCAAGGTGAAGCAGCGAATGGCCGCTGGGTGCAAGATGAGGCGAATCGACGACAACGGGCGCCCAGACGAAAACGATGGCAATCTTGGTCTTGTTGCCGCTGCTGCTGTTTGGGCGCGTCGCGTAATGACAGAGGTGGTGGTGTCACTCACTGATGCCTGCGTGCGCCGTGTGCAAATGGACGGTAGACAACGGCGTGGATGGATGGAGGGAGGTATGGGTGGATGGACGGATGGGATGTGATGGGAGGGGTTGTGGTCAAGGAGTGATGAGTCGGGGGAGGGGGGTTTGCCGGCATGACATGAAGTCGATGCTTCACTTGGCCGCAATCGAACAACCGCGAGCTGTGTGCAGTATAGCAGCAATTCCTCACCGACACGCCCATCCCACTTCTGGCCGGCCCAGGCGGTAAACGCAGACTCACCATCCCAGCAGCCATCCGTCCTAGTCAGTTACCTGTCTACCTTTGTACGTAGCTATGTAGGGGGACGCAGTAGAGCCTCCCTTTCTTTTACGGGCATTTGCAGTCTCTGCACATCTCGTTTTCGTTACATGCGTCTTGTGCTGTTGCCAAAGATAATGCTGTGGACCTGCAGTTCCCCCCCCGCTATTGTGCATTGCATCAAAGTACTACTACATATCCCCATGTGCATCTTCTACCGTGATTCAATCAATCGCCAGGTAGTCTTTGCATACACATTCGCCAGCTAGGGCTTCACCGAGATCAAGTTGATAAACCCCAAACGCCATGTCCTGTGTCCAGTGTACTGTATACACACTATAACAATATCATTTATCACATGGGCAGGGATTCCGTCGCGGAGTCCTGCAAATGCCAGTCTCTCGTTGGAGAAGAGCAAGAGACCCTGCGCAGGGCATGTGTGTGTGGGGACTATCATCTCGTGGTGGATGGCCACTGGAAACACGGCACAAAGGCGCGCGATTCATTCACCCTCGCTTGACGACGCCTCGCCCAGCCATCCTATCCCAGGCCCGGAGTCCTGGAAAAAGAAGGCCTCCAACCGCCGTGTCCTGCTGCTCAGTCCTGCGCCTAGATCGCTTCGACCTTCTTCATTGTCCATGGGCTCTCACATGGGGGATGAGCAGAGTACCTCAGCAGATGGCACTCCATGTACCTATCTCTCTTGGGTGGCCGTAAGCATCGCAACGTTGGGAGCCTATTGTACATTCAGCTACGTTATTTGTCAGACAATTCATCATGTCAAGTGATCAACATATGCAGTGATCCTGCTATCCGAACACTTCTCGGCAACAACGTCAAACCTTACCCCAATTCATCCCATCTCATCTCATCCCATCACCTCCGTCGCCAGTTGCGGCTTCGTCGTCGCTGAAACAGAGAGGCTGCTATGTGCATGTTTATTTGGATGTATAAGTAAGTGTCTGCGGTAGTGCGTGCGTATATGGGCGGCACCCGCAAAGACACTTCTCTGGTGGCATTGGGGTGAATGACGCCGCTGGCTGCGCTCTTCTCCGTTCGCTCTCAGACCTCAGCAATGCTGTGACGATGATGACGATGATGATGTTGATGATGGTTCCCGTAGGTGCACGTGAAGCACCAAAGCTTGCACGCACGTCCGTTCGCAATCCTCAATCACCGTGCAACCTACCACGAGGTCATCCAGTCGACTCTTTGGTCACATCTGCCATGTAGCAGCCCCACCATGGTATCACGACCCTTTCGAGAAGCTCAGTGGAAGGGGGCCTGCGCCGGTCGCGCATTGGAATTGGATGAAAATGCCCCTAGCCTGTGAATCGATGCGTGGGCCTCGCTGATCGCGTCATGATTGATCTCTGTCGCGCGGTGGAGTCTGCTCCCCTTGGCCATGTCCCGCCGTTGTTTCGCGACGATTCAGGTACCACACCCTCCATGACGGAGGAGAAAACCTTTTGATGTGAGATTGGCTGGCTGCCTGAGCTGGCTACGGCGCCTCTTTTGCCATGACATGGGAGTGAGCCCACATTGCGGAAAATGCTCCTTCGCGATCGCTGGCAGGCAAGCGTGTGACGAAGCTCATCGGCCGGTGAGGGAGATTGTACCGTGTACCTACGTCGTCGTCGTCGTCGGTACAAGCTGTGCTAGGTAGACTGGCAGGCTGTTAGGCTGGCTGATCCGCGGCATGCTTGCTGCAAGGTTAATCAATCAATTTTTTTTCTCTTTCTTCTGGCTCGCACTGGCGCGGGGTCGGCATATCGTACACCCGAAGCAGACTACAGCGATAGTGCCCGACGCCGTCCCAAACAAAAAACGAAGACAGCAAAGCAAATTCGAATTGAAAAAAAGAAAAACCCAGACCGCATCTTCGTTCCTGTGCATACATGGCACTGATTGTCAAATCAGAGTTTGCGCCTCGCGCATGTATACACCCGCATCGTCAAATGAAGTGCACTCAGTGCAATGGCCGGAGCGGCATGCTGTTTTTGCACTCCACGGCGGGGCCACGGCGCAAACAACAGTGCACCGCCGAGTGCAGTCACCATCCCAGCTCTGCTCCCCCGTGTCTCCAGTGCAATATGATGCCCAGGCATGCAACACCACATTCGACTCGGTGCTCCATGTTCCAATAATCCTATGCAACGTTGAGATATGATGCCGCGCTAGGATGGATGTGCGTGCGCAAAAGCCTGGTCGCTTGTCGACTCTGCTCCGGGTTTTGCGCAAGACAGCAACAAACCCCCCAGCCGACATGATACACGACTTATTACCGCCTATAGTACAGACATGGTACAATCTCATCTCATGATTCATGACTGATGCCTTGCAGCAGCATGGTCACCTGCGCAGAAGACCAGAGGGAGAAAAAGGAAAACATGTCGCATCGTACCCAGGAGCTTTTCTCCGGTCAGCATTTAGATGGCTACGCACGCACGTACAGCAACAGCATTTTATCCGTCCGCATGTCGCGCCAGCCAACCACTGCTCGCCGGAGCCAGTCACCCAACAGTGAAACATGCCTCTTCTGTCGTGATGATCCCATCCAAGGGAACACCTTCTTCCGCTCGAGGGACTCTCGCGTTCGCGACGAGCATGGTGCTTACTTGGTACAGCAATGTCCACGTAGCGGTGAGCCCTACCAGACGACAGTAAGCCATTGATTGTCAGCATCCCCACGTGGTCGTCATGGCATCACCAAGGCCCATCCGGTGTGCAGTCAACACCGACATGCCATGTCTTGATGTGCACTTGTCGTCGTCGACAAAACCTTCTTTCCCATCACGGTTCGCACCGAGCGTGAACGGTCAAGAAAAGAACATCTTTCCCCACCCGTGCCACCACCCTTCAGGACCGCCATCGTCCAGCATCTGGCGCTAACTGCTCTACAGATCTGTAGTGTCTGTAGATATACCGCGTTTCTTTTTTGCCCCTCTCCACTTTCTAGACGCGGCGGTGGAGAACTGTCAACCTTCGTTTTCTGTCTCCCTCCCTCTTCTGGCCGTCTGACTATTCCAAACGGTCAACTGAACCTGTTGTTGAGGTCGGATATGCTCGCTGCTCGTGTGAACGCTCACCGTTCAGACAACTACACCTCGTGTGAGAGCCGTATCCACCCCCTCATTTTCCACACTCCAATCTCCCCTCTTCCGTCTGTCTCTATATGCAATGCAGCAAACTCTTGTTGAGGTCGGGTCCGGTGACAGATCGTCGCTAGTCCAAAAAGCATACATTGATCCTCGCAAAACCCCTTCCGTTGCCCGGATACAACGCATCTTTGTGTGACCGTGGCTTCGTGTTCCCCGCGTCGCTATTGATTCTCGCCCAATGGGTCCTCCCGTCGGAAAGTGACAGCTCACACGAGGTGTCACCCCTAGGGCTGCGAAACGTCGAGGAGTCAGTATATACACACGTCGTGGAACCTGACCTTGACCCAGAAGCCAGCCTGTGGAATGAACATTGAAGTCTGCCAGCACTCCAGAGTCCAGATGTCTGCCATTGTCACGTGCGCACTAGCGTTGAACGGTCAAATGTTGGCAACATCTTTTCGATCTCTTAGTTGTGTGTGAGACATCACCGCCTTCATGATATCTTCATACAATACAGCGTTGCTTCCTTCACCTTTTGAAAGGAATTTCAACTAGGATCTGTTCAACTTATTTTCGCAATGTAGTCTACTATAGAGTCTCGTGTTGTTGCCAGCGGGTGAATCATGTGCCCGGGAACAGGACTTCCCGAGACGTTTACAGAGCGCTTGAAACGCCAATGAGGCACCCCGAACCGTTAATATTTTTGACATCACCACCTTCATTATTCGCGCTTTATTGAGCCCTCCAGATCCGCGACTTTGCCTATCGTCACTCCTCTGCGTGCGTGAGCTTGCAAACGCTGTTCATCTTCTGCTCCTAAGCCGCTGCTTTCGCGACGAACGGGTTCAAGGGCGGTGATTTGCCGACATGGCTTTAACGTCACTCATTCTTGGCGCCACTGCCTCCATCGCTGCCGTTCAACTGTTGCTCTTGTATCGTGACCTTAGACGCAATATCGCCATCGCGAAGCGCTCAGGATTCCCCTATGTACTCACGCCAGCCAATGTCTTTGGTGTGTTTTGGTTAGCTACGTTCTGGTTCTGGTCGCCCATCTTACGCAGTTTACTACCCGCGTCCAAGAAAGATGGCGTGTTCTCAGAGTAGGTGTCTCTCGATTGATATCAACACCCTTGTATATCATCCCCCGTTAATTTTCCCTGTAGTATACTTGATCCGGAATGGGGTTACAGGCTTGGATACGGACCTTTTGAGAAGATGGGCTCCGATGTCTTCCTAGCTGTGTCGCCTGCCAAAATTGTATGTTTTGTTGCCGATGCAGATGTTATCACCCAAATTACCACCAGGCGAAATGACTTTCCCAAACCTCTGGAAATGTATGGCCGGCTGGACATTTACGGAAAAAACCTAGTATCGACCGAGGGGTCCGACTGGCGTATGCACAGGAAAATGACTGCACCTAGTTTTGGCGAACGCAATAATGAACTGGTTTTCAATGAGACGCTGCATCATACACAGTCTCTCCTCCGTTTATGGACCGAGAAAGGAACAACTAGCGACAAGAATCTCGACGTTGCGAGCGACACCATGAGATGGGCGCTCTACATCATCAGCGGTGCCGGCTTTAATGTTCGAGTAAACTGGCCGCATGAAGAGGGTGAGGGGAAGCAGAAAGCTACGCAGAAGCCAAACGAAAGCTCAGTCATGATGGGATCAGAGGTGCCGGCGGGTCACGAGATGAGTTATCGGGAGGCGCTTAGTGAGTTGCTTCACAACATCATGTGGACTATGATGGGCTCCCCCAAGCTTCTTAGTAAGTCAATCGAGCTACCGCTTCTTGTGTGGACGCTCTAGTGACTCAAATGGCGAGGGTTTTTGCTAAGACATTCACAGAAAAATCGCCCATGAAAGTTCACAGGACCGTAGGAACTGCCGTGTCTGAATGGGGTCAATATATGGATGAGGTGTATGAGATTAAGAAGGAACAGGTAACTTCAGGCAAACAGTCTGACGGTATGGACCTATTTCAGGCACTCATCCGCGCTAGCGGGATTGTCGACGAAAAGCAGACTATCGTCAAGAAGAGCGATATTCTGGGTAATGCATTTGTCCTTATGTTGGCAGGACATGAGACCACGGCCAACTCGCTTCATTTCTCTTTGATCTATCTAGCCATGCATTGGTCCTCGCAAAAACGCCTACAGGACGATGTCAGCAAGATCATACAAGGACGACCGATCGAAGAGTGGAAGTACGAAGAGGATTTTCCAAAGCTGTTCCAATGTATGCCCGCAGCTGTCATGAACGAGACACTCCGGCTGCTCCAGCCCGTCATCAATATTCCGAAATCTACTGCCCCTGGACGTCCGCAACCCTTCACCATGAATGGCCAGCAGCATACGATGCCTGGAGGTGCTCATATCCTGCTCAGCTGCGCAGTCCACCGCAATCCCAAGTATTGGCCTGAGCCTTCGAACGAGAATGACAAGAAGGCCAATGTCAGAGACACTGACCGATTCCGTCCGGAACGCTGGCTTCTCGACAAGAAACCGAACGCAGACTTTGTCGAGATCGACTACGACGACGAAGAGCTTCGTGGTCCCTCCGGAGAAGACACTTCCTCGTCGCTTTTCAAGCCCGTCAAAGGCTCCTACATTCCGTTTAGCGATGGCTATCGATCCTGTATTGGACGCAGATTCGCTCAGGTGGAGCTTCTTGCCGCGTTTGCCGTCATCTTCTCGCAGTACAGTGTGGAGCTCGCGGTGGACGAGTTTGCTACCGACGATGAGGTTGCTAACATGGATGACGAGTCCAAGGAGAAGGTGTGGAGGAAGGCAGCGGACAAGACACAGCATCTTCTTCAAAACAAAACAGCGAGTATCATTACGCTGCAATTGAGAGGCGCTAAGATTCCTTTGCGATTGGTCAAGAGGGGTGAGGAGACTTTCAAGTTTGATCTTTGAAGCGAAGCATAGCATCCTTGAGATTGGATGTAGTTTATCGACGCGAGCAAAGCGTTGCACAGCATACCATTGATGCGTGTAAGGCACAATTGAAGTGGAACTCATGTGCTCACGATATATATATTTTTTGGAATCCATGCAGTTGTTTAATTTATACACGACATGACAAAGTACGGTACCCGACTATGCTGTTTTCATGATTCTGGTGATGTATAGATATCGGACCAGCAGTCCCCGCATACGGCACGGTACGCGGAGGTGCCACAATGGTGGGGCGACAACCCTCAAAGCCAAGATTAAGCTCACCACCGCCTCAGGGCAACGCATCCCTGGCCAGATAGTTTCTCTGACATTTCCAGTATCCTGAGCACAGTCTGAAGCTGTCGAGTAGTATTTTGTTTCTTATTCTGCAATCAAATTCGGCATTGATGAGGTGCTGAGCGTTCAAACAGACCCATTTCATGAAGTGACGAGGTCGAGTGCTATACGTTGCATCTTCGTGCATAATCTTGACCTGTGTTCACTTTTACCACGACTCCCGGACCTGCACAACATAATCTCCTGACGCTGATTTCTGTACGCCGCAATTATATCTACACGTCGCCAGCGTGATGCGGGTGCTTAATTCGCTGGTTCGCGCGCAGAGCCTTGCGCTGCTCGGTGCGCTCTGGCAAACTGGTGTACTCGCTGGTCCGAGTATCAATGTCGCTCTGCGAGCTTCGTTCGACTCTGCACCATACTTAGTAGAGCTACTGTATGTTGTTTTCGTATAATCAGCGGGTGAAAAAACGCTAATGTACCAACAGAGAAACCGCCGCCGAAGAAAACTCGACAGCATACTTCCCCATCCTCGATCGGATAGCTGACGGTCACTTTGACAAAGCAAAGACGGACCAGGAACTCTTTGAGTCTTTTGTAAAGCTACTTGAGACAGATGAACACATTACCGACCCCTCTACGCTTTCTTCCTTCCAGTTTGCGCTTTCTGTCCGCTCCGCCGCGCCGCGCATAGAAGCACACTATCAGTTCTATAATACATCCGTGGAGCCCTCGCTGGAGGGAGAACAGGGCGCGGATTGTGATACATGGGTAGCATTCGGAGGAAAGCAGTACTGCTCCTCGGGATTGAAAGAAAGTCATGGAAGCATTAAAGGAGAACGGTGAGACGCAACTATACTTGTTCAAATGCCGAGATGCTAATGGCTGTTTAGAACAAAAAAGTTACCTTTCGACCGTATCCTTGGAAACAGCTCGCATGCGCTCCCTTCTATTCTCTACGCCGATATCACATCACCGTCGTTCGCGAAATTCCACAAAGTCCTACGTACGACCGCTGCAGAGGGAAAGACATCCTATCGCGTTCGACACAAGCCTTCCACAAATTTGCCAAAGGCGCCTCTGGTTGTGAACGGATACGGTGTCAGCCTGCAATTGAAGAGGACCGACTATATCGTCATCGATGACCGACAGGCAGAGCAAGGCGAGAAGGCGGCGACGCAGAAATCTTTGGATACAGAGCTGCACGATGACGAAGATGTGTCTGATCTGAAGCCGCTTTCCAAGGATGATATCTCCGGGCTGAGTCTCAAGGCCGCGAGCTTTGTCAAGCAGAGCGAAAACCCAATGGACACGCTGCTACGGTTGATTCAGGATTTCCCCAAATACTCTTCCGCGATCGTGGCGAATAATGCATCTGAAGCATTCATCAAGGAGCAAGCGTGGAATCTTGAACAAATTCCTGGATACTTCTCTCAACCGGGAAGCCAGAGCTTCTTCATTAACGGAGTGCAAATACCGGCCAGAGATATCAACCCGTTTGCATTGCTGGAGCACCTACGCCAGGAGCGCTCCTTGATTGGTGGGCTACGCAGCCAGGGACTCTCGGGGCCTGAAGCTATCTCACTTCTTTCGCACTCGGCTATCACAGAGACTCAGTCGGAGGATGAACCGCAGCGTTATGACTTCCGTGATGAGATTGAGGGTGGCGATGTCATTGTGTGGTTGAATGATATTGAGAAAGACGAAAGATACGCGAATTGGCCCTCCACATTGCAAGCTGTAAGTATTGAGAAGTTCAAAATTAATCTTACAAAGTCTAATATTCGTCCAGCTGTTGCAGAGGACATATCCAGGCAGTCTGCCTAGTGTTCGACGTGACATACACAACGCTATCCTTCCCGTCGATCTAACTTCGGAGGATGATATTACCTCTATTGTGGAGACTGCCCTCAACATCATCGAACGCAACATCCCTCTTCGGTGGGGCTTTGTTCCTATCACTAGCACTGCGGGTGCAAAGGATCAAGCTAAAGTTGTCTATTATCTCCTGGACACGTATGGTTTGTCTTCCGTGACCAAATATCTTCAAGCTGTCGTTCAGTCGAAGACGTTCGATCTCCCCAGCAAGAAGGTTTTTGATGCAGTGGTCGAGGGTGCCGAGCTTCTCCCTGAGCGTGAAGCACTCGAACTCGCCGATGTACTCGCATCCGAGGATCGTGAAACCCGGATTGGTGGCGCGACTAAGTATCTGAACCGTCTTTCTGCGAATCAGCCTAGCGCTCCGTTCTTTATCAACGGAATTCCTATGCCAAAAGTTGGCAATTGGCTCGGGATGTTGAGTCAACGTGTCTCGATGGACCTTAGCCAGATTCAACGAGGTGTTTTTGAACGAGCCTTCGAAGAAGATACCTGGGTGCCGAAATTCTTTCTGTTCCAAGCTTTGCCGAAGCGCAATTCACTCATCATTCCCGAAGACGAAAAGAACGTCACTCTTGTCGATATGGCAGAGTTCGAAAGCGTGCATGGAGAGGCTTTCCACAAGATGCCATCCGTTAAAGTCGCGGAATCTGCGAGCCAAGCAGAATGGGTGCACGTCACTGTTGTCGCAGACTTTGACGATAAGAAGAGTGTTGAACTGCTTCGAGCTGTTGCGCTATATCGCGACGAGAACCCGAATGTTGAAGTCAAACTCATTCACAACCCACAGCCAGACGCTGCATATGCGGGCGTTTCTGAAGATCTCTTGGAAAAATGGGTCAAGTCCGGCCGTGCCATCAGTATTGAACTATTGATGGACGTTTTGAGCCCGCCGATCGTCATGACACCTAGCACGGCCAATGCGACAGCTTTCTGGAAAGCTGCCGAAGGGATCTACGAAGCTCTGGGTCTTCAACCCGGCCAGAGCGGATTGTTGGTCAACGGTCGCTTTGTGGGACCTCTCTCCGATAAAAGGCCCTTCAGTAAGGACGACGTGGAAATGCTGGTCACGTATGAGACGAACAAGCGTATCCAGCCGTTGGGTAAAGCTATCGAAGATTTGAAATTCGGCGAGAAGATCTCATCGCCTTTCAGTGCAGCCAAGATCCAGTCTCTGGTTGCACTCTCATCTGTTTCGGATGGACCCGAAGGCATTTATGAGTCTGCTTCGACGGTCAGAGTCAATTATTTCAATAAGTGGA
Organism: Periconia digitata; assembly: GCA_948474695.1. Classification (NCBI taxonomy): domain Eukaryota; kingdom Fungi; phylum Ascomycota; class Dothideomycetes; order Pleosporales; family Periconiaceae; genus Periconia; species Periconia digitata. Next base: position 2,448,849 of record CAOQHR010000005.1, on the reverse strand, counting down.
ATCAGAGTCACACCGTCATCACGAAAGGCGACCATGACCAGGCAACCTTTCAGATCGTCGCTTCGATCGATCCCGCCACGGAGCTTGCTCAAAGATGGGTGCCGATCTTGAAGACACTGTCAGACATGGCTGGCGTCCACCTCAAGCTGTTCCTCAACCCCAAGGAATCGCTCTCAGAATTGCCCGTAAAGCGTTTCTACCGCTACATCCTCGATTCCAAGCCTAGCTTTGCCAAGGATGGGTCTTTTCAAGATCTCCAAGCTCACTTTAATGGCATTCCCAAGGAGGCTCTGCTGAATCTGGCCATGGACGTTCCCCCAGCTTGGCTCGTGGCGCCTGAAGAGTCTATTCACGATCTGGACAACATAAAGCTGAGCTCTTTACCTGCTGGTGCGAACATTGACGCTATCTATGGGCTCGAAAGCATTCTCATCGAGGGCCACTCTCGTGATGTCACCAATGGAGGCCAACCGCCACGTGGTGCCGAAGTCGTGCTGGCTACCGAAAAGGACCCGCATCTTGCTGACACCATCATCATGGCCAATCTGGGGTATTTCCAGTTCAAAGCCAACCCAGGCTTCTACAACATACACCTGAAGAGTGGTCGTAGCCAAGAGGTCTTCACTCTTGAGAGTGCTGGACCCCTTGGTTGGGCTCCTGCGGCTGGCGATGAGACTAGTGAACTTGTTCTCATGTCTTTCCAGGGAACTACATTGTTTCCTCGTCTATCTCGTAATCCTGGCCAGGAGCTTACTGATGTTCTCGCCCCTGAAGAGTCTCTCGCCTCCGAATTGGCTGAAAAGGGCTCGCAGCAGGTCAACAAGCTGTTCAACAAGATGGGGTTGAACATCAACAGCGAAAAAGTGTTGAAGAAGGGAGCCTCTTTCTTTGCAGGCGGAAAATCCTCTACAGCCGCCAAACGTACGCAGGCCGACATCAACATCTTCTCGGTCGCCTCGGGACATCTGTACGAGCGAATGTTGAACATCATGATGCTTTCCGTCACCAAGCACACCAAGCATTCTGTCAAGTTTTGGTTCATAGAACAGTTCCTCTCGCCATCCTTCAAGTCCTTCCTGCCGCACATGGCCGCAGAATACGGATTCGACTACGAGATGGTCACATTCAAATGGCCACACTGGCTCCGCCAACAATCCGAAAAACAGCGTGAAATCTGGGGCTACAAAATCCTCTTCCTAGACGTCCTCTTCCCCCTCGATCTCGACAAAGTCATCTTCGTAGACGCCGACCAAATCGTGCGCACCGACATGTACGAACTCGTGCAATTTGACCTCCAAGGCGCACCCTACGGCTTCACCCCCATGTGCGATTCCCGCACCTCGATGGAAGGCTTCCGCTTCTGGAAAACAGGCTACTGGGCCAACTTCCTCCGCGGCCGCCCCTACCACATCTCCGCCCTCTATGTAGTAGACCTCCAACGTTTCCGTGCCCTCGCCGCAGGCGACCGTCTCCGCCAACAATACCACTCCCTTTCTGCCGATCCAAACTCCCTCTCAAACCTCGACCAAGATCTGCCCAACAATATGCAGTTCAATCTCGAGATCAAGAGTCTGCCGCAGGAATGGCTGTGGTGCGAAACTTGGTGTTCCGACGAGAGTTTGAAAGACGCAAAGACTATCGATCTTTGCAATAATCCCCAGACCAAGGAACCGAAGCTCGATCGTGCGCGCAGACAGGTCCCTGAGTGGAATGTGTATGATGAGGAGATTGGGGCGCTTGCCAAGCGGGTTCGAGGCGAGCAGGGGAAAATCGAGCAGGTTGTTGATATTCAAGAGTTGGAGCAGATCAAGGAGAGGGAGAAGAAGGAGGCTGAGGCGAAGAAGGAGGAAGAGGGAGAAAGGCCTAGAGATGAGCTGTAGATTTCTGTTACAACGCGTGTGTGGATAGGTTTTTCGAGCTTTGGGAAATGCTTGTGACGGGGAACATTGGTTGGTGGGGTGGCCATGTATATGTTGGGGAAAGCACGAGAGATGATTGAGCGGGACGGCGTTTGATGTTTGATATACTATACACAAATCTTTTTTTTCCCTACATCCTATGTCTATTCCCTCATTGCTTGCGTGTGAAAAGGGCGTTATTCATGTATACCACGCTCTATCTACACATCAGCAAGCGTGCAGATTGTCTCTTCAAGCGCGATACACGCCGAGACAAAATACCTATCTAATTGACTCCATATCAGCATCTACTTGCTCATTATTTAGCTATCTATCACCACACACACCAGTTATCTCTGAAACTCCACTTCTCCTCTCCCTGCACGCTTTCATGGTCTCCACTCACTCTCCACTCTTCAGCACGAACGAGCCGCGGCCAGCCGATGACGCATTCCGACAGGAGCTCCGAAATCGCGGGGCATCTCATCAGCAACCCCACTCTTCGACCTACCTGCTCTCCCCCCATTGATTCGATTAATTGGAGAATAGACAAACCAGCTAGTGCGAGTATATATATAATAATGATCACGTAACTGACTGGATTCCGTTTCGTGGATCGTCAATTTGTCATCATCATCATTATTGTTGGTCGTTCTACACACTACGAGTTGCGAAGGCTGGGATTGTGTGGTTCTTTTCCGACGGTTATCATTGACGAAGAGTTCTTTTGCGACTACTGGGAAGAAGAAGAGTGTTTGGACGAACGGATAATTGAACGCGACGACGACTTGGAAAGAGATCTGATTACCAGCGGTTGTGCGTGTTTGGTGTTGAGTACTTGGAAGCTTTTCTGTAGTTGCTGCAGAAGGATAACTACTTGAACCTACGACCTACTACACAACTCACACCCACACACACTCGAACGCGCACATATCCAACGTATCCAACACCATGGGTTCAACAGATATAAGTTCGCGGGGCATCCGCATCGCAATAGACGTACGTCCCTCTTCCACGTCCACCAACACCTAATACCTCGAAGCTAACAATCCCCAGAGAGGCGGCACATTCACCGACTGCGTAGGCAACCCCGGCACAGGCAGAATGTCCGACGACGTCGTGATAAAACTCCTCTCGGTCGATCCCTCAAACTACTCGGACGCCCCCCTCGAAGGCATCCGCCGCCTACTCTCGAAATTCACAAATACCGATATCCCCCGTGGCGCACCCCTCGATACCTCGAAAATCGAGTCTATACGTATGGGAACTACCGTCGCTACCAATGCGCTTCTGGAACGCAAGGGCGAGGATATTGCTATGGTGGTTACCAAGGGGTTTAAAGACTGCCTGGCGATTGGGAATCAGAGCCGGCCTAACATTTTCGCGCTGGATATTCAGAAGCCAGAAGTTCTGTATAAGAAGGTTGTCGAGGTTGAAGAAAGAGTTACATTGGAGGACTACGCCGAGGATCCGACGCGTAAAGTCACGGATGCGAAGGCGATTGAGGAAGTCGGCGACAGCGAAGAACTGGTGAAGGGGTTGTCTGGAGAAACGGTGCGGATACTACGGCGACCGCGCGAAGAAGAGATCAGGCGGCAGCTGCAAGAGGTGTATGATGAGGGGCTGAGGAGTATCGCTGTTTGCTTGATGCATGGGTATACGTATCCGAAGCATGAAGCTTTGGTTGGGAAGATCGCCAAGGAGATTGGGTTTGAGCATGTCAGCTTGAGCCATGAGCTCATGCCTATGATTAAGTTGGTTCCAAGGGCTACTTCTGCTTGCGCCGACGCGTATTTGACGCCTGCGATACGGAAGTATATTGATGGGTTTTCCAAGGGCTTTGAGGGAGGTCTGGGTTCCAAGAGCGTGAAGAGGGAGGCGGGTTCTAAAGGTGCACGGTGCGAGTTCATGCAATCTGATGGTGGATTGGTTGATGTGGATTTGTTCTCAGGTCTCAAGGCTATACTGTCGGGGCCAGCGGGTGGAGTTGTTGGATATGCTCTGACTTCGTATGATCCGCAAACCAAGATCCCTGTCATTGGCTTCGACATGGGCGGCACGAGTACAGATGTGAGTAGGTATGGTGCAGGGAGGTACGATCACGTCTTCGAAACTACGACTGCTGGCGTGACTATCCAGTCGCCTCAGCTCGACATCAACACAGTCGCTGCAGGAGGCGGTTCCCGTCTCTTCTGGAAGAATGGCTTGTTCGTTGTCGGACCAGAATCAGCGAGTGCACACCCTGGTCCTGCCTGCTACCGTAAAGGCGGGCCATTGACCATCACCGATGCGAATTTATTCCTGGGACGACTACTCCCCGACTTTTTCCCAAAAATCTTCGGCAAAAACGAAGATGAGGGACTGGACGCAGATGCCAGCGAAAAGCTGTTCAAGGAGCTCGCAGAGCAGATTAATAAAGAGGTCGCAGGCGACAACAAAGAAAAGGAAATGACACTGGACGAGATCGCGCACGGTTTCATCAAGATTGCGAATGAGACTATGACGCGACCGATTCGAAGCTTGACCGAGGCTCGTGGGCACGACACCTCGAAACATAGACTGGCTACCTTTGGTGGCGCTGGCGGGCAGCATGCTGTGGCGATTGCGGAAGCCCTGGGCATTTCGCAGATTCTCGTGCACCGATACTCATCAGTGCTATCCGCTTACGGGATGGCTCTTGCAGACGTTGTCGATGAGAGGCAGGAGCCGGAATCAAAAGTATGGTCAGACGAAAAAGAAACTCGGGAATATCTGCAGCAGAAGATGAGCGAGCTGAGAAAGAAGTCAACAGCGACGCTCGCTGATCAAGGGTTCGGCGAAGACCAAATTCACTTTGAAGAATATTTGAATCTGAGATATCGCGGGACCGAGTCTGCTCTCATGATCGTCAAGCCGACCAAGGAAGAAGCAGATCAAGAGTATGGGGGAGATGAGTGGGCTTTCGGGAAGGCTTTCGTGAAGCAGCATGAACAAGAGTTTGGCTTTACTCTCCCCGACCGTGATATCATTGTCGATGACGTCCGAGCCCGCGGTATTGGGAAGACTTTTGAAGGGCTGGAGAAGACGGTCGATCAGCAACTCAAGGAGATACAGCCCAAAGATCTAAGCAAAGGCGACAAAGTCTATGGAACACGTAATGTGTTCTTCGAGGGCGGGCGGCAAGAGACGGCGATATACAAACTAGAAGATCTCTCTACAGGGGATCGGATCAGGGGTCCCGCCATCATTGCGGATGGTACGCAAACCATTGTTGTCACCCCCGGAGCTTCCGCGCTGCTCATCGAGACCCACGTTGTGATCAATATTGGCGAGAGTGATGGCCAAGATAAGCAGATTGGCACAAAGGAAGTAGATCCTATCCTGCTATCGATCTTTGCGCATCGCTTCATGGCCATAGCAGAGCAGATGGGACGGGCTTTGCAAAAGACAAGTGTATCTACGAATGTCAAGGAGCGCCTAGATTACTCTTGCGCCTTGTTCGACGCCGAGGGTGGTCTTGTTGCAAACGGTAATTATCACACATTATTCATTGTAAGATACACATAAGCTAACATGCCTAGCACCCCATCTCCCGGTTCATCTTGGAAGCATGTCTACTTGCGTGCGCAAACAAGCTTCCATCTGGAAAGGCAAGCTCAAGAAGGGCGATGTTCTCGTTTCCAATCACCCGATGTTTGGTGGCACTCATCTTCCAGACATCACTACCATCACACCGGCTTTTAGTGGCGACAAGATCATATTCTACGTTGCATCCCGCGCCCATCATGCTGATATCGGTGGTATTCTACCAGGCAGCATGCCCCCGCATTCACGCGAGCTGTTCCAAGAGGGCGCCGCTATCAAGTCGGAGAAGTTGGTTTCTGAAGGTCATTTCAACGAGAAACGAATCACTGAACTGCTTTACGACGAACCTGGACAGTACCCTGGATGCTCGGGAACGCGCTGCCTCTCCGACAACATCAACGATCTCAAAGCGCAAATCGCGGCCAACCAAAAGGGCATCAACCTCATCTCCACCCTCATGTCCGACTACGGCGAGGAAGTAGTAACCTTCTACATGCACAACATCCAATCCAACGCCGAAGCCTCGGTCCGCAACCTCCTCAAAGACGTGCACAAGCGCTTCGAAGGCCAAGACCTCTCAGCAGTCGAATACATGGACGACGGCTCCCCAATCCGGCTCAAAGTAACAATCGACCCGGAAAAGGGCGAAGCAATCTTCGACTTCAGCGGCACAGGCCCAGAAGTCTACGGCAACATCAACGCCCCCGAAGCGGTGACGTACTCGGCCATCATCTACTGCCTCCGCTGCCTCATCAGCGAAGACATACCTTTAAACCAAGGCTGCCTGAAACCAATCCACGTCCTCATCCCCAAGAAATCGTTCCTGTCGCCCTCGCACAACGCCGCCGTCGTCGGCGGCAACGTCCTCACCTCCCAGCGCGTCACCGACGTCGTCCTCAAAGCCTTCAAAGCCTGCGCCGCCTCCCAAGGCGACACAAACAACCTCACCTTCGGCTTCGGCGGCTCCTACTCCTCCTCCTCTTCCTCTTCCCCGCGCACAGAAACAAAAGGCTTCGGCTACTACGAAACCATCGCCGGCGGCTCCGGCGCGGGGCCATCCTGGCACGGCACCTCGGGCGTCCACACCCACATGACCAACACGCGCATCACCGACTCGGAAGTCTTCGAGCGCCGGTACCCCGTGATCCTGCGCGACTTCTCGCTGCGCGAGGGTTCCGCGGGGAAGGGCATGCACGACGGCGGGGAAGGCGTGGTCCGCGACATCGAGTTCCGCATCCCCGTCCAAGTCAGCATCTTGAGCGAGCGAAGGGTGTATCATCCGTATGGCATGAATGGCGGTGGCGACGCCGCTTGCGGGGTTAATATGTGGGCGAGGAAAGTCTCTACTTCTTCTTCCTCTTCTTCTCTGCCTTCTGAGGAGACTCGGAGTTCAGACAAAGGAGAAGAAGATGAGACTGAAGAATACCGCTTCATCAACCTCGGCGCCAAAAATACGGCAAGCATGCAGCCCGGCGAACGCATCATCATCTACACGCCCGGCGGCGGCGGGTGGGGTGCCCCGGGCGAAGAGAGCACGGCGTTGGAGAAGAAGAAGGTTGATCCGAGGGTTGGGTGGAGGATGGGCAGCGTGGCGGAGAGGATGGCTACTGCAGAGGCTAGTGCGTAAGGGGCGAACTCGTGTATTTTTCCCTTCTTGTTCGTTCATTTCTTCCGTTTTTAAATGCTCATCTGTGGGTGTCGGGGTAGAATGTGTATAGAGAGAGAGTTGTGGTGGGAGGAGTGGTGGGTTGGGAAGAGCAAGATGGGTGTATATACTTGTATGTAGATGAATGAATAGATTCATGAAAAGAAAAAGGATTTTTTTTTTTTTTTTTTTTTTTTTTTGAGATGGAGTTAAGGTGATCCTACACACAGCGATGAGTGACAACAATAAATAAACCAAAATAACAGGCGATAACCAAAAAGACAAAGAAAAAGTATAATTCGAAAAGAACAGAAAGAAAGAAAAATCACAACGAACCACCTGCCTTGATCTCTTAGCTTCTCCATTGTTTCTTGTTTTTTTGCAAAGTTTTTTCATGTGTAAAGCAATTTTATATCAAGTAGTAACCGCAAGAAACTAACTCATCACTCCATGACGAGGAAGAAAAAGAAGTAACTACACAAACAACCCAACCCACTCCAGAAACCAACAACCAAGAATAAAACACTGACAATCCTTCCGCATCCAACACGACAAAAAAAAAAAACCCCCCCCACTCCCCTCCCCTCTCCGGATATCCCCCCTTCTCTCCCCCAAGGAAGGAACAAAAAAAAGAATCAATAAGCATCTTTATCCCCCCTATGCCGATGAATATGCACCAGCCTAACCATAGCCTTCCTCGCCTCCCTCTCACAGCAGCCCTCAACCCCCCTAGCGATCCTCTCCGCGACCGAAACGCTGCGATGCGTGCCGATCTGGCAACAGACGCTAATCGCGACATCGAAGCCATCCTTGCGATCCCGGGCGCGCAAAAAGGTCATAATGTCCTCGACCCCGACCATGACGGCGCCGCGGGCGAGCGGGTCGCGCATGACAATGTCCTGGATGGCCGGCGATATGCCCGAGTAGAGCTTGCACATGTCTTCGGGGGGTGGCGTGAAGGTCTGCGCCGCGATGTTGTACAGGTGCGTTGTCCCCGGGGGAAGGTATTTTGCGAGGATCTGCTTGACGTCGGATGGGTTGGGGGCGTAGTGGAGGCCGTAGGTGATAATGTGGACCGAGGGCATCGAGGATGGGGTATTTGGCGTCGTTGGGCGGTGCGGGGCTGAGTGTGAGGTGCTGAGGGTGTTTGCGGATTCTGGCTTGGGGTGTCTGTGGCGGTTGTGGTTGTGGGAGCGATGATGGTGGTGGTGATGCTCGGATTCATCGGATCGTGTGCGTCGTGGACCACTGGGCCGTTTTGTGTTTTCTCGTCGCCGCTCTTCTTTGTCGGGCTGTGAGGATCCCCAGGTACTGTATGATCTGGCTATCGCCTCTGAGTAATAGCTGGGTGGTATGAAGAAGGCTGATCCCATGGTGTTTTGTTTCACAGGTGATTTGCAAATTGAGATTAAAGGTGGGCGGAGATGCTAGGCAATGTAGGAAGAAGTGGGATTCGGTCAAACTAAGGATGTTGAGATTGTAGAAAGACAGCATGAAGTATGACCGTGTGCGGTGACTACTTAAGTAGTCATATCAACCCCGGAAGGCAGTCGGTAGGTTATGCTTGCCAGTCTTCGTGAGTCAATCAACCAAAATAGTAATGTTGTACAATGCTTATGGAGTACGTCATGTTAGTAACTTACGGAAGAGAGCACGTTTTTCGGTGTGCGTACCGCGCCTGCCTTGAGTTAATCACGAAGAAGATATGTGAAAGATGCAAACAGATAGTCAAAAGGTGTCACTGAGTTGCAGTGTCTGTAGTACTGTGTTGTGCAACATCTCATTGATCACCATGGGCTCAAAATATCAGCAAGTAACAAATCCAGATCGACCAAAAGGGGCACATGCGCGGACAGACAAAGTAAGACGAGTGTGCATGATCAAAAGTGGTTTCATTTCGCATTTTGTGGACATGGAGTATATCTCCCTTTTCATGCCCCCGCTACATCGCTTTAATACTACTCATCCCCCCGATACCATGGTACTCACAGATCTACCTCGTGCTAACAAAAGTATGCGCTAAATCAACTTAATGGCTGGATATTAAAAGAGTCAGAAAACCTTGTGTGATCAAAGAATTCTCAGCCAACAAGCCTCAACCCACTCGCCGGGGCACCAATTTGACAGACCTCGCAGATCTTGCATACAGTGCCCTTGTATTTGGCGTGGTATTTTGAGCCGTCGTAGGGACACGCGGCAGATGGATTGCCTTGGTAGATGGGTGTGTAAGATGCCGCACAGATCTCGAAGTCGGCAAATTGATCAAAATCAATCTCGATGGCGTCGGCAGGGTTCCGCTCTGCGACCGTCTTCACTCTCTTCGCTGCTTCCTTCAGCTTAGCATTACCCGTTCGATCCAACAGAGCGTTGGCGAAATTAAGCGCGGTGTTGAGTTGCTTATTCTTGTTGGCGAAGTTCATGGCAGCTGAAAGGGGTAAGGATCTGTGTGCACCCTCGAGCTCAGGGACAGTGAAGTATGCGGACAGTTCAAGCGCACGCTTGCGGGTATCTTCTGGAAGGTGAGAGATATCTGCGGCTGCAGCACCCTGAACGAGAGCGCGTCGGGACAGCTCGATAGACATGGCGAGAGTGTATTGAGCTGCAGTGCTGATGGCCTTTCTCGCCTAAATTGCAGTGTTAGTACCTATCATTCGACCCTGGTAAGTAAATGAAACATACCTCTGAAAGCTCCGCTTGTGATGAGACAACGTTGATGATCAATGAGTGGAGCAGTTTTTTGAACAAGTTCACACCCTCTTCCAATTGATTCTTTACCATGGAAGACTTGCCCGCTTGGAGATAGCTGGATAGAATGGACTGCAGGTCCTGTGGGATGATTGGTAGAATCTTGCGAGAATCCGTCTCGTTGACAGTTCTCCGTACGTAGTTGACGAGTGACGGCATGTTTGGAGTAGCAGGCAGGAAGGTCCTTGAAGCCTGGTATATCTCCTCAAAACGTCCCTCGAGCGGTGCAAAATTGACAGCACCTATTTGGCGGTTCAAAAGTTGCATGGCTGTCTCGAATGAACCCGCAGCAATGTGGTCTGCCGCCAAAGGAGAGTTTCGGGCCCACAGATCTGCCTCGCTGCTACCAGCACCGGCTTCCGCACCTTCGACCTCGACAAAGTCATCTTCGGCTTCAGCTTCCCCATCATCACCCATGTCCCATCCACCAACGTCGTCTTCCTCTTCCCCACCTAGTTCATCGACAACGGCAGCAGGCGCTTCTTCGCCCAAGAGGTCTTCGTCACCATAACCGTTGGCAGCTGGCTCATCGATACCTGCGCCATCACTTTCGCCCAATAATGCCTTTTCAAAGACAGTGGAGGATGCTGCTCGCGTAGGCCAATTCGCCTTGTGGGTGGGAACGATAGGTCGAGGAGGCAGAAGAGCAGCGCCTACAGACGGCATGTTGATCTGATCCTCGGTGAGGCCGCTTGCTTCGAGGATAGATTCGGCCTGGTCGTCTAAACCGTGAGCCTTGGCCGTGGCGTAGGCCAGAGGGTAAAGGTCGATTTCCTGGAACATCTCGATACGGTTCTGCACATCGCCCAGATAGAGCGAATTCTGGAAGCGGGCAGTGACATCTCCACGGTGTTCAGCAATCTTGGCCATACGCTTCAACTTCTCTTGATCTCCTGTTGACAGATACAAGAAGGAAAGCTTGTCGAAGTTTCGCAACTTCTGGTAGGTCATCTCCACCACTTGGTGATTGCCGTGCGCAAGGGCCTCGGAGCTCAAACGCTGCCAAAGTTTGGGTCGGTCGAGCTGTCTAGCCATCTCAACGGCCACATCAAGGTTACCACATTCAATAGCAAGTTCGAAGCGAGTTTGAGGGTCTTGCACGAATTGGAGAGCAATTTCTGGGTAGCCCTTCTTCTGAAGGTAAGAAATGATGCTTTGTCCAACAAGACTTGAGTTTTTGATGATGTTCAACATCTCGTCGTAGTTGCGCTTTACCAACGCCAGCTTGAAACGGTACTCGGTGGGGTCGATCTGTAGAATTTTGGGCTTTGCTGCGCGATCCAAGCAATACACGTTTCGGCCCTTGACCTTGACCAAGTACACGGTGTGTTCCAAAGTCCGGACAATTCCGTTGTCACCATTCATGAGACTGTACTTGATGTGATTGAGAGTGGAGTAAAGAAGAACACCGGCGTCGTCCCACGTCGCGCTCTTGATGCGGATTGTCTCGTGTAGAGTACTGATTTGATCGAGATTCTTGTTAACAATAGTGACGTTGTGTTTGCTTAGAAGAGCAGCATGGAGACCATCAGAGGACCACACGACGTATTTGACTCCATTGACAGCGAGTTCAGCGAGATTTTTCTTCGCTTGGATATCGTAGAGAACAACGCTGGTGGGTGTGATCAGCAGGAGATTTCCAGTGCCGCCAAAGTAGATGTCTGTGGTTCCGTGAGGGGGTTTGATGGTCTTCGTCGTTGAGTTGTTAAGGTCTTTGATGTCGATTTGCTGGTTTGATGAACTGAAAACTGCGAAGCGATTGCGTGCAACAAACACCGCAGAGTTTCCGGAGCCACGCTTAGTATCTGTAGGTTCCACCGCACCCGTAGCATCCCGAGGAAGGCTGATAAGTTCGTACGTGCCGCCATCAGCAGGTGAAATGACCAGGATAGATCGCTCTGCGGGGTTGTAAGAAAGAGTACGTGGAGGCATCCATGCGCTTCCAAGCTTCTTTAGCGACAACATTGAGGGAGACTCAATGTTCTTCTGGAAATCATATGATCGAACGTGCTTCTCCTTGGTGATGTAGAAAAGGTTGTTTTGGTAAACGGCAGATGCGGGGCGTTCGCGTTCCAGCTTGAAGACCATGACTCCATTGTCGTGACCAGCAGCAAACAAGTTGATTTCTGGGTGGGCAGCGATGACCCAGAATCGATCGTTCTCGCGCTTGAAAGATTGTACCGAAGTCCTCCGATTAAGATCCCACACGCGAATGGTCTTATCTTCGCCCACTGAGAGTATCAAGTCTTGATGGGGATGGAAAAGACAAGCTGACGCATTCTGGAAATGCCCTCGGCATGTATCAACCTCCCACGCTTTAGTCTCAGACATTCTCCAAAGCTTCACTAAACGATCGTCACCAGCGGAAACGATCAATGGAAGCGTAGGGTGGAAGGCGACCCAATTGACACCCCGATCGTGGCCCTCGAGAACGAACTTGACCACTGCATCTGTGTTTCCAAACATGTCTGCCTGATTCTGGTTGGAACGCGCAACCTGGTCTTCGAACGACATCGAGGTCGGCGCAGAGTGCTTCTTCCTGAGTCCCGATATATCCCAAACGCGGACCGATTGATCGAGCGAGGCAGAAACGACGAGGTCTTCTTTGGGGTGGAATTGTGCGCACATTGTGTAATGGTTGTGGCCGGTCATGGTGCATACTTGGTATGGTTAGAGACGGTGGTGGTGGAACGCGAGGCTCAAACTTACTTAGGGATCCTACACATGTTAGTAACAGTCTGAAATGGTAGTTGCACAGATGACTTACTGTTTTGCCAGTTCCAGATACGAATGGTCTCTGTAAAAATGTTCATCAGCACTGCATGTTGTAGCTAGTTTAGCGCCAGCTTACGGTCATCGGAGCTGCTCAATATCCATGGCAGCTCGTGGTGGAAGAAGACGGTACGGACATAGTCCAAATGGCCATTCAGGGTGAAAAGGCACCGGCGCGTCTGATACGACCAGACCTTGATCTTGTAATCGTCACCGCCGGAGACGAACCTGGCGAGTCTCAGTATGTATATCCAGCTGCGCCATAGCCTCCCGCGAGGGGTTATAGAAGTCATGCTCACAGAGGTTGTGTCTTGTGGAAATCTACGCCACGAACCGGACCATCGTGTTCTTCGAAGCGATCAATCAAAGTGCCCATGCGGTAGTCCCACAGTTGGATTGTAGAGGAATGCAGCGAGACGAGGATCCATGGCCTGAAGCGGTCAGCATCGAGGTTGTTAAACAATCGAATGGGCAGCGCGAGTTTACCTCTTTGGGTGAAAAGCGATACCCTTTGCTCTCGAGGACTTTGATTCGAACTGTAGCACAGTCAGTGGACGATGTGCGTGGAGCCATGTTGCGGGGAGCTCTGTCTACCTTGGTCAACATGTTCGGGGATGTCGACGACATGGTGAAGAAGGGAGAAGCCGCAGCCCCCGTTGGCGCGCGGAAATGGTCAATCGGTAGCGTCAATCAAGACGACTCGGGAGGAGTGCAAGAATTGGGGGGTTCGAGGGCGGGGTGGGGGAGGGATGCGAATGGTGATGTTGCTGCCTCTTGAGCTGCTGCTACGGCCAAATGTAATGTTCAATGTGGCATCGACGGAGATCAGGCCTGGCCAAGACGCCTACCCAATGCATGCTAGCGCGCGAGGGTTCACCCTTCCTCCCCCGCCATCATCACGTGCGCGCGCCCGCTCCCGTGCAGAGACGCAACCTGCCCGCCTGCAGATTGATGACGCCCATTGTCGCCGCTGGGGGATTCTATGGGCCGTCATTCATGTGTACAAACGTACAGGTGTTTGTTTTTGCGCAGATGGGGCCAATGTCGGGTGCCAATGCCTCGATTCCCGAATGTGGTGGGAAGCCGCGAGATGTTTGGGTATAAATCTCGAAACGCCATCTCATAGGTAGTTTGGATATAATATGTACCATCTCCATCTCGTCTGGTGGTAGTCAGGCAGGCAGGCAGGGCAGACGACGACACCACCGTGGTTCTGATCTATTCTCGTCCCCCAACAGAGCCGCACAAGAGTCCGACTCCACACTTTCCCATCGCCTACCCCAACCCCAACCACGCACATAGACACTCTGCGTGGGCGGTCGGTGTAGGTACTGCTCTGACGACACTCGTACACTCCGACTCACACACGCATATAGCGACATCAGCCAGTAGCAGCCGTTTGCCTGCTGCCCACAAAACCCACGGCTACCCAAGGCGTGCCAGCGATTCCTCATCCCCCCCAGCAGCCCTGCGCGCCGCAATATTGTGCCGGACGGCCATTGGACAGCACCGTTGTGCGCCGACGCAAGGTGAGACTTGGACAATCTGCATTGCACGCTGGCAGACAGCGGCCGCTAATCGCTGGCCACCACGGCATCCAGTCTGACCAGGGAACAAAAATCTGCAAATTGACCCGCTCTCTCTGTGCCCGCCAACTCACCCAGCAGCTCGCCATTGCCTCGTACTGCCTCATCGCAGCTGAATATCTATCTGGCTGTCTTCCCGCTCTTCCCCAGCTCCAGTCCCTAGGGAACTCTGCAGGCCCGCCTCTTCTGCCCTTTCTTCTCCCCTTCTCCTCTCGTCGAGTTGATCTTCAACCCCTCCATCTGGCCACCCCCCCCTCGACGCACTGCGACCGTATTCAACGCATTCTGTGGCTAATCTGGTCCCCCCCGACCTGCAATTCCTGCATTGCTGCCTGTGCCCGTCTGCTTCGACTCCCACTGTACGCACGATAAGCCAAGCGTTGCAGGGTCTGTCCTGTCAAAACTACCCACCCTCCCAGTGGCCCTTCAGCACCCGCAATCAAACTCCCCCCTCAAGTCCAGATTACCTGTAGAAAATGATATTGTCCGCAAAACTCTCGCCTCATTTATCATCGCACATCAGACCTCTTCGTCGGACATTGATTCCTTGATTCCACTCCATCTTGGGCGCACCACCCAATCCCTCGTCAGCGCCCGGCTCCGTACATATATACCAAATACCCGCCAGCTTCGCTGTGCCTTTTATTTCCGGGGGACTTCCACCACAACCCGCCACACTTGTCCTTCGCCATGGAGACGACGACCGAACGTCTTCCAGCCTACGCCTTCCCGGATGGCCACCCAACCTCACCACCCATGACCCCCGGCACACGTCTACACACCCAGTCCCGATATCCTCCGCAGACAAGTCAGACCTCTCCGATATATAGGAAATTGTCAATCGCACAATTGGCACAGTCGCCCCCGTTGGAATTCATCGTGCCCATTGGGAATGGTCCAGGATTCAACTTCACCCGCCTGCAATCCAGAGGAGCATCCTCACGCCCGTCCACCGCCTGCGCAACCACGCCCCGAGACTCCGAGGACGATGCCTCCTCCTCTAGCTCCGAGGAAGACAGCAACCATCCGCACGCCACCCACAACCACCGACTTCACGATAGCCACCAACAACAATCAAACTCGTCCCGCCGCATCGACGAAGCCGATGTCTCCTTCATCCTAGAAGAGCTAAACAGCAGCGACGCCGGCTACGCCAGTGACGTCGAAGTTGTGCACCCGGACCACTTCTCAGACGCCAAATCCGACCGCAGCGAAAGCATTCTCTCCAAATTCAAAGAAATGCAAGTCCTGGAAGACTCCTCAGACGAAGAAGAGCGTGAGCGCATCTACCGCCGCAAGAAAAAGCGCTGGAGCGCTGGAATCTTCAAACGCTCGCACTCCCAGTCCATCGAAGGCGACTCTAGCTACTCCGATAACGATCCCCTCGATGACGTCGACTCGACTGCTCGTCGACTGAGGCGAAGAGTCCGTGGACCCACTGATCGGAGACAGTCGCTGGTTTTTGAAGATCGGGGCTTTGCGAACTCGAATAACATCGCCGAGGTCGAGGAGCCTGTTGAAGGCTACATCTTGCATTCCAAAGGCCCGCCGTCGATTCCGTCTGATGACGCTTTCACGTTGGACGAGTTGCCGTTTTGGGAGGTCGAGGAGACGGATAGTGTGGGGGCTGAGGAGACTATGGACGTCGAGTATGAGTCTTCTTGATCTGTCTTCCTCTCCCTCCGCCTCCTCTTCTTAGAAGTCAAGGTTGAATACTGGGGACGAGTATCATCGTTTTTGCGTTCTTGCTTTTATTTTGGGCTCTCACGATCGAAACGAGGATACGATTTGAATGATTCTTTGATGATAATGCTCGTTTACGCTGTTCTTGCTATCCGTTGTTTTTTTGGTCTTCCATGCCTGCACATGCTGGAATTCATCATACCAATATCACTATGCTAGCGAACCCCCCCTTTTTACGTATCTATTGCTTTTTCTCTTTTCTTTCCTCGAAATGAGCATCATCAAGACATTGAATGTGCATAGACATGAACCTTTTTTTGGAATCACACAAAGCAAATGACATCAATGAACAACAGATTTATCCTTTCTCGGTTTTCTTTCTCGTCATCGTCCAGTTTTCTATGGAGAGTTCTTGTGATTGTGCGGTATGCTCTCCACATACACATGCCGTTGATTTGAACATGTTGTTCATTGCATGGATGGATGCGAGGCTTGCTGATGAGGGGGCTTGCACACTCTATCCACGTATCTTGTATTAGAAAGGTAGATGTTTTTTTTTCTTTTTTTGGTTGCAAAAGTTCAGTGGGGAAGTAGTAGGACGATAGATACCCATGCATGCATGCTATACAGCTAGCCACTCCCTTGCAGGACACCAAAAGCATCTCATCAAACAACCCCCAACTCCCCTCCTCTCTCTTAAAAAAAAGCCAAACACGAAAAAAAAAAATATTCCAATTCATCCCTAACACACACACATCAATCTACATCCTCACCCAACGCTCAACTTCCCCAACGCCTCAGCCCCACCTTCAACACCGACATCCACCTCCCTCTTCCCCTCGCCTTCAACATGTCCATCAGCCTTGACCTCTACATTATTCTTCTTCGCAGCGGAAGCAGCAGCTCCTCCGCCGGGGTATCCGGTCCCTTTGTCCTTCTTCTTCTTTTCTTTTTTGGGTGGGGCGGGCGGTGGGGGGTATGCTTTGAGTTGGATGTCTTTCCAGGTTTCGTTTTGTTGGAACTCGGATTGGACAGGGGCGAGGAGGGCGATGAGGGCGTCTGTAACGGCGGGTTTGAGGATTTGTGGGGAGAGCTGTGTGGGTGTTAGTATATAGCCGAGTTCTTTTTTAGTTTTTTTTTAGTTTGGGAAGGGGAGGGGATGAAGAGGGGAGAGGGGTTGTTTGATAAGGATGTGAAGGAGCGAGAAGTGGGAATGGAGGGGAAAGGAGGGGAACTTACAACGTCGTTCTTGTAGTCGTCGTGCATCTGCTTGATATCAGTGTACACGAGCGGTTCCCCCTCGCGCCTCTCGACGACGAATTTCGGGGTCCCGAAGCGGAGTTCGCCGGCGGGGAGAAGCACGTATTCGACGAAACTCAGGACGCCGTTGTCCTCGACTTGTTTTGGCGGGGCGAAGGCTTTTTTGAGTTTCTTCTTGATGACGTCCGGGGTGTCTAGGACGTCGATTTTGGAGTCTGGGTCGCTGGCGCTCATTTTGCCACCCTGGAGGCCTGGGACCATGGGGTTCATTAGGTGAGCGCGTTCTTTGTATCCGATTTTGGGGAGGACGTCCTTTGCGAGGGCGAAGATCTTGCGTTGGTCGACGCCGCCAAATTGGACGTCGACGTCGAGGTACTGCTCGTCGAGGGCTTGCATTAGCGGGTAGAGGAGGCCGCTCAAGGGCGCGTTCTCGGTTTGCTTGACGACTTCTGCGCCCGCCTTCTTTGCGTCGTGCTCGCTGGTGATGCTGGCTAGTCTGAGGACGTCCATCATGTATTCCGGTGTCAGCTCGAACTTAGAGCCAAGAACGAATTCGAGTTTGTTGATGGGCACATTGCAAGCTTTGAGTAGTGAGGTAATGACGAAGCGGTAGTACTGGGCACGGTACTTGACAAGTTCGATTGGGGCCTTCAGGTTGTCGAGGAAGCCGTGGATGTCGGCAAGGAGGATCTTGACATGGCATCCTGCGCGAAGGAATTGGGCGATCTTGAGAATCGGAACGAACTGAACGACGTTAGTTAGCGCTTTAGTGCCCAATGTGCCAGTCTACTCGAGGTTGCTCGATGCAATGTATAATATACGTACGTATCCACAATGCGGCCTTCCCGTCGTCGCGGTTCCCCAGTAGATCTTTAGGCTGTTTCCCTTGTCCAAGACCGACTCCATGATTTCCGGGTTCAACACCTCTTTCAAGTTCACCTTGATCAGACTCATCTGCTCTTCACGCGACAACGGTTTGTCGTCTGTGCTGCTCGCGCCCTCTGACTGCTTCTTCTGTAATCTGTCCTTTGCATCTCTCAATTGCGCCTGAAGTTCCGCAATGTTCTTTTCTAGAACTGCAATCTCATCCTGAACCGCGGCCGCTGAATTGCCCGACGTCGAGTCCGCCATGGTGGGGGTAGTCTGGATTGCACGGCGGGGTATTGGTTATGTGCGAGCACAATTGCGGAATTGCAAAGTTGATAAGGGTGGCAACCTATAATCCCGAGGCCAGAGAAGGTGTGCTGGAGTTCGGGAGTGATTTGTAGCTCGTGCTGGAAAAAAGTCGTTGTTATGAGTCTAAGCGGGGCAGAGTCATAGTGTGGTGGGAGGACCCCCGCGGTGCGTTCCACCAGGCTAAACACCGCCGCCGGTCATGCGCTGTTTGACCGGAAGCCAATATCAACTTCTGCATCACATTCATTTCAATATCGGAACTTCTTGGGATTAGTGACTTTACTTCGGGCACATTGGTTGGACTACTCAATCTTAGTCATGTACAAAAATTGGTTGTAGGCTACAATATTTTCTGAACATCCGTTGTTGATAGTGAACTGTGTTGTTTTGTTCTACATCAAGGAAACGGTAACTTTTTCTCGCCCAGAAACCTTCCAGTCTTTCATCCTCCTATATGACTTTGCACTATGATACGCTCCTCCGGGCTAAATCGCGCTCAAGCAGTTCTTAATTCTCCACAACGCCGCTTTACAAACCATGATCTTACTAGCTCCAGAGCATGAAGCAATTTACACAGTCTTCTTCTTGCCAATGCTAGTGTCGATGTTTCCAAGCACCCATGTCACTCCGAACACCGCGAACAGCCCTAGAGTGAGTACAATCGGTTTCCTGAGGCCAGCCGTCCAGGGGTAATCATATGTCACGAACAAGTCCCGCCCGCGGAAGTCATCGACAACATTGATAGCAGAAAGTTCCACTGTGGGTCTGCCCAGGGTATCCATGAATGTTTTGTGGACGCTTGTCTTGCTATCAATGAGAGCGATGGAGGTCGAATACTTCACATTGGTGGCTCCTTCGGGAAGAATAACTCGAAGGTTGACGCGAGCGTAGCCGATGCCTTCACCAATGCGAGGACCTTCAAGGAACGGAACTTTCAGGACGTAGGACTCGCCAGTCGACAGCTTACGCAAGTAGGAGCTCAATTCGGCGTTCCACCCAACGCGGAAGCTGTACTTCCAGCCTCCAAAAACAGGGTAACGGGGTTTCAACTCAAGAAGAGCCTCCTTGTTACCAGGTCGGAAGCGCGAAGTAGATACGTTGCCAATATCGTCCGTGAAGTAGGGATCCACAGATCCAGGTTGCAGGGGAAGCTTTAGCTCCCTGAGCGCAGAAGAGGGCGGGTTCAAATATTGTGTCTTCTGCCACTCAACGCGAGAGAAGTGGTTCTTCAATTGAGCGCCCTGGTTCACAAGCCAGTATCGCTCTTCCAAAGCCAAATTGCCGCCCCAATGCGAAACCTCGATATCGCGCTCGAGAAGTGTGGCGTGGGTGAGCGGCTTCGTGAATTCATACCGCACACTGGCAAATTCCTCTGCGCCTGCAGGCACATTGTTGTACGGCCCGTAGGTGAACGTAGAGCCCTGCTTCTGAGGGTCGGCTTTCTTTTCGGCATTCAATTCAGCAGGCAGACTGGTGTAGTCGGGCACATCGCCGCTAGGGAACTTGAGCTTCGTCTTCTGCTTCTCGGTGACATATGCCGATGGGCTGTAGGCGCTGAAGGTATATTGTACGTATTGCTTCTCGGACTGACCAATCTTGGCAGGCATAGGCGCGAGAGCGGAAAGGACAGAGTAAGAGATGCTCAAAGTCTGCTGCTCCTTAGGACCAAGAGGCTTCGGAAGGTGGATTAGGAAGAACTCGGTAGAGCTTGTATGTAGTGTCAGCATATACATTTCTGTTCCATAGGGGGGTGAGAATATTACCTCTCGGTATCCAGTCCCACTACCTCCACCGCAAAAGTGCCCTTCTCAGCATCCTTCTTGTCCCGTACCTCTAATCCACCAATTCTGGCCAGCAAGCTCGCCTCGAAAGGAAGATAGTATTCCGATTGCGGTTTAGAATCGACGTTCTCAACGATAACGTTAATGGTCTCTCGGGGATACGCTTTGTCCAAATTTATGCTCCGGACCAGGTTCGCATTCTTGAAGACCTGAGGCGGTTTGAAGGTGCTAGGAAGCACGGATCGTGAAAGTAACGGCTGCGAGGCATTCGGGTCGGCGGAGGCGAAGCTCGACAGAGCTGCTAAGCAGCTGGAAATAAAGGCAATTGACCTCATCTTGAGCAGCAGTCAAGTTGCCCCGGCATAGATGAGGATGGCTGGTTATGAGAAAAGGTAATGGCGGGCTTGTCGTGAATGCTTGCGAATGTTGGAGCTGATGCGTCGTGTCCACTTGATTCTGCCGGGCGGTGATCCCAGGCTCCTCCGCTCCGCTCCGCGTTCCCCTGCCAAGAGGTCCGCTGTCGAGCTTGCTATCTGGAGCTACCTCGGCTGAATCATCGTCCCGCGTTCGTGTATCAGCTTCAGAACAGCGCAGGTTTCGTTCAAATATTCGCCATAAATTCGAAATGAGGTTTTTGAATCAGTCAATTTGCAGGCCGAGTTTAATACGAGGCTCTTGTGCACCTCGCGTAGCTTCTGCTGTGCTGGGAAAGCGCTTTCTCACCAACAATGGCTTCTTCCGAGTTTCGGAGGAGGTGCGGGAGGCACTCAACTCAAAGAAGCCTGTCGTTGCCCTTGAGACGACGATATATACCCATGGTAATCATCTATCATGATAGTTGGGCGAGTATCATGCAAAAGCTGATCATTTTCAACAGGATATCCCTATCCGGACAATGTAGCCTTGGCATCTCTTCTTGAAAGCACAGTGCGTGTAAATGGTGGTGTACCCGCTACCGTTGGAGTTCTGGATGGAGTTGTCCATGTCGGCTTGGAACCAGAAGAGTTAATAAGGCTGGCCTCTTCTGCTGGACAATCCACGACCTTGAAACTTTCTCGAAGAGATCTCAGCTATGTATGTGGCTTGCGATTGGCGGGCAAAAATTTCAATGGAGGAACAACCGTTGCCGGTACCATGCTTCTATCACACTTGGCTGGTATAAAAGTGTTTGCAACGGGTGGCCTTGGTGGAGTTCACAGGGGTGCGGAGTCCAGCATGGACATCTCTGCAGACTTAACAGAGCTGGGCCGAACACCAGTCGCTGTGGTCTCCAGTGGCTGCAAGAGCTTCCTTGACATCCCTCGTACACTCGAATACCTTGAGACTGAAGGTGTGTTCGTTGGAACATTTGCTGATGGGCGAGAGGGCAAGGTCGACTTCCCAGCTTTCTGGTCGCGGGACAGCGGCCTGAAGAGTCCTATGACTATCCAGAATGAAATTGAAGCTGCAGCTATCATTCGTAAGTCATCCACTCACACCAAAAGTGCCATGTTTTAGCTGTGTGGCTGACCTCCAGAGCAGATGCACAGCACACATTGAATATTCAATCTGGATTGCACTTCGCAAATCCTATTCCTGTGGAAGCTGCTATTCCAAACGAGACCATGGAATCAGTCATTACTGAAGCCCTACGTCAAGCCGAAGCTTCTGGTGCAACTGGAAAGGACAACACACCGTTTGTCCTGAACAAAGTCAAAGAGCTCACAGAAGGAAAATCGGTACCCGCAAACGGGGCATTGATTGAATCGAACGTGCGAAGAGCCACTATAATGGCAAGAGAGCTAGCGATTCTAGAAAAGAGCCAGGAAGAGGCGCAAGGGTGAGGGAGGCCATTTTATGTCCACTTGTAAATTCTGTCGCTGATTGTAAGTATTAGACGCACCTCATCAAGTTTCAATCCAGTGTTCTCTAGCCCTGCTTCATCGCCCGAACAGCCCTTGAACAATGCAATCCCTACGAAGAGGAATCCTACAGTCGTTTCGAAGTCCGAAATCGTTGTAGCAGGGGCTCTAGCGGTAGATTTCTCCTGTGACTTTGCGCCTTTCACTAACACTTCGTCTGCAATCGATCCGGCACTCCATACATCGAACCCAGCTATTATCAATCAGACTCTTGGAGGTGTCGCCCATAATATAGCAAAAGCCGCTCATCTTCTTGGTGCTTCTGTGCAACTCCACAGTGCCGTTGGTGACGATCTGAGTGGACGCGCAGCCCTTGGTCAACTCAGTGAAGATGGCATGTCAATTGACAGTATCAAGGTTCTTCCACAGCCAGCTCGAACGGCACAGTATGTAGCCATCAACAATTCTCGGAAAGATCTTACCCTTGCAATGGCAGACATGAAGATTCTCGAATCCATTCCCACCACAACAGTTGACGCCATGCTTCGTGAGGCGTCATCTGCTTCTCCAAAGCTTCTCATTCTCGATGCCAATTGGGATAGTATCACTCTCCACAAATACCTTGCTCTCGGTAAAAGTTCTTCGTCTACTACTACCATTTTCGAACCGGTCTCCACCGCCAAAGCCCTCCGCATCCTACCTCCCAAGCCCGATCACACCCCAATTGTGGACATAATAACACCAAACGATTTCGAACTGAAAGCACTGCATGATCATGCCTATTCCATGAGTCTTTTTGACAATCCAGCTTGGTTTGCCACAATTGACGCACTGGGTATCCCATCATCAGGGTTGCGCGTTCCACTCAGCGTTACTACCACTCCTGCCATAGTAGACTCGGGCATTCCTCAACAGGCTATCAAGCTTCTACCTTTCTTTTCAACGATTCTCACGAAGTTGGGTCCTCAAGGTGTTCTACTTACGCAAATCATCGAACCAAACGACCCTATTCTTTCTTCTCCCGAGCAGGCTCAGTACGTGCTTGCGCGAAATACGACTGGAGATGCGAACGTGGGAGGTCTCTATGTCAGGCTGTATGCACCTGAAAGAGTACTTAAGGATGAAGAAGTTGTCAGTGTGAACGGCATAGGTGATACGTTCGTCGGCGCGCTGGCCACCGGGTTGGTCAAAGGGAAGAAAGTAAGGGACGCGGTTGAATTCGCACAGAAAGCGTCACTGTTAAGCTTGAAGAGCAAAGAAAGCGTGAGCCCTGATTTGAGAAAGCTCGGAATGTAAGGATGCTAGCGTATGTACGGTCTGCTATTCTATTTTGTCTTATTTACAATGATAATCTCCGTATTGGATTTTTGGATGATCCTGACACACGATATTTGCAAATATAAGCTCCAAACAGACAAGCGATAACAGAAAAATCCCGAAAAAGCATCAGCCCTCACACAGACTGGTTGTGAGAGCAGAGATAGGGTTTCAAATGTTAATTTCAAAGAACTGGATGTTCTCACTACCGCCAACTCTTTCCACAGATTATCATATTGCCATATCATT
This sequence comes from Periconia digitata, assembly GCA_948474695.1. Lineage (NCBI taxonomy): Eukaryota > Fungi > Ascomycota > Dothideomycetes > Pleosporales > Periconiaceae > Periconia > Periconia digitata. The sequence goes on along the minus strand of CAOQHR010000005.1, from coordinate 2,425,332 downwards.
AATTTTGGAGATGACGTTACTGTTTGATATGTCTTCCTCGAATTCCATAAAGATGACAGTTCCACATGAGCAAGGTATCCACGAGCGTCAGCATTTGTCACGTGATAGACCTTTCTCATAATGGACTATAAGGCATCAGACACCACATCACGGCAAAATGCCACCAACTGACCCAAAAAAATCTCCTTCGATACCTCATTCCTCACTCCCTACCACCACTGCTGTCGGAACCCAACTGGAGGGCGACCTCCCCAAAACATCGGGTCCTGCTGATACTGCTCCATCTCTCGATCCGAGAGCCAATGTGAACCCCCTTGGCAGCGATACCCGCCATGGATCTTGACCCACATGAAGCCCGCTGGACAATTTGCCATAGCCTGCGGCAGCCGAGACATCATAGCCGGTGTGAACGTCACCGTAGTGCCAATAGGCGGATGGCTAGCCTGGATATTTGTACCTCGATTACGGCTAGGACCGCCGGGATAACGCGAGGAGTTTTGGTTAGAGCGACCAATTGCCCTTGGGTTGCGTGATGGGCCGGGTGATGGAGGGCTGTAATTTGAGTAGCGACGGCGGGGACTTAATTCTGGACTGGACAGATCATCTTCGGAAGGGCGAGGCTTCTGGTAAGAGTTGCCTAATGTCAGTCGTGGGAGGTCCCGAGCGGGCTGTTGTCTACTATCGTTGCCAGCATCACGGTTTTGGTCTCGGTGATCCCGGGTTTCATTGCGAGCATTGCGATTTTCATCGCGATTCTCTCGTCGGGAGCTCCTTCTCCTGCGGTTGTTGTACATTATGTCTCAGCTGGTAGTTGGGGATTATATGAGACTTCCTGGTGGTTTGAAGTGTCGATCGGTGGAGCGGAGTGGTTAGTAGTTGGACTGAGTTTCCATCTTTATAAAGAACAGTGTAAGTGAATACAAATTATGTGTGATGTCGATGATGTTTCGTACGAATAGCTTTATTCCTGACTATTGCAGTCACTGAAGCTCTCAGAAGTCACCTACGAATGATTGAGGAACATTGAAACCTATGGTAGAGTACAAATTTCTGCGCAGTTTTTATCATCATTTGTGATGTCCACGACATTCTGGGCTCAACAACATATGGCATTGCGCAACGTGTGGATATGAGAGAAGAATATTCCATTGTAACGCACATATCGCATTTTCTTTGAAGTAGACTTATCTACTCACTATTTGCTGAGTTGTTGATGATGGGTTATAAGTGACACCGTCTTCACACGTTGCTGAGTGTAAAACTGTCCGTGATCACATACGGCACTTGAGATTGCGACGTGTCCCCGTCACGAGAAGGTTGGAAGTCGATAAAATGCTTTGATGAATGATTTGTAAGTTGGGGTTTAGGCGATCAATTTATCGAACTTGGAATGTTGAAAGAACTTGCTCTATACAACCTTAGAACCTTGGAAGCTTGATCTGTTCACGTGACAGGAACGTGATTTCTTGAACATTGGAAGTCAAAATGGGGTATTAGGTAATCAGGATATGCTCGATGATAGTCATTCTACGCCTCGAGTTTGAAATCAGGTGTCTCAGACACACGTGACAATGCATAGTGAAAGAAATCAGGTTTTGGGGAATAACAGAAAACTGCGTGTCCATTACTTACCTAGGTAGGTACTTTTTGGCACGTATTAATATCAACACAAAGACTACTGACGTGTTCAAATCTCACTCTCCGAGTTTTTGGATTTTTGGATTTAGTAAATCATCTTTATAAGCTATCAGAGTACTATTAAGTATGTTGATCAACGTTCTTGTTGAAGACGTATGAACAATACATTGTAGTAAGAACTGCAATGAAAGGCGCCTCTTGATGCCTTGCCATTTGAGCTAGTTCAGCTATTCATAACGCGCACATGGCCTATATAACCGACCCTATAATTACGCAGACTGCCATCGCACACGGCCACACAGCTGCCGAGTTACAATCACATGGCAGTAGGGCAGCTTCGGTTCAAGACATAGGCTCCACAATTCACGTCACTCATCGCATGAGCCTCATCATTCGCCGGCAACCTACCATCACCAATGGACACCACGCACCCCTCACCCATTTAGGCCACCATTCAAATCCCTCGCATGATCATGCGTACAATTTGATTTGTAGCCTTGTTATGTGGAGCTTCTGTGGCCAAGCTGCAAGCTGCAACGTGAGAAACGATTTCGTTGGCCTAGGGATCGTGATACATATGTACGCAGTGGTGATGCGTAGAGGCATTAAAGGCATTCGCCTTTGCCCACATGCATTGTTACATTCATACATGCATCTTCTAACTTCATCTGGGGGATGTAGTCGAAAATTCGCTCTCATCCAATACCGCAGCGGCGGGTTCTCGTTCCAGGAGTGATCTCTGGCCTACACCACAGTAATCGACCCGTGAGCGGAGAATCACTTCCGCTTTCAAAGGGTCTGTATACAGCCCTAGGTACGCCTCTTCCATCTTCTGCATCACGCTAATATCCAATAAGGAGATGACAGGCCATGCAGCGATATATTGACTGGTGCCTTGCGGGCAAAAGCGATGCTAGACACCCGTCCCGTTCGAATGGATCCGACTATGTTCCTGCCTATTGTTCAGTGCTGAGTTTGGTACTATCATCTGACATGACGTAGAACAAACCTGAAGCGAATCTGTTGAGCTCGGGTGAAAAGCTTGATCGAGAAGGCCCTGCTTACGAGCAGCGGCTGTGCATTGTAGTGGGGGCAAGTTCCTGCAGGCAAGGTTCTGGTTCATAACCCCCAAACTCCAGGTCATGCCTCCATACTGTTTTGTGCCTTGCGTTTGTGCTTATCTCGGCAATCGTTTAATAGATATGTGGCCAGGCTCGTATGTTGTCTTGGTGTTGTGGTGGGGTGTATTTTGTTTGCGTAATACGCGTTGACCTTAACAAAGTGCGCGTTTATCGTCCTGTGAAATAAACTGCTTCACCATCTCACTTGTCTCTCAAAATAGATACAACGGAAAATAATTGACTCGTCTGTTTATCAATCGAAATCTCTCGAACACGTTCAGCCCTAAAACATTACAACAACCGAGGTGCTTACCATGCTAAACCGTCAAACCTGTTTTTCGAATACACGCTGCAGTACAGCCCATGTATGTACATGGTGGCGGACGATGTAGCGCAAATGACTACAACCATCCTAGAAACACGTTGTGGTTTTTACGTTGCCTATTTACCAACACCTCGATTCAAGCCCACCTCCCGCATATACGGCATCTCAACGACTGAAAATGCCGCGCTAAATCATACCGTAGCCCCACCATTGAAACAACACAGTTGCTTGTCACTCACGGCTACCTCGGTAGATAGAGCAGGCTCACTCTGTAGTAATTATTAGAATCTAGAACTATACAGAGAGGACATGTTTATGTAACGGTGGCCAAACGGTAGGTTAATGTGTCGAACATGGGAGATAGAGCCTCGAAATAGGCAATTTCACTTGTTTGACCTGGTTCACAGAATCCAGACACTTGAATGAATATTTGGGTAGCAATCGTATTGTCAACCACTCCTAATTCGCGTTCAATTGAACTCCAGGACAAACAAATGTCAACGGATATAAAGAACGTAAACATTCTAGATCTAAGTCATACGGACGATCGCGGCGAAATAAAAGAGCTCACAACGAAAGCCGTGTATTGGATTACAGTACCAGTATCGTATGATTGCTCTGCGCTAGGAAACCACAATTTTCCCCTTGATGACCCTGCGATGGATCTGTAGAAACATGCATACGTCTTTGAATTCTCTGATTTCACATGATGTTCATCCCTACACGTGCACATGGACCCGTAATTTACATGCAAACATAAATCTATCAGTGTTTCAGTAGTAACTGAGCGTGTATTTTGGCTGACTGCCCTCTCGATGCCATACACAGGGCCGAACAACCGGAGGCGAAGCAGATGTCGCAATGGCACCCCTACTGCCCTTGCAGTAGCCCATTCTCTCACACATGATGAGAAGCGAGAAGGATTGGATCGGATAAACACCAGAGGTGCTGAGCTCCCCACTAAACATGACGAAAGCGGGGGATCGGCAGCAAAAAGTTGAACGTGGGGGGTTAGGATGGGTGGATGCAATCATCATGCACCACCAACACCCAAGGGACAGAAAAAAAAGCTCATGATTGCAATAATTAATGTGCGCCCGCGGCGGTTCGAACTTTTAATCCATAGCGTCCCACTCTCACTACACCACACCACACCTCTTTGGTCTATACTGCGGCCCGCCAAGACCGTCCGTCTCGCGACTCTGCTTCTCTCAGGACTGGAAGGAGTAAGCCGCGCTATGCACAGTACTACAACTCCAATTATGAGAAGCGGGGAAGTGGACTGGGAGGTGCTCGGCAGTTCTGGAGAGATCAAAGGACGAAAGATGCCAAAGCCAATTGCTGGAAAGGCCGGTAGGGTGTGGCACTGTCCCCATCGCCTCTCCAAAAGGTATATAGGTACCCGTGTATCTCCCAAGTTTGTGAATCATAACAGACTTCATTTTCAACAAACTGAATTCGTCGAAACCACTTTCAAAACATCATCGTTCATTGTTTGAACAAGCTTTGGAGATCAACCTTCAATTATACCCTTTGTTTCCCTATCAACTGCTCAAGACCTTGGTCAGTGAATTGTGAGTAAGTGACGAGTGAGTGAACGAACAATTCAACCACCCAGCCTACCCATTGCGAAACACAAGAAGAGTACCAAAAGCCCCAGCCTTCACTCGTGACTCCCAAAAGCGAAGGCAGAGCCCAAAGCCCGACAAAGCCCATTCCATCAACCAAAACACTCCACCAAGCCAAGTCCCCCAAAAGAAATCAGCCAAAATGATCCAAAGCAACAACTCCCCAGCAACCACCCAGCAGTCCACCAAAAGCAACAAAGAGCCCGTCACCACCAACATCGAATGGCTCAACCGTGCCTACTCTGCTGATGGCCTCCCAGCCCTCCGCTCCCTCTACGACGAGTGGGCCGCCTCATATGACTCTGACCTTTCCAAGTCAGACCAGAACTACGTAGCACCCGCGCTTTCCGCCGCCACTGTCGCCAAATATGCCGGAAACCCAGCCGCACTCAAGATCCTCGACGCTGGGTGCGGAACGGGCCTTGTAGGCGCCGCTCTCGCCAACCTAGGCTCCAAGCAAATCGACGGCGTGGACCTCTCGCAAGGCATGCTCGACGTCGCCCGCAAGACGAACGCATACTCTGTCCTCGAAACCGCCGACCTCTCCAAGCCCCTCGAGAAAGAGACCGATTCGTACGACGTCGTTACCTGCATCGGAACCTTGACCCACGCTCATGTCGGCCCCGAGGTCTTGTCTGAGTTCGTGCGTGTTGTGAGGAAGGACGGCTGGATCATCGCTACTGTTCTGGATGATATCTGGGAGCCTGTCGGCTACCGCGCTGAGATCGACAAGTTGGTCGCTAGCAAGAAGGCTGAGCTTGTCAGTGCCGACTCTGGTGACTACCGCAAAGGTGCCGGTGTCAGTGCACGCATGGTTGTGCTCAAGGTCCTTGCCTGAGCATAATCGAGTCTGCTGATCGTTTCTCTTTGATCTGCCTTCTTCCAGACTGGATAGGGGTATCCGATCTCGTAACGTCTCCTTTTTCATTATTCCCCAGCGAAGAAGAGTCTCGCTGCTTTGCTAGCCATGACAGCTAGCAAAGATCTCCTTGTTCACGAACAAAAGAGTCGGCCCAAGAAAGTACAAAAAAAGTGTTGACGTAAAGTACAACGGAGGATGTTTGTTCGTATGTATGTCGCCTGGATGATATTGCAGTTTACTTCCATCCAAGAGCCTCTGTATAAATAGCATAGGCCTCGAATGAAACCAATGCCTTGTTTTTGGAATGTCAATACGCCCAATGGCTTAACTTTGTGCACTATATCGACTGTTCAAGCTGTCTGAAACTAGTATTCATCTCACACATGATGTATCTATCTAATGAAAAAGGGTCTATGGGAACAATTTGAGAACGGAAAACGGTTCAAAATCAGGCAAACATCGACGGTAACTGCAGGTTACCCCACCATGATTGATCTGTACACGTTTTACTAGAGAACTCATACGACCCTGTACGCCCATAATTCAGTTACAATGAATCACAGTACCTTGCGTCAATATCTACCGCCAAGGTGAACAATCGTCATTTTCAATCCACTTGCGCTTTTCTTAAGATCCACCCATCGTATCGACATCAGAATGATGAACGACCTTGTCCTACTCCTGTGTCATTAACAACAACCCACCAAACCAATCTACCATCAAATAAACCAGTTATTCAAGGGCAAATACAACGTCTCAGAGCTTTCAGAACCTCGAGAATATATCGGCAGAGTTCATTCATTGATTCATCTTATTTGAACCCAAATTCAAGAGCCTCCATCTAAAGAACCTAGAAACAGCAAATTGGCGCCCACAGAAAAACAAAGCTTTCTTTTTTCTCCCTCTTACACTGAACCGGAAAGTGTTCCAGCAATGTCGGAACATCTCAATTTCACCTATGCAAGAATGCAATGCAATGCAATGCAATGCAAGTAGTAAAAAGCCACAATTTTCCGTATAGCGCGCACGCAAAGCACAAAAACCCTGCGAACATGATGCTGATGTTGGTGCAAATGCAACACAAGAAATCATAGCGGAAAACACGGCACTTATTTCCCCTTTAACCCGCTCTTCTCTCTAATTTTCTCCTCCTTCTCAAACCTCTCCACGAAGACACGCTGGAAGATCTCCACCCATTCCTTGTCCCTCCCATTGAGTCCACGTCCCGGGTTCCGCCATGTAGCCGCCATTATCTCCTTGACTCTTCGTCTAAGCGCCTTAAGCGCGACCGCGGCACGCCAGTCCTTAACGGCGAAGCGAAGCGCGTTATTAGGGAACCCGACGACGCCGGCATGAAGCTTGAAGTCCATATCAGCACCGACCATGAGGACCATGGGCAGAGGATACGCCGCTGATGTAGAATGCGCGTTGTAGAATTTAGACGTTGATTGCATGATGTGGTAGTATGAGAGGTAGCGGGCAGAAGAAGCGTTGTTGATGGTGGTGGCTTTGTTGACAGATGTTGGAGATAGCGAGACGGTTTGGTTGTTGGTGATGTTGCGCCAGCCTTTTCCGTCGCGTGTCAGGATCTTGGGGTAGAATGCCGCGGCGATTACCGAGTTGACGAGGATTTCGTTGTCCGAATTCGCGTCGTAGGCAGGTGGGACGGATACGAAGACGCGGTGGCGCGAGGACGTGCTGCGGTATCTGCTTAAAGCGCGGCGCTCGTCCGGGGAGAGCTGAACAAAGCCCGCTTCGGCAAGGGATGAGAGGAGCTGTGCTTTGAGATCTTCGATGTTTCCCAGAGTTTGGGCGCTAAGGAAGTTTTTGTGGCAGAAAGAAAGTTCGGAGCGGCCTGCAGTTGTGCATGCGGTTTTCCACGACTTGTAAGCGTTGTAGGTGGTGACGAGGTCGGAGTCGCCTTTCTTGAACGCTAATCGTGCTGCATCAGCCCGCGACTTTCCGCCGAACGGCGTGAGGAAAGGTGACTTCGAGGAGAGAATGGCGGCGATGGTAACAGCTACATCTACACAGCCGAATATACTAGCTAATAGGACAAGCTTTCCCAGATGTGCATCTAATGGGAGAATCGCGATTTGACGTCCAAGGGGGGTCAGTTCTTCTCCAGGTGTGAGGGCATCTACTTCGATAAGAGCATCTATGGCTCGACGTATGTTTCGTGCCGACGGAGGGTCCAAAGCCTCCGACAGAGTTTTCTCGATATCACCGAGCTTGCAAATTTTGGTTCGCATGACTAGATCTTGGAGTGACAGTCGCAGCATCTCTGGAGTTTGCTGTTCCATCATAAGATTGTCGTGGCGGTATTTGGTGAACAGGTGAAAACTGAGACCCTCTTGCACACGTCCCGCACGGCCTCGTCGTTGCTTCGCATTGGCACGGGAAATGAATGACTGAGTGAGTCGAGAGAGTTGCCTGCGTTCATCAAAGCGCATTTCTTTGTGTTTGCCTGTGTCGATGACACAGGTGATATCAGGAATAGTAACACCAGTCTCCGCAATATTAGTTGCAAGAACTATCTTTCTCATTCCAGGCGGTGGAACTAGGAAGGCAGCTTGCTGCTCCTCACTCGAGATGGTGGAGTGCAGAGGATATATCAACCAATGCTTATTGAAAGAGGGATGAGTGACGAGCAAGTCATTCAATTGTCGAATCTCAGCAATACCAGGAAGGAAACACAGAATAGCGCTGCTGTATCGACTCAATTGGGCGTCGTACGCAACGACTTCCATCAAACGAACAATAAGCTCGTAATCTATAGCATACTCGTCGTATTCTGACAGAACGTTCTTCGTGGCAGTACTATAGCCAGGGAGCTTGTTGGGTATTCCGGACTTTTCTTTCGAAATCATCTCTTCTTCATCATCGTCGCTAGTTTTCGTTTCTTTCGGCTGGTCCGCCGACGAGGAAGTATAATGTGTCAACTCAATGGCGTCTTCAAGAAACTTTGTTTGTACTGGGAACGTTCGTCCAGGTACGTTCAATATCGGCGCGTCGTTCAAGTACCGTGAAAACCGCTGAGCATCTACTGTTGCACTCATGAGAACGACCTTTAGTTCCGGCCGTTTGAGCATCAGTGAGCGCAGAATGATAAGCAAGAAATCTGTATCGATACTACCTCATGTAAGCTGGGGCTCACAAAGATCAGAAAACAGGCAATCACTTACCTCCTTTCATGGACTTCGTCTATGACCAAATGCGTGACCTCATTCAAGTCTTGGGTTGACTCGAGCATGCGTAATACTACTCCGACTGTTGCAAATACAAGCCTAGTCGACGGCGCTGTCTTCGATTCCAAACGAATGGCATAACCGACCAAAGAGCGGAACGTGCCCAGATCCTTTGGTCCCTCGCCCAATTCCTCACTTACACGTTGAGCAAGTGATATGGCTGAGATACGGCGAGGTTCTGTACAGAAAATTTTGCAGGATTTTCCTTGAGAAAGTTCATGCTCGAGGAGAAATGAAGGTATTTGAGTGCTTTTTCCGCAGCCCGTCTCACCGCATATTATTGTTACTTGATGTTTATCGATTGTCGCGAGAATTGATTGCCTGAAGCCGAAGACTGGAAGCGAGCTACGGCCTGTAAGCATGTGCTGGTACGAAGCAGTCGATGCTTTTTGCATCCACAATTCCTTCAAGCCATCAAGTGCTTGCCGAGGAGTACTGTAGCCCGAACTGGAACCGTTAGAGGTGGCTGCTTGCTGATTGCGAGCCTTGAAACGGCTAGTTAAAACGACTCCATCAGACTCTTCGTTGTCCAACTGATCCTGAATTATCGACCGAATATACTTGATCGTATCACGGTCAACAGCGTCCAGCCTGGTCTTGCGATGCTCCAAATAATCTCGATATACATCTCGCCAATTAGAGGGCAGTCGCAAGAATACCTTTTCTTCTTTAGGCAAAGCAGCACATATACTGAAAAGTGCAACTGTAGAAATGAAGCTTTCGCTTTGGTCAACAGTAATGGCAGCGATGGAAGATGCTTCAAAGGAAGAACGCTTCGCCGAATGTGTCGCAACGACTCCATCAATATCGGTATCAACTTCGCTAGTTTGAGCTCGAGACCAGTTGATTGTCAGTAGATGCCGGCAAGAGTACACGGTTGGAGACACTATTTTGTACGCTATACGAGCGTCCGGATCCCTGGGAGCAAAGTCATGAGGAGAATTGATATGACAGTGTTGGAACAACTAACCTTGACCGTACGGCTTCTTCCAAAACCCGTCGCGGAGTCATGCCAGTCTGTTTCCCGAAATCTCGTAATGTTACCTTTTCAGATGTTGCCTGTTGAACAGGAACATCCACGGGTGCAACATCGTCAGGAATCGAGGAAAACATATCGCCTAAAAGTCCACCATCATCACCATCAGAGACTGGATCTTCCGTACTCGAGTCAACCTTCTGCTTAGTTGGCTTAAGCTGTTGTGGGGTCACCACAGGTTTTCGTTCTTGGACATCGGGTTGGGATTTTTGGTCGGATGTTGCCGGTGAAGAATCGGCATTTGACCTCTGAACAGCCTTCATTCGAGCAATCTCATTCCGCTTCTCGGGCCATTGAGCCTCAGCCTCTTCTGCATCGAAGAGAGCATCGGATTCAAGCTGCTGGATCTGGGATATGAGTTTGCGGACAGCTGGTGATTGTGGTACCTGAGTGGCCTTCGCACCCCGACCTTTCCCCTTCTTCCCCTGCTTCCTGACGACGGGGTCCGCAGCATCTGGATCGAGTTCAAAGAGTTTGCTTTTTACTTTTAGATAAGTAGGGATGAGTTGATCAGGCTCTAGATCGCTATCAATGTCACTAACAGCTATGTCGCTAGAAACATGTTCAACAGAACCAGATTTTGACGAGATTTCTACAGTTGTGTCTGATCGATCCTGTGCCATAGATGTAGGATTGCCGGCCGATGGTTCTACATGAGTCGCACTGTCGGCGGTAGGAGTACCTGTACAATCAGTTCCATCAGAACAAATGTTATTTTTAGGGTGGGTTGTCAGGGCTTTCGACGATAGGAGGCTTTCGACGATAGGAGGCTTTTGTGGCATATACGGCTCAAAGCCTTTTTTGGGTCAACTCACCTGGGCGCGATGGGCTAGACGAAGAGTCTGCACGTGACCGTTGTGGTTTAGGCTCTTCGTATGAGAAAGATGCATCTTCACAGTGATCCAAGGCTAGCCACTCTAAAGCTTCTTGCAGGCCCCAAATGCCGGTCGATTTGTCAATGCTGGCTGCATTCGCGCAGAGCCAACGGAGAACAGGCTCAGTGTGTTCTGGAAGAAAGCGCAAGTCACGTAGTATGAGATCTAGTAGCCACAACTTGGTTAAAGCATCTTCTTCGGACAGCACTTTGAGAAGCGATTGCTGTCCTTGTCGTCTATTCGAATCGTTGGATTCCGTTTGTGCGAGTGAGATGATGGTGTCGACTACATCATTTGATAGCCAGTCGTGTACGGTCATGTTTTCGGCCTGGGATCGAAGCAGTCTCCGGTCGGTATGGCACTTGAGAGCCTGGCGTTGAGCCTCTCGACGAACCTTTGGTGCGATCTTCTCGACCAGCAGTTGAAGCTCATCCCGCTCAAGTTGGGCCTCTAATTCCTCAGGAGTAGGGTCCGGTTTTGCTGGAGCAGGCGCGGCAGTAGACTGGGGCTCAGAAATTGCAGTTGTTTCAACTTGACCGTCCTTGACAGGGATCTGTTCTTCTTTGCTGGCAATTATTTTCTCCTGCTTGGGTTTGCTCGCAATGGAAGTGGTTGCAAAGCCGCGTGCAGGGTTGCCGGCGGGCTTTTTCTTCTTCTTGTTTGGAGCCATGATTTTTGTACACGGGTTCTGCTTGAACGTCCACAGGTGCCTTGCAACGAGTGCACGTACGCCGATATGTACGGATGCCTATGAATGCAAATAGCAGGACGAAGAGTGAAAAGGCACGTGCAGGATACTGGGATCGTTTCGAGCCTCGGGACTTGATAGTGAATGGGTCCAAAAAGGGTAGATTGGTATGAAAAAGCGAACAAGGGTTATCTTTTTTTAGCGGTTGAAGGACAAAAGGCGTATCAGGGACGACATCTATGAGTGATAATGAGCCATAGAGCGGCTGTGTACTTTTTTGTATGTAGTCGACGCTATAGTACCGATCAGACATGTCATAGGTGGGGACAAGTCGGTTAAACCTTCCCCCACTGAGACTCGACTTTCCCGCGACACCTTTGCATCAAGGAATTATCCCATTAACGAGCTATCTCGCGACGCCTCAATCGACCCCCCACCATACAAGCCCCGCGCTTCATCTTATGGACACCGTCACACTTGGAGATACATGATGGCCGCAGACGAGGTGAACAGCGCGCCTGCTGCCATCGACCGCACAAATCTGCGGCAGGCGCTGATTCAGAGCTCCACCAAGCGAAGAATTGCAGAGCTCTCGAGCTTACAACACCAGCTGCAAGAGAACAGTAAGATACTCACTGTTCAATGGTGTGGTATAAAATTGTCAACTGACACTGGCAGCCCTCGCAAACCCCGATCTTAAATCCGTCCTCGAGCTTCTTTTCGAAACCTACCCACTCTACATTGACCGCGAATCAAGACGAGCTGTGGAACATGTCCTCATATCTCTTGTTCACGGTCCCAATGGCGCCATTGCTCTGCCTGCGGTGGTCAATTTCTTGAAGCGGGAGTGCTCCAAGAAGGGCGTGGCCCACGTAAACGCCTTCGTTTTGAACGACTGGTGCTCTGTGCTGCTGCTGGAATTCGCGAAAGCGCCTACAACAACACTATGGGAGAATCACGGACTAGACGTGGCCCTAGCGATGGCAAGAGCTCTGGAAACATGCTTAAGCACTGGAGATGATCGCCGCGGGAGGCGCATTCAGGACTCTGCAATTGTCTCGGCACGAAGGGCTTTGCGTCACCTTGTTACACGCAAAGACTTGACGGATCAAGTGCTTAACAAGCTGGTGGATACCCTTACTGCCAAGGGCTCAACAGCTGGAAACGCCGTGCTTCTTGGGGTCATTGCTGGTGTCTGCTCCCGCAAACCATCAGTAAAGCCTACTCTGGAACGCCACAAACAAGCATACTACACTTTCTACGTGCGTGATATAGTTGGCTCGCGCACTCAATTACCCGACTACATTTCTCATGCCCTTCACGACTTTTTTGAAGCATTTGTTTCATTCGAAGAATTACGCACAGAGATCATCGCGCCAATTCAAAAAGCACTGCTTCGAGCTCCCGAAGTGGTCCTGAATGACATTGTGTCGCCCATGATTCTGGCTTTACCTGAGTCAATGGATCTCTCCGAAGTTCTTCTAGACAATCTCATGAAACCTCTGTTATCGAATATCAAGGCTACAAACCCTGCCACCCGCGCCGGTGCCCTGCGGACCTTCCAGGCTATCGCATCGCGTTCTACCAATGAAGCTGCTGTTGGAAAAGTAACCGATGAGATTTTGAATCCTCTAAAGCAAGGTAAAGTCAGCGGAGTAGACCAAAAGGTCATGCATGCACAGATGCTGTCAGCTCTGCCTGGATCCGTTTCCTTATCGCAAAAGATACCCTCCAGCATTGCTGCTGTCGCGTTGAAGGAGCCCAATGAAGCTGCAGTGATTGCACAAGTTTCTGCTTTGTCTAAACATCTTGCTTTTGGCATAGCCAACGGTGTTGTATTGGAGAAGCCTGTTTCAGATGCATTCATCAAAGGCATGGCTGATAAGCGTATCCCTATTCGACGACTCTGGGCTATACGCACAGCTGACCTCTGGTGGAGTTTTACTCTTACTCAGTTATCTCAACCAGACATTTTGACTTTCTGTCAAGAGACACTCCCAAAGCTTTTGGAGATTTGGCAAGAAGTCATCGCAAACCCTGTCCCTGCAACCCAAAATGGGTTGGTAACCGTGGCTCATTATGTAACAGCTCTACTCTCCAAGATCCGTACGACAGATGACGCCAAATTGGCAGCTGCCTACAAAAAGTCTGATGTCATCTCTCAATCTCTGATGTTGAAGCCTAAACCTTCTTTCTTACTCAACCCCCGCGTCTACTCCAAACTAACGACTGAGGAAGATGTCACTATAGCAGTACGCGCGTTGTCAGCAGTTGCACCTTGGCTTTCAGAGGACAGCGTTTCGACTGATGCGCAAGAAGCTTGGGCACACGCATTTATATACTCTATAGTTTCCAGCAGTATCTCAGGGAAAGCGAGATCGGCCGCAAAATCTGCGTTGACGGAAGTTTATGCTCGGGCACCAACTAAAGTCAGTAACGTTATTGTTGCTGGTCTGTGGTCATGGTACAAGGCCGATGCACAAGGCGACAAAGAGAGTGCTGCTATCGCGGCCAAGACTGGATCATCTGAGCTCTATTCAGTACTCGGATGCATATGTCTCCCAGAAGAGACTTCCAATAAGCTTGCCGTCAAACTTTCTACCGAGGAAAAGCAAGAGCAGTCGATAAACTTGCTTGTGCTAGCACGGCCAGAACTTCTACCACGAACATCATGGATCGATACTACCCTGCGAATGGGAATTGACCCAGGCCAGCTTGTTCAAACACGTCTTGAGGACTGTATGAAATTGATATATAAGGCGACAGTGGTGTGTATTCTTCATTGTAATTGTACGGAGCTAGGCTAACACCTTTCCAGAGCAAGGATGGCGACACGTTCCCAGCCATCCCACAAGCTGCATACAGCGCGTATACAGATCTGGCCTTTGTTGCACCAGATGTTGCCCTGCCAGTAATTGTTGAGCAGTTTAGCGATGATCTAAATCCCGAACAGCTTGAATCGATTGGCCCCACTGAGGCTGCCATTTTCCGCACGCCTGAAGGAACCGCATACGTTGATGTGCTCTCGAAAAAAGCTCCTGTCGTAATAGACAAGAATACCAAAGACTATGATACGTTGAAATGGGAGGAAGAGTTGCGAGCACAACTGGCCCAAAAAACCGGCCAGAAAAAGAAGCTGACACCTGACGAACAAGCCAAAGTCAACGCTCAGCTGGCGAAAGAGTCCAGCATCAGGCATGCTGTTACTTCTGTTGAACACAAGATGCGGCGTGGGGTTGGCATCATTCATAGTCTGGCTACCGGCCCGCCAACTGAGGCAGAACGGTGGATGGGCCCAGCAGTGGAGCTATTAATCCAGATTGTGCGAGCCGGTGCAGGTCTACTTTTGGGCGACCTACCCGCGACAGCTTTCGTGAAATGCTCAGAGCGGATTTCAACACGCTTAGGGGCATTGCGACCTTTCGTCGGCATTGCTACTCTGAGAACAATTGGCTCCATTCAAATATCAGCTGGCTTTGATGAAGAAGATCTTGGAGATCTTGTCACCAGGGTTCTGTATCGCTTGCGATTCATGAGTGAACAGCGCCCTCTAGATCCTGTTTCACTTGCCTACTGCTTCCCCCTCGTTTTTCTTGTCTTGGAAAAAGGTGGGATCGCAAAGCCTGCGCCCGAGGAAGCTGATGAGCAGTTGATTCTTGCTCTCGAATTTTTGTTGTTCCACACCAACTTCTGCTCGGATAACCGTCTTCCACGTAAACATTTGATTGAGATTTTGATCTTCTCGATGCAAAGTTACAACCAGCACTACAAGCTAGTGAAAGACTGCATAATGGATCTCGCACGCGGGCTCGCACCTACCATTACTAACGAAGAACTGGGAGCTCTCTTGAAAGGAACCATCGTCCCTGAGGTCGCAGTACGCACTACAGTACTACAAGCAATTGACAATGAACTCGACCTGGATGACTTTGAATTCAGTGATGAGGTATGGCTGGCTTATCACGATGATGTAGAGGAAAACGTGGAGTTGGCCAAAACTATCTGGGAAGACAATGCGCTGGAGCTGAACGCGGGGGTTGCAATCAAGATGGCGCCATATCTGGACTCACCCGACAAGCAACTTAGACGTGCTGCCGCCCGTTCAATTGGGGATACAGTCTCCAAATACCCGGATATCTTCCATTCCATTCTGGCTACCTTGCAAGAAACGTACAAAGAGAAGGCAAAACCACGTGTGCCCGAGCGAGACGAGTATGGTATGCCGCGTAAGGTCGATCTTCGGGATCCCTGGGAGGCTCGAGATGGTATTGCCCTCGCGTTTAGGGAACTGACTAGCTGCTTCAAAGAAGACGATTTGGTCAACTTCCTGGAGTTTATGATATACAATGGCCCTCTGGGTGACCGTAGTGCCACCGTGCGAAATGAAATGGTGGAGGCAGCGGCATCTGTCATCAGAAGCAAAGCGCAATCAAAAGTGGAGCCTCTGATGGAACTTTTTGAGAACGCACTGGAGGGACCAGACCGCAAATCCGAGATGTACGACGAAGTCAACGAAGCTGTCATTATTCTGTATGGTGCGTTAGGCCTCCATCTCAAAGCAGGCGATGAGCGCGTACCAAAAGTCGTTCAGCGGCTGCTGGCCACTTTGAGCACACCATCGGAGACTGTCCAATATGCAGTAGCACAATGTCTCCCACCTCTAGTAAGGACATCCGAGCAAGAGCTCTCGACCTATGTCGAGAAAATGCTGGAGCAGTTGTTACAATCCAAGAAATACCCCGCCCAGCGTGGTGCTGCATATGGACTGGCGGGCATTGTCCGCGGTAAAGGTGTCAAAGTACTCAAGGAGTACCGTATACTTTCTACACTGCGAGGCGCCGCTGAGAACAAGAAGGAAGTTCACCAAAGGCAGGGAGCGTTCCTGGCATACGAGCTATTTTCTCTGATCCTTGGGCGCATCTTCGAACCTTACGTCATAGAACTTGTTCCTCAGCTCCTCGCTGGATTCGGTGATTCCAGCGCTGATGTCAGAGAAGCCTGTCTAGACGCTGCAAAGACTTGTTTCTCGACACTTTCCTCCTATGGCGTGAAACAGATCTTGCCAATTCTTTTGGAAGGCCTGGATGATCACCAATGGCGAAGCAAAAAGGGAGCATGCGACTCACTGGGGGCTATGGCGTACCTTGACCCCCATATGCTCTCACTGAGCTTGCCTGACATTATCCCACCCCTCACAACTGTTTTGACTGACAGTCACAAAGAAGTCCGCGCGTCCGCCAACCGAAGCTTGCAGCGATTTGGTGAAGTCATCAGCAACCCTGAGATCAAGAGCGTTGTCAACATTCTCCTCAAAGCTCTTAGCGATCCGACAAAACATACCGATGATGCACTCGACAAACTGATCAAGGTCCAATTCGCGCATTATCTCGATGCTCCCTCGCTTGCCCTTGTAGTACGAATCTTGGAACGAGGCTTGGGTGACAGGTCTGCAACGAAACGCAAGGCTTCACAAATTATCGGTAGTTTAGCTCATCTTACGGAGCGGAAAGACCTCATCTCACATTTGCCGGTGCTGGTCAGCGGCTTACGGGAAGCTATCGTTGACCCAGTGCCGACCACTCGTGCAACAGCCTCCAAAGCGTTGGGTTCGCTTATGGAAAAACTTGGAGAAGATGCGTTGCCAGATCTTATCCCCAGTCTCATGGCTACTCTCAAATCCGACACTGGTGCCGGAGACAGACTGGGTTCCGCACAGGCTCTTTCCGAAGTTCTTGCCGGTCTTGGAACAGGGCGTCTCGAGGAAACACTTCCAAGCATATTGCAGAATGTTTCCAGCAGCAGGTCATCCGTACGCGAAGGTTTTATGTCATTATTCATCTTCTTGCCTGCGTGTTTCGGGAACAGCTTTGCAAACTATCTCAGCAAGATCATTCCACCCATTCTTGGTGGTCTCGCAGATGACATTGAATCTATCCGCGAAACTGCACTTCGCGCTGGCCGTCTTTTGGTCAAGAATTTTGCTACCAAAGCTATTGATCTTCTGCTACCCGAATTGGAGCGAGGCCTAGCAGATGACAGCCACCGAATCCGACTCAGCTCTGTCGAGCTTGTTGGAGACTTGCTATTCAACCTGACTGGTATCAGTAGCAAGGTTGATGACGACGAAGCTGAAGAAGGAGCGAAAGAAGCTGGCCAGTCCCTACTCGAAGTCCTTGGAGAAGAAAAGCGCAACAAAGTGCTCTCGGCACTTTACATCTGCAGGTGCGATACCTCTGGTCTTGTCCGATCAGCAGCAATCAATGTCTGGAAAGCGCTCGTGGCAACTCCTCGCACTCTGCGCGAGCTCATTCCCACTCTTACCCAGCTCATTATTCGCCGTCTTGCCAGCTCAAACATGGAGCAGAAGATCATTGCTGGCAACGCTTTGGGTGAACTTATACGGAAGGCTGGAGACGGTGTTCTCGCAAGTTTACTACCTACGCTGGAAGAAGGATTGCAGTCGACCGATACGGACGCTAAGCAAGGCATCTGTATGGCTCTCAAGGAGCTCATTGGTGCCGCCTCTCCTGAGCAGCTGGAAGATTATGAAGCAACCTTGATTTCCGTTGTGCGGTCCGCACTGGTGGATCCCAACGGCGAAGTTCGTGAAGCGGCTGCTGAGGCATTTGATTCTCTGCAAGAAGTGCTCGGCAAGAAGGCCATTGATCAAGTGCTACCTAACCTTCTCCACCTTCTGCGAGATGAAGATGAGGCTCAAAATGCCTTGTCTGCCCTCCTTACTCTTCTCACTGACAACGCAAGATCCAATATCATCTTACCTAATCTATTGCCAACACTGCTTAAATCGCCCATGTCAGCGTTCAATGCTAGAGCAATTGCCTCTTTGGCCGATGTCGCCAGCGGTGCCATGACTAGACGACTACCAAACGTTCTCAACACTATCATGGACAACATAATCACCTGCAAGAACGAAGATTTGAGATCAGAACTTGAAACCGCCTTTGACAGTGTACTTCTCTCCGTTGACGAATTTGACGGTCTCAACACAGCCATGAGCGTCATGCTTGCATTGGCCAAGCACGATGACGAAAAGAGACGCGCGAGAGCTGATATGCACCTGGCCAAGTTCTTTGAAGAGACTGAAAATGACTTCTCACGATACTACCCCAACCTCATCTCAGCCCTGTTGGTATCATTTGATGATAGTGACAAGGAAGTGGTCAAGGCTGCATGGACCGCGTTGAGTGCGCTTACCAAGCAACTGCGCAAAGAAGAGATGGAGACACTTGTTTCTTCGACGAGGCAGACCCTGCTGCAAGTTGGTGTTGCAGGCTCTAACCTGGCTGGTTTCTCATTGCCCAAGGGTATCATGGCCATCCTACCTATCTTTGTGCAAGGTCTTATGAACGGATCCATGGAGCAGCGAATTCAAGCTGCACTCGCTATATCGGACATTGTCGACCGCACAGATGCCAAAGCTTTGCAGCCTTTCGTTACTCAAATCACTGGACCACTCATCCGTGTGGTTACAGAACGATCGCCTGAAGTCAAGGCCGCTATCCTACTCACGCTTAATAATTTACTGGAAAAGATTCCTACATTCCTCAAGCCTTTCTTGCCACAGCTCCAGCGAACATTCGCAAAGTCTCTAGCAGATACTTCGTCGGATCTACTGCGTGCACGAGCTGCTAAAGCGCTTGGTACCTTGATCAAGCTCACTCCCAGGGTTGATCCCCTCATCGCAGAATTGGTGGCTGGCTCAAAGACAACTGACCAGGCTGTCAAGGCTGCTATGTTTAAGGCGCTATACGAAGTGGTGAGCAAAGTGGGCAAGAACATGAATGAAGCTAGCAGAACGTCAATTTTAGGGCTCATTGACACGGATGCCGATGAATCTGATGGTGAGCAATTATTCTTCACGACTACAAATATAGTGTTCGGATAGGCTAACAGATGGCAGACACCATGGCTATGACGAATGCCCGATTGCTTGGTGCGCTCATCAGTTGTCTCCCCGCAGAGACTGCTGCCGGTGTGATTAAATCCCGGGTTCTCACCACTCACTTCAGCAAGGCGTCAATACTTGCACTGAACGCAACTCTTGTCGACTCACCTGACACGCTGATCGAGACATTCCCGGACGAAACTGTACACGTCATCGCTCAAGGTATCGCACACTCACAGCCGAGCATCTCGGACAATTCCGTCCTAGCCGCAGGCAAGTACCTTTTGGTAGAGAACAGCAACAAAACATACGATCACACCAAGCCCTTGTTTGAGGCTTTGGCGCCAGCAATCGAGCCTGGAAACGCGGCAGATACCCGACGCCTCTCGCTCGTGGTACTAAGGACGATAGCAAGACAGCACAACGAGCTGGTGCGGCCGCACATCCCACTGCTCACGGCACCTGTATTTGCTTCTGTTCGTGATCCTATTATACCGATCAAGCTCTCGGCCGAAGCTGCTTTCCTAGCCATCTTCTCCGTCGTGGATGAAGGCAGCGCAGTGTTTGACAAGTACATGTCTGGACCAGGCAAGAGCCTCACTACGGGTCAACAGCGCAGCATGGGCGATTATTTCAAACGTGTCGCACTCCGACTTGCAGCGCAAGCGAAAGAGCGCAGAGAAGCCGAAGGGGGTGCTGGCGGGTTGGGCTTGTCCAGCGACGAAATGGAAGACGAGAGAGAACTGTGGAGTGTGGGGATGGTGGAGCTGACGGATGTTTTTGGCGATGATTCTTGAGGTATATTCAGCATAACAGTAAAAATATTGAGAAAAGCTTGGTCATGGTCAGGGAATACTAGGGGGGAAAACGGTTGTGTGATATAGATGGATGTGCATAGTGACGGTGTTTATGGTGGAAAAAGTAGCTGCAGACCGCACATAAAAATGATGATTACGTTGCACGAATTATTCATTGTGGCATATACCAGTATGGATGGATCACAAAAGTGCACTCCGATAACGTCTCTACATGAGTATCAAAAGCAGGTGACATGGTGGTAGTGAGTACCTAATGTGTACTCGAACGCGGAGACCCCAGGGCACGGTGCAGGTGCAGGGCTGGCCGGACAAGGCAGTCGCCCACCACGTCGGACCTTAATCCAACATCAACCCAACCTCACTCACTCCCTGCGCAGGTCCATCACCATTTCCGACGCGCCTCCATCTGGATGCATCGTCTGCTCATCGGATTCGGCACTGGCTGACCTCCGCGATCCCAGCGCGCATCTCCAATAGTTTCCAGCTCTCTTGGGCGCTTCTCTGCAGCCGTTGTTGTCGCTGCTTCCACCTATCGCTTGTTCCGCACCTCCGCCCTGCATCACCGTCACGCGCAGTCGGCCCGCCGCTGGGCTCCCCTCGACGCGACGCCGCCCATCTCTATCCACATCAATCACATTGAGCGCCTCCCCGATCGCTTGTCGTCGACCCCGCCGCCGTAATGGCTGGCACAATGCGCCCCAATGAGATGAACGTCTCCACCACCCCCGTTCTCTCCTCCAAAACCCTCCCCGGTATCGACCTCCTCAAATCCGATTCCAAGAAACCTGCCCTCCCCCGTGCTCCTCGAATCGACATCGAACCCCTCTATACCACCATCAAGTCTTCCATCAGCGATTCAGAATTCACCACATACAAGTCCTCGTTGACCTCCTTCTTGCTGGGCAATCTCAATCAGGATGAGTTGTCGCAACGCTTGGATAGGATACTCAGCACCCCGGCTCTGGAGCATGCACACAATGCCTTTATGATGGGCATGTATGCCAACATGTGGCGGGATACTCCCGAGCCGGGAGTCGCAAACTGGGTTAGCAGCAATGCCAAACCGAGTAGTAATGTCACCAAGGGCACTGGTGACGAGAGTGAGAAGCGCATGAAGCACGAAGTCATGCAGTTGAGTCGAAGAGAAAGAAAGAGGCTAAAGACACTTCATCAGAGTGCAAATGCGGGGCCAGATGCTCCCTGGGTCGCGAGCGACGGCACCGGGGGTGTGATGCAGGAATACCACGAGGCTCGTCGGGCCAAAATGCCAGACAGTGGTCCTACAAGCGCTGCTGGAGGATATGGAAAGACCAGTAGGCCCAGGCTGCATTGCAATCTTCTTTCACTCGTACTAATCATCTTGGCTAGATTGGGACCTCGAAATCCGCAAGCGCTACACATCCTCCCTGTTCATAGAAACACACGAGTTCCCCACCGCCACCACAATCTCCCACCGTCTCTTGCCTATTTGCTACGAATCGGGCCTTGCCAACGGCCATACCGCGGATTGCGCCGAGTATATGAATATTGCGACTGAAACATTCATCAAGGAAGCCCTCACCAATTTCTTCCAGCTCATCAGCTCCAACGGCTCAAACTATATCCGTACCGCCGACTTCAAAAAGAAGATTGAGCGCGAAGAGCGCCGCGTAGAAAGAGGAGAACTCCAGAGAGTGGCGGGTGGCGAACTTCCCATCGAAGCCGAAGAACGACGAAAAAGGCCGGCCATGTGTACAGAAGACCTTCGCCTTGCGATCCTCTTAGGCGACGGGTACCTCGGCCAAGTTCCCTTGATATCCAGCTCTATATCCAATTCACATTTTCTGGATACCCCAGGCGTCGAAGACATCTACGAGCCTTTTGTGCCCAGCAAAGCCATCGCGAATGGCGTTCCTGCCACCAACGGCATCAACGGCGCCGCAGTTGCTGGTTCAAAAACAAATACGACAAATCAACAGTCATGGACGATTGACCTTGGCGACTCCATGGTACTGGATGACGACTTGGCGTGGCAAGGTGGTAGCGTCAAAGACGTGGAAGACATGGATATTGCGTTAGATTCTGTGCTCGAACTTGGCACTCTTTAATGTCTTGGTGGCAACGGCTACAGGACTTGGTATGTGTCACCAGATGGCGTTTTGGTTTTCTTGCGCTTCGCGTTGCTCTGTCCTAGCCTAGGCTGTGTTGAACGGGACTCCTGGTTTGTCTATATGCTTGGTTTTGCTTCTTTGTTTTTGCTCTTGTTTTCGGGAATGATACCCCCTCCTTCTTCTTTCTCCCCTTTCTTTCTTGCTCGCTTCCTGCGTTTATTTCTAGGTCTTTTTTCTTTTCCTATCATTTGCTTGAATGATTGTTTTAGTTTCCTTTCCTGTCTTTCTCCATGAATTCATGTTACACCGGCGTTTTTTTTTTCTTGTTTTACCCTACACCACAAGCAAGCATCGTATGGTGGCATGCATCACTGTACGGACAAACCCGTGCAGTAAAACAGATTATTTTCTTTTTGGGATGACGCTCCTGCAAATCGACGGGAACGGGGAATAGTTTCACATGGGGAAGTTGGCAATTTGTTTTGCATGTTCATTGCATTTATCATGTAACGATGGGAAGGAAGATCATATATGCACAAGGAGATGGAATCAAGGGCGCAGTGTACGCTTGTCGCATGCAGCAATCCAATCATTCATCTCAACCTTTCTACTCATCTACGAGTACGTCAGGATACATGTTGACTGCGCATTTGACGCACGTGACGTCCCATCGAACCAGTGGAGATGTACGGATTTGAAACATCTGTAGTGTTGAGGTTGAAGAATCACGGTACGCTTGTCGCCCTCTACATATAAAAGAGCAGAGTTCCTACAAGGCTTCCTGCCATCGCGCGGCGTTAGTGTGGTATATGCAACACCGTAAGATCAGAACTAAACGAAAATCAAAAAAACTTGTTGATCAAGATATTGTCCAAAACGATAGATCTATCCACCTCCTTCCCTTCCGCCCTAGCCTTCCCGTGAAACCAGATAAGTCCTTACAAAACTTCCCCCCTGTCATCTCTACCCATTCGTCCCCTCCCTCCTCCTTCTCTCCTCTTCCATCATCGTCCTCAGAACTGCCCTCCCCCGTCTAAACCCTTCCCTGAAAGCCGCCGCCAACGCCGGTCCCAGCGTAATCACCGCACCCGGACCTGGCGGCGGTGGTCGCATGTGCGGCGGGACAAGCGCTATATATCTCTGATAGTAGATCTGGGAGAAGTGAGGGGAGAAAGTTAAGCTGCCTGGCGTCGCTGCTTGGGAGTTTGCATGGGCAGGAGCGGTAGGGCGTGGGGCGAGAGGAACAGGGAGACGGAACGGAGGGGTTTCAGAGGAAGATGAGGAGGAGGCGGTAGAGCTGGAATCGGGAGTGGTGTAGTAGTAATAGTATAAAGGGGTTGGTGAGGTGGACGGCTGAGGTTGTGTTTGTGTTTCTGTAGGGGGTGAGGAGAGGTATACTGGTGTGGGGGGTGAGGAAGTCCTGGTGCTGTACATGGAGTTACCAGTTGATCGAGCACCGGTGTATGATCCTGCGTAGCTATCTGTGTATAGACTATCGTCGGACGATGGTGGACCGGCGGTTGGTTGAGCGTGAGTGTAGGTTTGTGGAGGTGGGGGACGTTGGCGTTGAGGTCGGGAGTGTCGGTATCGCAAAGAATGGGTTGCTTTGGGTGTGGTTGTGGCTGTATCTGAACAAGCGATGGGGTCTGTATAGCTACGTGGCTGTTTTTGCTGCGTGTTTTCTGCGTTTGAATTTCCCTCGGATAGCTTGTAATTCGTGGAAGAGCGACTCTGTCTGGGCCTAGCAGGTCGAGGATGATAATTTTCGTCTTTCCTGCTCGATGCTTTCTCTGGGATTTTGTTTTTAGTGGGAGAGCACTCCTTCTCAGCTCTGGCTGCTTTTTGTTGCGGATTATCGCGAGGATGTCGTGGATTTACGCTCGCTATTTTCTCTGTGTATTCCTTCCTGCTAGAAAAATAGTCCTTGGCTGTTTTAGCTGGCTGTTTGGGAACGACCTGATGTGGGTCCTCTTTGTAGAAGGACTTCTCTGGCTGCTGTGGTTCTGTATTGGAAGAGCGGTCCTTTGCTTTAGTGGATAATCTTCGTGCAATTTTGGTTTGTTTCGAATACGTTAGTTCTGCGTGTTGATCCGCGATTGCTTTCGTCTCTATGACACGATCCTTAACTTTACTAGATGGCACTCGTGTAATGGCAGATGTAGCAGACTGTTGTGTACTCGATTCCTCTGCGTGTTTATCTGCGTTTGCTTTCGGTTTGGGATAGTGGTGCTTCGCCCTACTTGACGAATCCCGTGCAGAGGTGGTAGGTGGCGTATCCGCCGCGTCCTCCTTGCTATATGAGATCGCTTTCTTTTCGGACGATCGGTCCTTCGCTTTTAAAGACGGGTGTTGTGCGACAACGAGTTGTTGGGAGTGATATGGTTGCGACTTAATCTTCACAATCCTCCTCTCGGTCGTATCTTCTGTGGAGGATTGACTGCCAGTACTATCGGGATTTTCTCCTCTTGAACTTGTAGTTTGATTATAAGCGAACTCTGCTATCAAAAGCTGTGGCGGGGGTGGAGCGGGAGCAGGAGGCGGATCAGCTTTAGATGGATACGAGGCTGCTGCGTTGGCGAAATGTACGTGGCGGAAGCCTTTCCCTTTCTTCTTAGCTTCAGTGTTGTTGCTCGTCCTGGAGGGTGTATTTTCCTGTTGTCTTGACGCTACGGGTGGGAGGAAGGGTGCATCAGCGTTGTTTGAAGACGAAGTCGCTACGTCGGCGAAATGTACGTGGCGGGATCCTTTTCGTTTTTCCCTAGTTCCAATTTTGTTATTCATTCTGGAGTTGGGGGTGTGTTTTCCCGCTGTCTCGACGCTGGGTGAGAAAGCAGAGGGGACGCGCCTGTGGGCGAGCGGATTTTGTACATGGGAGTTGAAATATATATTCATCCAGAATGGGTTTTTGAAGAAGCATGAAAAAATGGAATGAATAGATTAGTCTGAAGCTGTCGTGGCCATAATCTTTGTATGAGCAATGGCGGGCTCACTCTCGTGAATATGCACATAAGGGTATGGAATGACCCGTGACTTGCAAGTTCATTGACTGTTCAAACACTTGGTACTATTGGATAAGACTTTCAATGCCTCTAGGTTC